>JBBMOC010000019.1:5738899-6416139 GCA_037975185.1 Centropyge bicolor | reverse complement strand
CAGAAGAAGGCAGACAGAAAACGCCTTGCACAACATCATGCATGCTGGAACAAGATATCCACAAACAAGTATGAACTGCTAACGACTAACTGGCAGTATTTTCAGTAGTTACCATACATGCTGTGATAGACAGGTTCTTATCTCTGGTCTAATCCCTGAGTTTGGTCACAGAGTAAGATTAACCTGATAAGAGGCCCCGGGGCAAAAAACTGTTGGCTCCTGTTCTTCATACTTCTGTCCTCTGTTCATTGTTACAGCTGCTGGCCGATCGATTATGGATGATTCCACATATCCCCAGAAACCAACAAACTGGTTTTGTAACGGAATACCACTGTGAGTTCAACCAGGAGAGACGATTATGAGAAGAATGGTTTATTACAACAGACAATGATTATGATTAAAACAACTTGACAGAGAGTCTTTGGCGTTTATGCTCTGGGGGGGAGACTTCTTGATCGAAGATTCTCTATCCAAGCCGTTGCAGGATAAACCCCCCCCAGAGACTTGCGCTGGTGGTGGTGGAAGAGGAGGAGCCAGAAGGATGATTCATTGGTTCGGATAATTGGATAGCGCCATAGCGCAATGAAGTAATCTCGAGGCACTTTACCTACAGAGCAGGTCAAGACTATGCCATTAAATTGCTGATAGAGACCCATCAATTCCCATCATGAGCAAGCGCGTGGCGACGGTGGCGAGGAAAAACTTCCTTTTAACAGGCAGAAACCTCGGGCAGAACCAGGCTCAGTGATGGACAGCCATCTGCCGTGACTGGATGGGTTGGAGAGAGAGAGAGAGAGAGAGAGAGAGAGAGAGAGACAGGGGGATATGCGAACTACAGTGTGATGAGAGTGAAGAGACGACGTGGCGGAGACGAGCGCGGACGGGGCCTAGGCACACGGGTCCGGACTCAGCAGCTCTGGAGGAAGGGTGACTGTCTCCCCGACCCGGCGGCGATCTGAATCCGAGGGAGGGGATGCAGATGACGGCGAGAATTCCCAGGCGAGGCGGTGATGGGGAGGTGGAGGGATGCGCAAATCACCGGCATGAAAGGGCTAGGGCAGAGAAGATCATATTTTAAAAGGAGAGCATGAAGATGATAGGCTAGCAATGAAAGTGTGGCGCCCTTCTATTGGTTGGAAGAGAACAGCTGGATGAACAGCTGATTACCTGAGACCGCCCCGAGCACTGACGGCAGGAATGAGCATGAGCGTGCGCAGTGGGAAGAGAGTAACTGACAGTGATGCATTTATGTCTTCCTGGCTGAACTTGCGCTACAGCTTCATTTAATTGTGACTGAGATTCATCTAACAGCATTATTTTTCGAGTATCTGGTGCGTCTGCCTTTATTTGAACTGCCATGAAACGACACTACCCAGAAACAGACTGTTCACAAATCTGCCCTAACACAACCACACACACACACACACGGGAACAAATAGAAAGGTAAATTCAATATCGGGAGCTTTGAAAAAAAAAAAAAAAAAGGGGGGGGGGGGGAGCAAGCAGACCACTTATTTGAGGAAGAGAATTACGAAGCTTCTCATCAACGTTGAGCAGCTTAAACCTTCACCTCAACAGTCTGGCTCAGTGTCTCATGGCTACTCATTATGTGGGAAGAAATTGCCTTATAATGTTTGTTGACTCAACTACCCAGTAGAAGCTACTGTGTGTGCACCAAGGAGATAATTACTGGAAATTACAGAGGAACATGGAAATGTGGCTGTGTTTATGCCTGCGAGCCTTGTGGGCTGCCAGATTCACAAATTATTCATGTTGTGGTGTCGTCTTAGTTTGAGAGGTGAGCGGCGACGAGGAGTGTGCCTATCAAAAGCGGTTTTGTCTCTTTTCTTCCTTACTGTATTTTTTCCCTTTTTGTGAAAAGCGTCTTTTTGGCATCAGACTGACAAGGGTGGCAGCGTCACCTTCACAGAGCAGGTGAAACTTTCCTTTCTCTTCTCAACCACTGCTTCTCATTTATCGCAAACCCAAACCTCTAAGACGTTCTCTCATGGTGTGTTCTCGCTGTGTGATTGTTGGGAGGGTGGAGAACCGCAGGACAGGAGTGTCTATTAAAGGATGAACACAAGAGAGCGATTGGAACAGGATTCTCAGGCTGCTGTGAGATAAAATATTTATCCTGAGCGGGCTTTTAATTTTACAGAAGACGAATGTGCTTGTCGTGTATCTTCATAATGATAAAGCTTCACATTATGGCTGACTTTAATATAATTGTGTTAGATGAGAAAAATATCCTTATTATTAAATCAAGTCCAGGTAGTTCTGTTGCAGATAGTTTCAGGCACCTTTGTCAGTATCCAAATGGATCCAAAGGGACTTGTTACCAGCTCTGATCATGTGGCGATTTGTCCCTTTTGGATTTGGATCCCCCTTTTTTTTTCTTGGAAATGAATTTATGCGCCTCAGACTCAGGTGGGTTTTCCAAAAGGGACTATTTCACATCAGATCCAATGAACTCCACTGTGGGCTGTTTAACAGTTCAAGCTTACCTCATGCTGCAAATCACTACTCAGTGCATCAGCGTGTACTGTACTGTGCTGCTCTGTACGAGTGCACGTGTCTGATTACTTGTTACTCTCCAGTCAATGACCATCACTGAATGCTGCCTGTTTGCTGTTTTTCCGCACTTTCAATTTACGTCATTATGTAGTGTGTTCCGTACTGTGTGTGTCTATGTGTGAGCCAGATAGATGAAGCGCACTACAGCACTGATGGACGGCCATTATCACTTTCCCAGCCCCCTAACATGTCCACATCCTCTACTCTCCACCTTTGACATTTAGTTTGTGACTGTACGTGTCACACATGCCTCAATGGGATGCAATATGTTATTACTGTAAACTGGGCTAAATAGAACATGGGATAAAAATAAAAAGGATGCGACTGTTGAAGAAAATAAGTGTTTTTCTTCACACTGATGTGGCTGCTATGCATTTAAATCCCTGAAGGATATAAAGTGCTGTAATTTAAAAAAAAAAAAAAAAAAAAAAAAAAGATAGCTGGCAATTAGCCTGAATCTGCTGTCAGTTCACGGAAAGAAAAGGTTTTAAATGAAAACAAGATAACTACTGTTACATGTTACATTATCCAGTGGGTGGATTCTCTTTTCAATATCCACACTGTGATGGAGTTGTTCTCAGCCGTAAAGTTCACATTAACACATGCAACTTCATCACAGAGTTGCGTGCTTGTGCAATACTGCATTATTCCGTAATTTGACGGCAGCAATTTGCAAAAATCCATTCCCCGTGTCCCCTTCGAGGGGGCTGAGCAAAGATCGATTTAAAAGAAAACGTATGCAAAACAGTCAGAAATCAGGGGGCAAATATATCGTATTAAAACGCTACCTGTGATGCCGTGACTCAAATCATATAATTCATCTCAGTCAACTGATATTTCACTTTGAGCTGCTGATGTAAGGGAGCGGGCTGGTGTGACACAGAGGGGGGAACGAGTCGACAGAGGAGGTGAGAGAAACAAAGGTGTGCAGGGCTGCGGGATGACACCTGCATCTGCATATCAAAGACGGCATGGAGGAAGGTGGAGAAAATGAGGAGGATGAGAACTGTAACGTATCTCCATAAATATATATATCTACAGCGTATGTGCCGAGTGCGAGGCAGAATCTTATGGGAGCGAGTCATTCAGGAGACAAAGCTTCTTGCTCTTTTGACAAAAGGCAGGGAGGATTTGATGAGCAGGATGAGCACTTTGGTAAGATGACATGCGGTAATACACATGTTTAATTAGAGGCAGGGGGAGTCAGGTATTATACTCCTGTGTGCTTAGCTTAGACTTAGAACAATGAATTGCTCAAGAAAAATGAGACTGTTAAAATGATAATGGAAATAAATTTGATAATAACACAAAGTTGGAAATAAACTAGTGATGCATATTGAACAAAATGTCTATTTGTGAATGAATGTGTTTTTTAATTTGCTGTTCAATTGAATAATGGATTCACAGACTAACTTCATTTTCCTGCCCTCTCCAGTAGTTGCTGACCTATGCACAGCACAGGTCGGTTTGCATAAACGCTTTTTTTTGCGCTTCACTGCAGACGGACCCCGCACCGAAAGACAATATGTGATATTCATCCGAGAGGGCACATCCGCCTGGAAGTGCGCTTTGCCTGTCATCTGCATGTAATCAGCGAAGTGTGCCTCTAACTGCAGGGAACGTGATAAGTGTGCCTGAGAATGCATCTCGCAATTAGCATAGACTTTTTTTTTTTCTAGCTTCCAGGAGCAGGTGCAAATTGAACAGGTGTAATAAAATGAAAGTTGAGGTGGGGGAAGAGACAATTTAGTGGGTGTGCGTTGCGCAGAAATCTCACAGGAGACAACGAGTAAGTGGGAAAAAAAAGCAAGGCAGCAGCACTGATTAACTTTGTTAGAATAAACACAAAACTTCACCGACGTATAAAGCCAGAGAGAGGGAGGATGGAGAGCTGTAGTTAAGTGGTCGTTAAACTTCCTCTTGGCGTTCAGCGAGAGGAAATAGTGCTTTTTTTTGATAAGAGATTTATTGAGTGCGTTTGACTGCAGTTACCTTGAGATTGCAGGTAGACTCCAGCTTTTACAAATCTCTCCGTAAAGATTATTAGCCCTGTTACAATTTCATGAGAAGTCGAACAGACAAACAAAAAAAAAAGTTCTCAAACTGAGCCGAATCCAAATGTTTTGGAATCTTTTTACTTCGTTAATGAGCATTGGTTTTGCAGCACCATTGTGACGTAGCTTCAGCAGCTTCGGGTGAGTAATCAACATTACACTTATCATCATCATGGGCATGGTTTGAACTGTGGATCTTGCAGCAGAAGGAGAAGGAAAAGTTGGCGAAGAGCAGATGGGACCAGAGAGATGCTGTGTTTCTTCTGGGTCTGGACTGAGACCTCGCGTTGGACCCAAGCGGGACAATCATTAAAATGCTGGAAATGAAAAAACGTTTTTCTTCTGTTTCTCTGGCTAGTGTATTCTCATCTCTTAGGGGTGCATGAAAAGTGTTGAAAACACCAAGAGCCAAAACATGCCTGCGAATAAGTATTTCAGTTAATCTGATTTAGGATCTTTTTTCCCAAGGGTGCCATGTACTCTGTGTACTTTCCCCCCCATATAAAGACACTCAGATCCTTCATTGCTTGCCTAGTGTGTCTCAAGGCTGCCAAGGTGTTTGACTAGTTTAAACCTGTTGTGTGCGTAACCCCACTGGAGCCCTGGCTTCAGTGTAAATCCCTTCGCTGGCCATAGTTTGATGTAACCCGGTGTGTAGAGCTGGAGTCTGGAGGCAGGAGACCCACTGTGCTCTCCACTGCTTCGGGGCAAATGGATCAACACTGTCTGCTTCCCCCCCTGGTTTTAAACCCCTCAAACTGTGCCTTTGTTTTATCTGTCAAACTGTGCCGTGTTTGGTGTATTAAAGGGTAGTCCCCAACTGGTTTAGCTTTGGGAACACGAGGCTCTTAAGTCCATATGAGGCTGCAGACGTGTCATTCATTCCTACAAATGCTCTTAAGATGGATTTGAAGCCCCCCTTTAGCTCGCAGCTCTTTAGGTGATCGAAGTTCGTAATCCCCTTCCAAACACCGCAGCTCTTTATTTCAGCTCTGACGCGTCCCACCTTACGACGTGAGGTTCTGCAAGGACGCACCCATGCAAAGACAAGTCATGAGATGTAAAACGTAAACTCTACCACCCAGTGCTTCATGCTCGGCTCTGATGCTCGAAAAAAGACATTTGCCCCAGTGTTCATTTCTCATGCAAATGATATGAGAACGATCTAGTGTTTGCGCATCTTTTAACAATAACTCGCTCTAGTCAATAAAGCCAGACTCTTCCTACTTGTGTAATTCAGGGCGTCTGCACCCAAAAAGGCATCTTCAAGGACAGATCGATTGTGTGCTTGTGTGTTCAATCCCAAATAAATTCTACTTAATGCCATTTAGAACTACTTCACCTGAGAGATTTTTTTATATGAGGAATAAAAAAGAAAAATATTAAGGCAAAGTGTATGAAAACCTTTTTCATACACTTTTCTCTGGATTACTAACATTAAATGTGGACTACTTTGAGAAATTACATGAAATTACAGTCCCTAAATTACAGTACGTTTCAAAGAGAAGACTTCACAAAAGCAGCTTTCCAATGGATTCAAAGAGTGATCTTACATCACTCGCATTGCTTTTTTTTTTGTGGCTCTCTTGAATGAAAAATGTTGGAAAATGAAAGCCATGGTGCAGCACAGTCAAAAACACTCGCCTTTCTGGGAGATCTCCATCGTATATAACGTCATCACACCCAAAGAAATACATTCAAATTAAAGCCATACAGTCCTCAAATGATTTTAGGATCAATAACACAAATGTGTGACGGCAAAATTCATCCTCTGTTTCCATGAATGCTGCATCCAGTGCAGTGCTAAAAATCCTGATCCATAACAATATACAGCGCATTATAAAGACCCTGACCCTCAGAACCTACAGCAGACAGATCATGTGGCTGTGTTTAGCCAAGCACAACTATCGTGACCCACGGGGCAGCACAGATGAAAAGCTGTAAAGATGAAATTTCATGGTTACTAGAAAAACTGTGTTGATGTATAGTACTTGTGTGTATGTGTGTGTGTGTGTGTGTGTTTGAGAGAGAGGGTAAATAAAAGCCCGACACAGAGGAGCAGGATATAGACCGAGCGTGTTCTTCTGTGTGTGCTGTATTTGTGCATAGATAGACCCTCATCATCTCTCTGTGATTACAGGAGCATTTCACCACAAACAGCATGTCAGTTATCAGAGGGAGCCAGGTTTTCAGAGGGCTGACAGTTTAGGGAGAACTGCCATGGGATAAGTCTCAATCCTCACTCAGCCATCGCTCTCTCATCCCCATCTCTTCTCTCCCTCTCTCTCTTCTCTCTCTCTCTCAGACACACACATATACGCACACACACATCTGTGCAAACACAGATGCAACACCCAGACAGCAAACCCAGACTGCTGCTTCTCAGAGCTGCTCCGCTGAGATCTCAAGCCTTTCTATCTCTGCTACAACCCCGAGCTGATAAAAGACGACCGTTACTCCTGATGATGTGTCTTTGGAGAGCAGGAAAAAATGTAAACGGTTGAGGTGTGAAACAGGACTCAATGGACGATTGTTAAGAAAGAAAGAATTATGAGATAAGACGAAGACTCTAAAGGAGATGAAAGAAAAGGCAAAAACATTACACTCTATAGCCGCTAACAATAAGAAAATATGAATTTTTTCAATGGCAAGTGTGCATCTGTGTAAGTGTAAAAGTGTGGTGCTTGTACACTAGTTACCGGAAGGTCATTTGGAATATCTGTCCCAAGTTGACTTGCTGGGTTTTGTTGTTGTATCCATGCAGCATCTCACCAAACAGGGTGTCATTGAAGTGGACATCCTGCCTTGGGCATTTTGGTCCCTCGCAGTTGTCTGACTGCAGGAGGCAGGAGCGGCCGTCCCCTGCCAGCTTGTACTCCTGCACACACCTGAGAAGGAGGAAGAAGCTGTCAATGTAATGCACGATAAGTGATGTTTGTGAGGCTTTTTACAATTGAGGTGAAATGACACACGTGTGTATTTGCTGGCACAAACGTTAGGAGATGAATGTTGCAGGTTGGTGATGCAAAACATGAAAGATCTGGATGGCTGACACTGTCCGGACGCGGTGTCACCGCAGTGTTGAAAATGCTAAATAAAATGGGTGAATCAAAGAGAAAACAACACAAGACAGCTGCAGCCCCTCAGAACTGTTAACCATCAGCTTCCCTGCTTTTAACCCCATGGTATGATCTCTGTAATCGCACGTGATTGGTCGCATGCACCAGTGTGGATAAAACATGGACAGCACAGGAGAGAGAGAGAACAGGCAGAGCTGAGAGCATTAAAAGGAGAAAAGTGGAGAGTGCCTCTAAATGCTGTAAAATTACAGATATCTTCACGAGCGAGGGACGTGGTTGGTGTTTAAAAAAGCAACATGCGAGCAGGGTCAGCCATGTCACATCACAGCTACCTTTCCTGAGCTGACTCTATGTTTTACAAAACGTGATCACGCTATGTAGGAAAGCAGGAGATGATGTGAAAAAATAAAAAGGTTTATCCTCTCTTCTGTCAGGTGGAAGTAGCTCAGAGCCACCCGAGCTTCATGATGATAAATAAGTCCAGAGCTCTGAGGAACAGCCAGGTGCAAAACAAACGCTCCGAGTGCACGAAAATGATATATATGAATATTTATAACCGTTGCCTTAATTACGGTGCAACTGAATAACTCCTGAAACTGAAGACACTTAGTTGTTTAAAAGATACTAAATATTACTGGCATAAACAGTAAAACAAGAAAAATGATATTTCAATAAAATGGTCACAGTAAACGTGGTGTGTTGTGAGTGGATGATTGTGGAGATTTCCCTGGACTGATGTCAGACTCCTGGCTTGAATCATTGTCTAAGTCCGCCCTGTGCAGACCCATGCAAACCCATGCAAGATGGTCCAATTTTACTAAATCACAAATTACCAACGCACAATCTTTTCTTTGACAATCCTGCCATCTGTAGACCACCAATCTATAGACACCACCCACCTGCTAAACACAAACAATAGCAGTCACATTATGTCCCAGCTGTTCAAAAGTGTTAACACAAGGCTGCTACTTTATAATGATTCTCTTTTAAAACAGTCTGCTCTTGTTGTGGCAGCTTTGCCCAAAAGGTTTTTTACATTACTGAGCACTGGCCATCGTCATTGCAGAGACTGTGGACACAAGCGTTCTGCTAGAAACAGATTCCGATGCTGCAGAATTCAGCGGACCGTGCAGCCAGGCACAATTATCCCATCGCCTTCGTTTATCGGCACGACCCGAGTTTCTGCCGCTGCTGGCCGGAGCTGAGGTTCGGGCTCGTGCAACTGATCGGGTCTCAGCCCCTCGGCGGAAAGGAGGAATCTGCTGTAGTTGGCAACGGTGTTTGGAATACGTGGCAGACCTGGTGGAGCAACGTGGCGTGAAGGCAAAGCCGCGTCTCTTTCTACAAACCCACTGTTTGCTCGAGCGCAGAACGAGGCCGACTGTGACGATCTGCAGTATACCGCATTAATTCCATTTATTCATTTCACCGTCTAGTTTTAACAAGCAGCTACGTATTTGCACCTCCGCACTGATCAATCAAAGCCAGAATCAATCACGCACTGACCCACTTTACCATGCAACAGAGCTTCTGGGAGTCATTTGTATGTAACAGAGGGTTTGCACATTGATGGGATGAAAATATTTTTGATTAACAAAAACAAATTCGTCATCCAGGTGAAAAATGAGTCCAAATCAATTGCACTGATGGCATTAGGGAAAGTGGACATTGCTGCAAATTGCATTTTGATGTCGGCCCGTTCACCCATAGTGAGAGTCTTACGTTCTGGGGGAAAAAAAAAAAAAGCCATTCCACACTGTGGACCTGCACATCTCAAGGAGAATTAGGTTATCCTTCACCTGTCAGCCTGCTCCCTCTGTTAACTTCCTACTTGCCAGAAACTGAGAAGTTGTCAGGAGCTGCATATAGATAAGAATTCACAGTTTCTTTGCGTCAGTCATTCCAGCACCGCGCCCACAATGGCATATGAATTAAGCAACTGGTGTGATCAAAGTTACCAGCATCTGGTTACTAGATTAGTTTCTTCTAATCTACAGTCTTGAAGCAGGAAATCCTCTCTGTCACAACAGCTGCCTTTCATTTCACTCACTTTGCCCCTCTGTTCCTGTTTCCCAGCCACTTCTCATTTCCTTCAGGCCCATGAATTTCTAAGAAACTCTCCAGGCTTTTCCGTTCTCCATCCATTCGCCAGATGCCCTCAGACTTTCCCTTCGGTCATGTGACTCCTACATCCTTAATCCTCGATTACCCTCCACAGTGCTTATACCAGACCATCTCCACCTGCTCCTGGCCAGATTGTCAGTGCTGTTTCCCGCCTTTGCTCTCCAGCCTCTGAAACCCGGGACTTGAACTTTAGCCAGAATCTATACGCTACCTCCACCTGCCAGCACCTTCTTCCTGCCCCATTCCCGTTCGCCTCTGGATTCTCAGTTACGTCTGTTTGCTATCCATGCAAGTCAGCCTATGTAGTTGGTTGTCTGCATTTGGATGATCGAGAAAGCTCAACCCACTGCAACTTAGGGGGAACACATGCAAATACACAGAACAGAAGAATTAAGAAAACAGCTTAATCAATTTGACAACGCATACACAGCATTTAAAAGCACACTGAAAATACAACAACACACTGCAAATACAAGACGAAGCAAGTGTTTCCAGAGGTTGTTTTTGCCTTGGTTTGTGACTCGTGAAGTTTCTGATGTCGGGTCTCTATATCATCCGTTTATGTCTTGGATTTGTGACTTCTGTTACTGCTTTGCTCCGTGCATGTACTGAAAGTGAGGGAGCTTTATTGTTTTTTCATAGTGCATCACAGGATAAACTAAAGGCCCATGCAAAACATATCACTGAGGACAAAACATTTCACTGGTGGGTTTATGCTGGAAACCTTGCTCAACGTAGGAACGGCTATTTATTATGGCTGTTCTTAGATGATTAACAGCAGTTTTCAAATGTTCAAATTCCTTGTCATTTAGCTTAGTTTTCAATTTTAATTTCTTTGAATCTGCACAAGCCTGTGTAAGGAGTGTTAAGCAGTTTTTAGTGTCCTCTGGAAACACTTGTTGTCGTTCTATTGCGATGCATTTCTGTCATTTGTTTCTGCAACAGCAGTTTTCCAAATGCTGCACATGTGTTGTCAAATAAATAAATTTTCTCAATACATTTTCTCGCTTGTCTATTTGCATGCGCTTTCTTAAGCTGCAGCCCGTCGAGCTCTCTCGGCCACCGTCCTTTTCCCTCCTGCCTCGTTAACACCTGCTTGACACCCACGAAGATGACAGATGTTTGAAGAAAACAGTAAGTGTTTGAGCAGCAGTGCTAAGAATAAGCAGATAATACAGATGGCAAACTTGAAGAAGCTACTTGGTCCCTGATTTCTGCTGTGAAATACTGCTGACAAAAATGACACAACAACAGCTTGAATCAATTGATCCGTCCTGCTTGGTGATTAAGAGGTAAAAGGCAGTGTTGGTATAATAGTGAGGAACGTGAGTTGCTGTCACACACACAGTACAAAAAATTGTTATAACCTTCTTGAAATGGAAACTCCCTGGAGATTACTTTGTCATGTGACTTAATCTAGTTCTTGGAAAGCCTCCCTCGTCTACATACAGTGTAGCTCAGCGGAAGGTGTGGGATGAGGAAAAATACACAGTACTTTATATACCATCACATCACAAAGCCTTCAATGCAGGTAATCAAAAGGTGTGCCGAGGATTAAACCAAACCTTGAACCATACGTTCTGTAATACAATGACTCTATAGATGATACTCTTTTGCAGCAATACCGTTCAGCATCTGGACAATGCTTTGCGTTCTTCCACACAACATGTATGCAGGCAGGAAATGTGCATGGAGGAAATACAAACAAACATGGACGTGATGCAGAACTTGATCAGAAGAAGGTCTCAGACAAGTCAAGATAAAATGAGGAGCTCTTAATAAAAAGAGGAGTTACTTCTGTCATGGATGTGGTTTGGGTATGAAAAGACTGACAGTGATCAGAAAACCAGGCTTTGCACAATATAATAAAGAGCATGGTCTTGACCTACTCTATATGAAAAGTGGATTGAGATGATTTCTGTTATGATTTGGCGCTATACAAATTAAATTGAACTGGATTGAATGCAGTGTATAAGTCAAAATGTGAGAAGAATTAGGCCTTTCATTTAGTCATGTGGTCATTTGTATAACCTGTTAAGTGAATTTAGAGAAAATCAGATGTGACTAATAGCTGTAGGTGTATGTCGGGATATGAGATGTTGGACACATCCTTTAAACTATTTACTGTAACTAATGATGCAGATACTTGTATTTGTACTATTCAAACTGCATACATGATTATATGAAAGGCAGAAAAAACAAAACTATGTCTCCTTGACTTAGTGATACTGTAAAACATCTCCAAACAGGATACTTATGCAAATTAAAACAATACTCTTTTCATGTGTAATCTTGCACAAATGTCTTTCATCACATGCAGATGTAATCTAGTGATGGCAAAGACACTGGTTATTTCCTATTTACATATCTCATTTCCTTCATGTGAGCACTGACCTCGATTGAAATATCACCCATGGAACCTTTTTTCAGGGGAAGGTTTATTCCCAGCCTGCAGACACCTTTTCAAATTTTTTACTGTTAGTTATTCTCACCCGCAAAACATGAGCACGTTGCTGGAACCGGGGTCATCTTCAAGGGGCACGAGCTGCTGGAGACACAGCTGTTCACAGCCTCCATTGAAGCCGTCCGTGCAGTCAATGCCCCTGGAGTAGTCATAGCAACCTGAGCCATCCTTCATTGGCCTCAGCCCCTCAGGACACTGCAGGAAAAGAGAGCCAGGGAGCGAAGGAGAGGTGGTGGGAGAGAGAGAGGGAGAGGGTGAGGAGGAAGGCATAAATTAGGGAGAGAGAAGAGAAGGGAGTCAGGCGCAGAGGTCAGCATGTGCATTTTAATCAGGATCAGTCGGTTTTCCGAGGAGGCAAAGATGGTAAAATGGGAAAGATGAGAGAGGAGGAGTGGGCAGTGGGATTTCGAGGAAGGGGAGAGAGACTCAAAGAAAGAAGAATGAAAGATGGCAATTATCTTATTTGATAGGAAACAGAATTCGTGGAGGTCTTTATGCAATCAAAGGGGAGCAACAGGAAATTTAACACCCAGAACCTTGGGGCGACATTGACACTGAGACTTATCAGTATTGGTGATGAGAGCAGAAAAGGTTGGGTTACTTAAAAATAATGTACCGTCTAGATACAGAAGTAAGTTGCGGATATGAGAAGCTTCATCATCAGTGTAGCATTGATACACAGCAACTGACTCACACACACACATACACACACACACCCTGGACTGAATTCTGAAGGGGAACACTGGGTCCAATAACTTCAGACTGGCTAATTTACGGTACAGCATTTAATTTATGAAGTGTTTGTTTTAATGAATTATAGTTCCTCCAGCATGAGAAATACTAATTAAGCACGAATGCAACGACAAGCAGGTGGATTTTATAACAAAGCCGGACTCCATTAAAAATTAATTTTTACTTAGCATTAAAAACTTGTAGACTTAATAGCCTACTGTTCATGATTTGGGGTGCATTATCCATCCAGGATGTAAACAAAAGATGTTTAAAGAAATAAACCTCAGAGGTCACACTTGATGAACTCTGCTCACTCTGCTTATGTTTAAGAGGTAAAATGCTGATGGGATTGTGAAGCATTGCCAAAACCAATTACTTTTTATATAATTATAATATTTCTTAACAATTACAGGATTTAGTAACTCTCATATCTTAAATACTATATTGCCATTATGTTTTGAAATGGAAGTCATGATCATGACCATGTCACTTTGTAACATGTCTCATGACTTTATCCAACAATGTTATTGTTTTTTTTTATTGTTTATTATATTTTATACTAAAGTAACAATAGAGATAAAGAAGGAACTGCTCAACAGGGATTTTCTGTTCAATTCAATTTCAGTTCAATTCAATTTTATTTTTTATAGAGCCAAATCACAACATAAGTCATCTCGAAGCACTTTACATACAAATCAGGTCCAGACTATATTCTTTATAATATTGCTGATATGAGAATTTTACTTGGAGATGCTGGCAACTGCAACATGATCATGTAATCAGAAACATCAATATAATATTATAAATAAACCATAACTGTTCGTCAAAGAGACAGAACAATCAACTGGTAAAAACGCAATGAAGCATCTTTTAGGACACAGAGATTCTCTGACTCATCTAGTGATTTTATATTTATGCTATGTTATAATATAATATAATGTAATAAATATTTTGCACTGAAGGCAGATTCCTTTTCCCTCCTGCAGTAGGCGAAAACATGGGCTTTTGTAGTTTTATTGCCAATTGTTTGGCATCAGACTCGAGGCCTCAGTGTCAGAGAATTATATTTAGATGATGTGTTCAAATATCTTCTCAAGCAAAAGGAAGCTTGAGCTTTTTAAGTTCATTTCTCCCCCAGCAAGAGCACGTGAGTTTCACAGGTTGGTGAGGTGTCATCGCTGTGACTGTCATGTTATATATATATCCTGTTGAGTGAGACATTAAACTCAGGAAAATAGTACTTATTTACCATTCACTTGAATGGCGGCGAGAGATGCACACACAGTAACTGATAGTACGAACAGACTATTGTCATCATGGAAAAATGCTGGTCTTTGAAGATTTGATGGGTTTTGCCTGCTGGGCCTGGAATCCAACAATCAATTAACACACTCAGGCATCAGCCACACGCTGAAAATGTGTCGGTTTTAACAACTAACACATCGCTTTTCTCGGAGCTGCGAGTGCTGTAATTTCCTATTTTTGTGGTTTAAAATTAAAGACAGGAAGAGACTCACAAGATTAGAGTTTGGGAATACTGTTCATTGACTCACGTGTGATTCTTCATGTTCTGTGTGGGTGTGTGAGATGACGTACAGCTAAAAAGTTGTCTGCAGGTGTTGGTGTATTTATGCTATATAGAAAAATATGTATCTGAATGTACACCCTAAAGCAAATAGCAAATCTGCTGCTAACTTCATTTTTGCAGACTGTCAATATTTGCAGTCTATCTCATAGTATCCTCCAGCATTTCACCATGTGAGTCAAGGTGAGTGATTATTAGCTTTATTGCACACGTCATATATCACAAGTCATAGACACCACCGAATAAAGGCTTTATGGCAGGACCTCCACTCACACTAATGGCAATGTTTTTCTGTTTTACCAAGACTGTGCTGAAAGGTAAAAACATCTGGGTGAAAATTGTATTTCATGCCCTTCAGCACAGTTTTGCGAGTACAGGCTAGACAGTGTTAAAAGCTTCTTCTAACAATAAGAATCCAACAGACTGATTTTGAATGTCAATACATCTCGTTGTGCAAGGTCCCCGAGACCAGCCGTCAACAAATTAAGATCTTCCTTTCTAACGAACCTCGGGTCGCAAAAGCAATTAAAGGCATCATTCGGTGGGTTTTTAATAGCGGCTGCGTAATGCTGGACTGAGGAGAAATTAGCGGGGAAATCGAGTTGGTAATAAAATGAGCCGTGGGATACAAAGAGAGGATTGAGGCAGAAGCTGGACAATGTGAGAGACGTTTTGGAAAAGCACGAAACATATTAGGACAAGAAAATTGTGACTGTTTTTAGTTCTAATTAACAGCTGGTTGTTTCAGTCAAGGGCTTTAAAGCTACAGCTGGTAAGGCGTAAACGTTTTAAATGCTGTGACAAAGCTCTTCGGACATAAATTACCAAAGCTCTAGACTTGATCCAATCTGTTGCTGGGTACTTACATATGTGTAGTGCATGCTTTCTTATGCTTCCTCCACTTGTTCGGCAACATTTCATCAGCTAAACGCGAAACATCCTCAGTTACCCTCAGAACATCGGTCGCACTCCAGTTGTCAAGGTTTTTACGAGAATCACCGAGCACGAGATTTTAACGTGGAGGAACAAAGTGAAGAGGTGGATGAGCCCATGATGCTACCACGAGATTATCAAATTATGCCGGGTCGACATTTGGGAGACCCTCACTCTCACGTCAGGCTTTAATTCTCACCTCAAGGTTGTTTTTCCTCTCTACTTTACACACTAACACTTGCCAAAGCAATTATGGAAATGAGTGTACGCCGACTCGGTTGTTGTAAAAAAGAGGGGTGACGGGTCATGGGGATGTTATCATAAGTCTTTAGTTTGATGATCAACACCGTGATTCACAATCCAGCACCAGTATTGACTCGTGTAACATTAATCAAGGGCTTCTTTTCTCCTAATTATGAGATTTCTTTCTCATAATTAGCCTTCTAAAAAAAACTCAGCAAGAACCCGCTACCACATTCAGATCACTATCTCGTGAGATTGAGCAGCTCTCACACAAAGGCGAGTCCTGCAATAAGGTAGCGGCAGCTCCCTTAGGGGCCGCAGACGTTTTCAAATTCTTGCAAAAAACAAATTGAGCGATAGCGGATTTGATCTCTTAGGAGAACGGCCCGTCAAACGCTAAAAAAGGATAAATGCGCATTGTGTGTTCTGGACAAAGGTCCCATATGTTCCACATTCAATAGAGAAGCTGTCCAGTATCAGATTCATTTACTGTGTCTCATAATGCTTACTTCCTCACCAGAATGAGATTGGGGCCATTCATCACTCTGAGGCCGAGCGGTGGGAATAGGTGTCTGTAATTCTGAATTGTCATGCTGCTCTCTACGGCTGAATTAAAGGACTTAAGGTTAGCCATTAGTGCTGCCCGCTAGCTACTTGCTCTTTCTGCTCGGACAACTCTCCAAAGGCACAAGGGCTGGGGATGGAGGTGCAGGGGGGGAGGGATTTGCATTCAGATAAATGCTCTCAGTCAGTTCATTCTAAGACAGCAGCACAATGGGAAAGAGATCTGCTGGAGCCTTATAGTTCGAGAAACACCAAAACTTTATTGAGAGTGATGTTGCTTGGCAGCTCATTCGAAACACGTAAAAAAAGAAAGAGGCAGAAGTGTGGATGTGTTACAAATTCAGTTCAATCAAACGTTATTAATAGCTTTAATTATTAGATAAAATTTGATGGATTGGATGTTGACATATTATCTTTTCTCTCGCTTCCACCTGTATGTCTGCTGTATCCCTGAGTGGAGGCGTATGACAGCAGCATAAAACACCACGGGCTGACTGTGTGTGTATTCTCTTGGGGCAACTACAAATGAGAATTTTATGACACCATTAAGTACCAGAGTGATGGTGTTTCAATCCTCTATATGCTTAGGGGGATTAAAACTACAAGGTAAGCAGGTTTGAAGAAATCAAAAGACAAATGTAAGTATGCGTGATAAGCGCACATGCATCTGCCTTCACATTATATACGGCGCATAGATCACCTCCACAAATTAAAGTTCACACATTGTGAATGACTGCTATTCGTTTTCCTAATTAGCCATTAGTGTCCTCAGCTTTAATCAGGAACTGAGCATAATCTATTGAGAACTCTGTCTCTTAATGATCTTGTCAAAATTAAGATGCCAGATGTTCGCACACAACACACATTTCAGAGAAGGAAGAGGCAGCGAGAAAAGTGGGAACAGTCAGTGATCAAGGATTTATACACAGTCCCACTGCGACCTTTGGAGTTAACAACAGAACACGGCTGGGGGAAATGCTGTTAAGAGCAAAGGCTGGAGAGAATCTTTTTCCAGTCAAAAAAAATATGGATGAAAAGGAAGAAACAATAACAGGAAAGAGTGTTTCGCAAAATGACACATACCAAAAAAAAAAAGTGTGGCTCTAAATCAGTCTGACAAGTGATGGGAAAAAAAGCACAAATCAAATACTCTAAAAGCATATTTGACAGACTAATCTGGTTTAGAGGTGGCAGAGATGCATGCCCTGCAGCTCCACTGCTGCTCAGATGGGTTAAATTAGGCACAACAGTTTTATTGCTGCAAGAGCAAAAAAAAAAAAAAAAAAAAAAAAACTTGCGAGGGTGCAATATAGTCCCCGGTGAGAAATAAGAAGTCTCCACCCAGCTGTTTGTTTCCTCATATTCAAGCGAATTCATACTTCATCTTCATAGTTATCTCTCAGCTATTGGGAATGCTGTTGCCCAAAGGCAAAACATACTTTGCTATTTAAGATATATTTAGCTTGTCTTTTCTGATTTTGATCCTTTTATTTTTTGTGTATGTGTGTGCAAATGGGCAACACATGCAAACACTGCAGCAATTTTAGATGGATAAAAACACATAGCCTTATTCTTTGTGACACAGGCTTCGCTCTCTAACAGGATGATTTCATCTTCGCAGCTCTGCGCGGTGAGAATCAAATCTGCATTCATGCGCATTCAAATCCACTGGAGTCCGTTCTATGAAGACCGGGTGTATTTAAAGGCTGCCTTGTCTCCGCTTCTCCTCCACCTTTCTTCGGTGGTGACGGTACAATAGGAGGCTATGAGAGTGAAGGATGGCTTTGTCCTGCTACTCCACCAGACTCGGCCGCTTTCAGCTCAGCTTGATCGCCAAAGGCGTTTTAGAGCTGCTGTTATTTCCTTCGCTTAGATGATGAAGACCGAGGAGGCATCCTATATATATGTATTTTATGTAAATATAGAAGATAGACAAGAATGCTGCTACTGGAGATACATTTAGTTTGAGTTGTCAAAGTTAAGATATCGATTAATAATGTTTGGTTTTGATTTATTTTAATTTCTAAAAATCTATACATTCTATATGGATTTTCTGAAAGGAGCCTCTGAGGCAGAGATACACAAAGATACATCGAGGGACAGATAAACAAATGCAGCTCCTGTCAGATTTCACTGAAGGTTATTACAGAAAAAGCAGCAATATACAGCATTTTACTGTAACAGGTGGGCAATAAATATTTTCTGCTCCTCTTCATATCTCAATCTTTCCACGAGGAATAGCAGATATTATCTGTAGTCCATGTCAAAAATCAGTTCACCTGTGTTTATTAAATTACTGGACAGAGGAGGAAATTGAAATACTAATCTTTCTCGAGGTTTCTAACCTGATAGTTTGGAGTGATTATTTCTTAACCCATTCAGTATTTGCTTTCATTTGGAGCTGAGTCAGGAAGAACTGCGATTCAAGATCAAAAACCTATCTTGTCAAATATATAAAATATCGGAGCCATGATCAGTGTGAGTGTTTCTTAAACTGGTGGATGCATTTGCTATAAAACCAAAGCACTACTTCAGCTGATGTATTTCCACCCATTCTGTCTTGGAAAGTGACTGTGCACATTAGATTAGATTATATTAATATACTGAATATACAAAAATGATATGGGTTTTAGCTTTACTGTTACGCTCCAAATAGTTGCTAATATTTCCCCCTTAAGGCCTTGCTGAACTATATTCCACAGCGCACAGATCTTAACTCGCATCCTTGGCTGCAGCACTGTTATTTGGATCTCTGCGGTGCGCTAAATGACACACTTGATCCGGCATTTAACCAACAGTGCCAACAGACTCTAAGGGTGAGAGAATTATTACAATTTGCTTTAAAGCGTAAAGCATTGAAATTCAATGGTAATGAGGTAAAGTGAGCTGCGCGGCGGAGCAGGGGGAGCCATGATGCTGCGTTGTAAGGAACATGGGGCTGTGGGGACGTACAGTGGATGGTGGGTAGAGGGATTAGGGGGATGATGGCTTGCACAAAACTTTTGTTTGGGTGGAGTTTGCCATTTTTCCTCCCTGCTGACTCTTTATGCAAACCAGAGGCAACCGAGCGGAAATCTGGCTCCACACTGACAACTCATCATTTAATTCCTGACTTTTGGAGTGTGCCACACATTTTAATAAACTCTTGAACACCGGGAGAGCATGCAAGCGCCACAAAAAGAGATTGGAGACAACTGTATCCGTCTTCGCTAAACTCTTATAAACTACTGGAGTTTGACGGGCCAAAATAAGCTTTCCGATGGTGGTTGAAGTTAGAAAAAATACATCTTTGCCAACCTTGCAACCGAACAACTTCACCAGAGATGTCCCAAAAGGGACATCAACTGATGAAAGATATGCCACTAATATCCCACCATCTGCTCAGCCTCTGAGTACTTCCATTATGAAGACAGATACTGGAGCCGGATACAACAACGTGCCATGAAGAAAAACGCTGCACCGATTTCTGAAAGCACAGAAACCACAATGTGCTGCAATTGTCAGAGTTAAACTTTTAAAAATGGCAAGCAACCAGGAAAATCCATGTTTACAGAGTTTTGAACTTCACCAAGCAGCCCCGGGAGAGTTCACAGAGTGCATCAGTAATACCCCAATTCTCGCACAAACAGCGGACGACACGGCACATTGACCACAGGTTCCACGAGAGTTTGACCATTTATTCCACACCACTGGGTAAACGCTAGACTGTTGCTGTTCACACAACCCACATCTGTCCAGTGAAGTTCCCTCCACCTCTCCTCTGTTGTGCTGCAACGTAATTAAGAGGCCTCTGAACTCTGTTTTTACATTCAACATGGCAGACAGTGCAAATAATCTGGCAGAACTTCCAGAGTTTCTTATCTTTTTCTACCATATGAAAAGTTGTTAAAACTCCAGTTTCAAATGTCTTTTGGAGGAAGACAGATTCATGGAAGAAAGATTTACTGTGGAGCAAAAACTGTGGTAAATTATTGCCAAGTTTGTGTCTGCTCGAGCAACATAAGATGCAAAAACTGGAAGCAAAGGAGCCGCGTTTTCGAGATGCACATGATCTTCCCATAATGTCTGGCATTTTAATCAGTCTGCAGAGTTTTCTAGTGTCTTCTTCAGTAACAGACAGGAACTGTATTGTGGTATATGTTCAGTAAAGCTCTACTTGAAAACTGCCTCATTACCTCTTTACTCTGATCATGTCAAAGAGTGCACGTCTATTGTCATAACATAACTTTTAATATAGCTACAAATGGAAGAAGTAATGAAGAATTATTCCAATATAAAACTATCAAAACATTATAATCTGACATTCAAACAACCCTGTATATGTTTTAATGATCATGATCTGAGTGAGACATGTTTCAATAAAGGATTATTTATCTAATTAAAGATATTACTTCTTTTTTTCTTCCTTCTTTAAGCAACCATCAGCTTGCTTCTAACCACTATCCATTTCAAACAGTGGAGCAAAACTAAGCACGAGTGCAGGCTGTGATGCAGACAGCAGAGCAACACAGTCTTGCTCAGCGCATTGCTTGTGTACCGCACAACGTGAGCAACCGGTACGACACGAGCCGAGCGATGAAAGAGGAAGGCGCGAAAACATTACCTGTCTAAAGTCTCTAACCTGCGCTTACAACAGCTGCTGTTATAAGCTGAGGTTAGCGAGCACAAGAATAAACCACCTGTCATCCTCTCCGGCTCAGCAGCGGCAGAAAGGGAACACAGGCAAAAAAAAAAATGGAATAAGCAATGTCTCTGAAACTTCAGCACCGGCTCTGACTAGAATTTAATTCTTTGGAAATGCATTTCAACTGTCTTAAGAGCAGAGACAGCCTTGAGGGACTGAGTCTGATAATGGATTTTAAGCCCTCCGTGTGGCATGTCGCTGCTCCGTGTTAGCACCCACTCTGACAAGGGTGGTTAAAATAACACCAACCCAAAAGAGTCAGAAAGGAAAATAATACCACTGTGTCTGTGATCCTCCGAGTTAATCTTTGAAGACTAGAAGGCTTTGTCAGTCTCTTTGTCTGCGTATTAATCAGCCGCACACAGAGGCGTGAGACTGCTCTGATTCATTTTCAGTAATGTTTCATACAGCGCTTATGCTTTCTGAAAATGGGAGCTGGAGCTAAAATCTTTCTGAGTCTTTTCAGGTGAGGTCCAGAGGAAAAAAAAGCTTCAAAAGTGTGTCTGCATTCTCTTTACTTCTTTGTCCTTTCATTTCTATATTTAAGGTGCTATCTGCTTCTTTCATTATGGCTCCATCAGCACTGATGGTCAGCTATGGGAGAAAGAAAATATGTATGTTTTTGCTTATGCACATGTGTGAAAACTGTTAATAAAACCTGCCACAATATGTCCAGAGGCTTGATGCGGTTTGACAAACAATCCAAAGGCTTATTAGCACACACTCATTCATATTTTATACACACTATCTCCACTGTCTACTACTTTGCACCTCTGGGTCTAATAGGGATTCATCTGGGTATAGGTTCAGTATGGAGAAACTGCCTGTTCAATTTTCCAGCACTGTATAGGATGCAAATGTTACTACCAAGGTGGAAATACATAAAACATGGTTTGACCCACTGTTACAGATGAAGCTATAAATTATTTTACAGATATCTGCTATTTCATGCTATCAAAAGCGTGTATATAAGTTAACATGGCTGATTTTACACCAATACAGCAAAGGCCCTAAATATTTAATACATGCATCATACTTTAAAATGTGTTAAATTAGGCACAAGAATTTTAGATGAATGCATAAAAAGTGAATGTCATAATAACACAATACACGTTTATAATTTTCAATGTTGCATTAAAGAGAAAATGACTCATGTGTGTATTTCATCATTTGGAGAATGAATGAATGCCTTTAAAATGCCACCGTACTTGCATTTGTTGGAATCCATATTTACTTGTACTATGCGAGAGAAGAGTGACACAGTGCTGCCACCATTCATGCATATTTTTAATAAATTATCCACAGCACGGGTGCTCGGGTGGCACAGCTGAAGAACGGCGCAGGACTGCAGAGACCTGGGGTTATTATAACGTGTTATCATATCATCAGAAACAAAATGATGAACATTACACCGTCAACACGTTTGGGGCGAAAGGCAATTACCACTATGTGCCGACGAAAACATGTCTTAGACATAAAAAAAAAACAGCCACGAGCTACTAAATATGTCAGGGGTGGAAATTGTCTTGGGTTCAGATGAATGATGGGGGATATGACTCAGGTTTATTAATATGGAGTAGTAGTCATGGTGACACAGCAGGAGGTAAATCGAGGGGGATGAGTTGCAGAGGGCAGAATAACTTCATCTACAGTATAAATATATATTTAAAAAAAGATTAAAAAGGTCTTACTGAAAATATTACAAGCACTGCACAGGTGTCTAGTTTATTCTATAAAGTCTATCAGTGACAGTGTCAGTTGTTATTCATCATTTGTGATCAGTGTCACAGGGTTTGGATGATAAGGGTGCGCCAAAAAGGGTAAAGACTAGTTTCACTGAGAGGGATTTCATGAATATAGCAAGTAGAGATTTTTGCTCGAGCAGAAGCAATCCTTCCTTTATTTCCAGGAAGATAAGAAAAAAGAAAAACGAAGGGAGAACAAGAAAATTGCCGTATCAGTGTTTGTCTTTGGTCGACACAAACAACAAAAAGACCGGTCGATTTATAGCCCCGTCCAAGCTCTTAATGACTCGCCAAACTATCCTCCAGCAATTGAGATGGCTCATCAATTTAATTACTTTACAACCCAGGCCCGCCCCATGCTGTCAAAAGCCTGGCATTGGACTTTTCCAGTCACCCTGGACTTGTAAATATGCCAGGAGAAAATCTCTTTTTGCACTGCGGTTTACAATGTTACATCTAAAATCAAAGCAGGGATTATGAATCAAAGAGGGACGTGAACACATGTATTGAATATATAATACACTTTCTAAACATAATAGTCAAATGGTCAAAAAAGTATATTACAAAAAGCTTCACTGCTACTTTGCTGCTGTCGTCACTGGACCAGTTCCTATTGATTCATATTATACAGTGAAGAAGGGCCCCATTCTAGTCATTACAGTGACTGATAAAGCGTATTATCTTTTTCAAAAGGCAATTTCTATGTATTCCCCAAATTCCAAGTGGATAAGCGGTTACTGTAAGCTCACATATATCTTTACCAGACTGAAGCAAGCAGCATCACACAGAGGTTAAACCCGGGCGCGGTGAATGCAAGGGCACGCACAACAACAGTGTGATTCTTCCAACTATAGGCACCACACTATCTATATGGACACTAATGAGCATACAGTAACACCAAAGCATACTAATTACGGCTGTAAACTGCACATAAAAATATTATGGATTGCTTGGAAATATCACAAAAGAACTGCTATTTGGCAGATGGCATACAAATTTAACGAGCAGGGGGAGAAACCTTAAAAAGAGGTGATTATGGAAATGAAGGAACTTTAAAATATATACTTCCTTACACATCAATTTCTGCTGCAAAATACTACAATAACTACAGAGCAGCACAGTAATTTTATTTATTTATTTCATTCATAGTTTTGAGGTAATGGGCCGTTCCTTATTCCAGAGTTTTCCAATGTTTTCAGTGCACAATTATGACTGACATGGACAGACAGTGACGGGCTTGAATCCCAGCATGCCCAGACAGCATGCATCTGCAGCTCCCGTGTGTCTAGCCGTGTCTAAACGCTTCGACTCCAGCATTTCTACTGTGGATCTAGTCGGCTGCCCCTCTGAAAACGCTTGTCAACACCTTCTGAGCTCTGATAGCTAGTTAGCTGCAGCTCAGCGTCAGTTCAGCTGACAGCCGGGATGATAAGTGCAACTACTAGGCCTTTTATCAGTAGGTCTATCACAGCCCCTCACTCCCAGCAGCTTTTACTGTACACTTTCTGATAGACGTCACACCTTTGAACGAACCAGTCATTAAATGGTAAATATTTGAATAAACCTTGGTGACATCCACGCAGGTGAATTTAATGCACAAGCCTTACACTTACCATGCAGCCAGATGAGTCCAACTGTCTGTCTGATACGCATTTGAAGTTCTTCTTGCAGCCGCCGTTGTCTTTGGAGCAGTCGCGGACAGGCCCAAAGGACGCCAGTAGGTCCTCCACCGTCTCAAAGTAAGTGGACATCATGGCCTCTTCCCTGGTGTGAAGAAAGAAAAATGTTTAAAAGAAGAAAAGTCCAGATGCGTTTGCATATGTTTTCACACTGCAAATAAGGACATTCTAATACTAAGTAATGACAAGTGAGATTCTCGAGCAGCTGAACATAATCCCTCACCACCTGGAAAGCAGCCTCTCATAACCTTGATGTTTCTAATGCAATTAAGAAGCTATTCATGTCTGCACACAATGTGACAAAGCAGTGCTGGTTTGGTGGCTTTTACCCTTCCACATGCAATTAATGACTATTTGTAGCCTAATGCAACTTATGTTTTTCTTCCATAAAAGGGTATAAATGTCAGCTTAGTGTCTAAAATATTAATAAAATGTAAATTCAGACAATGAGATCAGACAATAAAAAACCTGTTATTGAATTAAAAAAAAAAAAGTTTCTTGATATGACAGTGTTTTTCATTGTGTGACTGACAGTGCAAAGGCAAAAAGTTAATAAACCCAATCCTGCAGAAGTTTAAAATGGTTGTACCCTTGGGCTTATGTTATACAGCGTCTTTAAAGCAACTGTTTTAAAAGTTTCAGTGATGCTTCGGTGGGTTCATGTCGGTTCGTGGTGGGTCATGTCTGGGACTAATCAGTTCACTGGCATTAATTGGACATGTTTGTCACAGCGTATTGATGGAGAGCCGAGGGAATCAGTATTCTCCATCCATAAACTCTCAGGACTAATCCAAGGCCAAAGCATCCGGGCCCGCCTCAGCTGGCAGAAGAACAAAAAAAAAGGAAAGGCACACACAAATGCACACACACTGAAAGATAAACCGAGGCAATAAAAGGTTAATGGTAAAGTTGAATTAATTTATTCCTCATTTCTTTGTTTCTCATTTATTCAACCAAATGTATTATATTCCTGTCTTTAATTTTGTCTTTGACATTTCATGCCAAATTGCAAATCCACCATGTTAGTTTGACGTAAGTAATAACCATCCATCCACCTCGATCTCGCCCCATTGTGGTCGCTCTTTAAGTTACGTTCATCCATTACTCTCGTCATTTTCGCCCCCTACTGGTAATGCACCTTCATACATGTGCACTTTTCATGCTTCGAGGAGGCAAGATCCTCTAGTTGATCTACACGTCTATTACATGTTTTGGTGTAATACTGGGTTGCATAATGATAGTTTTTATTCCGTATTTTATTAATCTGCATATATACATGATGATAAAACTCAAAACACATTCATCACGTTCACAGTCTTAGATTAATGTGTTTGCATACTAATAACTGCTAATTAGCAAGTATTGGACAACTGAAACCTTTCACCTGATGATGCAATCATCAAAGATAATACAATTCATCCTGGAAGGGCATGCCTGTGCAGTCATCCAATAATTGTTGAGACATGTCACTCAAAACTGGCAAAATGTCAACCTCATGGTAGCACTATTGGGAAAGTCAAGAGATCGATAAAGTCAGTAGGCTACATCCATTAGGGACCATGAATGTCTGTACAAAAGTTCATGGCACTCCAGATATATAATGCATAATAGAGTGGTCAGTTTTTGAGATATTTCAGACGGACCAAAGTAGTGGACGGACTGACATTACCAACCCCAGAGCATAAAAAGCGAGCAAATAACTATGTTTTTGGTTCAGATTGGGTGTTGTTAGAGATCGGTGTATGTTATATTCGTATATGTGTGTGTCAGTCTCCACCATTGCCAGGGCCTCCAATGTTTACAAAAATCATTATATTCAAAAGCAGGAATCTATCATTTCCAAAAGCTGGATGTTTGTGCTTTCTTCTGAGAAATGTCAGCTTGACCGTTGCTGCATAGCTCAGCTGCTGTTCACTTCTGCATGCTCAGCCATACCCATACACTGAGCCCTGCATGCCCGCTGTCAGAGCGAACGAAGGGGTAAGCAACCCCTGTGTTTTCCTTTTGCAGAGAAACAAAAGCACTGTCTCTCGCAATGGGACCACGGGGAACACAGTGTGTTGTGAGGGCGACTCGACTCTACAAACAGCAACAAGATCTGGAATGATGGGAAGACAGATGCCCTGCTGAGCAAGGAGGATTCTGGGGGACTGTCACTGTCACTGTTTGCGTACGTCTTTGTCTCTGTGTACTTGGGTGCTGACGTGACAATGTCAAAGAAGAAACTGAAAACAGGGGCCGCTGGACAAATGATACACACAATGACACTGCTGTTAATTTGATTAAAATGTCCCGAAGTAACCTCCCTAAAGTGTGTATTTACCATCGCAAAGTGATTAATCTTGCAAAGTTTCTTCCGTTTGCAAAGATGGCAAAGGGAACTGTTATTGGCTCAGAACTCACTGTTAATTTTTTTTTTTTTTTGTGAAAAGAATTGTATATTGTGACCTTGTCATTGGCTTCAGGCAAAGATGAAAGGCAAAGCATTAAAATTCATCAAAAAGGCAGGAATGCTCTGTGCACAGCATTGACAAAAACACCTTCAAAATTCATATCTTATTAATATAAGCAGGGATGTATTGCGGGTAGATATAGGCAGACGCCTTCTCCCTACCTTTTCAATTACAGAATATGTAGGATCTTTTTTTTCCCTGCCCCCGTGTGATCAGCATTTCCAATGCCGTGCGACACCTCACATTGTTTTGAGCGAAGGTTTCTTCATTTTAAATATTTGGTTTTCACGTTAGATTTATGGAACATCAGCCCATAATTGGCACATCTTCCTTCTGCGAGCAGTGAAGTATTACAGCTCGCTGACGGCACACTGGAACTGTCCCCTTTGCAGAATCAAACCTTTTCTTGACACACTGCTGTGCTAATAGCAAATCACTCACTGTCACACAGTCTGGATATGAGAAAGTGATGTCGACCAAAAGAGCCCCGAAAGTAATACGTCAGTCCAAAATATTTTTCTGTTTGATTCATGGAGACATTTATTTCTTGTATACTTTATATGGGAACCTTGTGGCTACTTGCACCTTGCGTTTTTAATGGCCAACTAATTAACTATTCCTATGTTCCACCTGACTTAGTATTCATTCAAATGTGGATATGAAAGACTTCAACTTAGACTGCAGAATGGTTTTAGTCTGCTGACCACAAAATGGGGCATGAAATAACAATCACAGTCAAAATTATAATATTCTAATCATTTTAGATATCAGAGCCTTTGTTTAAACAATGCTATTAGACTTCTAAGATAATTAAAATGCCACCTTCTGTTTGCAGCAAATTAAGAATTGTTTTACGGTCCCTAATAGAAACTGGTGACACGGTTATGGCAGACCCATTATGCATTAGCAGTATTGATGCCACCCAGTAATTCCCAGTACTCAAGATCGATGTGCTAATGCAACCCTCCAAACACACTGTCTTTTTCTGGCAATATATCAAAGTTTACTGTTTTGTTGCCACATAAACTGCTCTGCTGTAGTCAAGCATTTTGGAAGATGCATGCCTTTCTCTTGGCCAAATAAACAGTATTTGCACACACGGTGGAAAATTAACCTTTCGGTCAACCAGCCAGAGTCGCTGGAGGATATCTCAAATTCGTGTATTTAATTGTATTTATTCAGCCTTGTTTGGGTTAGCATTCTTTAGGATAGCCACAGGATATGTGAACTGAACTCTCTAAATACACAAAATGAGGATGCCCCCAAAAAACTGCATAAAAGTTCACATTTGTTTGTTGTTCCATAATTACTTTATGCAACCCTGATTCCAAAGAAGTTCGCACGCCGTGTAAAACATAAATAAAACAGAGTGTGATCCTTTGTGAATCCTTTTTTGACATATACTCAATTGAAAACACAATCTATTTATTATTTGACCTCATCAGTCTCATTGATTTTTGTTTTGTATTCTGAAGTTGGGACAGGAGCAACAAAAGACTGTGAAAGTTGAGGACTGATCCAAAAACACCTGTTTGGATCATTTCACAGGTAAACAGGTTCATTGGTAGCAGGTGATGGGATCATGATTGGGTATGAAAGGTTCATCCTGGGAAGACTCAGTCGTTCACAAGCAAGGATGGAGAAAGGTTCAACACTTTGTGAACACATGAATGTGTGAAGGAGATTACGACATGGGCTCAGGAGCACTTTGTAAAATTGTTGTAAATACACA
Source organism: Centropyge bicolor (assembly GCA_037975185.1). Taxonomy (NCBI): domain Eukaryota; kingdom Metazoa; phylum Chordata; class Actinopteri; family Pomacanthidae; genus Centropyge; species Centropyge bicolor. The sequence goes on along the minus strand of JBBMOC010000019.1, from coordinate 6,387,490 downwards.
CAGTTTGTTTGCAAATGTGTGCATTCCGATTTTAATAATGCACATTTGTCCACTTACAACTTAAGGATCAAAATCTACTCCAAGGCCAGCTGAAGGAAGAAGTGCCCATGGTTCCACCTCAAGATCTGGTCTTCAGTTGTTGTACACTTCCTCCAAGAGACAGACTGAAAGGTCAGTCTTAGCAGAGCGGATTCCTGAACCATCTCAACTGTCTCAGTGTGGAGGAGTAGGAGCCTCAAACCAAGGTCATCTTTGATTATTGAGCTTCTAACCTTTGCATGAAGAATGAGGCCAGCCACTTTGTAAAAGACCAACAGCTTATGTTATCAGTCTATTTCCTTTGGTGATAAACCACTGCTTCAGTCTGTGGTCAGGACAAAGACTGAATAGAAAATCAAGATCTTTGCCTCATGCCTCCACTTTCTTTTCACAGCCAAGGTCTGATTCTACACTTGCAGAAAGACCCAGAGACATGAAGCCTGCTATTTAACACTGCTCCCTCCTCCTGGAAGGTTCAGTTCCATCATCAATGGGCCTTTGACTTGGGAATATTGATGCGTCACATTGCCATACTGGGCTGCGAACTCTATGATGTACATCACAGATCATAGACCATGAAGCCACAATAAAACATTAAATGAATCCAGAGGAAATGTCGCCTTATCATCACTGAACTGGACAGTCTCAGGACCTCAGCAGCACCTTGATGAAAACAGCAGAGGGAACACGGTGCACTCTTGTCAGAGTCTGATGTCCAAACTCATTGTGCTTGACAAGGACTCCTTGTAATGCCAAAGCACATCTCTCATGATACCTAAAGGTACACCACCTTTTTCCTGACCAAAAAACGCACAGAACCAAGGAAAGTAAAACCTGATTCACTTGATAATCTGCTTGGGGCAAACAAGCTAGTGAACTGTTCCAGAGTCAAGGACGTCGGCCAATGAACCTTGCCTTTAGAACATGGAATCCCTCTTTGGTGAAGGTGCCTGATTTAGTGCGTGGAGTTGAGAGGTACCAACAAAATGCAGTTGGGCTCACCTCTATGCACAGCTTTGGCCTTGGAACCAAACTCCTTGATAGACGGTGGACTCTCTCCTACTCAGGCATTGTCCATGATGAGACGTGCCCGGCGGTTGTAGTACTACTGACAAATCACTGGCTGGTTGCTGCACGGTTGGACTTTCTCCCGGTGGATGAGAGGGTCACCGTCATGTGGCTGCGTAATGCAGAGAGAAAAACTATTACTGTCGTTTGCGCTTATGCGCTTATTTTTCGGTGGTAGGAAACAATAGCTGGTAAGCTGTCCTGGGAGCTGAACATAACGCAACAGAAGCCAAATTGTACGTTTATTTGTATTTATTTGTATGTTATGACCAAAACTATTCTACAAATTGTGAATCATGCTTGATCTTACCAGTTGAAATAGTTCATAAGAACCAAGAGTGTGAAACAATGAGCCACAGAAAATCCGGAAACTCTTGGCTTATTATCTACTCGGGTCAGTACAATTTATATAATCTTGCAGCAACAACTGTAGTATTTGTGAGGATAAGCTCCATAGCATCTGTTTATAATGCAGCTCTGTCAAGTCCTGCTCTGTCCTAAACTGATCCCCATCCACCAGACCCAACAACCCTTTGGAGGGCACTCTGCATTAAAGGGGAATGTTGGGTATTAATAAACAGCTGAGGTGCATCTCAATCCGCCACGAGCAGGAAGCATCAGTCACCATGAATATTGAAAGAGACTCTTATTGTTTCACTGCTGAATTACTGCATATGCATCGTTAAATTGTAAATGTATAGCACACCTAACACAGTCAGCATGTTCTGCAAAGTAGATGGTGCGTATATGCGCATAAAAGACAAATCAAATAAATGTAGCTGGGGGGCAACGTGATGGTTCTGTGATTTTAAAGCGGTGTAACTACAGGTTTATGTACCTCAAGTAGCAAGCCAGTACTTCAATTTGTATGATGTTCATTATCAGAGACCTTCTGGGTAGGTGTAGTGGAAAAATGACAAGTCAGTGTGGGCCTGTTGTTGAGGAGTTTTATTGTCCACTTGTTTTGCAGAACTACTCAGTTTAGGACAGTTCTTACAACGGTGACCCCTTCAGATGAATGTGCAAATGTAAACAGAGTGGATCCGGCAAGGTGCCAGGTTGAGACCGATATTGATATTTGAAACTATTTCTTTGTTTGCTTTTCAGTCACTGCCTCTGGGTTGCGCCCTTGCTTCGCACAGTCATAAAGGTGTATTGCACTGTTATTGCATTGTACCAAAATCTAAAAACAAGTTCATTCGCCGGGTCTCCTGGGCACCAATGTCTTATTCTTCTTCTCTTTATTTGGCAACTCAATTTTTCTGAATTAGACAGACAACACATGGCATTCTGTGCATCAGTTCTTTCTGGCAGGCACTCAAAGCATTGACAAATGACTCCTTAATTCAGAGGAAAACAGAGGGTGGGGAAGGTGAGGCAGACAAAAATAATGGCTTGCCTCAGCTGTGAGGTGCATGCTAACTGGCTCTCCTTGTGGATGGAGGGAATAGTGAGTCAAAGATGAAAAAACAATCAATCCCAAGATGCCTGCTGCAAGACAGTCCAGAAGGAGGGAAATTGGGAAAACAAATGCTGAAGAAAACTCTCAATAAAACCATCGAAAAAGTTTCTTAAAATGTTGTGCAACATATTAAATCAAGGCACGGAGTGTGGGAAGTACTATTTTACTAAGTACCAACTTTAATCCTGTTAAAGTTCAGAAAGTATTTGTTCCCAAAATCAACAACAGACTTAAATCCTGACAGTGTTTCTTTTCCAAATCATTAGCTAATCAAGATCATCTCTTTTGGCACTCTGACTCTGTTGCTTGACCCAGAAGCACATTGGTTGCATCTAAACACTGACTAATGTACTTGTTATTAATCTCCCTTTCTGCCTCTTGCTTTTCCAGATGATGAATGACCAGGCAACGCAGCCCAAAGTTAGAGCGCTGCTCCAGCATGATTACAGAGCCCGTTATTGGTCTGCCCCTGCACTTGATTAATGCTCTTGTTCCAGCTTCCCACAAATATGCTGACTCTCATCAAGCACTTTCGTCATTGAATAGAGTGCATTTTCCTTAAGCTTGTTGTAATCACTGAGGAAAAAATCTAGTGGGGTAAAAAAAGGCAGGTAAAGCTAAGTGATAAAATAAAGATTGATACATCAATTCTCCGGTTTGAGTGTAGAGTTGTAAATTTGGAGTAAGGGGAAGGGGATTTATGTACTTAATTTCCCCCTGGTGTCAAATTCTTGCAGTTGCATTGCATTATTGGCAGCGGTACATTTTGATGGTTCACTTGATCACGGTGAGTGAGATCATTAATCACCGGTGTGGGTTGTCAGGAGCTGCTCAAGGTTATTAACAGTTCCTTATTGACAAAAATACAAGTCTTCAAGCACAGTCGAGCGCGCCTGAAATGTTTTATATCGTGACATTGTGAAATCTTTGTTGACACCTGGTTCAACAGCAAGCAGCAGAAATTGAAGTTTAATGTTAGATAAGAGAAGATAAGATATTCCTCTATTAGTCCCACAACCGGGAAATCTGCAGTGTTACTGCAGCAATGATAAATAGTAGGTAAACAAGAAGTATAAAAAATAATTCAACTTGGGTGAAAAAGTATCAGCAATTTAACTAGAACAAAAAAGTATGAACGATTTAACTAGAATAAAAAAGTATCGACAATTTAACTAGAATAAAAATAATCAAGAAAATTTAACTAGAATAAAGAGTATCAATAATTTAACTAGATTGGAAAGTATTAACACTGTAACTATAATAAAAGTATTGACAATTTATCTATAGAAACATATCAGCATTAACAGTGCAAACCAGGATAGATGGTGTTAATAAGAGAAAAAAAAGAGAAATATGTAGTATGAGTAGTGTAGTGTATGAGTATGAAAACATTATAAACTATAGACATGATGAAGATAAAACTTCAATCATTGCTAATGGGACAGTAAGTCAGAAAACTATTCTTAAAATATGATAGTTTGACAAAATAAATGTTTGAGACTAAACATACAACATTTTTCTCGCAGCTGTGAACAGAAACACCTTTATATTGTACAAGTGCAAGCTAAGCTTAAATCTCATATGAATTATAATAATGGCTCAGAGGCAGAGCGTATATAATGGCTCTTTGTTTCTCACTACCAAGATAACAAAATATGCTCTGCCCGAATTCCAGCACTTATTGATCAGTTAACCAGAATAAACACTGAACACAGTAAAACAATACAACATATTTGATGCTGTACATGGATCGGCTGTTAAACGAAAACCTCATAAAGTGAATGTTTACGTTGAACACCGTGAAGCCTTTACTGGAGGCTCTTTTACAAATACAAGGTAAATATGTCAGATTTCTTTATGACCTTGCATTTACCACCAAAAAGAAATGCACACAATAAGACAAATAAATTGATTTAGAAATAAAGTCCAAATGCAGTATGTGCAGAATATATTGAATAAAAAAAAAAAAAAAAAAAAAAATCCTTTCATACAAGCAATAATAAACCAGCGCTGGTGCTGTAGACGGCAAAAGAAGAATCAGTGCTTTTATTATTAAGACATTTTATCCCTTTTATGTTTCCTGTATTTCAATGCACTTTACAGTATTGTATGGACACTCACCAGGATGAATCTTCCTCTCCAGTGTCCAACTTTAAATGTCATAGACCATGCAGGTGATTTAAGTAGTAAGTATAATGCGAATAAAGGAAGCAAATCTTTGAGATTTTTTTTTTTTTTTTTTTTTTGAGCTAGATGGCTTTATAATCAACTGTGCTTTAAATTACGAGTGCTTTTTAACTATTCTCTCATAAGTAAATGATTGAATAAGCTGTTTTTGGTAACCTTGAATTCAAGCAGGTTGATACTGTATGTCAAGAGGACATTACCAAGAAGGTACCTAGTGAAAGTGAAAGGTTTTTTTTTTTCTATTTCGCACAGGTCTTACCCTTTAATAAGCTCTGCACACCCACCACTGTCGAGCTACAACCTGTTGTCAAGGTTTGCCAACAGTGTTTATCTGAATCAGCGCTGCCTCTCTTAGAAGATGATTACTTTACTGTCCATGTGCATGAGGCATTTGAAATTTGTCTTTTCATATGTTTCATGTGCTATGTCCACCACACATAGCACGACCCTTCAATCGAACCGGTGATCTCTAGGTCACTTGTCAGCCTCTCTAACCCTCTCGCCATCCTGTCTCTTGGCTCCTTGACCTCAAGTAATTTTTTGACGAATACTTTTAAAGAAAACTGGAAAGCAGGGTCTGAGGATCTATTCCGACACTGACCAAAAGTATTTTTTCAATGCTTTGAGCAACACAAATACATAAAACTCCACTTGACTGAACCTGAAAATGTTGTATGCTGAGATAAAAAGAGACCCTTTTCATTAACAATAAACCATGTACCTGAAAATGGAAAAATAACAAAACATACTGAGTGTAATTCTAAAACAAGCTTATATAAATGGCACATTAAAGAACAGCAATCAGTGTAAGGTTGGGTGATGATATCAAGGGAGATCTTCAGTTAAAAGCCCAGCTTAGTTAAACTGACACTTACCTTGACACTCATTTATCTTTTTTCATATAGAATAAATTTCACCGGCTTCTGTCAGTCAGCCGACAGGCAGGAGTGAAACGGGGATGCATTCTTTTAAATGCCACAGCTACAGAGCATCAACATGTCTATCATAACTGACTGACTACATCAAGGTCTGCATAAATACTTCGGGAAAGTGCATCAGCCAGAAACTCCATAAGGTCCCATGGGACTTTGTTCCACAATAATGCTTTGGATAATGAGTTATCTGCATTATTCATGACAAACTGACAGATACTCCAACGTTACAGGATCTAACCATTAACCAAATACAGAACATTGACTTATTATTGCAACTGAAGTGGGCTTTTAATCAGTAATACAATGTGTGTTTCCTCTTTCATGTTATCAAAGGTCCTTTTTATGTCTTGGTGTGATGCTGTTTGAGAGTGATTACTCTTTCAGGAATTCAACTCACACTGGCAGGAAAGAAAGATGCCTTTTTTGTTTCTATCTATTGCAACGGTCGTACGTAATAAGTCATGTTGCCATGAAGCGTCAGATATAATATCTTGCTTGCAGTTAACGACGCTAAATAAATTATTCTAAATGGCGATCTCTAAATGGAGCAGCCAGGCAGAGAGAGTGGATTCTAAAAAGGCTGCTGGCCTAATTTCAGGAAGTGACAACGGCAGACTGCTCGCCACTTTCATGGAGGCGCATCCTGATCAAGTTAACTTGCTTTAAGTCAAGTGAAGCTCCTCTGCCGCGAAGTAAACACGGCAGAGGAGCTCCAGCTCTCTTATAAAAATGACATGAGAAAGTTGGGTGGCAGTCGTTGGCAGTGAGAAGAGGATGGCACTGGATTCTAGTTATTTACAAAGCACTTCTTGGCAAACAACCGGGATATCTCACATGTCTTTTTAACTATAGATAGTTTTCACTCTACGCTAGGACCCAAGGTATTTGGTCCTTGAAAATCATTTTGTTAGTACTGAGACTGGAAAAATTATGCTTCACACAAGTGGAACAACAATCTGCTTTGACTGACATGGAGCAATGTGAATGCATGTGTTTTCTTTGAATTGATGTTATCCTTTATGTTGATGTCCTTGGCCTGTTTGTCGTATACTTTTTTTCATGTACTATAACTTTCAGGTGCTTGTATTGTTTTAAATGCACTGTAATCAATTAATCCTTGTAAAAGAGAACTCGCTCTCGACCCCCCCGCTTAAATAAAGGTTATAATAAAACAAAAGCTAAATTCTTGCACTCTACTGAAGTGCGCAATTTGCACCTGCAGTTGTGACATAACCCTGCAAGGTCTATTCATCACGTAATAATAACGGTGGCACTTGAAACTCAAGAAGAAAAAAATGCACAAAATAAGTAATGGCTCTGAAATAATTGCTTTAACTTCAAGGTAAACAGAGAAACTGCAATCTTTCATGACTTCACTCGTAGATGATCCAAAACTAATCAGACCAACATTCACGTGGATATAAACTGTTCTCTGAAACATGTCCTCATTTTTTAGCTCCCCATCACTGTTCACAGACCCTTTTTTTTTTCAAAGTAAGTGACAAACCTCGGCTAATTAGTCGAGAGGCGTGCAGAAATCCCATTTACGTTAGAATTAGCAGATGTGTACAATTGCCTTGGGAGTTCTGAGCTCCTGAGGCAATTTCATAAAGCCTGTGAAAAGTTTGGATTTTTGCAGCGGTGCAGAAACAACAATGTGCAACAACAGTTTACATGACACACATTAGACATTGATTACTGAGATTTAAGCTTTTTGAATTACAAATTAGGTTTATTGGATTTTCGGTGTCAAAATACCCAAGGGTGTCGGGCGCGCAGCGGGTTCTGAGAAATCCACCAATCAGATGAGCATAAATGTGCTTTAATATGTTTTAATACATTTTCAGTGAAGCTGATGACACACTTCAGTGATAAGAGACATTGCTGAAAATACTGTCTATAATGTAAAAGCCATCGATGATCATTGTTAAGTGTTATGTGATTAGCCATGTCATCAACGTTCCCTCTGCCTTGATCGTCTTCTGTTGGGTCAGTCCGGGTGCTGACACTTGCTCTGCTCCAATCACGCAACAGGTTCTTGCCAAGGTACCTTCAACCCACCTCAGCTATATTTAGTGTGAGTCATTAGGGGTCAGCTGTAATCACTGCTAAAGCACCCACAGTTCTCTGTACTCTCACAGTGTTCATGTCATAGCCTTTAAAGTACAAGAACATTCCTCTGCTAATTAGCAGAAATACTTTTAAATATATACTCAACTATAAATGGGGCATCTCAAAGTCTCCAAGATTTTGTGTGTGCTCACTCGCCTGTTTCCGTGTGCGCGTTCACACTTCAGTCAGCGATGCGTCCGACTGTGTGAGGTCTCGAAGTTTGCAAAGAAAGTGAAAATCAAGAGAACAGAGAATTCAAAAAGGAACAGATAGAGAAGCACCTTCACTCTCCTAAACGTGCCTGCACCGAAGCTGAAGAGCAATGAACGCTTGAATCAGTAATTCAGTCACACCAGGCTCAAGGCACTGAGTAGTAACACAATAGAGATAATAAAAAGTACAACCGAAGCCTGAGATAGGGAATATTACAGCAGGCACGGGGTTTGTTCTGGACCTCTGACCTTTCGTTATATTCATACATGAAACTTTGTGAGTGTGAAGTTTGAAAAGCCCTGACCTGGAATATTTTCGTAAATTGCGCAACAGATCAACAGTCCACGAAATTCAACAGCCACTTGACCAGAAAAATGATTCATTATTGCAAGGACGATGTTTCATCTTAAGAAAAATCTTCATCGCCTCTGTCAAACGTACGATTCATTCATATGATAATGTTCATTTCTCATTCCAAAAGCACAAACAGCAACCTTGTAACAATGGTAACATCGCCAAGGCATGGAAATGGAAATGCAATATATTTCATTGTGGGTGGTGCCAAAAATAAATAAATAAATAAATAAATAAATATATACATACATATATTTGCCAAATTCAATCATGTTTGAGTAAAGAAGTCTTTGTTTACAGCACAACCCATCATAGTTCATCATGTTAAGAATCTCACAACACTTTATGTGTGCTAGGTGTTTCACATGTTTCAAGTTAATTAAAGGTTATTTTAGAGGCACTTCAAATGATCTTTTTACATGAATGTGCTGAGGGATTAATCTCACTTTTTTGTTTACTTTGTTTTTTGTTACTTAGTCCCAATATGTTAAGTGCCAATTTAAGGCAGTCTTATTTCTAAGTAAGTAGTTTTGGACAGTTCTCAGAAGGTTCAAGATGTTTCTGTTTGTACCCCATTGCGTACATGTGCTCCAGCAGGGGTATAACATGTGGTACAACTGCACAGCCTCTTGTGAATGACTTTCTCCAAACCAGTATTTTCATTATGAAATTCATCATTATATCAATATGTGTGTGCTGATGATTATTGTTAAGGATGGCGTAAAAACCATTTCGTGTGCTGACAAAGTCCAGCCATGCATCGCGCTCCTGTGACACAAAACTATTCCGTCCTTTACATTATGTGACATCGAGCTCCACATGTTTTATGCAGCGACGGCAGACAATTTGATTTTCAAATGAAATATCACTCCCCTGGCTGGTGTCAGTTGGATCCCATAGACGGCCGATTGTTTTAATCTGCAGCTGATGCTCTGACATGTTTAGTGATGTTCAGCTGCACTGATGCATGCCAGCGCCGACTGGCTGGCTGGATGAGAATAAACACAAGTTTTATGTTGCCAATATTTTGCTGTTGCACTGTGGGATTGCCAAATTCATAACCTTGCTGACACTACTTTCCCATGTGGATTTGACTTTTAGATCCCTATTTGCATAGCCCAAAGTAAAGTTTTTGTAATGCTTTGCCTGTCACTTAAGAGCTATAACTTTTTAAAACCCTGTGGATTTAATGATCTGATTAAATGCTTAATGGGCATTTTGCCTTGTACTTAATTTGAGCCATCTTAAACTTTAAAGTAATTCTTTAAAGCAAATCAAGCAAATTACTTACGTTTGAGATACTTTTAGAGTGATTACTTTAAACCTTTTTCCATGTACACACAACGATGCTTACCTGTATTTTTAATGCCAAACAAACCAAATTACAGTTGCCAGAAAAAAGCCTCCTGCTTTGAGGTGACAACAACCAGTCAGGAGTAAAAAGGCAGCATGAAAAAAAAAATAATGAGGCAGCTCTGTGACATTTCTTAATGTCTCTTATATCATCATATGGCAGTGTCATATATAATGAACTTCTGTGCTAATATCAGAACGGCAGCATCAACACCAACGCAGGTGTCATGGAAACAGCTCACAAGTGAAGTAAAGACATAAATTATTTGGCCCTACACAAACACCACGAAACAAAGGAGCTTTATTTGAAGTGTTCTTGTGATGCTTGCGAGCTGAGAATTCCACAAACGCCGCTTCTGCTTTATTTGTCGAGACCTCCCGAAATGAAAAATGCATGCACGGCGGTGGAGCGAGTGCGGCGCTATGAGCTGAGTCAGACTGACCTGACCTCCCCTGGATCTTCAGTCACCAACACGTCTGTCTTACAGCTGGCGATGGGGTTGATTGACAGCTCCACTGGTGGCACCACGAAGCTCTTGCTGACTGGCAGCCACAGGCCTTGGCCCAGACTGTAGAATGATCTGTGTTGGCACAATCACAAAACTTAAACGTCAGTCAAACTACTGTCACATTAGAATATTTAGTTGTTATACACATGCTGTACATAAGCGTGCATTGTGATTACTGCAGGAATGAGCACAATGAAAAGTGTGGGTCTAAAAGACTCAGCGAGGTGGTGAGAAAGTAAAAATCTTTTACTGCTGGCAAATTGTACTATTTCATGTATTGAGGCTAAGACATATATATAATGGGCAGAAAGGTCTTCCTTGTATTTATGCCTTGCATTTGGAGCACTGAGAAAGTCCAGATAAGGCAAGGTGATATTGATTCGGGGAGAGTCTAGGACACAAATTGATGAGAGTCTGGGGCATTTGGGAGTTTTCGCCCCAGAACTACGTCTTGCAATTCTACATATTGTGTGATATTCAAGATTAAAATCGATACGCAATGATGTGACGTCAATCCTGTCTGGCAACTGGCAAATTAATTCGCATGCGGTGGCACAGTTGGAAGACCTGGACATGGAGAAATACATTAGTAGCTGCGGTGGCCTGATATTTATTTTATAACTAATCTAAAAGAAAATCAATTTCCCTTATCTTCAAACCACAAAGCTTTAGCATGTGAATGACATCAGTGTGTTGATGACCACTGCGCAAAATGGTGGACAAAATTCTTTGGTTTTGCCAGAGGAGGGAGGATTAATATTCTCAGGAGGACTTGTTGACTTGTTGCTTGGGAATAACAACACCTGGCAAGGCCTCGGAAATAGCACACAACACGTCTGTTTCTTTCCACCATGCGCTTTTAATGCATCTGAGCATGTGGGCGACACGACCGCAAATTCTTGGAAACCCAGTTTGAATGGCTTTGCTTGTCAGAAATCTTGACATCACATTTAATCAAACTCTCCCGTTTGACTCCCACATAGATGATATGACAAAGAACATTTTTCTTCACACCATCTCAACATCCTCTAAGTTTATCCACTGTTAAATATTGCTGACATCCAACCTGTCAAACATGCCTTTGTATGTACAAGACCTGATTACTGGAACATCCTGTTTTCCGGGCTGCCAAACCTCAGCATTAAAAACACTGCTGCCAGTGTATTAATTAGAATCAGAGCATCTGAATGCACTACACTCATTCTGACCTCCCCTTGCTGTGTGACAACGACAACCAGATTCGACTTTAAAATGTTTACTATTAACATTTAAATCGTTACATTTAATCCGTCACATCCAACTCATGCTTTCAGATCAGAAAATAATTTTCTCTTTTTCTACCATGGTTTCCTCCAAAGCCGCTCGTGTGTGAAACCCATCCCTGCTACGATTAAGCTCCCCTTTCTTTCCTGCCATAGCACCGTCCAGAGCAATGCAGCCTTTTCACCCATCCTCCCTTACACAGCTCTGATACAGAAACCTTCCAGCGCTGAGGGTTTCCACTCTTGGCTGCTGCATCTTTAGGCACTTTGTCTGCTATCTGTACCAGTGCATACATGGCTGAAAGTATATGTGCTCTGCAACTGTGTGTGTGTGTGTGGTTGTCATTTCATCTTGCAGACTCTGAACCGACACAGTGCTTCTACCAGGCAGGAGATTTGGGTGCTGCCTTTGTGTGTGTGTGTGTGTGTGTGTGTGTGTGTGTGTGTGTGTGTGTGTGTGTGTGTGTGTGTGTGTGTGTGTGTACCCTGCTCCATCCGAGTAATACTTTTAACTGGCAGTGGACAGCTGAAAGATGGAATGCGTCTTTGTGCAGAACAAAGATTGTGGACTCAGTACCTCATTTCTTAGAGTGGAGTCACGCTGAGAAGCCAACTCTGCAAGGTCAGTGTGAAGAGGAGCGGGTTTACTGTGACGAAGAACTCTTCCTGCCTACGAACTGGGGAGGGGGGTGGGGAACATGAAGGCTATCCTAACTCACTTAAGGGTACACAGCTGAATAAAGCTGAATTAAGAAACGGCCACTTCAACTTCTGACAGGTGTCTAGACAAAAATGGTGCTTATAGATAATTATTATAATGCTGTCTTCAGTGTTTGGGGTTATATACACACCATGGTAACAATGTACATATCATCTGCCAGCACAAACCATACTCACTGTGTATACTACCATATCCACCTACCTCTTCTCTTGTCTTGTATATACTGCTAGAGAGACTATCCATATTTATTGCAGCACACATTTCTGCATACTCTGCACATATTTTTGCATACTTTTGCACTTTGCTATATATATGGTTTTTGCACTATTGTCCCTGAGTCTAGGAAAAATGCCTATGTTCAGCTCGTCCGTTAGTCTACTTATGTGTATGTAGTATGAAGAGCAAAGCGAGTCAAAAACCTTGTATGTGTACACGAATAAAACTGATTCTGATTACAAGGAAATACATTACTGTGATGCACTTTTCCATATAACATGCTGCTGTTTTAATTGAAATAACAGTAGAAGAGATTGCTTATTATAAAGTATATGCTGTAAATACAATCATAATTCTCCCACTTTTCTTGAGTTTTTAGTATTAGTGCATATGTTAGTGAACAACTATCATCCATATAGAGCCTAATAACAACAGAACAAATGCATAACATTAGTACATCCCATAGTTTAACAAGATTAGTGATGTGTATTGGAGAGGCTGTCCACAAAGCCTTGTACTCATCGTCAGTAATATTTTCTTGTGTATAAAAACAAATTGCCTCTGAGTGCATGTAGCACACGGGGTCAGGCTGAGCTCGACTATTTAAGGCACAACAAGAAAAAAACAAATTTTAAATAACATAAAAAAAAAAAATAGGATGGTTTCATGAAACCTTTTGAAAAGAACAGCTGGCTGGTACCGAGTGCGTCCTTTGAGCCTTGCACTTCTTCAAAAATGTCAGACACAATGACCCCATCAAGAATGAGAAGTGTAACAAAAATGGCAGTAAAAGCATTTGAAAGGAGTCCATCCAGGACTGCCCCTTGGGCTATTTCTCCACCTAAGAGCCCATGGGTATGACTTCACCCCAGCACGAGGCGGATTTGTGTGTCCGTCCAACTGTGTCTACGTGTATCAGCAGGCTGCTCATCTGTATGCTCCATCACACACGCCCACACACACACACGCGCGCCAAGAACACCCCCGTCACCCCATTGTGTGTCCGCACAGTCACAGATGGCCGGCAGAAGTCATGCAGCAGAAGTGAAGGACTCACCTGAAGATCCTCTCTGGGGCCTGCTCTCCTGTAACTAGGTCGTAGCCTTTCTCCAAGTTAGCATATGGCCAGGGACTTGAGGACAAAGAGGAGGAAATCAGAGGGAGAAAGACATCAAAAATTCTATTATAGAAAAACTTTTACAATTACAAATGAATTTATGCAATCTGAATAAAAATGTAGGATGACAATATGTTTTAATCATAAATGTAAACACACACAATATAGTAAACAAAATTCCTTGATCGGAAGTTTCCATACGGATGCGATGACCCCGTGTCAGCTGTTACTCCTACAAAACTGCGAATGGAAATCCAATCTGCGACTGGACTGAATCCAGCAGCTGACAGGTGGAGCTGAATAATAATGAGGGACCTTTTAATTGAACCAATGATTGGGCAAGCCAGCTAATTGTCAAACAAGGTCAGAGAGATGGCTCACTCGACTTACTTTTCCATCCCTATCACGTCAATTTCTACTACTTGTCTTTCTTTTTTTGTGTGTGTGTTGTTCCCTATTTATCTCTCTGTGTCCTTCGCTCTCTCGCTCTCTGGCCTTCCCCTGCTGTTTTCTTTCATTACATACTATAACATCCAGCCTCTTCCCTCCCTGTCTGTACTTCTGATTACCTTTTCTGCTTCCTGAAGTTAAAAGCCCGTACAGGTGCGTTTACATGTTTTAGCCCATTAACTGCAAATTGCTTATATTTCACATTACTGGCGACCATTTTTGAAAGCATACAGTAAGTTATTAGATTGATTTTCTACCTTGGTTTCCATTCATTTTAATACTCCCAGGATCAGTTTGCAGGGACTTGAAACTCCGGATAGCTAATCCATCACAGCCAACAATTCACCTTTATTTTATGTAGAGTTAATATCGTGCTGTAATGCAGTTGGGAGCTGGGACGGGCGAAACCAGCCGCGAGGTCGTTTGAGTACAAGTGAAGCTTTCTGATACGGAGCAGGCGGGACTTACCCTTCGTTTCGACCCCAGTCGCTGCGAACACAGAGATGTTTATGGTCGGGGTCGGGGGAGTAACCCTCGTGACAGCTGCATTCTCCTGCGACACAGGGAACAAGAAGGGGGGGCACAGTGCCAGATATTTATTTATCCTCAGCGGCTGAATAAATTACCATGTAAGTGACTCTGGCCTGCTCATTCATTAGAGATTTATCAAATAAGCAGTCGCCATGCCGCCTAATTTTCCAGCTAATTCCCTCCAACGAACACAACTGGAGGACGTTTACGGCGACACCAGTGCGATAAGCCGTGTTTTTTTCTGAAAATATTTTATGAGACTTAACAGCAGTCATTTTCTTGGAGCGTTCGTCTTCAAGCCAGGATGAAGATGCATGTTTCCATTATTGATTTGTTCTCGCCCATAGTAAGCTAAACCAGTTAAGTCAAGGACCTGTTAGATAAACATACATTTGTTCTGTGTGAAGAGCTCGAGGTCAACCATCAGTCAGCGCTCACACAAGAAAATGTGCGTTTGCTCATTTGCACACGCACAGTTACTCAGCTGCAGTCAAGTGACAAGGATGCTGGTGGCTAGAATCTGACAAACACTGACTGGGTTTCTGTTTGCTCCCACTATCACTATTATACATCTTCATCGTCCTCACTAAGCTATTTTTTGTCCTTGAGAGTTTTGCCTCGGTGCAAGATCTCCACTGCCAATCATGCACTTGTGCTGCTGATTCACCAACCAGCCATTAAGTTTAAAAAAAAAAAAAAAATCAATGGGCAGCAACGTCTCAAAACATCATTTAACTGGTTATTAGCAGTGCCTTCTGGAAATGTAATGCATTTCTTCAATAGATGGGTATCTTTACTTATTGAATCAGCAGAAGGACATCTATCTTAAAAGCATGGATCATGTAACAATACATGGAAAACATGCCCTTGAAATATAATACAGTAATAAAACTACTAAAATAAAATGGGTCAGCACTTGCACGTATATTTTTCGAGAAAAAAAAAAAGAGAAATCGTCCAGCCAATATTTATCTCTCTTCCTCTGATGAATTACATTAAAAAAATGTCTCTCACCCTTTCTGTATCTGGAGACACTTTTTTTTGCTCTTCCTGTCCTGTTAAGTTACCGCTTCTCAGATAACACTAAATAAACCGATGAATATGCATTTGGTTCATTTTAACTGGGCCAGTACTATCTGTTCCATAAAGACAGATTTGCCGTTAGTGTCATGGATGATAAATGAAATATTTAGAACACACTGCACGTGAAATGCCTTTTAAGTGGATGGATGCATTTGTGAAATCTTAAGTCACTGATAGCAACTTTTCTATTAGCAGCGTTCCTAAAATAAAATGCTACTGACTGCTGTCTGTTGACCTATATGGAGGCACAACACTGGAAAAATGTGTAATGGCCACCCAGGCAACACCATTCACATTTTATCACCTAGTCTTTAATAATTTAGTGGTTGAGTTTAAAGCCTCCAGACTCTCTCATGGAGTGATGCATCGCCAGTCGGAGAGAAGCAACAAATGTCTTTATTTGCTTGTGGCTGGTTCACGTGCCCTCGCTAAATGAGGAGCAAGAGCTCTCGAAATGGCTGCGCTTTAAAATGTGGATGCAAGTAAACGTCAACAAAAATTCAAATAGCCATTTCGGATAAAAGATGAATGAAGCGCTCACGGGATAAGAGAATTTATTTCCATCATTTGAGTAAAGAACTTTCACTGTCATTTTGTTCATAACAGCATGGATTGAGGAATCAAATCAACAACAAATCAGTGTTTGAAAAATAAAACCATGTTCTGACCTCATGTCATCATGGTGAAGGTATACTTGGTTAAGGTTGGAGCAACATCATGATTTGGGTTGAAATGACTACTTTGGTGAGGTCAAGGGATTTTCAGTGTCATGGTTACAATAGTAACCAATGGGTTGAGGTTCATCAATACCAAAGGTAAATGAAACCAGCTTTGATTATCAGTTGTAACGAGAAATAAAAAGTGGTCTCTTGCCTGATATTTGTTGACCCCTCAAGCCACCCCTCCCTTGAAAATCATAATTCCTGTGTTTGCCAGAGGTGTTTGTCACTTGATCGAAAATATATAAAACTAATGCTCTGGTTTTTCTGGGAAAGACTCACAGGTACACAACCACATACACACACTTGCATACACACCCACTGTTACTCTTTACCTATACATTTAACCTCAATATGTCAAGCTGTGTTTAATTCTTCCTGACTTCTTACATATGCAATGAGAAAGATTTACAACACAAACTCTGATTTGCTGGTAAAAAGAAAAAAACATGCCTGACTGCACCTCTGATTGATTGGAGAGGAGAGATGGGAGATCCAGGAGCAGCGCTGACAAGATGCCTGCTGCTCCTGACACAACCGTTAAACTCAGCTTGTGCTTGGACCAAGAAGAAGCATCTGATAGGACATGGCTGAATTTCTTTATACACACCAGACAAAAAGCTAATGGATATCTAAATTACCAAGTGATACACCACCAGTGTTACATCAAAAAGAAAAAAAGAGAAGTTTGTGTCATTCTATCATATGTGAACTAAGATGACGATGTAAATAATGTCATTTTTTTTCATATGTATTTTAGTGTGTTGTGGACCAATTCACTAAAAGGGTGGACATGGTGTCGGAGCAGGAATCGGAGAACAAAATTGGAAATGAGGCCATGGCAGGATTTGAAAATAAAAGGAAGAGAAGTTATTCCAGCAATTCTGGTCAGAAAATGAGGAAAGAGGAGACTTATCTTGTGGAGATGACAGGGGTGACACAAACAAATGGGATTTTCAAGGATGCACACGTGCTTGGGAATTTTTGCAGGAGGAAAACCCGGAGAGGTGCTCTCAGGTCAGGATTACAAGAAGTGGGATGGTTATCGCTGCATGTGCATCAGAGAGGTAGAGCCATGACGATTCATGTATTTGGAGATACGGGTAGCAGCTGCGTGACGTCCACTTCCCGCTCGGATCAGAGGCAAGGAAGATGGGAGCGGTAAGTGAAGTGCTATCAGTAGAGGCTAAGCCATTTTTGGGATGTTGCAGGTGTGTGTGTGGCAAGACTAGATTCCAAGAAGCAGAGGAGGAGGATAGTAATTCGGTCTTGACTTTTGAAGGGGAGGTGCTGAAGAGAAACTGAGACCATCTGAGAGATGTTCTCTGAGAATTTTCAGCTGTCATGAATATGGACACATTGCTGCAAAATGGAGAGGAGTCAGAAGATGTGGGAGATTTGGTGAAGATAATTGCTATGTGGAGGAGTGCAAAGAAAAACAAAGAGCCAACGACGTGGCTGCACTGCGAGGAAAATCACCATGTGGGTTCAGCAAAGTGAATTAAAAAAAAAAGACTTAAGGAAATAAAAGTGAATAAGATCAAGGCAAAAATGAGTTTCACACGCTGAAGCTGCTGAGAGATTGGAGAGAGACAACGAGGCTGGTGGTCGCACAAGAGGAACCACAGCAGGAAAGAAATGAAGCAGATCAGAATATTTACATGGACAAGAAGTTATTTTTGTTAATTATTGCCATGGTTATTAATTGTGACAGGATTAATATGTGTCAGATGCTGCCAAGAGATTCCTGAACGTTGTGGAAATAACTGAAGATCTCGATGCTACACTGAGGTTGTAAAAGGACAATGTTGTAAATGGGATGACTAGTTACCAGTAGGTGGCGGTAATGCAACCCAAACGGATGCCGCATGCATGGCGTAAAAGCTCAAAGAAGAAGAACATTGGTTTCATACCTGTAGAAAATAGTCATGAGTTTATACTAATATCAGGTTATATATTTTCTATTATTTGTTCATAATGTGATAGAAATGCATCAAAGCAGAGTCTTTGCTTTTAGGGTCAGAGGTGAAGCCGATCTTTTTTGCCAGCTAATCACTTTAATATAATTCCATGTCTAGATTCTTTATAAACACGAGAACAAAACTGAAATAGCATCAACACACAAGCTTTTTTGTTTTTGTAAACTGTCTGATCTCTGCTGTTCTGATTCAAAATCAGTATTCTAACGGCAGCAAAAATGTTGTCTGATCTCATTTGGATGAAAGCTGATGATACATTATGGCAAACAATTGAACCAGTTAATATTTGAATGTGGACGAATGATTAGTACACTAAAAACAAGTGTATGGATGTTTTCCTTTCATTTGCATTTTTGAAGATATTGGGTTCTCAAAGTCTTTGTCGAGAGTTACTTTGGAAAGGAGAGGCTGGAAACTAGAAACACTGCGAACTGGAAGCTTCAGTTTTTGCTTTAGCTTTGATCACAAACAGAAGCGAACCTCTCCCCTCCTGCAGCGTTGCTTCTCCCACAATGCTCCTGTGATGTTGCACGGGTGTCAAAAGGTCAACTATACCTTCTCTGGAAATTCTATATCCTAATATTTGCAAAATACAAGCTGCCTCTTATTCACAGTGACAGATTGCCTTTATGACCTGAATAAGATACTCGAGAAGCTGGTCTTGTGAGAAGTGACCACATAATGTAATTAAGAGCAGAAAGACTGGCGAATGCATTCAACGGTAGAAAAGAGTAATCACATTCCAATTAAGTGTGGATAATTGATTTAGATACATATCTTATACATAAATACACAAAGCAGTCTCTCGCTGCACAGCTGTGAGAAGAGGTACATGCATTGTAAAGCCATATGTGTGCAGGGCTGGAGGCTGCAGAAAGACACATTTACAAAATCTTTTCCACCTTCTGCAGATGAGGTGCACCGGCCTGGAAGCACAGTTTGCCGGTAATCTGAGACAAACCTCGCAAGTAATCAGTGAAGCGCGTCTCTTTTCTTTATGCAAATGCTTTTAAGGGAGAATCAAGCAATTAACAGGAAGAGATATGTCTGGTTGATTACAAATTCTGCCGGATTAACTAACCTTTCGACACCTTGCGAGAATCAGCTTTGTGCGGCAGTTTCTCCGTCTCTACAGACCTGGTTCAGATACAGTGCAGGAAGGAGACTCCAACTGACTGCGGCTGTTGTTTATGAAGCTCAGTGACGGCAGACAAAAGGTGAATGTGAACCACAAGGAACTCTGAAGAGGAGGAGTTGTGCTGAATTAGATCATAAAAAACTGCTTCTTAAAAGATAACGCCAGCAGTAAAAACAGCACACAGGGAGGGGAAGGGGGTGGGTGGGGGGATTGTGATTGTGTGGTCGTTAAAGTTGAACTTCACGAGCCGCTAATGCACTATGGCAACTGCACCCCTTTCACATTTACAGTGACCATTTGGCTGGAGTTCACTTAGGGTTGGATGGCGACATCAACCACATCAGTGCCTTCATCAGCTTTGTTATGCATTTGGATCAGTTACTGATTTGGTGTTTCATGGATTTGTTTATTTTCATAAGCTATATTTTATGTGTCTTTTAGTTTTAAAATAGTGTAGTTGTCCTTTTATTTGGCTCCAGTTGCACCGATTTTGCACACTTAGTTATGATGATGAGTAAAGGATGTCCAAATATGTTTTCCTCAGGCAATTTCACATGTTTCAGAATCTCACAGCTTAATTGATGAAAATTCATATTTTGGCATCATTTTGTTTTCTTTCTTGCTCTTGCTAATCTCAATCAAATATCACCACTAAACTGTGCTTTGTGAGCTGTTCTTATCACCTCATGCTGCCTTAACAAATCCAATGTTTGGTTCAGGCAGATTGCAAGTGGAAATTGAGTGTTTATCTGGGAAGTCGATCGGAGTTAAGGGCTGCTGAGAGAAAGGCAGTCTGTGAAGTGATGTCATACTAAATTCTGGGCCCATGGTTTGAATGTTTAAATTTGAATGGACAGGATCTTTTATATCTAATAGTTGTTCAGAGACATATTTAAACCTTAGTGGGTCATTGCTATAAACTGTTCATCAATGACAATAATCAAGTGGTGGTGAAGCTCAAACCAGGTGCTACTTCAGCAGGTGTATCAGCTATCAGGTAATCAGGTGCATCAATGTAAACAGACACACTATAATACACTGTTTTACAAAAGTGGTTATCGCTTCCCTGGTAATGTGATTGCAGATCTGTGCTACACAAAAACTACAGTGGTGAGATCCAGACCCAACATCCCTGACACTAAAGGTGCCTCTGCTGGCTTCAAACCAGACTGTGAGTGGCGTTCGCGAAGGAGGGAACTGAGGTACTGGTCAAACAGCGTTCATGAAGATAGAACTGAATCTGGAGCATTAAAGGAGCATGCAACTCTGAGAACCATGAACTGGTGATTCATCCTGATGGGCAGATCTATGACCCACTTGATAGACCATTATTTGGGCTGTTTGAATTTAAATGCCCAAATGCATTAAGCTGCACTGACTGGAGGTATCTCAGAGCTGACCAAGCCACACACGAGGTAAAGGAAAGACAAATCACCTATTAAGGAATGGTACGATTTTATTGCTTGTTCCTATTATGACTTGTTTGTGCAGCAACTAGAGACTCAACTGTGTTTAACATCCGAATACAAATTTTTATATATTTGACATAATTCCTTTGTATAAATATCTGACAAACTAACTCCCCATGCACCAATAACTGAAGAGACAATTTATTCATTCATGAGTCTTTTAATTGTCAACTCATGTGATTTAATTCAAAATTTTCTGTCACGCATTTAAACAAGTACTTACTTTTTCGTTTACATTTGATTGGAGCAATTAAATTTAGGTTTTGACTTTAAACATGTCTCAGATTCTCAGTCATCCAGGTCATGGTTTTCCAAGGAGGGTTGCATCTAGGGCAACTGGACAACCAAGTCCAGCTGCCCTAGATTCGACCCTCCTTGGATTTGTGTTGAATAGTGGGAGATAAATATTTTCTGACTGACCATAACTGTAGTGGGATCTATGATAAAGTATGTGAACATTAACTGTAATTACAACTGTGTGTTTTTATATGACAATAACAATTTTAAGTACAACTTGATTTAGTACCTTGAACAAAATAAGTCCGTTTACTCTGGCATTTGAAATAGCTACAAACCAAATACGTTACAGTTGCTTATTTACACATCTGGTAGTTGAGGATGTATGGAAGCCTTTTGGAGACTTGAAAATGTTAACCTAAACTTAAAAGTGAAAATGTAGTTCCAATGTACTAATTTACCTCACATGTGTCATCTGAGTAAAAATGAATATGACAATTTTAAAATCAATTCATTGCTTCTATTGCACTTTAATTTTCAAATTTGAATTAACATTTGAATATTGTCCACCGGGGTATGACAGCTTTTCCACTTTCATTTTAATATTCGTTCATTTTTATTTTTTCCCTTCAAATAACACATTATTACTCTATGTGGAAGATTATAATGCTCTTGTGGAATTTTCATTTTCAGGTTCACATGATCATTTTAATATGGTTCCCTACAGGCTTCCTTACAGAGTAATATTATGATTCATTTGGAGTTGTGTTTCTGTTCTCCTGATGAATGTAAGTCCAATAGTTATTCTCTTTTAGCTCTGTTTTTGGTCTCTACCAGCTCCTGAGGGACATATCTGGCTCTGTAGCTGCTAAATACTCCATGTTCCCCAGCTGGTCTCAAACTGTGTCTGTCTGCTGTTTGGTGCTCAGCAGGTAGTGTTCAGTGGTGTTTCAGATCTCTTTCACTCAAAGCAGCTGCCTACCATGACCGAAAACAACACTATGAGAGGCCTGAAAGTGAACCAAATCAGGAAGGTTGTGACTCAGACAGCTAAACAATGAGCTGAAACTCACTAAAGCTGAGGGGAGCTGCAGATTCAGGTGAATATTCTCTGTAGGCTTACGATAACGAGTTACCCCTTTCACACCGTTTTCACCCTGTTATTATAAATGTTTCAACTGCAGCTGCTTTAATGTTGTTTTTCCCCTAAATTGTCAGAGTGTAAATACCTACCCAGTAGCAGTAAGACCCCAGTCATCAGAGGTTCAAAGGAACAGCAGAAATTCATTTTTACTGGATCTCTATTGCGCAAAATTATTGTCTCTTTGAGTTAAATAGCATAAAAAATGTGGATGTGTGGTGTAGGCGATGCTCATTAAAGCATTTTAACATGAAATGTTTTTCTCTGAACTTTGCATTCCCAGCTCACGGCTTTGTAAGTGGACTCGACACAGGGCTGTCCTTACATCCCGTTCATTATTTTAAAAGGGTTTGTTTCAGTGGTCAGGCTGACGGGACTCAGGCCGGGTTCAGACAAAAAAGTAGAAATTATGTTCGGGCAGCGTCAGCAAATAACAATCTACTGATAGCCTATTTAAAACATTGCCTTTTGATGGCTATTTGCAAGGCGTTCCACACATGTGTAATTAAGGTAAACAGGCAAGCTGCAACCACATGTTGACAAGGTAAAACAAACTAATAAGAATAAGAATGCCTGTCAGGTTCGGCCTGTAGTCCGTTACTACTTTCTCCGATTCATTTATTTCAAACTAACTGATATAAGTAATACTGGCATAACAGAGCAGCTGAAGCTTGGTTGCTTGCATTCCTAGCAACCAATCAAGAACCAGTAATGACCTGCCGACCCACCTACTCATTACAGAGTTTGAGCCATAAAGTCAGTGCATATTTGTTCCTTCTGACAAAATTGGAGTCACATTGCAACTGGAGGATATTTCTTGCTTGCTGGGAAGCCATTTCCTCCATTAGGAGTTGGAGGCTTAATCAAGTCTGAACCCTAAAAGTGTTGGTTGCATAATCCTGTGTGATTACAAATGGTAAAGTTGTCTCGTCTGGTATTAGTTACTCACCTTCTTTGCAGTTATTTCTTTTGGGAAATATTTGGAGAATAGAGTTGAACCTAGCAGAAGCCGTCCACAGGGACACAGCAGTGATGGTTTGTACTGCTGTCCTCTCATCATCTCATTTTCGGACTTTCTGAGCTCATGACCCAACTAACATGAATGTCATTTTTACAGACTAGTGTGACCAGTTGCTATATTACACAGAAATGTACGTTTGGCTGAAGTTGTCAAGCAGCATTATATCCTGACTCTGCCGTACAAAAAGCCTATTCAGTGGCGCCAAAAGTTATGGTTGACTGATTAGAACTTGTTGTCGGCGCAATTTTGAGCTAATCACCTGTGATTGAAAACGGCCATTTGATGACAATTATCAAACTGTGCTCACGCAGTTTCTCTCCTGTTACGCTCCAGCCAGGTTTCTGCACAGACACAAAACCTGATACTGCACATGGGGATAGCACCATCCAGCATAAACACCAATATTAGATTGCCAATACAATTTGTCACTATTATGTCACTGTGTCCTCATTCCGCAGCCTCTTTCCTCCGCTCTCTCGCCTTTCTCTCACTTTTAGAGCCAAAAAATGTAAAAGAGTTCAAGTGGCAATCACTTGAGACCACAAATCATTTCTCTTCACTCTTCCGCCTGTATAACCAAAACTCATGTTACAAATGGCATGTTTCATTATAATGATTTCTAGTACCTCACCGAGGCCGCGTGGATGATTTTCACATTTCAAGGTTCATGGTACGGGAACAGAAAAAGAGTTATTGTTGTCCTGATGCAAATAAGCGCTTGTTATAAAATTTCCAGGAGGAAAAGCCATTCTGCCCAAGGTCTTTGAGCACAGTGGCTCCATTCAACATTAATGTTTTCTCATGGGAGCATGTGTGTGTGCATGCGTGTTTGTGCACATGTAAAGTGCTGTGTGCATCGAAATTGAAGGATATAGCTTTGTGTACGTGACAATAAAAATAAATTGATGATTTGATTTGATGGTAAAGCGAGGCTGTATGTTAACACTGCAGCACTTTCCGTTCCAATTAGGTGAGGTCAGGGGAGCCAGGGAGACATAATTTCAAATGAGGAAAACAAAAGCAGCAAAGGAGGTTCACAGGTCTTTATGAGGTTCGTTATGATGATAGATGGAAAGGTGCTGCCGGCAATCTTTTCCTCCTTAGTAAAGCGTATAACTATATGAGAGAGGACAGTTTGACTAACAATGTAATAACACAAGTGATACTCATAAAGTGATAACTTGAGTCTTATTTGAAATTATAATACCATTTTACAGTCATGATGCCATTCTTTCTTATCTTTTTTCTTTAATTCCATTATATACGTATATAACAAGGATTTTATTACAGTTAAGGGCGCATTGTATTTTCAACCCTATTTAAATTCTCAGTATCAGGCTGTTATTACATTATCAGTCATTACATAGAATGCCCATGGCTCAAGTCCAGTTGTAGTCAGCTAGATCCCAAGCAGCTTTCAGGCTATAGGGAAGATTTGCATCGTGCCATTCATCCACTAACCTCCATGCTCGCAGTTAAGGCAGGGAGTGAAGGTGAAGGCAGGGAGGATTGATTATCCAGGAGCAGTGACTGGTAGTCAACGGTGACAGTCAACCAGCGTGACATTGAGGCAGGGTGGATGCGCGTGATAGAGATGAGGCGAGATAACTGGGTGAAACGATACCTACTTGCAATCAAAGGATAACAAAAAAAAAGTGTGACTGCTGATGCACTTGTGTACATGATTGTGGAAAACTGATGGATGTAGATATGACATGGATCCACATCCCAGAGCTTTTCTTAGAATGATGCAGGAAAGGTGGATGAGATGTGCATGTTTTCTATGTGTTGCACCTCCCTCATTTTAAATGAGTTGTTCAGCTTTCTAATATTACAGTCATGTCAAGCTAAGCACCACTTTCTCAATGGCAAATTGGAAAAAAAAAAAAAGTCCTTCAGTGTCCATTTCATTAGATGATGCGACATCACCTCCAATCTCCTAAACAACTCTCTCACTTGTTCAGAGATGGCAATCAATGCAGGAGATGTAGTGTGTGAACCCACAGGACACAGGGTGATGATTGCTTTCAGGTACTAGTATGCGCATAAGTTTTCACAAGCAAGTCTGTATTTTGACCATTTTCACAATGTGTAAACCGATCATTTCAGTCATGTGGCAATTCAACAAAATTAGTAGTTGTCAAATGGGAAGCAATCCCAATCCACTTTTAAACACCACCAGTCCACATGCATGTATGTCTTTGGCAGCTTTTGTGTATTTTCCATTAAACAAGAAACAAGACCTGGCCAAGCAGGTGTTTTCCTGTCTCTTGTCAGTGGGTAAAATACTCACTTTGACGTTGCTTATTGTTCAAGCCTGCACTGTGGATGCACTTTCCTTCCCCTATGTGATTTACCCTTTAACATTTCACAAGCAGTGGTTCACACTATTGTTGGAAGTGCAATAAATGCCAATGGATGACAGAGTTTGTTTCAGTCGTCTTCAGAAACAGCACAGTCCCGTGTGTGTGTATGTGTGTGAGTGTCATTGTTGAGTGCCATTGTGAGGGTGCTACAATACATGGTAGAGGGCAGTGATGGAAATAGAAAGCTCTTTGGAAGAACACCTTTAATTTTGCTGCTGGATGGATGAGGTTGCCCTGAGAAGATACAACACACTTCAGGGCAATTACTGATCAAATAATCTTGTTGCTGAAAAGGACAGATGAAAAGAGGAATAAATGGAGAGAGACCAGGGGACAGAGGGAGACAGAAGTACTAATAAAGTGAGAAGACTGAATGGACTGAATGAGCAAATGAGCCAGACGCTGAATCACATCCATTACTGATCTCACAATGCATAAACAGCGACTGACACATGTATGTCTGCACACATTCAGAATCCACAAACAGAGTCGAGCTAACTCAATCTTGGGCATCTTCATGTGTACTGACTGAGTTGAGTGTCTGAAGCTCTAATACATTATGCATCAGCCCTCAACATGCCCTTGACCAGGGTGACATAAATTTCACATACATTACAGATGTAATCCATTCTAATGAGCTTAGACTTTATCTAGTTGTGCATAAAATACACAAGGGAGATACGCCACTCGCAGGAAGATAAATATCATCACGCCGCACACTCGGCTTTTGTTGGTCTAGTTTTAATGTCAGCACAAACAGGCGCAGAATCGTACGAGCTGATTGTGTACATACTGCCGTGGAGGCTGGTGATTATTTACCTGGATGGGGCAACAGGCACCGAGGGCTTCTGCTAACACACTAACAATGTTGTTTACTAGTTTGGTGCGCTACGCTTGGACTCCAGCTATAGAGGACTGTTGCATTTACTCAGCGGCCGAATAAGAAAAAAGCAAATACACTCTATCCTAAAGCTCAGCTTGGCTACTTAATCTTAAAGTGTATCTTGGGAGAAAGATCCCCTACAAAACAAAACAGCCCAGAGAACTGAATTGAACATTAATGCTACATTTGCATGCCATCTTGTTTTTCCCATAGACATAATAAACATCTTAGAAAGTCCTAACCTGCTTGTCATATTCTCCTTTTCTGCTTCACAGCATGTAATGGTACACATAGAAAGTTTACTACCTTGCCATCTTCTTATTGACTGCTTCTTTCTGGTCATGTTGCTGCCATCTGATTGGACCAATGGAACCAGCAATGGCTAATATAAGACCTACTGTAATGGTTTATTTATTAAAAGACTTGAATGTCTATTATAAACTACACTAATAAAATGAATAAATGAATGAATAAAACTCAAACTCATATTGTTTTGTTGTCTGTGTCCCTTTTAACAATAATTTACTTGTATTAGATGGAGGTGGGATCAGAAGGAAGCTAGTGTTGAATTAGTGTGTATTTCATGGCTGGGTTATTTTTATTGTTTAAAATGCCATACAATTTTCTAATTCTTAAATTAAACAAATTAAAGATGAAATTGCATATTTATAAGATATTTAAAGGGAAAAGTTGGAGGACAATTCCTTTGCCTCCCGACAGAGATACAACTTTTTGTTGAGGAGTAAGATCCTTTCCTTGTAAAACGCACTTTATTCAAAGTAACAGAAATAAAACAAAATTCACCAAAACTGTCTGAATTAGTCTTTTCACTGTTCCAACACTCACCAACTCTTTTATGGTCGAAATAAAACCAGAATTCACTGAGTCAGATGTGAAACTATTTTGCTCACCACCCGCTGCCTCTCTGAAGGCAGACCTCCCTCTCGCTCCTCTACAGATATTTTCACATCTAACTCGGTGCATGAAGGGTTTATTTCTCATTCGAAAGTAGTACGTTGGAAGTCGGGAACTGTTTTCTCATGTTGCTCTTTGTGAAAGTTTATAACAGGGCCGAGGCTAACACGGATCGAACTCCCGCTCGAACATGTGCAGGGGTGAAGTTTTTTGTTTATAAGCTTTTATTGTGGTGATATGAAAACAGAAATGAAGCCAATGCAGGCTCAGGCCTGTGGGAGCTGACCAATAAGACCAGAGCTAAAACAAAGCGTTTCATACAGAGGGTGAATAGAGGTGCTGCTGCAATGTATGCAAGGTAGAGTATGAGGAAAAATAATGTGATAATGCAATATGAGCACAATATGGCCTCTTTAATGCAAAAATGATTAAGCTTGCTGGCTCAGAATTAAGCTTTATGGCTTTTTGAATTCATACAAATATTAATGGTTTCATTGCTGCACGACAATAATCACGCCATCAATATTAACACCTTTGCATTTTATCGCTTCTGAATCTCTGACATTTTGCTCTATTTTATGTGTTAGATGTGCAGAAAGCAGTTCCAGCAGGCTCCTCCAATGACTTTTTTTTTTTTTTTTTTCAAAATCAGAAACACTAAAAAGACATTTATGAAGCTAACCCTGAAGCGAAAAAAAAGAGCTGTCCTTCTTTCCTCCTCATTCTGGCTATTGCAGTCCTTGCAATTATGACAACATAAAAGAGGTTCAAACGCCTGAATTTTCTTATAATTTCAACATCCTCAACAAGGCTTGAGCTATGTTTTGAAATGACATTTCTAATCAGCATAAAGAATTTCAACTTGACTCAATGTCATGATAATACGTTTATGCTAGATTTTTGTTCCAGCATTCTGTAGGTTGATTATGAATCCTTAGCTTTTTGACATAAAGCCGTTCTATATGAACGTACCTGTACAATTCTCATCTGTTCTGTAATGATAAATGGAACTTTTTTGAACAAGAAATTCATTATCTCATGAGGGTCTGAATTGGTTGAACAATGTGGAAGTTATGAGACCGTACTATAACGTTCCCTATGCTACCCTTTACCTTCTTCTTCTACTGAATTACATACCAGTTAATTGAAGGCATAAAGGGAAAAAAATACATAATATGTTGTGACATTATATTATTTGCTCAACAAATAGACCCAACATGTATGTCTGCATGTTTATATGGACTCACCTGTGTCCTGATCGCAGATCTGCTCGCAGGGCTCGGTGGCCCTCTGGCCGCAGTAGTCCTGGACCCACTGTGTGGACGAATTGGTCTGATAGTAGAGGGTTAGCTTGGCTGGGTTCAGCCAATTAGAAACATCCAGGAAGCTGCCCATGCTCACTACAAAACTGCTTCCTGAAAAAAGAAAAAGAAAAGACAAGACGAAATTCTCAGGTAAACAATAAGAAGTAGGAAAAATAAAGCTTGATTGTTTGATATTTTTAAAAGCTCCTTTGCCGCCTGTATTGCAAAATCAATTGGAAAAGGAGCTAATTCTTTTGTTTTCACTGTAATTTTAATTCCCCTCCTGACCAGGCTGAATTTAAATGAGAAAATTAAGACCTATAATGTGTGTATTGATGGGATTTCCTAGGTAATTGCAGTAGAGGGGCTAAAAGAGTTCCACGAGTCAATCAGTAAATGCTATGCTCATTGACGCTGACTTACCTTTCTTTCTTACTGCTCCCAGACCAATCGTTAAACTCTGATCACTGAACAAGATTATCCCTAATTGATGCCAATGACTTTTACTTCCAAAGAGAGCTGTGAGGAGATTGTGCTCACCAGAGAGCTGAAAGCACAAAGACTCTTACACAGCTATATATTGTGCATATACTGCCAGGTCACGGAAGGTAAATGGAAGTGTACATCTCCGTGTCAAATTGAAAATGTAGGTTGAAAAAAAAAAAAAAAGCAATTGTGAGATTAAAAAGGATTCGTGCATTTTTTTCTGTTTCATGATGTGAGACCCTGTGATGGTGGTCTCCGGGCTGGATTTTTAAATAGAGGATTAATGCAGATGGAAAAGCTTGCGAAGCCAGCAATCAAATGTGAGTCACAGGAAAAGTTACAGAGCCGATGCCCTGCAGTAAAACACATAACTCAGAGGAGAAACACCCCACCATGCTCTGCACTAAAGACTCAACAGATAAAGCAACAATATCCCAAACCTCATCTATTCTTTCTTAACGTTTCAGTTGTTCCGACTTCCTAACAGAATGCTACTATTCGCCTCCTCCTACACACATTAAGTCACCAGCTGCTTGTTTTCATTTGACAGGCGAGTGCAGCGCTGGGACGGCCGCACGGAGCCTTACAAAAACACACTCATATGTTCAAGTTAAATTTTCTGACCGTCTGGCCGACTTGAGTGGAGCCTCTCATCTCGACTGTACAGACCAATAATAGGCCTGCTGTGTTCAGCTCTCCAGTAAATATTGCATTGCTTGTACTCTGCAGCATCTACAATCTAAGGTGCATCTACCTCCATAGTGAAGTCATATGTGAATTG
This sequence comes from Centropyge bicolor, assembly GCA_037975185.1. Classification (NCBI taxonomy): domain Eukaryota; kingdom Metazoa; phylum Chordata; class Actinopteri; family Pomacanthidae; genus Centropyge; species Centropyge bicolor. The sequence continues at coordinate 6,357,439 of JBBMOC010000019.1, read as the reverse complement.
CTTGTGAGATGTATATAAAGGACAGCATGTTTTCTTGCAACCATAATCGCGAATTGAATCTAGAATTTAGATTTACTGAATGTTTCCCAGGTCCCTCAGCAACAAGGCTCTTGAAAACGAAGTCCCCATCAAAATGTCACGAAGGCTGAAGCACACACATTATCCTGCAGAAGGGATCCCTAAAAGCATCTCCCAGGTCAGGCTGACCAGAGGTGAGCATAACAAGGCCATTTCCTGCACAGCGCCGCAGTTTAGTGAACAGAACTGCCAGCAGCCCTCATTTGCCAAGAGAGCGGAGAAATCTAATGGTCCCGGCTCACGCGGCGAGGAGGCAATTGTTAGATTATGGGTTGGTTTCTAAGAGACCTGTGAAGAAACCCCTCCTGAGCTGTAAGAACATCGCTGATTGCTGGCAATTTTGCTTTGCATGTTGCGCATTGAGCGCAGAAGGCTGGGGGAAAAATTATTTTGTCAGACGAATCCCCTCTCAACTGTTTAGGGAACCGAGGTGGAAAAAGGAAGCATGGCACTGTCTGTGTCATGGTGATGGTGATAATTAAAGAGACTGTGCTAACCTGGCAGTTGTGCTGTCCCCTCAAAAGCAGCCATTTTTATTAACTGACACATTATTATGTATTTTCATTATTTATGCTTTTGCGCAGTTTTTCTAAAGTCTTCTAATGCAAATTATTGTTTTCTTGTGTTATCACGACATTGCATAGAAATGCATGACGAAGATAATCAAATGAGTGATTTCTCCTTTTTTAATCTTAATAAATTATGCACTTGTGTATTTGCCAAATTTTATTACCACCTTTGGACTGTAATTTTAATGAAGCTATCTATAACCACCCTTTGAGCATCATGCAATAAAAACTCTCCTTCCTTGACTTAATATTTAAAAAAAAAAATTGAAAATATCCACATCACCCTTTGGAGGGCTAAAATGGGAATATCTTCAGAATTAGTAATAAAATAAAAAGGTCCATGACATGCATATTAATCTTATTAAGACATGCCTTTAGTTCCACTCATATTTGATTTAGCAAGAAGTCTGTCATGATGTTTTTCTGCTACCTACCTTCATATTGGTTTTCGTGCTGTGTTGTTTGATTACCATCTCCTGTCCAACCCGCCTGCTAGTCACCCCTGTTGAACCTGCTGCTCACACTGATGCTTGACCTCATCTCTCGCCTGCTCCTCTGCCTCCTCTCGCTCATTATTTTCCCCCAGTATATCCAGACTACTTTATCGAGGACAGCTCACAGGTCTTACGTGAGGGATCATATGCGCCGCCTTGTAGCCATACTGTTGCATTATAGTCCTTTTCTCCTGCCTCTTCCTGTCCTGACCTAACTTATATTTATACGTGGCTTGCCAGTTTGGATTTGCTTTGTTTGTTTATCTGCTGGATTTTGTTTGTTTGTTTGCTCCCGACTGCCTGCCTGCTGCCGACTGTACGCCTGCCAGACCAATGGCTTAAGCTGCCTTTTATCACATCTGCTCTGCCTCAGGTGTCTGTTTTGCTGAGGCCAATTCCAGTATACACAAGACTGCAGAGGAACAACAAAACAAAAAGTCAAAAGCCCTGCTCGGAGCTCCTTCAGGGTGCGCCGGCGAGGTTCACCGAAAACACACAACATACACATGATTTTCCTGCTCTCACAGCTTTTATCTGAGGTGCAATAAGAGGAAAGGCCATGAGGTCAAAATTAAAATAATTCATTCTCCGGGGATCATGGATGTCCGAGTTAAATTTCATCAAAACTCCAACCATTAGTTTTTGACCATTAGTTTCCGAAAGTTGAGAACTGTGCATCGGGTCAGAAGTCGACCCAAGGATCATCCAAACTTTTATGAAAACTCTTGTGTATAAGTGTAAATTCTGCCTTGTTAGTAGCGGTAGAGCAAAGGTCAGGAGGCCACCAAAGTCAATCAATTATCATTCTCATTCAGGGGCTACACATAGTCGCATTAAATTTCATAGCACTCTAACTAGCAGTTGTCTAATACTAGAGCGTATTAAGGACAAACAAACAAACTGAGAGACTAAACAGGGCAAGAAGTTTCACATTCTCATCTTTGACCTCTTTGACTTTTTCCTGTGAGGCTTGTGTTCCAAGTTGGATTTACCGAACTCTCTAAACTGCACAAATTTGATGTGAATAGCCAGATAAATGGTGCCTGTTCACGAGGTGTGCATTTGTGAAATTTCATCATTAGGATAATTGATGCCCGGAAAATTGCAGGCGAATATTTGCGGGCAAGTTTCACAGAAATGTGTTAAAAAGTGTTAAAAGAAGGATTTCACACTGCAGAAACACGGCTGTTGTTTTATGCCCTCTACATTTCATTATTTATGCTGTTGTTGTTTTTCTATAGTTCTCTCATCCACATTGTTTTTGTGTCATCTTGACATTGTATGGAGATACATGAATAGACACATAACTAAATGACTGATTTTTCCTTTTTATGTCTTAATAAAATACGTGTTTGTTTTACTAAGACTATTTACTAAATTTATAGTCCAGCTGTCCTCAGAGTAGCGCCGCTCTGTGAGAAAGGGAATGGTTAGTTAGACGCTAAAAAAGCATCTTATAAAAGCATGACTAATACGAGAGTTGGTCAAGGGGACGTGACAGTTATGGAGGTATTAGGTGAGAGAATATTATTGCCTACAGGTGATGTTAAACTGTCAAGTGTTATAACGGAGGATGATCCCGGACAGAGACCTGCGCAAAGACCCCGAGGCGGCCGAGTTCAGAGCGAGAGAATTATTTTTTCTGTATCACATTTAAATTCCAAATTCATTCAGATTCAGGCATAATAATTCTTAGGTCAAGTTAGTGGTTTTTTTTTTTGCCCCGTGGAGATGTCTGTGCGTGACTCATAAGACAGGTCTGCAACAGGTGAATTTCTTACCCCGAGAGGAATTTCAGAAAAGGAGAAAATTGGCCTTAAATTCTCTTCAATGACTCGTACGTGCCACAAGTCTGTTTTTTTTTTGGATGAGGCCCAGTGTTGTTGTGATTTGACTGATAGAAATATATATCAAATGATGCTGTGTGTGAAGTCATTTGATTGGCTTGGGAAGGACAGGTAGGAGGAAAACTAATCAACACCTAACAATACGATTCATCTGTGTTAGACATTAAAAGCTTTTGTCTTTTGCAATATATTGACTTACATGATATCTTCCATGTTCATATTACATGTAACACACTGCATAAACTGATTTTTTGTGTACCGCTCCGTCTCTATTGTGTGTCCATGTGCACACAAACTGTGGTTGTGTGGGCGGACTAGGAATGAGGCCCCGGTGGCGAGAGCACCTGATTGACTGATATGTGAATGCAGAGCTTTCAGAGATATGGCAATCATTAGTTAAATTGCCTCAGCTCCTCACTCCCTCTTACTTCACTTAACTCCTTGCACATTTTCCATATTGGCCTCTCTTACCTCCCAGTGAGGTTTATACTGTGGTATCTTGCCAATACACGGACCCAATTTACAAGCCAACGCGGAATTTAAAACAGACTCAGTGGGACGGCTCTTGAAGCGGTTGCAGAGCGCCCATGCCTGCATACTTGATTATCCCGAATTTACATTTATTTTGCAAATATTTTCAGTTAGTTTACTGCCCCGATGTTGGCATGTACATAGACGGAAAACAGCTTTAACAGCTCCATTTCGCCCAGGTGCTCTCTCCACTTGATGATATAGCTTGTTTGTACGGCATACAGGCGGCTTGTTGCTATATGGCGTGAATAAAACAGGAATAAACCTCAGAGACGTTAGTCAAATTGAGCATATTTTTGTCATGGCAACTGAAAAAAGTGCAAACCGGAGAGTAGGTTTTCTATTGTCTGCAGTCATATGTAATAAAGCTGGCACACTAAAAGCTCCCAGTGCAAAAACACAGGAAAAACAATCATGTTTTGAGAGCGCTGCTTTTCATCAGTCTGATGGCTCAAAATGTCATTCAGCTGTTTTGTGGCGGTAATAAATTTTTTTTCATCGGGAGCTTTCAGTGTGTGGGCTTTATTGTCCCGATTTTTGCTCATCTTTTGGTTCCAGCCCGTGATTTACTTTTTGTTGGGTGAATGCGCGTCTTTTGTACTTTATCAGTCGAGGAGAGGGGGCATTGACACTGAAAAGCATTGAAATTGAAAACCACAAATCACGGTTGAGGGGGTGGAGATTTCACTGCAAGCCATTTGTAAATAGAAACAGAGGAAGCGTGAGGAGCCGTCTTTGGTCCATTAGGTGTTCCTCCTAATGACAATAACTATACAAATTACACAATATTTTTCACTCAATAACAGCCTGCACCTACTCGACAGTGTGCTGCTTGAAGGACAACTGTATCCAATTATGGCTTGGGAAAAAAAAGCTGTACCATGATGGATAGTGACTATTATGATAGCATGCTCCACACATCTATAACCTTTTTTCAGCTGACACAAAGCTCAGCACTGCCCAGGGCTCAAGTATGTAGCTATAGGTACAGTATATCCGGCTACAAATGCTATAGGTGTATCGCTGAATTGATAAGTGATTTCACAGTCCTCTTCACCAAAGTTAATTCCAACTGAGTTCATTGGGTTTCCTGACAGCAACCAGCCTTTTCCCTTTAGTGCAAGGGTCTCAGAATTCTTATCGACAGAGAGAGAAATGTGAGAGCTTCTGGATTTTACACATCATGTAATTCAATACATAATAGAGTTCAGTAAAGAAAACTGAGCTAATTGAGTATAACTGTTGATTTTCTCTTTTCGGTTATTCCGTTACATGAATATTCTGCCGAGGTCTAATGAATGCGTCGCACTTACCATCCGCGACAAAATGCTCGGGCACGTGGAGGGTGACCTTGACGGAGAGAGGGCAGGAGTCCTGCGTGGCGTAGACAATGGCAATGACACATGTACTGATGGTGATCAACGTCAGGGTGACCTTATTTAGAGGGCTGTGTGGGTGGCCTGGAGGTAGAGAAAGAGAAAAAAAAAGGTAAAGGTGAACGCTTTGACAGACGCTCTTTTGTTTTGATCAGGGTCTCTAACAGATAGCTGCGTTTGAACATCCTTTATAAGAAGTGACAGCTTCTAACTTTCACACAAAAGGAACATAATCCACACAGGCACATAACACAAAGCGGAAAGCAAATCACCTGCTTAGCGCTATGCTTTGTGGAGAGTATAGCCCCTGAGCCTCCCTCAATCTTTTAAAATGCATTTAATTGTGCTCCTGATTTATGAATTTAACCCTGGTTCACGTTTGGCCCGGGTAAGTAAAGGATGACTTAAAATACCCGAGCTCCTGCAGAACAGGCCAGATTCATTTGCAGGGGTGATATATGATCTTATTGCCACTGACAGGGTTATAGATTGGTTGTTTTGGTTGCCCTTTGGCTCTGTCAGGGCTCCCATTTCCAAGCCAGGATATAAGGAATGAAATTAGCCGCTTAACCTCTGTCTACTGATATTTATCATGGGAGAGAAGTCGGCATGTTGAAAGGAGGCTTACTGCGGTGCAATAGGGATAAGGTGGTGGTTCAGAAACAGTGTTGTAACTAGATTTTAACTGTATTTTTTCCCCATTCAACTACTTTAAAATGCTCTCCAGGTGTCGGAAAAGGTACAGGTCCGTTGAAAAAGTCAATAGTAATAGTTGTGCTGTTCTTGTTTTCCTGTTCTGAGCGGTGGAAATTCTTGCGCTGGTTAACTGATGTATATTGAGCAAACTTCCTATTTGCTGGCTAAAGCAAACTAGATCAGTGCACCTCAGAAAAGAGAGACACTTTTTCAGATGTGTTACTGTTTTCCAAATACAGTGCAACTTTAAAATGTGCAAATGTTAAAAAGGATTAAACTGAAGCAGCATGCCATCTTAGAAACACTACTATTGAGTTTAATCAGTGACCCTCCAGGTGACAGGAGAGTCCAGCGAATCCAATAAGAAGTTTGGAAACTGAGACGCCGCTCAAGGTCAAAAGAGGCAAAGTTACTGAATCACACGATATTGCGGAGGGATGAGAACAACAGCAGCAAAAAGTGGCGGAGCAGTTAATCCCTTTGGGGTGCGGGTGGTGTCACCGGGGCTTGTGAAGGGGTCCCTCAATTACTATAAAAGCCTACTGAGTAGACAAAGGCATGTGGGCTCACAACAGCAAACACTTACTTTATGGCCACCTAGTCCTTGCTCTCATACACACACGGAAACAACTGACATTTAGACAGGAGTGAATGTAAAGCAGCAAGCAAACACAACCCTCAATAAAAGTTGTTCCTTTTTATCTGTTCCCCTCCGCCCATCTGCTGGAGAAACCTTTTTTACATGGGCTGTAACTTTAACACGGATCATGACCATGAGTTTTATGTCTTCCCCTGTCCTCCGTCCATGCGCTTTTCTAGTAAAATCTAAGTGAGAGCTGACAGTTTGGACAAGGACCCTTTCACTTTGCGAGCAATCTTACATTTTCTCTGACTAATAGCTCACACAAAATACATGCTCTGTCGCTGTGTTTGTATGTGTGCACTCAGGACTAAATTAAGGGAAGCCTATAAAGCCAATTTATGAGCCCAGGCTGTGTTCATAAACCTGGGCTTACAGTCCTTACCCTCTTTCCACAAAATATCTATTATTCTCTAATACCTGAAGGACCTTATACAGAGAAATCCATTCATTTATTTTACAAACTGATCGTCTTGTTTAGGGTCTCATGAGTGCTATAGAATAGAGAAACTCAAAATTTAGTAATCACCTATAAGTGTTACACATTTTTGACAAGTGTTGTGGAAATCTCAAACCCTTTGAACCCGGTCAAAGTTCTCAGGTTGTAACTCCTGCTTCCCAAAAACTGCTGCTGCTGCTGCTCCTCAAGCATTTTTCAGCCAGCCAAGAACTACAGAGGCAAGATTTGCAGCGCTGAATGCCAATGATCGGAAAAACATAAGCCAGCCCCGTTTAATACATACTAAAGCGAAAGTATTTCCAGAGAAACACACACTCTACAACTGCTATTACAAGTGTTTGCCTTTCTGTCTGCCTCTGCACATCTCCTTTACAACATCGACTCCGACATCGCGGTTATGCAACAGATACAAAACTCAGCAGAGTAACCTCCTTCATTCATCTTCACTGGGTTAAATCTTTGGGTTTGCCATATCCTTATCTAACACTGTCTTGTGAATGACTACACCTGGGAAGCATTTTTCAGAACTTTTTTTTTTACACTTGAGGTCTATTAAAATACTACTACAACTACTAGTACTTTTTTCTCATATGCACATTGATGTCAAATACTTTCGGATGCCAATAACAAGGAAAAGTGTGCAACATAAATACTTTTTCTACTTTTTCTATTGACACTTCATTTTTTATTGCTGCCTTATTTTTATTGCCTACTTTTTTTTCTTTTTTTTTTTTTGAGTACTGTATTTCAATGTGCCTGTTCTGTGAGCTGCTGTAACAAGTGAATTTCCCCTGAGGGGGATCAATAAAATCTATCTTATCTTATCTTGTCTTACTATTATTATTACTAATGATAATAATAGTATGTGCATTAACCTTTCCTCCCTCTCTGACACAGTGCTGTTTGATAATGAGGTGTGTGCATGGGAAATAACAGGAACACATTGATTGCCATTGTTTTTCAATCACGTGAACATGTCAACACCCAAGTGGACACACATGGACTAATTCTCTGTTTTCTCCCTCGCTCACATAGGCACAAATGGCAAATCCACATCCAGTCGTCACTATCAAATATCACGATGTGGTAAGGGAAGTTAAAATCATGCTTCCCATCCAAGTAATTCGACTCAGCTTCTGCTCATCAGCGAGCCTCCATTTACATCAGCTCATATATCTGCTTCGAGTGTCATTGAGCTGTGCCATGGAACAGCACTTTATACCCCACCGGGAATGTGCACGACTCCTTCCTACTTCCAGCTACGCCGACAATCCCAGAAACGTCTGGCCTCATTTCACTCAGCTATAGGTCGCCCTCACATTATTCCCCCCTCACATTCAACCGCCGTAAGGTTGGAATTCATTTGTTTTCAAAATGTTTTATTGTATTTTATTCCATTTTACTTTACTGCCTTCTCAGCAGTATACAGTGGATAAGAGGGCTCCCCACCGTGCCAGTTAATGTGTTTAAAATGTGACAAATTTATAACAACATACAGGAAGTACACCTGCATTCGCCCTCACCCTTGCTGCGCCTCCGTCCTCTGTGCTGCTCCGTGTAAAACTTCATCTGGCTGTCGTCTTCAGGCTCTGACCCTGATTCCCCTTGAGGACCGAACACACCTCCAGCTGCTGGCAGCAAGAAGATAAGAGGGAAAAAAAGTGGAGAGAAATCCAAGACCAATCAATTAGTCAATATTTATGTTGCTTAAAGATGCAATTATGCTGAAAAAAGATAGAAATTGTTAATCAGTAAACTTTTTCAGGTATTCAGCATCTGGAAACGTAGACAAAATACAGGGCAGAGATGTGTCTTATGTGTGTTATATTAAAAGTGGGAAAACTGTATGAACCAAAGTGCAAAAGAAAAAATGGGACTGAATTCTAACTAAAAAAAAAAAAAAGAAAAAAAAAATCTGTTCAATTCAGTTCAAATGCCTGTGCAGGGTGCTTGATTCACTCTACAGGGGGGGAAAAAAAGCTATTTTTTTATTCCTTTTAGTCCCACATTTTCACCTACATTATAATATAAACAATATAAGAACAGTCTCCTTAGTTTATTGTTGCTTCTCTATTGTTTTTTTCATTGTGTTACTAGTTTTCCCATGTTCCTGTGACTGGTTTTGTTCAAAAGTTTTTTGTTTTTTCATATCCAGATAGCTTTTAGAAAAACTAGACAGTATAGATAAACACCTGAAATGTGATTTTTGCAAACTGGATCTGAGCCATATTTGGAGATGGTTTGATTCCAATCGGATCAGTTTGGTTGCTGGAATCAGATTTCAAAGTGCCTTTTGCTTCACTTGCAAAGCGACACAATGTCAACTTAAAGTGCATCGGAGTGACTGAACAGAATCACTATTGAGTTTGCCCAGCTCTCTCTCCGACAGAGGAGCTCTGCACCTCGACTTGACAGCGAGCTTGTTTAAAGGAGGAGATGGTTTGAAAACCAGCGAGCCTCACGGCGGGGGGTGAAGGTCCAATGAGAGGATGTCACCGGTCGTGCAGCCGGTGCGCAGGTGGAGGTCGCTAAACTTCTTCATCTTATCTTTCATCCCTTGTCGACCGCTCGACGTCGAAGGTGAAACAGTCCTATAGTGGCAGCTCTTAGAGGGTGAAGCCTATACAAAACCGAACCTTGCAATAAACCTGTTAACCTTCATCTGCCTCCTCATCTGTGTTCAGCACTTTGGTCTGTGGTTGTATTCAGCTCCTATTGAGGAAGCGCTCCTCTCCCTCCTTGTCTGATCTGTTTGCCACTGTTGGTTATTTGTCCATCGTTACCAAGTCTCCGGAGCTCAATTTGCTAATCAAATTGGGTTACATCCCCGGAGTGTGTGCATGTCTGTGTTAAAGTCGGGGCGAGGCCGTGAGAGTTAAGAGGCTTTGTTTGCGCTGCCTTGCCACCACGACATCCAAACACCCCTGCTAAACGTACAAGGGCTGCCACAAAGTGATAATTGCCCGGGATTTGCAAAGTGTTAAGCCACTGATGGATAAATAAGTAATCTAAAATAACCTAACATGTGTGGACAGCATTCTAAACCTGACATAAAAGGTCCACTTGAGAGTGAAAATGTTTATTATTGTCACACATTTTCATTATTTTAACAAAGTCATTTAGCCTAAGTCACACACCCCCTCAAGAAATGACTTTATGCTAATAAAATCCATCTAATTTCCTCATGGTCGTACATATGTTTTGCTTGTATAATCCCCAGGATCACAGTGATTACACTTCCTAATCTCCCAGAGTGGAAGGGGGATAATGGACAGAAAGAAAATCAATGCTTTTCTCTTGGCTATGAAGCAACAGTCTGAGATGCTTCACCTGTTGACAGCAAATTAAAACAAGGAAGCGCGGAAGAGAAAATATCCAATGGGGTTGCTGTGTCAAAAAAAAGTGATCCATATGATGTGCCAGGACAGTTGATAATGGCTCTCTTATCAAAGAGGCGAAAGCTTTAACCCCCACAGGGATGATTACAGTTCCTGGCTACACTTCTAAGTGCTGTCACTTGAAAAAATATCTTGGTAATTGTGTCTTTCATGGTACATGATTATAAAAAATACAGTGCAATTGAGAGAAAAAGGGAGTAACACATTTCAATTTAGCCACATACGATGATGAATTTCTTCTGGCGAGGTGCGGCTCAGATCAGGGTCTGTTTTTATCAAAGTAAAATTATGGATGAAGATAAAAGCAAAAGTTCACTTTTACTCCCATATATCAAATTTCTCACCACTTCAAAATAGTCAATTTAAGAATGCTCCAGAGGTCTCTTTAAACTGATCTTAGACGTCTGCAGAAATGAGAAGAAAAGTTTTGACACCCTTGTGCAATCAGTTATTACTCATAATCAATCATACGTTTGCTGAAGCAATATGCGGTCTACAGTTGAGAACAGGGTAGATTTAGCTGTATTTGATTTGTGCATTTTATAAAGATGTCACAGGACTGTTCTGCATTTACCTTGTGTGAAAACAACAAGAATAATGCTTACATTGATTCTTGTTTGCAGTCACTCATCCACGCAGCTTCACTGTTTGCACTTCAATGCGGCTGCCTACTTAATTCTCCTTATGTTTTCTTTAAAGCACCTCTTATCCAAACATCATAATTTCATTCCTCCTTCAATTTGCCTTTCTGTCTCTTTCTATTTAATTTCCCAAATTTTTATCACTACTAAACGTATTTAAAGCATAAACAATACGGCAGGAATAAATCTGTGTCTCTAATTGGATATTCCTGCTCACAGCATGTGTGATTATGTGATTACTTGAGAGTTGATCTTAAATACACTTCTCAGCAAGTAGTCTTAGGGTGACAAGCAACAAAGACTAATATCACATCATTTTTGAATATGGACGTACGGTAGAGCACATTCACAGCATTTGAGCAACTTATCAACTCAGGAATAAAACACTGGGTGAAGGTCAAGGTCAAAGGTCAAAGGGTTCATCGTCATGCGCAAGTTAAAAGAAACAAACTTCCCTGCACAATGAAATTGTTCCTTTGCCTGTCACTATGAACACCATTTTGAAAAATGACAAAAAAAAAAAAAAAAAATAGGAATGGAAAGTCAGAAAAAGTCATATCGAAGGCAACAGTTGTTATGGTTCGAGTAAAACCAAGTCAATGTGTTGTAGATGGAAGAAATATGGGTGACATGGGTGAGTATCAGTAAATCAAAATCAAAATCAATCAAATCAAAAAGTGTTTCTAAGCCGGTGCAAACAGGTGACTAATAATAAAAATAAATAAGAATAAAGTTGAGGTTGTAGCTAAAGACACTTTCAATACATGAAGATAAAGGGATCCTGAGAGGCTACATGAGCTCTGTCATCTGGCTTTTATTCACCAAATCTTTTTTTTTGAACCTCATCCCTTCCTTATTAAAAGTTCTTTACGACCAACGACAGAGCTCTTCCTCGTTCGCCGGACACAGCCATAACTCCTGGGCGAAAGCAGGGCGACGCAGGTACATCTCCCACTTTTACACACTTCATAAACATTATATCATAACTCATGAAAATCTGCCTGCACCATAAAGATTTTAGACATGATTAAAAGTTCTATTAAAATCTGTGCAAAAAAAAACGAAAGCTGCAGTCACTCCTTTGGTCTGGCGCACTTAAACAGGTTGAGAGCGGAGTTGGATTTTGGAGTGTGAGAGTCTGGCGATATTTGGAGAGCGAAGCCAAGGCAATGTGGTGTAAAATTGGTTCTGAATTTATGCATCGTTTTGGAACATGCCCAGAGAGGTGGCGGACGGAGACAAAGGCAGACTGAGGAAGGGAGGCACAAACAGAGAACGGCGCAAATATATTGGGAAAGAAAAAAAAAAAAAAAGAAAAAAAGGGAACGCACTGACAGTCGGTGGTGTCGCTTTTTGAGACACATTATTTTGTCTGCGCGTCCTCACAGACCAGCTGCTTCTGAAAAATGGGAAAAAAAACCTTGAAAACCAAGAGTGCCTGGTGAAGCAATTCAAATCTAAACACAAGGTGAAAAACTGCATTTCATAGAATAATCTATTCATTGAATTCGTCAACCTTCTGTCCACAGTTGTGTTATCGTTTTTACATGTTACCTTTTTGTCAATATTAGCGCAATGATGGTATTTAAAGCCTCGACATTACAAGCATCAATCAAAAAGCATCTCTTTCAGGGTCTCGATCAATAAGACACGTTTGTGTATGCATTCCTTGAGTTAAGAGGTAAAGAGAGTGCTTCAAGTCTTATCTAATAATTCCAGCTATGTACATCTCAACTTTTGACTGCAGCCTGAAATAAACACTTAGAAGAACCATCAAGGCGCTTCACGCAGTCTTCGCATTTGATTTGGACCTTGAGCGACTTTGAGAGGGGGGAATAAGTGTTTTTTGATTAAAAAGAAAAACAACAACAACAAATGTCTCACACTGTGAAAGTAATTAAAAAGTTTCTTTCTGTAGATCAATATCTGACTGATCTTACGAAAAAAATAAATAAATAATCTGTTTCTGAAAGTTTTGGCCGTGATGTAAGTTGAGGTGATGAGTTTAATCGTGGTGTGAAGCTGAGGCCGGTTCTTTTGCATGTTTGAGAGTGTTGACAGTCTTATTAACCTGGTCACAGTGGGAACAGATGTTTTTCAGCAACGGCCTCGCTTAGTCATCTGAGGCTGCTGGAGTTTACAGACTGATATGTCTGTGATGTAACATTTAAGGCTGAGAAGCAAGGAATGTAATATCTAAGTGTCGTCTTACTGTGAAATAAATGTGTGGATTAAGTTTTCAATTTAGGCAACAACACAAATGATTTATTTTTGGCTATGTTCCTTAACCCTAACCCTAAAAAGCCCCTTGATAAATAAGGATAAACAAAGCCAAAATGTTCTCACTTTGCAAAAACGTCCTCTCCTCTGAAGGTCTTCCGAAAAAGGTTGCCACCACAATAGAATTGCACTACTGCAATACACACACAGCAGATGCACAGTTCATGCTCTCGACCAGACTTGCACATGAAAGCACGGCACAAATTAGCCTTCCATTAAATTTGCACTTGCAACCTGCGTCAGATTAGCATCTGATTTACTAAGGCATTAGCTAATTACACAATCAGAGATTCGGACTGCTGTCTACGACTGATCGTATTGTTGTGGCGTTGAAGCAGAATTAATCATTAGTGAAGCAAGATATTTGAAAACATAAGCAATTACAAAGAATAGAAATAATTTAAATCCATAAAAGGTTTGTAAAATCAGTGCAGATGGAATAAATGCACAAACTTCTTAGGTAATGAAAAAGAGACCAAAAAAAAGGATATGCAAAAAAAAAAAAAAAAACAGCCATCAAAATGTGAATGAATTATCAGAAGAGAGCAAATGCTGCGGTACATTAGCAGCTCGGCGAACATCAAAATCAATTTCGTCTTTAATAACCACGCAGCCACAAGTCGCTGCACCCTCTTTGTGAGCACTTGCATCTCCTTTGCTCAGTTTTTGTGACTTGTTCACCTTTTGTCTGCTGTCATTGAGATTTGAGCAAAGAGCTGGCAAGTTGTGTTTCCTTACTCCCATTAAAATCTCCCTTTAACGGGCAAATTTGCACTTATTCGTTAGCTGAGTACAGATACTTAAAAAGCGTGTGAAGCTTGGTTAATCCAGAAGGATATAAAGTCAACATCTCTCATGCATTTCTGCCATTTGCATGATCCTCCCTCAAACACAGCGCATGCATAAAGGATAGAGTAACGTTTCACTGATCACACAAAAAGGTGTGTTGGCAGACGCTGTGAGCGTGTGTGTGATCCAGATGACAGGTGAATTGTGCTTCCAGGCCAGGGCACAGGTTTGATAAATAACACACAGAAGAATACATCTGAAACAATTTGGAAATCTGGCCCTGGGTCCTTTCTATTTCACTGCTTTTCATCCTTTTTTCCCCCACTATGTTTCTTCCTCTTTCAGGTCATTTTCTTTTGTCTCGATTTTGCCTTTTTTTTTTTCCTCCCTCAGCTGTAATACCTTCAAAACCCAGTCCCATAAAAACAACTCCCAGAACACTGAGGCTAAACTGCAGCATGTCGGTACTACAAATTTCAATTCCCGGGCATGCCCATCTCACTTTTACACTCATGAAGTCCATTAGATAATTTCAGAGTCCTCTAGGTCTTTTTCACATTCTCGTCTATGATTCTACTTTCACTCCATTTGTTTTTTTTCCTCCATCTGTTTTGTGCATTAACCCAAAGAAGCTAATTCCACTCCCAAAAAAAGAAATCCAAAGTTAATTTAAAAATTACTTCTCAATTACTTTCAAACAACAATGGTGCAACACTCTCTTGAAAAGATACATTATTCATTCAGTCACCTGTACCGACGTCTTCGTTTTGATAAGGCAAAGGGAACCCGCTGTCATCATTAACATTCTTCCAACAGCGCCGTGTTTTTCTTTGCAAAAATGCTCTCAGCCTATAAAATCACACCTCGCCTCGCCGCGTTGTGCAGGATACAAATTACGAATGCAGAGAACAAAAAGGAAGGCACATCAGAAAGGATTGGATCCAGGTTTCATTGTGCCGTAATGTGGAAAAATAAGCATTTGTCATTTTAATCCAAATCCAAAAAAATAAGAAAATTAAGAAACAGAGAGAGACATGATTGCAGAACAAAATGTTTTACTATTTCATTTATGCTTTGTCGATGTTCTTTCAGGCAGACAATCAATGAATGAGCAAATCAGGAATTTCATCAGGTATATTTTTTGAATATTAATAATAATAAGTCGACCAAAGGAAGCTTCTTGAGTGTCTCGGAGATGAAGGGTGAGAGTGTTTTAATTAGCGGTCACTTGACATTATTTCTTAAATCCATTTATCTTTTAGTATCCTCGCACTTTCATTCACTGACCCTCCAAAGGATAAGCGGATATAGCTAATGGATGGATGGATGATTATTAATATGTTAATGTATAAGTTGATTAATGGAGAAATGCGCCCACAGAGGAAGCAAATGTTAGAGGGAGTGCATGAATAAAAATAAGAAAAGGAAAAGAAGAAAACAGCTCAAAACTAAAGCTGGCAAAAGGAGAATAAGATGTCGCAATTATACACTAAAGCAAGAATGATGTGATTTGGTGTTAAAAGGAGTTTAAAGGAGAAAGTAAGACAGAGACTGTGGCTGTTGACTGTTGTAGGGAAAGAACACATTTGTACAGCCGAGAGAGAGAGAGAGAGAGAGGGAGAGGGAGAGAGGAGTGGACTTCTTTTCCAATCCTTCCTGTAATGAGAATGATTAATGGTTATGGGGAAGCAGGGAGGTGAGGTGATGAGTTCAACCTGAATAGTAAAAGCTAATCATCTCCTGCATAGGAGGAGGGCACATCACACTCTGCTCGTGCTATGATATACTGTATTTTACACTGGCACAAAAAAAAAAAACAGCACACACCAGCAAACCTAATAGACCCTATCTACTCTTAAAAATTATGGAGTGAGATTGAGAGAGTGAGGAGATTGCATTAAACTCCAATACTCTTCACATTATCATGAATTTCATACCACTTTGGGAGTATAAATACTTGCTTCTCCATTTACTCTCTTCAACTTTGAAGACACTAACCTGATTCCTGCTCTATTTCCTCTAGAGAGCCAATCGGTCTGGGAAAAAAAGTGGCTTCCTAGACAGACAGGACAATAACTCCTGAATTTGGTGAAACTGCAACAACAACTGTCTCCAAAACCAACCGAGTAATGCTGGGTGGAAGAAATGAACCATCGATGAATCACTGGGGCAATCAACAGCCGCCCAAAGTTTATTTCAGAGGCTGTCGATCAGGCAGCTAAAGTGAAAGGTCTATTCTATGCAGACGATTTTGTGCTCTCTATGTAGCCCTGTGTTGTAAATTTAAAAAGACGCAGATCACCTTGTGCTTGAAAAAAATAAACAGTACTACCTTTTCTATCACATCAACTTATGGCAGCGCTATATTTGCAAATATGTTGTAGGAATAGTCCTTGGTCTATAAGGTCATGTCTTCAGATAAGTTCACCTTTATAGTCGAGCTAAAACAATTTGTCACTGAAAAGATCAGTTGATTGACAGAAATGTTTTCGGCAACAGTTATGATAATAGATTAACTATGGGATATTTTTAGTGAGAATATCTGTAAAGATTCCACTGTTTCCAGCTTTCCAAATGTAAATATCTTTAGGTTTTCTTAGTCCTCTGCGATAACTAATGTCTTTTTGTTATGGACTGCTGGTTGGACAAAAGATTGAAATATCTTGCCTTGGTCTGTCTTGATCTTGGTTGGGCATGTATTTTTTACATTTTACTACATATTATAGAATGAACAATTAATTTGTCAGAAAAAAATAAAATAAAGTAAATGTGCTAAAAACACATAGTTCAAAGACATTCAGTTCAATATTATGCAGATGTTGTGTCATTTGTTATGGCTCATCTGAATGGGATATCTGAGTCTTGCAAAAACATTTTATACATACAAGGACTAGGGTTGACTTTCACTCACAGTTAATATGGAAAAAGAATCTCATCATCGTCTTATCTGGGGGCATAGATGTACTGGATGAGGTACATTTGTTTTCTGGGAACTCAAAATCTTTTGCTTTCGGCCACAACTAATTGGCTAAAGTAGAGGTTTTCAGTTGATCGAGCATTGTTGCCTTCAAGCTCTTGACTGCCTGAAAACACCTGAACCAGCTAACCAGCATGTGGAGGGAGCAGGGAAGGGTGGAGAACAAGCATCAGAACCAATTGTGCTGGTCAAGCTTGTGCTCAACTCCAATTGTGCAGTGCCAATCAAAGCATCATATAGTTATTATATTCAGGGTAAATTTATATACAGACAAATGCAAAGCCAAACAAACACACAGTAACTATATGCATAGTGGGTGAATTATGTACTGGTGCCTCTGTGGTTGGTAACTCTACAGGAGTGCTGGAGTGTATGACAGCACCGCGAAGGCTGAAATTAATAGTGTATGGATTGTACAATAAATTATACATAGAGGTTACCTACAGAACAGAACCCATTGAGTCGAGCTGCCAGAACACACAGTCCTGCTCAAAAACACTTCAGTCGGCCAGATGTTTGTCGACACAGATGCCTGAACCTGCATCACCCATTTGAGGACCAGCCTCGTGACTCGTTATGCATAATGTATATACAGTACATCACGAGAGTGTGTGTGTGTGTGTGTGTGTGTGTGTGTGTTGCATTTATGAATTCAGACTTCATTTGAAGTGCCACGCAAAACAATATATTTTTTTTTAAGAAATGAAAAGGTTAAATGCAACTTTTCCAGCATAACACCCAGAAAATTACTTGGACGTGCAAATCAATAGAGGCGTGTGAAGGCGTGACACTTGTGACAGGAAAGACCTTTTGCAGGTGGGAGTACATATGTGTGTGTTTGTGTGAGTAAAAAACAATATGGCAGGATAACGGTAAATAGAAGCGAGCGCCATGTCTGATTTTGAATCTGCCGGTACATGCGCATGTTGACAGGTGGCATGTGCATTAGGATGATCGTGTGCTCATAAATACTGTAAGCGCATGACTCAGTACCCTCATTTGCTATATGCATATGAGTGCGTGCGACTCTGACGGCTCTCACGACTTCAATGTGACCTCCCTGACTTTTGCGACTCTCTGAGCAAGACAAACTGCCTTGAGTCACGGCTGCCAGACTCACAGCTAAATGTCAGCTCGTGTCTGTGTACTGCTACAGTGTATATGATTTTTTTTTTTCTCAGTATACGTGTGCTGCATGTGTGGCTGAGGACTTGTGTCTATGACAATGTGTTTGTGAGTAAATTAAGCTGACAGCAACACCAGTCCCCACATGGCTCAGCAACTGGTAATCACATTAAGGCACAGCTGCATTCAGCAGTCAGGCTTTTTGACACCAGCAAGCTAAATATTACCAACTCAAACTCAATGCAAACTGACATCTACATTCATACAAAAGTGAGAGTATGGAAATTTGCCATTTATAATGCACAAGACGGCATCTGAGAGGCTGCAAGAGCAAATTTGAGAAGTCGTATTCATTGAGTTGTATTTGTGGAAAAATATATTAAAAATGTATGTGGGAAGATGTGAATACTAACTTAACTGCATCCATTGAAATGCACGACTTGGTTATGAAGAACAACTGGATAAATTGCAAGTCTGACAGTAGGTTAAAATGATCTGAGAATCAGGGCCTCGATTCTGGTGAAACTGGTGAAACACATGCTCGGGCTGGAGGGGGGTCGGGATCAGGAAGGAAAGGCCTGAGGCGTTCCATCCAGCCAGGCTGCATCAAGGGAAGGGATTCAACAGGACAGACCAGGAAATCAGAGAGATAGGAGGACATCCAGGAGGTAGAACCTGTGATTTACTCTGCTTTCTGTGTGTCTCAGTCTGCCTATTTTTTCGAACAGAAACTGCATATTGGAACAAGATGCCCACAGGTGTGTCATGGTGGTCTGGCTCCCCTCGTCTCCCACTGCTCTGTTTGCCTATCCAAAATAATCCTGATCAATACTGCTTCACTCTGCCGTTGCACATTGTATTTTTAAAAGCCAAACACTTGCACACACACACATACACACAATCCTATTATACATAAACAACCTGGGGATGCTGGAAAGTTATTACAGAGGGCATCACAATATAAGCCCCGCCGACACATTTTACAACCTAAATTTATGAGTTGCTACCTGTTACATGGAAGAGAAACGACTTAAAAAGGTGGGAGGCTTTAACCAGGCGCCACTTGGCTCTTATGCTCAAGTGGGCTCAGCGTTTGTGCACTCACCTCTATATATTTTTTTATTGTATCTCTCCTGCATTGAGCGCATAGCTGCTAATTTAAAGCCAATAATCGAATGGTGAAGCGCACGCAGACGGCTCGTGTGGAGTTTTGGAGCGTGATAGCTGAAAAGGTGTGACGTGCTGTTAAGTGTAATTTCAGATGCAGCGGACTCTTGGCACCCGACTGTATGTTGTTTTCCCACCTTTAATCAAGCAGCTTGTGCAGCGGTAAAGCCACGGAGGGTGGCACGGGCACGGCAGCTGTCACCGAAAGCAGTGCCGCCTCGCCTCTGCAGCAATCCAAAATGGAGTATGAGCAATGGCCTTGTTTGCCTTCTTTTTTTTTTTTTTTCAAAATCCTTTTAGTATTCAGCATGGTAATCTTTCCCGTATTAAGCGGACATTAATGAGTTCACGTGTTTGTCTTGTCATCTGCTCCAGCTCAAGAGTCTAACAGCCTTTCAGTCGCCGTGGAGTGATTCAGTACCCAGCAGGGCCGGGAAGGAAGCACAAGCACAGTCTGGTGCTCTCAGCCGGCAAGCTGACTCTGCAACACAACAATGTTGCAAGGGAGAGAACTGGAAGGTCATATTTATAACTCCTGGAGGTGAGGCTCGATTTTTACAGTTTGTGGTGTGCATGGTTTATAACTCAAAAATATCTGGTCCTCAGTCACCTCGGCTACTTTGCTTCGTATTTTAGATGATAGAAAAGATAGTGGATCTTGCTTTAGGACAGTCTGTTACTGTCTGCCTCACAGGGAGTTAAAAGGTCACAGTAATGTTGCTCCAGCAACGGATAATTCATGCTGTGGCCTGACAGAACAAAAATCTTCGAAGCAATCCTGAAATGAAAAGGCAACCACGGCGGGCAGGCTGAAACAAGGGTGGTATTGTCGATATATCCAGCAGAAGAAAAATAAAACCCTTCGGCGACATAATGGATATCTTTTGAGTGATACACAGACAAAGGTCAGTCTCATAATAAAAGTGATTCTAATAATCCAAAAAAAAAAAGGAAATAATGCATGAAAGACCTCCAAATAAGTTCAGTGGCTGCAGATGCAAGATGCAAAAATTCAAAAGGTTAAATTGCACCAATGGAACATAAACTAACATAGCCTTTGCTAATGTGACACACTGAGCTACGTCTCCCATCCGAACCAAAGGAGGTGGTTTAAAAGCCTTAGCTGCAAGTAAAAACTCCATTTAGGATGTGCATGCGAATGTGCTTGTTTTTTTACGAGGTTTCAGTGGTGTCACTCAAATGAGAGCGGCGCAGGATTTGCATATTGATGGCAATAACTTTCACAAGCAGTGGCCACAGCCATCAGTCAAGAGCATTGTTTTGAAGTTAAGGTCATTTGCGTTACATGCATGTGTTGTGTCATTTATTTTCCAGTTGAGCGCCTAAATTAGACATAAAATTCATTCTAGTAAAACATTTGTAACAATGAAAGCCTCTTGCCTTTTTTTTTTTGTCTCTCAACAATACAATACAAATACATACAATAAAGGTGCTCATGCTCCTGAATCGCCGGCTTCCAGAATATCAATGCTACCGCTGAAGGCAGCATCAAAGAACATCCTCAGTCTCTTTGAGTCAAGGTATCAAAGGAGGTAGTTAGAACTAAGACATAGTATCAACAGATTATACTCAAAGGTGGGCTGTAAAGAATCGTTCTCAGTTTACCACCAGCAAATTTAACCGTCTGAATGGTTCACATACCATATGAACATGACCTGCATTTGATATATGGAGGACATTCACACATACTCGAAACAGCTATGAGTGCTTAGAAATCTTTCTTATGAGGCGGGTTTGCATCCTGATCTGAGGTTTGGTATAAGCAATGAAAGCATGATTTTGATATGATGACGTGTTAATCATGTTATGAATCAATTTACTATGCGCTCTGTATAAAATGAAGGTGATTATTTATCTATGAACTTAACTAGGTGCTGCAAACACATATTAATATACAATATATTCAAATATATTTCGATGGAAAACAAATTCACACTCAACATTTTACTTAACATTTCCTCATTATGTGGTAATAATCTGGGTGGCCTAACTTCTAGGAGGCAGGGTTTGATAGAAAATGACCAGCTCGAGCCCAGCCAGCCCTGACATCATCAAAATGACCTTTAAGCAACGAGAACCAAAGGATCACTTCACCAGCTGCTCCTGGAGCTCGTCTCAGCCAGACAGGAGGGGCATGGCCGGCCGCGATGGAGGATAACCCCTCCCTCCCTGTCACACGGCTGTTTGCTCCGCGTCCCTTCAATGTGTCAACACGAGCAGCACGTTCAACCGCCGCCACACTTCTCTGAATAAACTAATAAATATTGTTCCTCAACATTAACTGAGCTAAATTACTGCACTCTCCGCTGAACTCCGACCGTCTTCCTCAGGCAGACGGCTCAAGTACGACAGACAGCTCCTCGGCACAAACATCAAGCTGTTTCTAAAAGTGAACGTTCGCACGTGTGCGGTTGGCGAGGCCCGAGTTGGACTTGGAGCCTGCAACAGCCCATTAAGCAGCCTTCAGCAGCTCTTCTCGCGCTCACAGAAATCATGTGTAAGAAGTCATGGCGGGGATTCGAAAGAGCGATTCGCTGACTTCGGTAAGGGGAGAGATAGGGCGAGCGTCACGTCATTTTTCTGAGAAGTGAGATGGTTCACGGAGCAGGATCAATGTTTGGGATTAGAGGGAAGCTATATCCCGGTGATAGGGATTTTAATTAAATTTAGGACTGTTGAATATCAGACTTGGAAGTATTGTTCAGTCGTGCATATTGAAGATAGGATTAGGATGATTTCAAAAATGTGTCACTTTTTAAAATTAGGATTTGTTACTGTATACGAATCCACTAAGTGTACTAGAGTAACAGATCCAAGTTCAATTAATAGTATGGGCTTACTCATCTAAGCAAATCTAGTCCCAGAGCTAATTTATGTTTTTGTTTTTTTTTGGTTTTTAAATCAGTGACTTCTTGGAAACAAAAAATATTTGGTTTAAAATGATTATTTGTTAAAAAAAGAAAAAAACCTGCGGATTTTTGCAGCAAAATAACAAAGTGAAAATGAATTTAATGAAGCTGTTGCATTATGTAAGAAGTCCTGTAACAGATAATTCCTGAATTATTAGCCGTCACATGAACAGAGAATTAAACAGATCAAAGAGACAAATTGATCCAGAGTCATTTGTGAGATCTCTCTCTCTCTCTGTCTTTTCTCTCTCTGTCCCTTTAGGTCTTTCGCACACAAAACGCATACAGAAACTGAGTCACCCGCTGCTCTGACTTGGCAGTACATCAGCTGTATGGCCTGTTGTCGAGAAGCCCTGGGGCTGCAGACCCACAGCTGTAATCACTGTGTTTTGTCGGCGGCGAAGATTGAGGACTGCTGAAAGTGAAGCTGAGCATGGAATGAATTCAAGCACCATGGAACACACACACACACACACACACACACACACACACACTTTCTCTCTCTCCTTCACTCTCTTATACACATATATATATATATACCTATATACACTATATATTCGTCTTTCACACACATGCACAAGACAGCACAGACTTTCATGTGCTACTTCAAAGCATCAATTAAACAGGAGAAAGGCTGGATAATAACCATAAGGTTATCCTCGTCGTAATGAGCCAAAGTATTCGTTGTGACACATCAAAACACTGCCACGGCTTCTCGCCAGCACATGGAAATGCATTAACACCACAGCGGGGGAATAGCATGTGCAGAGGTGCATGCAAAGAAGGGAGTGCGGACAAGTCTTAATATTTGACGAAATCACAATGTGTTGAGACTCGGCCGACTAAAGCAGAACATTGACGGTGACATATGGTTTTGCAAGCACGGATGTCAACCTTTAAAGTGGCTCTATATAAGAATAAAACACATATTTTTCTATGTTTGAAGCAGACCCCCAAGAAATTGTTGGTGTATATGAAAACATCCACACACAAAACTTCTTGATACAGGACTTTGTACACAAATATGTTTTTCCATTGTCAAACTTGATTTACTGCTGACAAGAAAGTGGATATTTTCCTCCACACTGTGGTTTCTGCTGGTTTAAGGTGGCAATTTTGGCTGAAAGAAAAACGCAAACATTTCTTGCAAAACTCCAGGCTTGAGTGTGGCTTGACAGAATGACACATGAAAATAGCCTCTTAATACCCACAACACTCTTTGATGTATACAGTACATTGAGCAGGAAGAGCTCTGTCCACTGCGGGCCATAAGTGACCGGCGATCTGCACCTCTCGTCGAGCGAAATGCGTGGGAGAGAGCCACACTAGAAACCCCGCTCACGCAGCCTGGGGAGGGGGAAAAGCACATTTCCAGACAATCAACATAAACTGCCACTCCCAGCGCCTGTAACGCCATGTAGAAGTCGATTGGGGAAATAAGGACGCACTCGCAGGTCAAATCAAAGCCTCGAACAAGAAACCAGAGACATAAAAAAAAAGAAAAGTTTAGGATGAACTGCTACCCTTGATCAAACTTCAGAGGGAAGGGGGACAACCAACAGCAGTGCACAGCATGTCAATTCCAGATCATTAGGACCAGTGTTCACAGAGCTGGAAAAAAAGCATATCCAGGGGCATGCGGGACTACAAAAGAAAGGGCTTCTGAGTTGCGTCTCACTGTAATGGAATATTCCACATAGAACAAAACATGAAAACCAGCCGCTCTCCAAACTTCACATGGCATGAGAAAATGACTGCTTCGACAGCGGAATGCAACCACTTCTCTCGGGGCGAGAAAGGGATCATTGATTGGGCCGTTCAGTGACAACACAGCAACTGTTGCTTCAATAAATCATTACCTCATATCAAGTTTATACACTGTTGATGACATTTACTGCAGCTGGGAGCATGTATCTTAAAAGAATCTGTCTTGATTTTCACATGCAAATCTGGCTACAGTTAAAAAGGTGGATCACTTGCTTTTTAATAATTGCTTGCATGACTTTCCTATATTGGCAATATGAGAGAGAAATGGCTTCCACACGTCGCTTCCTGACATAGGTTGAAATGGGAGGAGTAAAGACAACACTCTTTTCGACAGGAGGCCAGACTGTGTCCTACGTTAATAACCACCTCCAAAGGTGGTTTGAGCAATGAAATTGCAATTTGTCTCTAATCCTTCTTGGCAGCATTCGGCTTGGCTTTGACTTTGCTTTTTTGATTATCATACAGCTGTCTTATTTGCCCAAGACACACGAGGTGGCCAAGTGTAAATGGATGACTGGTCAGGTGTCAGATGCAACCGCAGAACAGGCAGAATTACAACGTCTTAATAATTGCTTAAAATGCTATCAATGTGGATAAGTGTATCTGATCAAATATGCACGTTGATAGCAATTTTAAAATTGGCTATCTTCCTGGTCATGCTCAGTGAAAAACCCTCGGAAAAAAAAGGTCCTGAGAGTGGCTGCTCGCATTGGAAAATTGGAACGTGAAGGGACTGAGTGCAACTAGAAAATCTGTGCATGAGCTACCATTTTCTGAGAGTCCAGGTATGAGATGGTGCTTACAAGAAACTAGGCCAATACATGCTGACAGGGAAGTGAGGATTTTTTTTTCCTACAAAGCAAAATTTCAATATGCAGGCTTGGGACACCAGAAGAAGAGTAGATGAACAGCTGCAGGGTTTAGCTGAGCAGACACAACTGCTACTGTAGTTTTCCAGCTGAACAGATATTCAGGTGTGTTTTCCCATTAATGTAAATCAAGATAGCTACAGTGCTTGGTAAACTATCTGCAGTTATACGTGACAGGCAGGCACCAGTGCCATGTGTTTCTATACTGCTCCTTTATTTGTTCTTGTTCCCACTCCTACGCAGATTTTGGGGGGGGGATCTCCAATCCAGGCAGCCCTCAGGCTTCTCAGATTGGCCATTAGTGGCATGTTTCTCACCAATCTCTCAGGCTTCAAGGAAAAAAAAAAAGTGCATTTTCTGGAAATGGCTGTGTGCGCTGCTGGATGCAGACCCCCCACACATCATATCCTTCCAGTCAGACCTCTCGGACAACAGCTTTCCTCTTTTCCCTCTCCCTCTTCGTCTCTTATTTCTCACATCAACAACAGAAACGGTATCATCTCAGCTAGAACAGGTTGTGAAACGTAACTGTGATTTCTTTTATTAAAGGTAAGATTCTGGGTCCTGTCCTTCAATATGAAGCATTTCTTAAACGTATCTTAAATATATAATGATTCTAGCTCATTAATTTAAAATATGGCTAAAATGGTCTCAGCCTTAAGATGCTTTCAGGAGGCAGCGCCCAGGTTTGATCTGTAACAATTGAGAGGTTTTTGTTTGACCATTTTCTTGCAAGAATCACTGTGTTAGTCAGCGTCTAAACAAGCAAGCATCACGTCATGACAGCGTTCATGACACTGAAGCATCTGTCTGCACTGGTTCGGTTTTGTTGGTGTATTTCAATGTAGCAGCCAAAGTTCATGTGTATGACTTTCCTTGATCTATTTGTCCATCAACACTGATGCATATGACTGATGCTTTATTTATAATGTAACATTGAACCTGAAAGCGATGTAGGTTATTTGCATAGTTTAACATTACACAGCCATAAGTTACTGTCTATAAAAGCGATTTGTCTGTCACGGCTATGCAAGAACTATAATGGTATCATATCCTTCTTTTTGCAAAAGCCTCCATTTTAGGAATCCTGCTGTTAATACATTTAGTTCAATTTTTTTTTTCTTGCTCTTGGAAATCATCAGGTGTAAACTGAAGAGGAGCACTCCCTCTGTCGCTCTTAATCCAGCCTAAGTTGAAAAATGCAGATAAATATATGTTTTTTTGCCTTTTAATTGGGCATCAACCTCATGTTTAGGCAGTATTGTCAAAAAGGCCCATAAGATGCAGATGAGACAGCAGCCTGCACAAAGCTGGAGCAGACAGCTGCAGAGATTAAAATGACAGTGTATCGGCTGCGAGAGACGGGCGAGTAAAGAACACATCAGATACACTTGCAGTCTAGATACGAGGTTGTTCAAGTTTCTTCAAACAGGGCATGGCTGGAAGGATAATAAGATTATTTGAAGTTGCTCTTACATACAATTATTTCCATGTAAGGAATTGTTTCATTTGGCATTTCTCAGTAAGGAAGATTAGTCAGTCAGAAGTGGACAAAGTGTGTGGTATTCAAACACATTTGAGATATGAGTCAGACCTCCCCGTTTTCATTCTGACCACCTGTGTTTCGTGTCGTGTCCTCTTTGTCGCTGACATTAATTCCAGAAGCTCTGGCTAAGCACTTCTTGTCACTTCCCATAAACCGTGCAAACGACGTCTTCCGCTCTACCTGTCCGCGTCGCTCGGTCAGATCTGCGCGGATCCCTGTGATATCAAGTATTACTGTGACAGTGACTCAGCTCATTTCCCCAGTTATGAATTATTGACATTGGCAAAATAATTCATTAGTGAGGAAACTATTTTCAGCCACTGACAATAGAATCATAATCTACTTTTGAGCCACCACTCAAGGCTAAAATAAAAAGCATGAGAAACAAAGGTATTGTACAGATATCAAAGGTCGATAAAGTAGCAATATGGGGGGAAAAAAATAGCATCTGCCCGACCACAACACACTTTCCTTTTGGCTTTTGTCTGGTGCACTTCTCAAGGAATTCGACAATGCATTCGTTTATGCAGCACTAACCTTCTGGGTCCGACCAATTAACTCTCTCCTTTAACCTCACTCCACCTAATAGAGTTTCCTCCTCTGTTTAAGTGTTTGTCCCATTATCATGTTTGTAGTATTGAGCCTACGCTTTTGCACCGAGGACACATTTTCACCCCTAATTATAGGCCCTGCAAAGGGAACTCTTTTACCACTGACCTCGGAGAGGACACCTCTCAGCAGTGTCCTTCACAAGAGTTTGGAGGAGCTTGACCCGCACGGATTTAATTTTAGAGGCGCGATTTGCTCAGAGGCTTGACACCAGATACATTTTAATATCACAGAGTTAAATCCTCAGCAGCAAATAAGACAAGAGCAAGCCGGGCTGAAGTGTTCTTGATAGCCAGGGATATAAACTCTCTCAACCACTCGCTGTGTGACTGGAATGATTAATCCCCGACGTAAGTAAGCAGGCATAATGTGAAAAATTGTTCAGTGTATTTTGCATCCACTGCAGGTGACAGTGATCAAGGGGACAGTAAGTTATACTGTCAAGGGTAGGTGAACTCATCATGGTTAATGTCTAATTTTCAATGTTAATGTCTCAGTAGTCGTAACAGTATGACCAATGACACACGCACTTTTTTTTTTTTTAACAACACGTCTGATTAAAATGATTGCGAACGTTCTCTGGTAATGAGCTGAATTTATTGCCGTGCCGAGACTCGTGTCACCGGTGCGTCCCATCTGAAAATTGCGGCGAGCATACTTCTTCACAAATGTGATCTTTAATGAAACAGAAAGCTAACAGAACGAGCTGACAGCAGTTGTAATAAAACATGTAAACACAAGATTGCAAAGGTTAGAAATGTATTCCGAGGCGCTTTCTTTTTTTTTTTATATGACAAAGAGGAATCTTTCTATTCTAAATAAATCAATTCATTCTCTTGAAGATATTTTGAGTTTAAGTGATGCTTATTTAAACTCCCCCCTCCGGGCAGATAAATGCAAGCCTGCACAGTAGGTTAGATACAGGGGTGTGTGTTCTCCATGCGAGATGTGAACCTGAATGATGAATATGTAATATGATGAATATGTTCGCTCGTAATTTATAAATCTCGCTCCGACTAAAGTCAGATTCTATAGTGTTTCACATGTGATATACCCACACGCTACATCTGCTCTCTGCATCACTTTCAAGATGTAAAACAGAAAAGAAAAAAAAATCTACATATTAATAAGTTTCACAGATATTACATCGGATATGGAATGTTAAGTCACAAATACCTGAAGGAAATTAATTGTGAAATGAACTGTGAAACATCGCCTTCGAATCAGCTTGGTGATTCTCCAGGTCGGCACGGCGGCTCAGTGGTTAACACAGTCGTCTAGAGACTATACATTTGTGTTTCCTCCCTCATTCCATAACGATGCAGGAAACATCTTAAGTGCCCATAGATGTGCATTATCTGTCAAACTGAAATGAATCAAACAACTGCCACCTTGACACTTTAATGCATTAACAATCGAAAACTTCTTCATAACAGCCATGTAAAGAATATATCATTTGGCATTTCAGTTTGGTATTTTATAAAAAAGCAACTCAAAAAGTGATTTTTCAGTTGACAAGCTGTGACATCTTAATAGGCTTCCAAATGCAAATAATGGGTAATGACTGCTATTAAAGTGGATGGAAGGAAAATGCACATCTACATTTACACATCTCATAAAGCAGAGTAGCTCAGACATGTGACCTCATGCTTATTGTGTTCTGGTCCATGAAAGTATGCTTCTATTAGATGGTATTTCTAATATCAATATAATCAAAAATAAATACAATAGAAGGGCCAGCGAATATTGTCCAGTATGTACAGTACAATTTAAGAGAACATGCAAATATTATAAATCATCATGTGTGACATTTACTAAGGTGTCAACTTCTTGACTTTTTGTCCTACCTCTGGTGTGGCTGGGGACCCTCCGGCGGCCCGTCGATGAGCTGTGCATGACATGCTGGTAGTGAGACATGTCTGTTGGCGTGTTGGGAACACGGAAGCTGTCCTGGAACCTCTGCATCAAATCCTCGACTGACTCCGTGTTTGGGTCAATGGCTGTGAAAGAGAGATCCAAAGTGAAAATGGCAGGCATGTCATAAGGCTTTAAGATGAAAATCATTTTGCAAATAGTGACAGATACACAAGCTATAGTAAAAAAAAAAAATGAAACACATCCGCAGATGCGCAAAGGCAAACACTCTAAAATAGCTCGCTTTCTTTTTTCATTTCTCTTTTTTTAGTGGGAGAGATAAGAGATTAAAGTACGATATGCATCATGAGCCACTAGGCTGTCCCATTTAGACACTGTAAAAAAGCTGCACAGTGTTATTTCTTCTATTCCGTTTTTTTTTTCTTTCCCTGGCCTTTAAATGATTTCATCAATTCAATATTGCTTCATCTCTACAGGGATCCTGCCAACGCTTCCCCTGATGGCTCAGTCTCACTCTTCCTGATGAATGACTCCAAAACAACTGGCTGTGGGGGGAAAGAGGGGATAGGAGAGAAAAGAGCTTGCTTCCCCTTTTTTCCACAATAAAAAAAAATTACAGGGAAAGGCAGGAAATTTCTATGACCTGTCATGTTCTGACTCATTTGTGCCACAAAAGAGACTAATTATGAGGAGAGCATATTATCCCCTTATTTTATATAACATACGAAAAGGTCATATCATCTCTAAAGCAGCTATTCCACTATGTATTTTTGCTTTAAGACAGTGCCTTATTTTAAAAGGCTGTCAAGTATTTATCCAGTTTAAGAGAGACTGAAAGACCTATGTAAGGAGTACTGATTCGTCTATACTGTGCTGTGCATCATATGTGCAAATAGCCTATAGGGTTGGAAAACTGTGGCCCAAAAACAAACAGCTTGAAAAACTGAAAACAGCTCTGTGCCCAAACTTACAGCAGTACAGCCATCTCCAAAAGATGGGGCCATTTATCACCCCCCACCACCACCACCCCCACCTATCATCAACATCTTTTGATCTGTCAGTCTGGCTCTGAGGTGTACTCTTTCCATGAATAATGGTGATGTGTTGCTCCCAGTGGATGCTCATCATGCATGCCAATGAGCGAGCGAGAGCAGGGGAAGAGAGAGATGAAGGAGGACGAGGGTGAGAGTGAAGAGGCAGAAGTGCTCACATTGTTTTTAATATCATAAATGGAAAGCTAACAGCAACAGAGGCGTCGCAGCCTCGGAACAAATGTTATCGCTGCACTGATACATATTTGTTCTGATTCACTCGTGGGTAAACTCACGCTCGTGTTTCAGCGAGCGGGGGAGATTGCTGTTGTTATGTCTATGGTAATGGGCCCACGTAATGAGATGCAAAGGGATGATGCAAAGTGACCATGACCTCATTCGGGAGACAGATGTTGGCTTATGCCCTCCAGGTAACAAGTTAGCAAAGTTTTACAAGAGCAAACACTTTGTGAGATTAATAAAAGACATTAGGACATTGTGGACACTTAACTCAGTACAGACCAAGCATGTATGTGTCCAGCAGTCATTATTACACTTTGAAAAAAACAAGAAGCATTTCCAGCATCCCCACTGTGTTCTCTTTGCTTGCAACCTGTCCATTTCTCCTGACACTAGAAGCAGCTACAATGATGGAGTGAAATCCTCAAAAGGTGCTGGCTACAATATGAGTAAGCTCTTGTGTTTGGGTGGTAGTTAAGTTAGTCATCCATTTATCCTCCAAAAAACAACAGCAGAGCTACAACAATCGTATCTGTGCAGCACACCCACAGCGAACGAAACACATAAGCCTTTTGTTCATTCTTGATATGGTTTTCTTTTCAGATACAATATTTACTGTACATAGATTATTGAGTCGGACCCCAGCCACTGGCCAGAGATGCTCACATCACTTCCTCATGCATGATTGAACAGGAAGTCCAACGATGATTTTTTTCAAGGTATCTAGAATTCTATACAGCCAGAGGGCTGGATATCTACAATCTGGAGATATTTTCATTATAACAGCGAGCTATAATTTTGAATTTCCATGTTATCGCTATATAAATTCGTCTAAGATGCCCAGAAGGCAGTCAAGACGCCAAATGGGAGTCAAGCACATTGAAGCAGTTGAACCACATGGTTTATTGAGCAGGCATCAATTCTGTGAACGGCACTACAGGCAAAAATGTACCGGATGTTTTAGAATGAAAACAGCAGTAGTTTAGGATGATAATTGCTGCAAGTCTGAGGAAGTGCTGAAGGCATGATCACACATATTAGTTCAAGAAAAGACGGTTGTAGATAAATACGAGTGAGCGGTGGTGAAATACAGACATGCTCGAAAACATTTTAAGCTTGAAGTTGAAGAGTAGATTTAGACATCTTGAATATCATTCAGACTAGTAGCTGACAAATGCATTCACACTGGGCCATCAGCCTATCTGATTTAGGAATAACCTGACACATTAAATGTTTACAGTTTAATTTCCTGTGGCAGAGTTTGCTAATGTGGCTCATGCAAATTAAACATGGACCTTTTCTTGCACCTCAATTCTGGTGAAATTGTCAACAATCTATTTTTAAAGAAGAATTTTATAATATACATAATATCATGTTGCCAGGTGAAAATAAGAAATTAATTTACTTTGTATTACTCTTGCTTTGTGTGCATTTGTCTAATTGATGCTCATACCCCTATATGTCATTGCTGATAAGGTGTGTTCCAAATCACTGCTCATTCATATGCAATTTTAAATACAACTCACTCCTTGCTGCCTTCAGTGTGTTGCAAATGGCAAAGATTTCCAAATATTTGACTTTGAAACTAAGATAAGCCAACATATATTTTGTTCCTCTCCTGTGTTGTCATTTGTGTCTACATGTAACACTGAGCACCAGTCTCATGCCTGGCTCTGTTCCCTGAATCTTCTGCATGGCCTAATAGGAGCAGGCATCCCTGTTGGGCAGGTCTGAATAGAGCCATCACGCTGAAGTCAATTCTGTTTCCCATTAAACGCACAATAAAGGATAACAAAAAATGTTTTGACTGAAATCACACTTTTTCCGGGTCACATTCTGGCTTTGATGCTAAAGCAACAACTGTAGCTGTTGCTCCTGGCGATATTGTTGTAAAGTGAAGTGTGTGTACACCAAGCCTTGGCTGTGAGGAGGATCTGCCTGGTGCTGAAGGAATGCTTTTGAACACATGACACAGACACTAGAAAGAGAGCTCCCGACATTTCCTGGCAACGACTTGTAAAGGATTTCCCATCCTCGCTGCTTTCTTCAAACCGACCATGTTAGTTTTTCACACTACTGTAAGTCACACATGAGCGAGTGGGATGGTGCAAAGGAGGTAGCTCACTTCTCATTAGTCAATACACACTCTCGCGCGCACATCATTGGACACGGACTGTGCAAGTGCTGACAATGTAAAAGCTCTGCTGTAGTTCAGAGAGAATACCATAAGATGCACTGAGCAGTATAAGCGAAGAAGGCGATGGAACGGACACACTTTAAACTACCCTTGTAAACAAACGCAAGCAATTGCATTACAGATATGCTGCATGTAACATATGAAGTCTTGACGCTGGAATTACATTGATGAAATTCAAAGAAAATACATCTTTTGACAATATTTGTTTCCACCTATTAGGTGGAGCTGTGCATGTGTTTGTATCTGTGTTATGTAATTTGTAAAGTTGTGTGTTTGAATTATTCCAAATGTTTCCAACAAACCCACAGGAATTTCCATTTTTATTCAAGGTAACGTTTTGTTTAAGGTGTGTTTCATTTGGCCGCCTGTCAATAACTCATATTCCCTCTTGTTGCCATAACCTCCAGGGAAAGATGGGAAATACCAGGTGATACGTCAGGGAGCGATGGAGGAAGTCGTAAACGTGACTAACTTGAATATAACTTTAATACATTACCTTGTCTGTGAACATGATTTCTGTTGGAGTCAGAAAGATTGTCATCAACAATGGTGGATGTTGAACAATGAAGACAACAACTAGGGATGTCCCGATCACGTTTTTTTGCCCCCGAGTCCGAATCCGAGTCAATTGATTTTGAGTATTGGCCGGTACCGAGACCCGATCCGATTCAAAACACACTGATGCGAGGGGCCATATTCCGCGCATGCGCTGTTTAGTGGCGTCGTTCACAGACACAGATCCGGCCTGTCAACGTTGGTAGTTAATGAATACTATTTGATTCTCATTTATTTTAATCACTAATAGCCCATACATTGTCAATGTGATTAAAAATAATAGCAATAAATATACATATGTATATATATTATTTATCCGATACCTGATCAGGACATAATGTCCGAATCCCGATCGAGTCTGCAGTCACGTGATCGGCCCCGAATTCCGATCAGGTGATCGGATTGGGACAACCCTAACAACAACATTGTACTATGATTTTTTGATGATGTCATAAACCGAAATCTTTTGTTTTCATTGTTTTGATTTACAGAGACGTAGTGGCAGAAATTACACACACACACACACACACACACACACACACACACACACACATAATATATATAATATACTAAAAGCTCCCTCTCCTCCCCTGGAAATAGGCATCAAACAGCTGCAATGATTAAATGGCCAATTAATCGATTGGTTGATCAAAACAAAATCAATCACCATCCACTCTGACAATCGATGTTGACATGATAGTATGCTAGTAAATGAAGGTTTTGGACTATTTACTGGATAAAATAAGCAATTTGAAGATGCCCCTTTGGGCTATGGGAGATTGTGATGAGCATTTTATACGTGTCACTTAAGTCTTTAATTGTGAAAAATCAATAATGAAAATAATCGTTAGTTGCAATGTAGTGTGACTGTCCTTGGACAAAGAAAGAGTTGAATTATCGTCCGGTCCTCGCTGGCACCATTTAACTTATACAGCTTAATAGACTATAAATATATCAGTACCCACTTAGAGCCAATCAAGCCATCAGAAAGTAAAATAAATAAAAAAGTTTACCCAAAGCAAAACAACAACACTTTCAGATGTTTGTGTTTTAAAATCCAATGGGACACGATACCTGTAGTGTCAATCCACCAGGATACAACAGTAACCTTGAAAGGAAAGTGTGTGTATAGCCAAACTAAGGTACTCAAAAATGGTTAAGTGAGCTTCATCCCCTGAGGGATTTCATGGTAGTGCTGGGCTAATTCAGGTGCTTGGGCTTAGCAAACAAACAAGACGGGCCGGGGCGGCTGGCACTTAAGCTCTGACCTGCCATGACTGAGGAGAGTGTGTGACAGCATGTTCGAGGTTAACTGCTTGCATACATATTTCATGGCCTCCTGGAAGTCTCTTTATCTCTCTTTCTTTGTTCAATTTTCGAGGAAGGAAGAGACGCGAGGCCAAGCTAAAATGCCCAGAGCCAGTCTCCTTGAAACAAATGTAACTTGTCTCTAAAGGTTGTTGCTACCCTTTCGCCGATGCTTGTTTTCATCCTCGTCTTCTCCATTAAATCTCGGCCATGTAGAAATACTGGAGTGCACTTAATCCTGCAAAACTGTAAAAACATGTTCTTTAGCCAGTATTCAAAAAAGAGCAATCATTAGGCTTAACTACCGACAACATGCTCCTCCATGTTGTCCCTGACAAGACGTCATCCATGTCTATATTAGTCATGAATAGAGGACACAAATATATCCATTTCCTCCAGTATTCCTTCTCCTCCTCCTCCTCTATTTTGCTGTTTTCTCCCTATTTCTCACTTCTGTCAGAGGCAGTTACCAAGATATTTTATTCTGACATTTGTTTTCCCCAGACCCCAAGTCCACACTGGCTTCTCATTTTGAGTTCAATGTCAGCTAAAGCTCTGGTGCCTTTATTTTCTCCTTTTCATCTCCCTTATCTGCAGTTACTCCCTTATCAGTGCTGAGTGTGTCAACAGTGTCTCATAAGCAGTGGATGTCAACAGCACGCCGCCTCAGTCAATTTATTCCTGGTGGTCTCTCAGTGCCCAGTACCCGAAGATAACCCGTCTCAATTTTGTGTTTTTTTTTGTTTGGCTACACGCTTTATGCAGGCCTTTGTGAAAATGTATATGTATATGCATGCGTGTTTTGTGAATGGAAAATTTCTTATCTCTCATCCCGCTTTTATTCCCTACTTCCTGGTGCCTGGAGTATATTGCTTTCACAGCTGTGTGGATAGAAGTTCACATAAAGTGGGCTCCAGACTCCATTTTCATGGACTTAAAATGGCCATCAAACCAAATGTTTTTAAGAGTAAACAGTGCCCCAAAAAACTAATTTGAAGCTTGACAGCATCCTCAAAGAAGACAATTATATTCTGTGCATACTACATCCAATGTTAAGACCGTGAGACATCGAACATCCAAAACTAGATGCTGCTGAAGTGTCCACTCCAAACATAATACGACCCGTCTGCTTTTCCCTCCTCCGTTTTCTGCACCTCTCATACACGAGCCTCTCCTGGGAGCTCATTGGTGAGCAATGCACTCACACCGAGCCGGAGAGGTAAAATATGCTGCCATGTGCTTTCTGACGGACACGCACTCAGTTTTCTTATTAAGGGTCCACTGAGGTGACAGGAAAGCCTCACTAGTCTGGCAAAACACAAAAAGCATTAACAAGCTACTCACTGTCAGACCACCTAACTGCTGTATAATGGTTTTTATATGGGGGGTGAGATATTATGGACATGCACCAACAAAAAGGCCAAGAAAAATATATAAATTGATACTTCTTTAATGGCTAATACAAATTCACTTATGAGGGGCAAAGCAGTAATTTTAGGTAGGTAAATGAATGGCCTAGCTGACTGTTATAAAAATGACTTGCCATTAAACTGCTATTGGGGTAGATCCAGTTAATAAAATGAAATCTAACAGTACTGAAAAACTCTTAAATTATTTGTGTATCATAAAATGCTGATCTCTCCCATGAGGCGAGAGACTCTTCCAATTATGACAAAATCGTCATTTGGCATTATCCTTTCAGTTCGATTGGGTGGTTAATAATTATAAGAGGAAAAAGCCATCCAATCAGTTTGATTTCTTAATACTTACTGACACTACTATTGCTACTACGGTAATACAGTACTACTACTAACTCATCACAGTCACAACAGAGGCGCTAACAATAGATTGATGAACATGCTTCCAATTGGATTATTATCTAGTAAAGTACTACTTTGCAGCAACAGAAGTTTCTAAAAATATACTGCCGGGCTTCAAGAAAAACTCAATGCTGGTTGTATCTGATGCCTATACCTTTACAGAAAATGATACCCAGCATCAGGAAGGGCAACAGATGTTCTGTCAGCAAAAAAAAAAAAAAAAAAACCTACACTGAAGGACCAGCTTCTCCAAAAAGCCGAATGAACCAGACTAGGCCGGCTTCCACCAAATTGCTGATACAGCCTATGGGAATTACTGTCTGTCAGAAACTGAAAGCTTTGACCATGACTCTCTGTCCATAAATAGTGCTTGACCCTTATTTCTCTTAGGCTCAATATTTCCTCTCTGCTGAAAGCCAGCGAGACACAAGGCAGCATTTCCAGGCTCTTCAACAATGCCCCATGCCCCGAGGCAGGTGGTGATACAGCTTGCAATGCAGCTTGGGAGATGGATTAGAGCGTGTTCAATCCACACACATACATGGAGGTAGTAGATTCTCGACAATTCACTTTATATCATGACACATTTCGCCCTGCAGATGCTGGTTTTCGCCACATGTGTTCATAATATTAAGTATATTTCATGTTGCTTCCACAAGCATTGATCAACCTTTTTGTTGAAAGACAAAAATCTCTGCAACTATTGGATTGACACCAGACAATCTGTAAACCAACAATAACTTCAATAACTAATTATTTTTTAGTTACAATGCTTTAAATCATTGATTTTGTCGAATGCATTTTGTAAAACAATAACACGACTTAATCACATGATGCAATTCTGTTACAAGAAAAGTGGAAGAAAAACTGAATTATCGTCGGTGCCATTTCAAATTTACAGTTTAATATCATCCACATGTTATAGCAATATCCACATAAAGCCAAGATAAACAAAAGAGAATGAACTAAATAAAATGAAAAAAGTTTTCCCTTAAGTAGAACAAATGCTCCCATATCACTTATGCACATATTTGCTAATTGAATGCCGCTTCTTCCGCATGCATGTTTTAATAACCGGGAGTCATTTATGGACTTTTCCTACTCTAAGACATCCCGCCTGGCAGCCCAACAGCATTCATATTCACGGAAACAGATGTAGCCATGAGGGAAATGATGGGAACATTTCTGTAGATCTTTGGACCCAACAAACCCCTGCTGTTTTAA
The DNA here is from genome assembly GCA_037975185.1 of Centropyge bicolor. Classification (NCBI taxonomy): domain Eukaryota; kingdom Metazoa; phylum Chordata; class Actinopteri; family Pomacanthidae; genus Centropyge; species Centropyge bicolor. The sequence goes on along the minus strand of JBBMOC010000019.1, from coordinate 6,320,400 downwards.
TTTGGAGCAAATCTGCGGGAGGAAAAAGAAAAAGAGCCCAAGAAATTAAATTCCTGCAGATTTCTATTTTTTATTACATTTACTTTTATCACTCATGTCTTTTCTTCGCCTCTACCTCCAGCACAACACACACACACACATACATACACACACACTCTCTAGTGGTATCTCTATTCCCTTGTTTTTTTTCCTCCTCCCCTTCACGGCTTAGGGAGCAAATGAGTGCAGAGGAGATCAATGGAGAGGAAATGGGGGTTCACCCCAGCTCTGATTCCCTGTGTGATTTATTAAATTTGCCATTGTTTCAATAGCACCAGTCCAGTTCAGCTTGCTGGGAAAGCTTTGACAGCGCTGCTTCCAGGAAGTGTGACAGGTACATGAGAAGAGCGTAAGAGGTTAGACAGATACAAAGGAAAAGACAAAAGTGTCAGAGCAGACAAGGGATCCAGATATGAATGGAGAAAGAGGTGAGAGAGCCAGAGGAGTAAGAGGGTGAGACGGGTAAACAATGGACGCCAGGGAAAGAGACAGGAGACGATGTTGGGAATGAGATGCAGATAAGAGAGCCAGGAGGGATAAAGAGCAGAGGGTGGAGGAGCATAAGCTGAAAATATGAAACGAAGATGAACAGGGAAATAATATGAAACGGGAGAAGAAAGTGATTACAGAAGGAAAAGAGCAAGAATGGGCAAGAGTGAGAGTCAATACACAGTTAGAGGGAGAGGGAAGAAAGTAAAAGGGAATCGGTGAGAAATAAATGAATCAGTCAAAGGCAAAAAATGTGTATTGATAGTGAGAAAAGACACAAATAAGAAAGTAAAAACCTGACAGATAAACAGTGCTGTGATTTACTGGTGGATTGTGAATTGAAGCGCATTGTGAAGGAGCAGGACAAGAGTTCATATCATATTCATTCAATGATAGATGGATGGATCAGAGAACTGCCATGTCTAAATTAATGACAAGTGAAATTCCTGAAAGTGGGACGTTGTGAATAGTTGCCAATTTTATAGAAATTGTATTCTAGGTCAACACAAGTGTCGAGTATGATTTGGGAATAACTTTTATCAGTAACATTAAATAGTAACTTAAAATCTTACATAAAGTGTGAACATTGGGATAATGTGATGTGATTATTCTCAACCTTACTTTTGTCAATATTGCTCAAACAGCCAACATTTTGTATACTTAAAATGATCCATGAGTTCTATGATGCCATAATGTTTGATCTTATTTTGAAAAATAAAAGAAATAAAAACAAAATCAGGAACAGATCTCCAATCCCAAACTGAGTGAAATATATACTAAATGTTGAAGGCATTGGAACAGTTAGAGTCATAACACATAATCCAAGCCCTTGTTAAAGAAATCACTGAACAGAAGCTGAGATGGAGACAGCACGATTCAAAAAGGTTTGAGAGGAAATAAACCAATTTAAGAAAAGGTAGAAGTTTGACAATCTCCGTCTCCTTACATCAGACAAAGAAAGACATTTCCCCCCTATGTCCAAGACAGTATGAAATGAAAACATATTGACAATTGAAAGCACTTCAGGACATCTGGAGAACAGACAGAAAGTCTCATGCCTTGTCAGTCCCAGCCACTGGAAAGCTTGTAATGTCCCATCTTTAATCAGACACTTTTCTTTTCTGCTAGCTTTTGCCTCAACTTGTGTATTTTTAGGCCTCCGCTGTTTGCAGAGAGGCAAGAATAAAGTGCTATCTATAGCTCGGCTCTTGCCATGGGCCAGAATAAAATATGTATGTGTCTCCCTGTGCTGCGCCAGCTGAACATTACAGGCCAAGCTCTGACCTCCAGCTGCTCCTGACAGACTGAAGCTCCTGACTGACAAGCACAAATAAGGCCAAGTAGTGAGACTGAAGAACAAGATCCACATTATAACAATATTTAAAATAACTGCTATCTGTTTTGTCAGCATGAAAGACAGTGACTCAAACGTGTATGGATGGATTATTCTGTGTCTACATTTTTAATGAGTAATAATGCCACAGCGGCACGCAGGCTATTCCTGGCAGGAAACACCTGCAAACACCTAATGTAAAGCCTGTAAGCTCGATTCTGCTCCAGAAGATTGAGAAGGCAGATCAAGCGATAGCAGCCTTGCAAACAAAAGATTCCTTTATTAGTTTGAAACAACTTTTAAATAATGAAAAACTGAGGAAGACATTTTTGCACAAGGCATGATTTCTTCAATCAGATATCTGAAATCTGCGTTAAGTGGTTTTGTAAGTGGTGCGATTCAAATGGGTTTGGGAGCCAAGTGCAAATTGAATGTGTGCAAAGACACCTTCCTCATAAACATTACAACACAGATTCCAAAAAAGGCTAGACAATATATTTACTGTTTGACCTCTCAACTTCCTTGATATGTGTAAATATCTGCTCATTCTGAATTTGAGTTCAGCAACATGTTTCAAATAAGTTGGGACAGCAGCAACAAAAGACTGTGAAAGTTGTGGACTGATCCAAAAACACCTGTTTGGATCATTTCACAGGAAAACAGGTTCATTGGTAACAGGTGATATTATCATGATTGGGCATGAAAGGAGCATCCTGGAAAGGTTAACATAGTTTGTTTGCAAATGATTGAATTCCTTTTAATTTACACAGTGTCCCAACTTTTTTTGGAATCTGGGTCGTAGTTTTAAGCTGAGAGACAGAAATAGGGAAGGGAAAGGTGGAAGTGACAAATTTTGACTAAAAATCAATCCTTCCCATGATTCACTGTCGACTATGTCTGAAGTCCTATCTCAGAAAACAAGGGAGAAAGTGGAGCAGTGATAGTTGACCATTTTTCATGTCCTCAAGAAATCTTTAAATAGTCTATTTAACTCTACAACCTGTCAAATAGTGAGAACTTCAGAATCTGAACCTGATCATGCTGTACCAGGTTCTTAGAGACTGTTGACACTTCAGCAGGTCGCCAGGCTCCCGGACTCTGACTCCTGGCTCAAGAAGGGCAACGGCTTCGGCAGCATTCTTTAGCCATGGCAGTATTTTTTTCATGAGCTCCTTACCCATGATCAGCACCAAGATTATTTTCATGGTGAGTCATGCCGGGGTATGATCAAACTCATAGGTGAGTCACCCTCCTAACACATTGCCCAGAGCTCTTAGGTGGGCATCTGACCTAATGAGCTCAGCGCAAATGGCAAAAAGCCAGCTGAGCTCTGGGGAACCCCTCGGTAATAAGTAGCAAAAAAGGCAGATATTTATCCAATTTTTTTTTTCCTCTTTCTGAAGCAAATTTGTTCGGCATTTCATAAGAACACTCGACCAGTGCATGACTCATAAAATGGGGTTCTGGTCAGTGAGTATATTTTTGTCTATAGCTGATTGAAAACTCTGAGCGTGACTGCAGCCAATTGCTTAGCTGTTACCTCTCTGAAAGGTTGGCTTCCACATAATTCGTTGAATTTGTAGCGCATCAATTTGGGTCAAAACACTGTGTTTCGGTCTGTCTTCTATCTCTCTCTATGTGGAGACGCATGGAAATCCAAGGTGACCAGACTGGACTCAGCAGACAAATGGGGTTGATTCCTGACTGAAAGACATCACTTTCAATGATCTCCAATGTGTCGTCTGGGGCTTTATGGAAGACATCATTTGATTTCTCTTGACTTGACACCACATGCAAAGATGGGTGACATGACATTTATCATTACCCAAAGTATAATTTTGCTCAATTAACATTTGATTGTTTTAAGGTAATGTTTGAACACTTAGCGATACCTTAGATTCAAACTTGTAAAGTCAAATGAGGGAGTGTTGCCAAACACATAACGATGCTAAAATCTCCTTAAAGATGCTGTAAGAATCATATTTTTCTATAAATTGTGCAGTATGTTATTATTATGTGGGGCATCATAAAGTTGTATGTACTCCGTTCTGTTGTTTCTAGTTATTGGAGGTTGTAGATCCAATGAGTGATCAACACTCCAACTCCAACAGACCAAAGTGATCTTGGATGTAAGAAAATATCTGACTTTCACATTTAAAAATGCATTATTTACATGTCACATTATTATTAACTCTGATATGTTTAACTGATGTCTGATAGTAATTTTCACTTTAGTTTCTATACAATGATTGTGCATTAAGATGCTCATGAACGTCTTCATGCTAAAACTATGTTTAACTTTTGACAGATTCCAAAGACAAGAAAAAAAATATATTGATTATTTCCAGATCTTGCTGCAGTGTTACTTGGAAATTTCCGGCACATGTGGGAGCGGAAATGAAGCAGAAAAGACATTATGCAAATATAATTATGATAGGGTGCCAATTTATCACACACCGAGATAATTCATCACACCCAGAAACAATCCAGTTAATTTAATACGCTGCAAGCGACAGTATTTTTTCCTGCAATTGCATATTGACCAAAGCCAGGCTGAGGGGAACAGCTGCAGTTTTAAATTCTCTCCTGAACAACCCAGCGAAAGGAAAGGTATGTATTTGTATGTTGGCTTCGATAGAGGTCCATGTTTTAGACATAATTTAAGACATGTATGTATCTGTAACATTTCACTTGTCTTATATTTAGGAGTGGTTGATCTCTCAATATCAGCTGTAAACACAAATATCATTCTTCACTTTTCCTTCCTTTTGTTTCACTTGTAATTACAGAGAGATGCCATAAATTATTCAAGGATCCAAACATGTAGTTGTGCTGCCTGTTAGTCTATTTTTATTGAATGTTCTCCTGCCTTTTCTCTTTTAGCTTTCTCTGTTTTCTCCGCCAAATGAACTGCATTCAAGCCTTCAAAGACTCGGCCCTATGTGAACAGCTTGCATAAGTAGCATAAAACACTTTAATGAAGTAAGAGTCTTTGAAAATCCTGGCAGCACAGAAACATTGAGGGATATATTGACCATTACATGTGGGTGAGCAGCCCGAACCACATTTCAAAAACAGCCTCATAAAGACGGCTCATGAGCTGGCATGCGATCGACCCACATGTATTGATCTGGCATGGCGTTGGCGCTTATAAACCCATTTCTACTGGCATGTCTTGGTTTTTTTTTATGTCTGACAAAGGCTTCATGTTGGATCAAATTACAAAGGCTTCATTTCTCAGCGAGTTACTATACCTGTACTGGAGCACTTCTCCCCTATTTTATTCCCATCTTTTCTGCTGTAAATCATCTCATCAGCCGCTACGCTGTGCATCGAGGGGTGTGCTCATTTTGTGCTCCTTTGAAACTTCCTCACCAACGTAATGCTCTTGAGATTGCAGAAGCTGTGATTGATGAAAGTGACACCGGCTGTTTTCACACTGGAGTGGGCAAGAAAGACTGGCAATTTTATGATGAGCTGTTTAAAGAATGCCAATTCAGTCCGCACTTTTTGGGGATTTATCGCCTTTGAAAATAATTTAAACATACAGCCCGCACACTTGATCTTGATCACGGCGTGATGTTTGTGCACACTCATACAAATGCCGCTCGTGCCTGCCTTTAAATCATCTCGCTAAATTGCCCTCATCGACAACACACGACCATAATGCTTCCCGCAGATTGGGCAAAAAAGAAGAATGGGAAGTCTTTGTAATTAACTCCCATCTATTTATCATGGGGAAGGATGACAAGCCTGATTCAGTATTAATCAAAACATTACCCTGAGCTAGCTTGACTGTGCCAAGCTGGCAGCCATTTCTCATCAATGATGTCACATTAGTGATCTCAAGCTTGACACTGGATTATTACTCTCCAGTCTTGAGTTCAATTAGAGCTCAGTAAACACTTGATAAGCTTGGTAATGACACTGGTCTTGTGGGTGATGAAACAATCTTTTTCTTTTTTTCTTGTTTTTTTTTTTTTCATGGATGCTGCTTAATTTCTCATGTGTGCAAACCTCCCACAATGAAATTTTTTGAGCACGTGAAGAAGAGATCATGAACTGTCAATCTAAAGAATTTTTGGATAGTTACAACTTCAAAACGTCATCCCTGCCGTGGTTCTCCCAAAAACAAGGCCAAAATAAGAAAAAAAAAAAAAAAAAAAAAATTCCCCATTGATTTGTTAAATCACTGTTCTGCTTGTGTTTCATATACTGAATTTAGGTTATACTATTTGCTCAATTGTTTCCTCCCTTGTGCCTTAGTTGTACAAAAACCGAGGAAACAAACAACATGCAGATACATGCAGCTCTTAGAGTCAGGAGGGAAATGTGTGCTTTTTGTTCAGCTTGTGTGGAGACGCTCCACAGGAGGAGAAGACATTTAAAAAACCACCTCACTAAAGAGGATCTTTGTCAAACTGCTCGTCTCTCTTTTGTCTATTTTTAAGCAATATTACCCATTTACCTCCTCAGAGTTGTAAAAATCCATGCATCCCTCTGCAGATTCTCAGTGGGTTACATCCGGTGCCCAAGGCGTTATCTGTGTTTACAATGTAAAATAAATACCCAGTAATTGCATTTGGCAGTCTTTGCAAACAGCATTTCACTGACAGGGATAAGAGGCACAACAGGAAAGCCATGCGGGATGCCGAAATGGTTAACTAGCAGAAAGTTTAATTTACTGGCCGAGCTTTTTCATTAGCTCTAAATATTGAATACATAAATAAATATCACAACACCCCTGGTGCTTTCAGGAGAACAATCACAATCATGCAATAATGTATTTGATCATTTGTTGGATCAGTCGACTCATTAGTAAAAGCTGCTCAGGAAAAAACAAGCAGATATTATTTAAAGCTCGGACCAATGAACTTATACAAAAATTGAATGTTTGATTACCAGTGTTGGCTTCTGGAGAACATAAGAGCTCAACTTAAGGTTTTTTAAAAATGACATTAAAACAGTCAAAAGGTAAATGTGCCACATGCTCGCATTATGACTTATAACACCACAGTGACCTTCAGTCCATAGCACAGATAATGTGCCAAGTTATCTGCTCCTCCAGTTTGTGCATTCAAGATGATATTACCTTGAATTCTTCTTATGAATAAGTGAGCGAAACACTAATGTCAGCAGGAGAAAAAAAAATTGTCAGCAGAAGAACTCGAGCAGCTAAATGATTGTGCAGCTCACTTCGCCTTAAAGTGTGTGTTCGACGGGGCTGATGTGTGTGTTAGACGGAGTTGATGAGAGTCATTCTGCATGGGAATTGGATGGATTGCTTGTTATTATTGTGAGGACCAGCTCAATGGCTCCAACCCGAGACGCCCTCGGCCCCGCACTGAGAGAGCGGTGGTGTGAAGTGCGAACCCAATCACGTCTGAAGTAGTTGTTCCACTGTATGGACTGGTGTCGTGTTTGGTTGTGCTATGACAAAAATAACACTTTCAGCTCTCTCTGCATACTTGTGGCTACCTTAATACACAGATTCTCCATCTGCAGACATGTTTTGTTTCTTGAGAGAAAAATGCAAGTAAGTAATAATAATGAAATAAAATTAACTAATAATTCTGAATCTACAAACTAGTCACATACTGCAGCCATCACCAAATGAAAGAATGTCAGCCAAGAAGAAATTATGTTTGCTTTTGTGTTTGACAGTAATGAACCACAATACTGCCTCTTCGCCTTTTGTCTAGCAGACAGACACATTGAGCCTGAAGCCCGGGGCCAATTCATCCCAGAGGGAGGATGTTGTTGACCATCCAGAACAATGCAACAGCAGCATTAGCTGTATATCCCCGTCTGCCATTAGCTCCGCTGCCTGCCGCTATGAAAAGAGAAGACACTCGGATTTGTCACATTTTGGACAGATGTCAAAAATCTGTTTTCAGTGAACTTCGTGTCAATTTTAATGTGGTTATAAATGAGGTCCAGTCTTATCCATCCAATTTGTACAGCTCAACTCCTGGAGAGTCTGAAGCTTCGCAATCAAACAAATCTGGGTGGTCACTCTCAACATTATGACTCTCCAGAACCAGAGTGTGGAGACTTTTTAAGATTTGAGTTTGGATTTGTGCATAAAGCCAGCAAACTCTTTCATTTTAATTAAGGAGACAACCAACAAAAACAAGAGAGCAGTTTACTGGTAAGTGGGTCAATGCTTGATTATTGCTCACAGTGGAGAACTTTGTTATTTGCTGTAGTTGTGGCTGACAAGATGCTGCAAAAGTAGCAATATGGCCCCATTGTTTGTGAGCTAGAAGCTGCATTTTGTGCAATCTGAAAACAGGACCATGGTCTCTGGAGAGTATTACAGTAATGACAATTTGATAGTGAGGATAAATTTCACAAGGTCTCCAAGATATTTTCCAAAATGCTTTGTTGCTGAAAGACTAAAGAGAATAACGAATTAGCTCTTGACTACATCATTGAAAGTGGTGACAGCCTGAACTTTGCATATTCTGGCTTAAGTAATATGACAACGAGGTGCCAGTTGTTTGCTGTGTGAGAGGTTTTGTTGTTCTTCTGATTCCACAGTTTTTCACCCAAGCTCACAACAGGGTTTGACCTGCATTTGAGATATTTCATTTTCTATGTTTGCGCAAAACCAATAAAAATGTACCAATGCCAGAGAAGTGATAACTTTGTGTTTGTGCTCTGAAGCAATGACAACAGGGGTTTTGAGGCTGCAGCTGAAATGCATACGGTTCTTATCTCAAAGCTGTTTACATTTTGAATAACAAGAAAAAATAACCACAAGCATTTATCTTATTATTAATGGTATATTTCTTTTAGACCTCCAAAGAAAAAGCACTACCTCTAAAAACCTTTGGCAATCCACGTAGATAAGAAAATTAAACATAATGATGCTAAGAGGAAGCATCTGCAATGCATGGAAAAAAACAATGGGACCCATTAAATAAAAATGGTGTATTTCATTGTAACGGGGCTGGAGAAGATGAGGCATTGCTACAGGGGGGTTTTGTGATATAAGAATGAAACTGATAAATTGCAGTGTCCAACATAATTAGTTTTTAGTGCAGCAGAGTGGTTGTTCTTAGAAGTAGTCGTAGTTACTGTAAGTGTTTTATCAGAGTCAACCTTATGAAACACTGTGCACCGCTTCTCGGAAATTAGCTTTCTCCAAACTTGTAAAATGGAATTGGATTGTTTTTAATTATTCAGGACGAGGTTACTGCTTTTCGTGCAATATTTGAATGCCTATTTGAAGAGGTAGGTGCACAGGCCTGTAAATGGTTACTGCACGGGATAAATGTGTAAAGTCTCCAAGACCTCTACAAGGAGCTCTTGAGCCTTAACTACATATATCTGTATCTCAGAGCTGCATTTGAACTGTATGACTCCAAGTGCATGATATGAAGGATGTGCCCTTCTAACACGCGCTACACATGAAGGTTAACAGTGTGAGGATGCAGCTTGCTGCCGTACACTGTAAAGTGAGAGGGAGAGGTATGTGTGATGATGGCAGTCTGATGGTGATAACTGCTCCCTGAGCACTCCTCACAGGACAAGATTTTCAGCCGCCGCCGAGGTTTTTCTGCACCTGATTTACACTGTCCGTGCTGCCAGATAGATTCCCAAAGCCGCGGGAATCTTGCTGAATAATGAAATTGACAGGCCTCATTTGTTTGGTTGTCTGTGCAACAAAAGCCAATGCCATGCACAACCCTGAGAGGCATCGCCATAATCCCTGGGGATAATACTATTGAGTTCAGTTGAATGGGGTTATCTGTCAGCAAGGACAGACAGATAAAGGATGACTGGTATTCGGAGACTTTTGCCGGGCAGCACAGAACAGGTGGGACAGGAGTTAATCGGCCCTGTATTCAAATGTCACAGCTTTACGCAGGGTACAGATGGTGGAGCAGAGGCATCCAATGAAATGCCCTGTGTGCTATCTTTTGGGAAAACACCAGATTATCTACGTGACGGATGGAAAGATGTGTCAAGAACTGTCTTTGAAAAGAGGAAGTGACATAAATTATGGACTTTTATACAGAATGAGATGTAATATCCTGCTTTCATTTTGGCCACATCAGATAAAATTTGACCTCGAAAGTAATGCTTCTAATATCAAATTTGAGGTATCATATTCTATTAAATTTGAACCTTTCAGCTTCCCTGTAAAGAGTGTGGCAATTCAGAATCTCTTATGTAACGTCACAGGATTTCACTACAATCACTGTCACACATTTTGCCTACTGAATGTATAGATGCTGAACTTGTTGACAGGATTCAGCTTATTTTTTTGTTCATGAATACTTGTCAATGTTTTGTGTGTTAGATCTTGAATTAAATTTTACTCTGATTATGAAAAATATTTACATTTTGTCAGGTGAAATATGCTCAATATGGATTACTTTTAGCTTTTTATCAAGGCTTTGAAACATGGTGTGCACCACAGAAGAAATCCCCCTTTTCTCCCACTTGTACATTAGGGATAAATTACAAATCATAACCTTAATCTATTTTATGTTACACATGGTGTCACTCCAGATTAATCCCTTTATGTGTATCAGCATTAGTAAAAGTACATTTAGTGCTCCATTCATTCGCTGGTAATTACGTGGGTGATGTATGCATTTGCCTGGTCTCCTCTCCTCTTCTCTCCATTTGGGGAAAACTGTCCCCTCTTTGTTCTCTCGTAATAATGAAATCATTTGGTGATTAGCCCAACAGACAGGCTACGAGAGCTTTGACCTCTGTGCCCTCTGCCTCACTTCTCTTCTCCCGGCGTCTCATCCCAACATCCTGCTTTTCCATATGGGAATAGAGCGGAAATTAACCTCTATCCCTTCACCTTGTTGCACAACGTTTCCTTTTCTAAATAAGGGGCTTTATCTGAACAGCGTTTCAACACTGGACCGAGGGCTTTGAGTGCAATGGGAGCATTCGCGTTAAATAAAGGATGAAATAGACAGACGGCAGACAAAACATCATGGGAGCGATAAATATAAATAAGCATGTCCTAATTAAAATTGGAGAGGAGACAAAAAACTTTTTTTCATGAGCCAACACTGACGCTAAAAATTATTCACCTGTCAGTTCAGTGTAAATAAGGCAAGTCACTGCATGCAGTTGTAGTGATTACTCATGATACTTGTCCCTGAAGAGAATCAGTTTGCGTGAGAAGATCCAACAAACTCACAGAGAGAGAGAGAGAAAGAAAGAAAGACACATGATTGAGATTCTTAAAGATGAACATGATGAATCCACGCCTTATGCTTTTATCATGAAATGCAACTTTCAAAGCCACAGTTGGATGCTTTGAAACTTAAAGTCTGTTTCAAAATGAATAACAGTTTTATCCTTTTTTTTTTTTTTTTTTTCATTTTTAGCCTCCACTCAAATGACTATTAAAAATATTAATACAATTAAACTTCAGAGATAATGAGTCTTATCATTGTCGAGCTGGAAGTAAGGACTGTTTTCAGCATCTCAAACATAGATCAGCAATGTAGTTAAGACAAAATGAATGAGGTTTTAATTACTTCAAATCAGTGGTTTGTCATTTTTTTCAGCCTGTTTTAAGTAAGTAATGTAGATGGGGTCATGTAGACTGATAAATGCTAAGAGATAGGACATTTCCACAAAACTTCAGCCAAGCATGATTCAGTTTGACCCCCCTGCAACTCTTCGATTATTCAAGTCAGAGTTTGGATATTAAATCAACAGATGCTGCACAGATTGAGACGTTTGAGCAACTTGTTTAAAAATCTCTTAAGCAGACAATTTTAAAGTGTCACTTAAGGCGAGATGGACTTTTTTGCCCTCGACTATGTGTAGCGAGGGTCAACAGGCCGACGACCCTGAGCGTCTAATCGACCAGACCGACGGCCTCTGTCACTTGACCTCTGCACATTACATTAAATTACATGGCACTGCATTACATTACTGCCTGACACACGGAGTCGGTGGCCATGTTAACCGAGAGGGGGCAGTGGGTAAGTTCATATTAATAATATAACTGATGGAGAACAGGATTCTTATCTTATTACCAGCATGAAATGATGGTGTGAGTCATACAAAACTGCCTATTTTTGACAAAATGTAAGTACATGCTGTGCTATCAAGAACATGGGTGGGCTGGCCAGAGCCAAAGTGAACTGTCCAGGCTGGTCCATCTGGGGAGCTGGCACTGAGAGCCTCCACGGATGTACAAATTATGCTTGCAAAGGCAGGACAACCACCACTGAGCACAACAGATTTTCTATGACAACAAGTGTATGCTGCTCATAGATGAATGATAGAGACAAAACCGGCATCACGCTGTTAATCTCACAGCTAACGGATAATTAATCTCATTGTGTGCACACAGTGATCATATTTCTATTATGTTTAATTGTTTCGCAAAGGGAAAAGTATTTAGATCGCCAACCTACCTCGTTTTTCAAAATTATGCTTGATCTCGTTATCCTTGCACATCGTGTCCGTGTGCCCGACGTTAACTCCATAGTCCTCCTGGACCTTCCCGTCGTTCATCTTGGCGTGGAGCTGGTTGGGGGTGGAGTTGAGCGAGTGTCCGCCCGGGTCCTCCTCGTCGCAGTCGTAGTCGTCAAGGATGGGGGTCTCTCGGATGGGCATGCCGATGACGGAGCTGCCGTGCTGGTGAGCGTTTCGGGTGCCCCGGTAGCTGTCGCGGCCCTGGGGCCCGAGCAGAACCGAGGGGATGTAGTGGATCTCGTGGGTGGCCTCAGTGCTGGCGCTCTTCTGGGGGATGCGACGGCGTTTGCACCACCGGTGGCGGGTGTACAGGACGAGGGTGAAGAGGAGGATGAGGAGGAGGAGGGCGATGAGGCCTCCCTGGATAAAAGGAGAAAAGGGAGAAGGAGACAAGGACGACAAGTCAAAGGCAGGATGAAAAACAATGTGTCAACTTGTGCAAAAATAATCCCTCTCAACCATCACTTATGACCCACTAGAAGCATGTGGTGGTGACTGTATCTGCAGAGACCCTGTTCTCCGCCTGTAAGTATTCATTGTGCTGCGTTATAGACATTTCTGTGTGTCAACCTTTGGACACTGGGTGTGTAGTAAGCGTTCTGTTTACAACCCACAACCTGCAACATCCAACTCATTCTGCTTAATTGGTAATGTCGATATTTCACATGGTGCACAACAATACAAACACATAATAGAAAAAGGTCTCCATCTCTAAGAATAACAATTACAATCACTGCTCCAGTGCCAGTTATATTAGGTTGAATGTCAATTATCACAATTTGCCAGCTATTGAAGAGGTCCAGCAATCAGCACTTCAATATTTGAGTTCTGAGAGCAACATGAGGCAGCTAACAGGGTCGGAGAGAGACTAAATTATTTGTGGCCAGATTACAGACAGGTTCATTGGCCAATTTTAATTAATGTTTAAAAAGGGAACAGTCTCGAAAATAATAATCTTGCAGGCTCATAAAGGAGAGGTTTTGACATTCAGGCAGCACTGTCACCCCCGAGGCGAAATTTTAAATTGTTGACTTTTTAGTTTGTATGTCCATTGGTTCATCAGAGTGTTAACGAAGTCAGAACCATGCTGGTGTTCTTTCATTCTGAGCCTGACTGCAGCCAAAAATTAGGTTGATATCAAACACGAAAAGGTTAATATCAATGGATTTTGTAACTCTTATTAGTATTCTTTGTTTGACTTGTATTTGGGGAATTATCATGCTATTAGTTTTGGAACTACATTCCCCATAATTTTTGGGCTTTGGCTTTGAGGGATGTAATCTGAAAGCATGACATTGCCATGAATTTTTTTAAACGTCAAATTGGCAAAATGACAAGTTTGCCAAATCAGTTTTCAGCAGTTCTTGTTTCTATATATCTATAACATATTCTATATATTATATATATATAATGTAAAGTCTGTACTTGTCATGTCAAAAATATCTTCACATCTGTGTGTTCAAATTTGTGGAAGGTTTAACTCAGAGAAAGAGTAGGAATTTTGACATGTTGTTGGTGAAACCACGTTAGGATAATGTACAGTTGTTTTCAGAACACCTGAACGCACCTGTCTCTTTCGCTGCACGCAGTATCTTTACCTCTCCCTCTTCAACTATCATGTGAAAACATCTGTCGTACAGACAAACGGCAGCAGCAAATTGTCACTAATCAACAAACATATGTCAGGCATAGTATAGATTTCTAAGGGCTCGGGAAAAACTAACTGGTCCACTGCTGGATATAATCAGATTTCTTAGCAGAATGATGATTTAATTGCTTCAAAGTTAAAGCCCTTTTCTTCTTTTCCGTTTACGTCATTTGGTCTTTCCCTCCTTAATAAGACAAAGGAAGCCGGCGAGGGTATTTCTGGACTTCTTTCGGATGAGAGAGTAGAGGAATGAAACACAGGACAACCCTGTAGCAATGATGACATGAGCAAGTAATTAGAAGGTAGGAAGGATACACACACACACACACACACACACACACAGAAAGACACACAATGAAACTGCTGCATGGCACATTACAGATTTCTAGTGCACAAAATCAGCACTTTGTTAGGACTTTGTTGGACATACAGCACAGACAACACCATCAAACTATCACCTCAACAATTATCAGAGAGCGGACTGAGCTAACATTGATACAAACATACTGCACAGCCACTAGTAAGGATTGCATTATATTGTGCAAGACCTCCTGTTACTGTGTCAGTTTCCTCGTCTCTGCAGCGCATATACACTCAAATCAGGCATAAATTCTTTTCTCTGTAGCCGTGCTGCATCTGGACTCCTATCTTTAGAGTGTCACACACACCAGTGCCCCAGGGTTGTTAGTCTGTTTCGCCCTTCCCTTTCTTCCCTAAGCATTTGCTATGGTCCTGTAAATTCACCAAGGAGCATCACATTTCTCCACGGTTCATCCAGTATCTCGCCATCGCAGAAACATCAAACGCCCTGCCCATACATGCTGCGGCTGGATGATAAAGCAAATCCATATGCACAGGCAGAGCCATGGGAAGAAATGGAGGGCGTGACTTACTCTTTGATTTTTCACAATGACGCCCAATAGGTGAGACATGGTATTTGATTCAGCGAGACATGGCAACCTAAAGGTGATACATTCGCGGTGTCAGGCGGGAAACCGCAGCGGCAGCACTTTTTTTTTCTTTCGGCTTGTTTTTTAAAGATGTGGTGATATTCACAAAATGACACACATATGCATAATGTGCATAAACTTCAGCCATGGGAGCATGAACACAGGGAGCACACGCACACACACACACAGGCAAACAAAATCACGACAGAATAATAAATAAAATCCACAAGGGGTCATTCATCACAACATTTAAAATTCCATCTTCATGAGGAAAAACAAACCCCTTTGAAATTATAACTCATGCACTGCTGGGTGTCCATAAATCAAAGTACGCTGAGAGGAGAGGCGGCGCACAGAGGACTAGTACCAAGGAAACACTTGTTCATTAATCTCCAATAGGATGGCAGCTTTGCAGAAATGCAGTCCCGCAAACTCCCCTCAGCCTGCACTTCTACATTAATTCCCGTTGAAGAATAGCAAAAACATATGAAGGCTTATGTTTCATTTTGGCGGCGGAGTGATAATGGAGTGACATTGCATGGCTCTGCAGCACAGCTGAGAAATGGTGATGTAAAATTGCAGTCAAAAGGTTGAAGTCTCAGTTTTAAAATAATCTTCCTTTCGCTCGACTGAAACATGAGACAGAAATATTTTCCGGAGCTGGGAGACGTCTCCATTCATCCTGACGCTGCTGTAAGCACGTCACTTGATTGTCACCGGAAAGAAAAAAAAAAGGCATTGAAATTTAACGGAATTGCACCTTTTTTACAATTAAACCAAGCTCAAGTAAGATGCTTTTAAAAGCTTAATTAGCCTTCTTGCGTTTAAATGTTAATACAGCAGACTTGGTTCATGAGTCATGTTACACTACAGACTGTCTAAAAGCTTTGCAAAGTGCAGGCACTCCTACTAAAAAGCTCCAACCGCCACATGTCAGCTTTTGTCTTCTCACAGCTCTGTTAATTTGACTCCGTCTCCGTCACATCAGTGCCCTCAAGATTCGCTCAAATTTCCTACGCCGGATCGTCTTGCAAATGTTTTCCTCCCGTGCTTCCCACCCGTCCTCGCTTCTTTTTTTTTTTTTTTTTTTTTGTTCCCTCTCCCTCTCGATTACTCTGCGTCTCTCTCAGTCTCCATTCCCCTTCATGTTTGATCACATCTGTCTTCCACTCCTCAGTACAAGAGCCATATAAATTCACAGTGGCAGATGTAGCCATGAGGGAAAATGGGTTTTCTGTTCATCTTCAGACCCTACAAATCCCTGCTGCTTTAGTCCTAAGTGACTTCACGGGGAGGAGAAGTGGCTGGAAGCCCCATAATTCCACTCTTTTCTAGTATGGGTTTACTCCGCTCTGTGATTATTTTCCTTACTTTGCATTTCCTTTTTTCCAATAATGCTCCCATTTCCCATCTGAATCACCTCACATTATTTTTTTGTTCTTCTCTTTGCACCATGAGCCAGTAAATTTCCCATCATTTTCTTGTCGTCCCTGCTTTTTACCTTCCCACCCGGTCCCCCTCTTTCCTCTCTGCTGCGGATCAGGTTGCCTCTTTCCCTCTCCTCATTCCCTGCCGGGCTCCTTGCTGCCATTTCATCCCTTCTCATTTGCTTTTTATCCTCATTCTTTTACCGACTGAATGTAAAATTTTGGCTACAAAAACCCCCAGCGCTGAATTATTCAACGCTCTTGCTAACCTTTTCTCAACTTGCATAATACCTTTCAATTCCTTAGATTAAGCTATTACCTCGGTTTAGCCACGACAGTCGTCTTAAAACTACAGAAAAAGAGGGAGAGCAGCAGGTTTGTACCTTTTTGTCGGCGCGTATAAAAGCAGCCAGTAAAAGTCTGATATGGGTTGAGTGTAAGACCTCAGAATGAAAGTGGCCGATAAAGCTGTGAAAGTTTGAGTTATGAGGGAAAAAAATTGCAGTTTTTAAAAATACTAAATCACGCTCCCACTGGGGCATCTTTATCGTACTGCTTCATATTATTCTAGCATTTGCTCTATTTCATAAAACCCTGCATAAAAATAAGACCCTTTCATGCAGTTTTTTTGGGCATAAGAAAAAAAAATCAATACCATACATTAGTGAATATGAGCATAATGCATTCTGGTAATATTGTTTTCTCCCACATTCAAAACACATTAGAGTGAAATATCCACCACTATGTGAAGAAAATGAGCAAGATTTGTTTAAAGGACAAAAATGCAATGTAATTAAGAAGAAAATTAACATTTGTTTTTGCCGTTTTTAGAAACGTATTTGCTCAAATCAAATCTTGTTAGTTACAGTGAAAGCGAGCAAGAGTGAATCCAGTGTGGAGACGCAAAGCTTCGCTGTTTCTGGATCAGCAGGTGAAGGATGAGGGTAAACTCAATACATGAGATCTCAAATGCATTCTTTGGAAAATTTAACAAGCAGAACATCAACCAACAAACACCTCCTAAAGTATTAAGACTGTGATGGACGGGGGGGTTTGCTCGTCACCCCGAAACAAATTTGATTGGATGAATTTATGCAACAGCCTCCAGGTTGAAGATGAGTCTGAAAAATTAGTTTTACAGGAAGAGAAAAGAGAAGACAAAATGTGATAAATGTACAGTTAAGACACAGGATTAGAATTTTGGAAAATGTGATTTTTCATTTCAGTGTTTTTATCATGACTGCACCTAAAACCAAAAGCTGAAATATGAGACATCAAAAGTTGGTCCAGGGTGAAAATCAACACAGAACACGAGCTGTTAGAATATGGCGGCATCATGCATATACCTGCTTATAGTCAATCTCACTGTTTTAAGTGGTGGAGCGTCAGGAGATTAACCCGAAGCAAAATCTCATTTGACTTGATCATTAAGCTTGATTGAAGCGAATGTGAATTAAAAATATTCAATCACTGATTAATTGTTGGGAGGCCCCTAGTGTGTCTTAATAAAAGAAGTAGCAACATGCATGGGTGGAGTTTTGTTAGGCTTAAACCAAACAACGCTGGCGTAGATTATTCTTTGTTAAGTTCCAACTGTCAGTCTGTTTAAGAGCTTTGACTTACTCATATACCTGTATTTGCATAAGCTATTTCCAGTGCAATTTCCTGCTCAGTATTAAACTTTTCATTATTATCCTTTTCCTTCAATGATGGGTACAATGTGATATTCACTTTAATATTGCTTCTTTCCAAGCGAAGCGCCGAAGTCCCGCAGCATCATTTATATTGTTTATCGTACGTGTTGCCCTAAGTTCTCATTAAAAGTCATCTTATTAGAGCCTGTTTCTTAACCAGTTAAAAAGACATATGGTCAACGCTTACTTCAGCACCACCTTGAAAACAAGTATCTTGACTGTGTTTGTGTGTAGGTGTTTCGCTGTGATATTCTCCCTGAATATTTATGCCGTTGTATCTAATCTCTGCGATGTGCCTCTCATTCTGATGGCATTTTCTTCTGATGAGGACGGAAATAGCTCTGTCACCATGGATCTCTCAGATGTGTCACCTCTCTTTGGCCCGTTCGGAGAAAGAGAAGGAGCCCACGAAAGCAGATGTCTGAGGAGACGCTTTGCCTGTGTGTCGTGTTGAAAAACCAAAGTGAGAGCGGCATCAAGTCAATATAGATATTAATTGTAAATATCTGTCGTGGTTATGGCAAAGGTATGTATCTAGTTATGAGACGAAATAATGGGAACTCAACCAATTTCGCAAATAAGACATGAAAAAGTTTTTTGTCTTTCATCATGAAGTATGTGTCTATTACTACAAATGATGTAAAATAAATAATATCTAAACAAATGATGTAATAATCTAACGTGAAGCAACAGTGTTCGAACTCATTGATCCTCGACCCTGCTACTTTCTACTCCTTCGTTCTTCCCTCTTCTTATTTCGTGAAAAGAAAAACAGCAGGAGTGCGTTTCACCCGGTTACAAAGAAGCAAACAAACAAATTACATATACTTAATTGATGAAAGCGCAACTGAATCAAACCCTCAAACCGCATGAAAACTCTTTAATGGCGAGGAAAGTTTGATGATCAATCGTATTGATCCTCTCCCCCGTGGAGCATCCAGATGAAGAAAAGCCGGACTTTCGTGAAGCGCTTCAGCGCCACCGCGACTCCCTTATGATCCTAATAAGCTTCTTACGCGGCAACACAAAACACGACTCGGAGCCAACGCATCCGACACATGCTCTGCGGTTTAGCCACCATCTGTGCGCAGCGGAGGCCACGGCTCGCTGAACCCCGGTGGCCGTCCGCCTCCTGCTCCGAGGGAAGGGCGGGCTCCCGACCTTTTAATGTATTCTATGGAGCAAATGAGAAACGGTCACATGCTGAATTCAGAAGCAGAAAGTGGCAGATGACGTGCATGCATCACCAGATGAGCCACCTAGAAGCGTTGGATAGTCATGCAGGCGCGCACAGCCAAAAGCACAGGTGCACACGCAGTCACATAAACAGGGCTGCCTTCATATGAAAAACAAACACACCTTTAATGGCCCGAGCTCACGCCAGGTAAAGACTGTGGTGGCAGGATATTCTCTCGCTCTCTGCAACTTTATTTTTCCTGTCCCCATCTTTTTATTTGTCAACCTCCCACTGCCCCCCGCCTCCCCCGCCCCCCCCCATATCTGTTTCTCCAATCACTCTCTCCCAGCAGGATGTTAAAGTGGCATGTGTCCTAGCATCTGCTCTCCATTCTCTCTGTCCAACTAGAAGTCGCAGCGTGAATGACAGGACTTGGCTCTCTGGTTAATGTTTCCGCTCGGATAATTCACCTTGGAGAAACCATGCCTGTCCATTACCTGTGCACACGGAGAGATCTCAGACACATAACACAGACAGGGCTGATATTAGCTTTGTGTGATCTGGCTTTTAAGAAAACATTGACTCATTCATTCATTTCATGACTAATACACTCATTCACTCATTGAATCAGAGTGAGCATCGGTGGCTGTTTGGATGTACTACAAAAACACCAAACCAGGATTATTCGTCTCATAGGTGGCTTTGCATCAACGCTGTGTGCTCTCGCTAATACGGTTTTAATTCAGTTGTTGAGATATATGATATAAAAAGAGACGTGTTTTCAACCCGTGCAAAAAACAAGATCTCAATCGGGAAGTCTTTGTGCAATAACGTATTCTGTCTTAACTGAAAATAATTCCAAGGCCGTGGTTATGTAAATCACCAGAGAAATTACACTGACCAAAAGCCCGTACCTAATCATAAAATCTGATTACACTGTGATTGAAAACTCTATGAAAATCTCCCACAGCTTAAGTGGAAAGCACCGGGTCGACCTTTCCATTTTGTCCCTCTCGCCATGGGAACTAATACATGTTTCCATCATCCACTCCCCATCCCCTTTTCAATCGCCCTGAGTCCGATCCCTTCATTACTCCACCTCTCTATCCTCCCCTTTTACATGCCACCGTGCTCTATCCCCACACGGGGAAAAAGATTTGAGGACAGATAATGCTGTCTTGAGCCCTGGCCTTGTGAATTATAACGGAGAATTAGGGCTGATTTGCTAGTGTGCTGCTCCCGCCCACCCAATACCTCTCCTCCCTGGCTTTTCCTCGCATTAGCCCATGCCCTACACCCACCACTTTCTTCTCCGAGCCAACCTAACAATAAGTCTGTTTCAGGGTCTCCGAGCTCAGAGGCCTGCACTGAAGGATGAAGTCTGCATCCACACCACAGATTACGGAGATAAACGACACCTTGGCCATGAAAGGGGAGTTTCTCTATACATATGCAGCACTCGCAGGGCAAAGTCGTTTTTTAAAAGGTGCTGGACTGTAACTAAAGTTTGCACTTACAGAATAAAATTATTTTCCACATTTGGCCACACAACAATGAGAGCACAATGAATTTCATGTCTGACTTTGTGCAATGCAATATACTGTGCAGTGCAATTACAAAATGCACATGGACATCTTCTACACGTCAGAAGCTTAAATACTTAATTGCATGTTGCTTGCTATTGTCTTTAACATCTAGTTAGCTGATGACTGCATTTAATTGATGACTGCATTTCTGCTGTACACTGCAATTAATGTAACAGTTTCCTGTGCAATACCATAGCAATTTCTGTGCAATAGCATTGATACCATCTTTATTCTCATATGAATATAGTATGTCAAATATTTATGGATGTCAATAACAAGGAAAAACATATAACATAGTGTAAATACTCTACCTCATTTAGTGTAAATACTTTTTCAATGCCATTTTATTTTTTGTTGACACTTAATTTTTGGTTTTTGTTGCCTTATTTTTCTTTTTTTAGTTACTTCGTTTTGCCTGTTCTGCTGCTGTAACAAGTAAATTTCCCCTGAGGGTGATCAATAAAAGTTATCTAATATTATCTTATCTTAACATCCAACATTGTCATCATTATATGTTATAGTTACATCTACTGTAGCTATAAAGGTACAATGACATTGTTTTATTCAGGAACATAAGATAGGATCCTTTATTAGTTCCACAACAGGGAAATTTGAAGTTCAATTCAACTCAGGTAAAAAAAAAACACTTCAACTTTAATAAAAGAAATGACAATTTAACTATAGAAACATACAAGTACTAAGAGTGCAAACCAAGCTAGATGATATTAATAATTTAACAAGAGAGATATGAGAATATGAAAACAATATATATACGCTATAGACAGGATGAAAGGCATGAGATGAGATGAAATGAAATGGAACTGTTGCACAGAATGAAGTATTGCATATAACCAGATATTGAATTCCTGACCAAATTCCCTTGAAATTCATATTCCTCCTTCTAAATTCATATTCCTGACCAAACCATAATTTGCATTGATTATTTAAAAAAAAGGTCTCCTCCAGGGTCAGCACGCGTCAAGGTGTTTCGTTCTGTGTGGAGTTTTAGCGTGGACTTCCTCCCATTTATCCAAAGCATTTTACGTTAATTGTCTACCCTGAATCGCCAGTAGGTGCGAATGCGAGTGTGTAGGTGTGAACGGCTGTTTGTCTCCATGTGTCAGCCCTGGCCAGACCTGTCCAGGGTGGACCCCCTAGCTTTCGCCTCATGTCAGCTGGGATCCACTCCAGCAACCCCCCTCCCACGATCCTCATCCAAAAGAGAAGTGGTTATGGAGAATGGCATCCTCCAGCATTTTGCCTCTAGTGTATATTTTATATTGACATGTTAATGTTATGCACTGTAAAATAACGGCAACAGTGAGTTCCGAGAGCATGACGACAATTAAATTGGTTC
Organism: Centropyge bicolor; assembly: GCA_037975185.1. Lineage (NCBI taxonomy): Eukaryota > Metazoa > Chordata > Actinopteri > Pomacanthidae > Centropyge > Centropyge bicolor. Next base: position 6,298,230 of record JBBMOC010000019.1, on the reverse strand, counting down.
TTTTCCATAATGGAGGAAATGGGACCTCTGCGTTACGTCTCACGCAGCGATGGGCAGGACGGCTGACAGAGAAAATCAGTATTTACTAAAATCTACAGGGGCGTTCAGTTAAACATTTTCCATTATATCACCCAATGGGCATTTCAAAGTATAATCATATATAAATTTGTTTTGGCTTTTCTCATGAATGAAAACAGATATCTTTGTTTTCATTTCTCCCAGTTTGTTTGTTTTCTGGACGCATAGGCTTCAAGGTAAATTAGGCTTTGATTTACTGTAGGATGGTCTTTGACTGAGGCCATATGGAATCCCTCCATGGATTTCATTTGATGTACACACAATGACGCTTCATGAATAGTAGACTGAACAGTGGAAAACAAATAAGAATAAATGACTGAACGCATCAGTTTGACACTCGTGACGTCATCCCTTGAGGAAAAGACGCTTTGCATTTCAAAATCACACACATGTTGGGGGAAAAAAAGAATCTAGAGTCTGTATTTAGATAATGGCTAGCATTTGTTTTTTTTTTTCTCCCCCCACCATTGTAATGGAGCCTGGGTATATTTCTCAGTATAATGACATCCCATGATGCTCACTGTTTGCATGGTAACCAAATATAATTGCCTGATGACCATGCACCGCTGCTTGCTCATTACTGTGGCAAATTAGTACTGCTGGAAAAGAAGAGACTGCAATGCCCTCACAGCCTAACACCACCCCACCCACCCACAGTACATTACAGCTCTTTTCATTTGCCTTTAGAGGAGGGGAGAGAAAAAAAAAAGAAGATATCTTTGCGTCGAGGCGGTGTAAGCCAACTGTAAGCACACATGCCCGCCTCTGTGACATTTCAGAGAAAGAAATGTGATTAGAAACGTAATGCCAATATTTGCAGTGGTGTCACAAGGGGCCAATACAGGCTTGCTACAGCTGTTGATAACAAGGCAATAAGAGCGCCTGGACAATGAGGCCCTTGGGGTGACTGTGATTGAGAAAAAGGAAAGGCTGAGGAGTGAAAGGGGCAGGGAATGGATTTTTTTTTTGCTTTTGTAAAGATACAGGCTTCAGAGTGCGGACAATGCATACCTGTAAAAGCATGTGTGGGAAAAATAATGGCGGACACACGCGCAATCATTTTGTTTTCCAATTTTGCTCGGAGGGCCAAAAAAAAATGTTTCTCAAGGCTTACAAGAATTACTCAATATGTCCTTTTCTTTTTTGCAATTGTGCAGTAGTTAATAGAGTACACAATAAACATGACTAAAAATGCCAAATGAATGACTTTGCTCCGTGCTGCAGGAAGAAATATCCTCGCCTTGAAAGCTGGCAGGTGCAATGGAGCTATGTGTGATTATAGGTGTTTTTATGTGTTGCCGCGCGCTTGCGCCTGTGTACCTCCATCAGAGGCAGCTGGGGCCTCAGCCCTTGTTATATTTCCTGTCGTTTAGCTTGAAGTGAAGCCTTTATTTGTATCTGCAGCTGTCGGCCAAGTGTTGCCACAACAGCTTGCGAGAGTAGACCTGTCAGCCAGTGCCAGCAGCTGAAGGCAAAGGTAGTCTTTGTCCATCGGTGCCATATGCAATCAAAAACTCACTTTCGCCCGCTCTCCCTCTCCGAGCCCCCCCACCCCCACCCCAATCCTTGGGTCTCTCTCCCGCTCCTCATATCACAGCAAAGTCTCCTCACTTCGCTGCCTCCACACCACATATTTCATGTTATATGCGCTGTAGAGAGTTCCTATTGCCACTTCCTTTCACCAAGGCCCGAGGTTAAAACATAGGAATCTTCAGGGAAGGCGTCTCTTTTTGTTTGCCTTTCAAACAGCCTTGGGAGGAGGGGAAGAGAAATAGAAATACGCGTCCCTGCAGTGACAACACGTAATGGATTCAGGTTGCTTTGAAAATGATAACACTGGTTCTGAATAACACTTCCCAAGCCCAATTCAAATGGCACAGATGTTCCCAATTGGTGCTTGAGTCATTAATGGCAGCTAGGAAAACACATCTGCTGTCATTAGCGCTAAGGGGAGGAGAAAACAAGCAGTTCAGATATACATTAATGGGAAATTTCCACAAGACTTTAATCACGGCGCTTCAAAGGGCCATTACAAGAACGGCGAGTATTGGGATGAGTCAATAGTAAGAGATAGAAGCAGATCAGGAGATGGAGGAGAGGGGGGGCTGCTTCTATGCCAGCTTAAGGTAGTTAGTATGGCAGAGCTCAGTGTTGTTATCTCTCAGGTTCAGGGAGGTTAATGAGACATGCGATGGGGAGGGTCTGGTTCCCAACAGTAAGCATCTCTATAAAGAAGCATCTCAAGTGTACATTAGCTAGAGTGTCCCCTTGTTTCAATATTTAATATCTGCCTTGCATAGATTGAACTCTATTGCACATGACAAGGCCGGAGAGAGACGTCCAAACAAACAGTATGTGAAAACAGAAATGTGGGAATAAATACTCCAAATAAAGTATATGATGTTGACTTCCGTGACAAGATAGATTTTTAAAGAGATGTAATTAAAACATTGACATCACATTGATTGAATTAACTCAATTCAATTCAAAAAACCTTATTTATTATTCCCCCAATGGGCAATTTAAGGCACGAAGAGCAGTGGAGCCAAACAAAAGCAGCAAAAGCAAGACAATGGCAAGACAGTGCAATGCAATAAATACGGCAACCTATTAGAAACAGAAAACAGATACTGAATATTAAGCAGAGCTGTCGCACTTAACTGTCACAATTTAGACAAAATGTTGTATCACATTACATTATAAATACTAAAATAGACTGATATGAGGTCAGGTCAGGGGGTCACAGGGTTGGAGGTTCGATGCCCACCTCCTCCTCCGTACATGTCAAAGTGTCCTTGGGCGTGAGACTGAACCATGGGTTGCTCTCAGCCACTGGGGGACGAGGGAGGGTTGCATCATGAAGGGCAACTGTAAAGAGCCTATGGGGATCACAAATCATATTCTCATGCCGGGGCCCGGTTTGGCAGCGAGGCGGAAACAGAAAAGCAAAAAGGTCGAGAGGTCAACTTTGGGTCAAGATCAGACTAAATGCATGTCTTTAAATGTGAGGTTGTGTTTTCTGTCAATTACAGCGATGGAGACAGGTTTTGAGTTTGCAGGCGTTTTTAAAAGAGTCTAACTGAGAGTTCAGCTTAATGATGCTCAAATCTACATTTTTCATGAACTGTTTTGTTTTCATTTTTTCCCTGAATACTACATTGATTAAGCGGGCTTTAATGGAAATCCACCCACACACACACAAACTGTTACAAATGAAAGGGGGAAAAAAATCATGTAAGCTTTTTCATGTACAGCATGTTTTTAAGTGGATATGTAAAATCCTTGGGCAACATAGTTTAACTACTTTATAAACAATCTATATCCCCTCCACACAAACTAATTATGCATGCGTGCATATCAGCTCTTTGGGACGATTATATGCATCCATATCAACCGAGCATCTACACATGCATACACAAGCAGTCAAAAGCGCATGCATGAAACACAGTTATTCAATAATCCTCTCCCTTCAGCACCAGACTTTTCTTTTGTTCCCCCGAACTCATAGTCTCCATCAGTAACTGTTACCCAGGCAACTGAACAGACAGCGAAGAGGGGAGTGAATGGGCAGAAGAAAAAGGGAAAAAAAAAAAAAAACAAAGATGGGGGGGATGCAGCCACTTCTACCTGAGTTTTGTCTCTATTAATAGTATCCTCCCACTTTCACTTGCACAGCAACTGGAAGTCTGAAGCGGACTAATTTGCTTTGGTCATGACACTCGCCCAGCCAAACAAGTGCTCTATTACAACGGTTTGTGTTTTCAGGCATGCACGTGCTGTGTGTGTGAAAGAGGGACAGGCGGATTGTGTATGTGGCGAAACATCAGTATGTCTGCGCACGTTCGCGTCAGGGGATGTTCTCCGAATAGATATTTGAAAGGATAATCGTAAAGAGAACTGTCTAAACAGTATCACAATGCTCTTAACAGTTTTAGAGTGGGATATATATATACACACACACACACACACACAGAGGCAGAATAATAAATATCTTTTATGCAGGTGCACATCCTACAGGGGAAGTTACATCTTCGGACTCAAAAAACTCCCACATACAGTCGTGTATAGTTTTATGTTAATCATTTATGAAGTGTTGTAGTAAAGCAATCCTATATGTTTCAAGCCAGCAAATTCAATCTAGATACATTTCAACCACAGAAGGTCCTGGTTCAAATCCATCAACCAACTCAGGCCTTTCTTTGTGGACTTCCTGTATAAGACATGCAAATGATAATTAGGAAATTAAGCATGTGTATCTGTCTATGTGTGACATCTCTGTAAAACACCAGCAACCTGTCCAGGGTGACTCCTGCCTCTTGCCTCAGCAGTTGTGGGGGAGGCTCCAGCCCCCCCTGTGACCGAGCGCACACAATGAGTGGTTCAGAAAATGGATGGCTGGATACAACACGACCATCCAAGCTCTAAAAGAGGTGAGTGATCCCAAATAATGAGGCAGAAAGCCTGTTCTGTGCACGCATGCATCCGAGCAGGCAACATAGTGAGGGAGACTCCCAGCCACATTCGTTTTCATAATCATACACAATATTCTGCACAAGCCAGACAAGCAGAGGAACCAGGAAGCAAATACTATCAAGCACATTTTCATTGCTGCAGGTGAGCTGAGCACAGGTGAACGACGAAAACCAGGCCATTCCAGCAGAGCCACATTGACAGCTTCACATCTCAGTTCTGACCCTGAGGTTGCAGTTCAACCTGCGCCACCTATAGGTAAGAAAAATAACAGCAGCAGTGGTTCGGACCAGCAGGCGCATCTCAGCTGCTGCCGATTAAACAGTTTGTGCCTCTGCTGGACAATGATTTCAGCTATTTTCATCCTCTGTTTACAGCTGCTTTGAAACTCCAGGGCCCGTACGAGGTGAATCAGCAGATCTGTGCCTGATGAGCCTGTTATTCCCGGTTCACACAGGTTTAAATTGGGAAATAAATGACAGCTTAATTGACAAAATATTTGGAGTTTTTCAACTGAAAGCTCGAGTGCACTTCTGTTTGAGTATTTAATATGCGGTTTGTTTGACACGGTAATGCTCGATTTATGTTAATGATTTTACTTAAGCTAACAGGTGATGTGTGTTAAATTTGGTGTTAAATGCACAGCCTTTAAAAACACGCAGTCATAAAGGAAAGAGCAGAAAAAAAAAAGAAACAAGCACTGCAACTATTTCTCTTGCCAATAACATGCTGACATCTGACCACCATGCCTACATAATTTCCTATAGGTTGGCGTGTATAGAACTGGTCTGACAATGTCTCAACAGCTCCCCTAGTGGAGGAAAGTCGTAATATGATTGATCTTGTTTGTGCATATTAAGTAACAAATCTGTTCCATGACATGTTGTGCATCTAAATTTCAGAAGGCGATGTATCTGTGTTTACTGAGTGATCGCCAAAACATCCACAAATATAAAGACATGCACTGTATGTGTACACAGGGGATTCTACAAAGGTACAAATTACTTCATTATATTATGACATAATATGCAAAAGGACAGACAAAGAAACAATCCTTTCTCTGCTATGCTCATGTCACAACCAAAAGCCTGGACTTGAGCCATCACGACAGCGGCACAGTCCTTGAAGCGGCACCACAGCACCTGACCGCGTGTTTAGTGCACGGCCAAAATCTGGGAACAGAGCGGCCGTGAATGAGAACATGTGGGAATCGTGCCAGGAAGCGTCCGTGAAGAGCTGCTTGTACCGTTCTCTCCCCTATGGATACGAGTACGAGACGGAGCCAGGCCCCGAGCGCAGCACATAAAGAACACCTTGACCTAGTGTGTACAATATACGGTGTCAGTCGCTGTGGAAGATTATAGTGGTCTGTAACAAGGCTCACGTCCTCCTTATGGACTCATTAAATTAATTAGACTTTTTACACTTGCCCCTGGTGTAATACTGGCCTCATATCCACCGCTCAGATTGAGGGGAAAATACCTGCATGGGCCGCACGTCCAAGTAGCTGCAGAAGAAAAAAATCATACATGATGAAAACTCCTGCAATTTTCTCAAATAAATTGCACTAATAACTCACATCTTGGAACAGATCACGGATTAGAAGTGTCTCCTTTTTTGTTGCTTTTTAAAAGGTTAGAATTTGTAGGGGGAACGACTTTTTTTTTTCAGGCTGATTTTCAGACATAATTTCTAAGACGATGACAAATCCAAAGGTGAAACACAGGTTACTTAAAGAACCTGATGAGTGAACTGTGCAGCGGACGTGAAGCTATAAGGAGAAAATTATGAAACACCTTGTTCCTTGTTTCCTAATTACATCAACAGTATCATCCCCAACAGTAATGTCACGGCACTAATGGCGCTGGTTAAGAACAATTAGCAAGGCGGCGAGGCAGGTCATTCGCTGATTTGATGGACAAGCAGGGGGGGAGGGGGTGCAGACTCACATGTTCTTTTAATCTGGCAGTTTCAGCGGCAGAGGCGAATCATCTAAGTTAAACATAAACCATCTGTGTTCTCTTCAAATTTGGCTCTTTGTTCTAGCTGCAAGGTGAGTTCTGATGTTACCCCAACTTTATAGAGACGTGCACAAAAAAAAAAAAAACAGTTTCAGGTAAAAGGACAAAGAGTCTTTCAGAAAGACCCCAATGACTTCCAACAAGAACCAACAGGAGCTGTGCCCAGAATAGGGACACCGAGGCCCACTCCTGCAACTATAGGCACATTTTGAGAGTCCCAGTGGATGAAGGGTCACCCCAATGTGACTGCATGCTGTGGAGCACTGACTGTTTTTTTTTAAAGCGAGCACCTAGTAGCATTCCTGGAGAACAGCGAGCTGCAAGACGAATCTATACAGAAAACTTAAATGGCCGCATTAGTGACTCGGATGCCTGGAGGGGTATTATTGGGTGGAACATCCTCTCTGTTAAAACATGCATGTAGTGTGTTATTGAACATCCATGCTCATCTTGTCTATAATGAAAAGCAGGCATGGAGGCCGGAGCACTATTATAGACAGAGATAAATAAAATAAATAAAGTCGATTTGAACATGGAAACAAAGCCTGCCGCAGAACTCCGCCTTGTCAATAGCTATTACAGACTAATCCTGATGGCAGTCATTTTCTGAGCTGTTCATCTCTACGCAGACTCTTATCTCCAATGGATCGTTGGAATGACGCAATAAATGTAGTGCGATGTAATGTGTGTCCAGCGTAGCTTGGAGTTTATACTGGAATCACATCTGCTTGCTCAGGCGCCTTGGAACATACTGAGACACACATCCAATCTGTTTGCTGCAAATGGAAAAAAAAAAGAAATGTTCCAATGACCTTTAACTTGAGAAAATATTTCTCATCAGCTGTTGTAAAATCACTTTTGACGCAACCCTTCACACGGACGGAGAGACGTTCCAGCAGCAGGTTGAAAGAATACAGCTGCAGCAGAGGAGGCTTAAATGCATGGAGTGAGTACATACTGGTTGACTTTCAGAAGACCTCGATTGTCAGAGAGGGTGTGGAAAGCGCTGGGGAACTCCCTTAAACTAATAAATAAGCCCTCTGGAAGGAAGGCGAGAGATTCATCATCGGAGGGAGCGCTGGGCTGCTCTCCACGGCAGCATTCCGAGGGTTAGCCGGAAAGCTTGAGGGGGAGGCTGAAGGCCCGGGATATTGTTAGGCTGTCACAGATTAAAATGTCTCGTCAGTGTGGAGCGAACTTGGGAACAGAGCCGCGCACTTGTCTTGGCAGGCCGCGGCTGTGAAATAGCCGAAGATGATTCTGACAGCTGCACGTCTGCCAGGCTGCAGTGCCATACTGGTCCGACGCCAACGCGCCCAATCTTCCCTGCCCGAAAAACTTAAAACTAATAAATTGCCTGTGAGTCTTTCACTGACTGGGAAGAGGAAGACTTGGTCATCGTCTGAAAGGATGCATGTTCTGTTGTTAGCTTAGTGAAGTGTGTTAGTCCACTGTTGGCAGACAAAAAAGTCCCTTATGTTCACAAAAGCTGAAATTGAATGAACAAAACCGAATTTATGAAAAGCCCATTTAAAAAGAATAAATATTAAATTCACTATTTTTTTCCCCAAGCCGTTAATTCAAACTGCTTCTTTGCAAATTAAGTTTTTGAATTCATTTATTAATATGTAATTTGAACATGTTCAGGCTGGACCCTCTAAGTATGTTTTAATGGTCAGTCTGCCTCCAAACTTCCTGAACTTTCAGGGTGCATGTGTCATTGTTATTGTCAAACCAGATGGCCCAATTATTTTTTACTGATAGCAGTGAGGGTCTGAAACCGAATGTTCGATTTTCATGCGCCAACGCTGCCGATGCTGAAGAAGAGCAGCTTTCTTTCAGACACGCTCCCTCGATTTGCTACTGTAACCTGACATCTTTTTGGGTCCAGGGATGATCTCTACAGACTTTTAGCTGTCACGGTAGACGAGGAGAAAAAATTCAGACATCTACAACTCACAGTCAAAATTTTACAACCCAATTGCGAAAAAAGTTGGGATGCTGTAGAAAGCATAAATAAAATGTGTTTGCGTTGAGGTTATGTAAAGGCAATTGTTTAAGTCATCCTCCAGTGAGGTTGTCCTTTTTGGGTGAACACAACCGATGTGCGCTGGGGGTGTCAAATGAAATGTGTCATACGACATGCTGCTGCGCCACGGTGGCAATGTGTTTCAGACTTCAGGCGCATCATCACTTTAAGTCTGGGTCAGTTGGTAAATCACAGGTTTCTTTCACCAGGAATCAAGAGTTTTAGTCCAGAGTGATTCAATTTTGCGCTGAAATGGCCTCAGCTGTGCCAGTTATATATTCACAAAAATATTATGCAAATAATCAACAAAGGCGAGAAAATTAAAAATGTAGTTCTCATATTGTTTTTTGGTGGCACTAATCTCTTTTCACACAGTGCTTCCAACACGAAATCCACAACAAAAAAAAACTTCAATTATTACTAAAACAGACATTGTGTACTTCTTTTTCTTTCACACAATTGCGTTTTATTTAAATTGGCTTATTTTATTATATTTTCCTATGTTATCTCTAGCACTCTATTTCATCTTTCGGCAGTAATTACATTTTTCTTTTTCTTTTTATTGACATGTTCTTTTAATTCGATTTCAATTTTTTTCGCCCTCATGTCATTGGACTGGGATTAAAAGAAACGAAAGCAGAACCTGTCCTCCGTGTCTGACGAGTTGCAGTACTTCACACAGCCAAATTAATTAAACTTCTTTGAGTCGTACGATTTATAAGTTGATGTTTGATCGGCGAGCGCGAGAAAGAAATATGAATGTCACACTCACGAGGGAAACCAAAAACATTCCAGCTCAATCAAAGAGTTTAACCATTGCATCAACGTCTATATTATTAACATTATAATGTGACTAAAAGGACTTTCAGAGTATCATGGTAAAGTTATCCGATTAAAGACACTTGAAAACCCAATAAATGGCAAACCCAAAGGAGCATAATAAATATTCCACTCATTAGGTGACTTATAAAATCATTTTGATCATGCTGCAGCTCAGAGACTTCTATGAATGCCATACTGTCAATTCAATTTATGCAGCGCACATAGAGTATGCTCAAAGAGAAAGTGAAATCACAAAGCTCACGACGCATTATTTCCTTCTGAGCGAGCGCTCCACTTGACATTAGAACGGTCAGAAACACTTTCCGCCGCTGATTGCAATTCCGATGGCGAGCGGACAAATAACAATAATGAATACTTTCAAATTCAAATTACTCAAACAAAAACATATTAATCTTTCAGAGTCCGACCGAGGTGCGAGCTTGGATCCCTGACATTTGCTTTCGGCGAACACTTCTTGAATGTTGCTGAAGTATTTTCCTGTCATGATGTTGGAGTAGAGCGTTTGATGATGATGTTTTCACCATTCACATAAACTAATGTATTTGTTGTTGGGGTTTTTTTTAAACTGCAATCATCAATTTTTTATTACTTATATATGAACAAAGACTTCATAATGTGAAGTCAGATTTATGGAACGTTTTAGTGTCTTTTAGCTCTTTGTTTTTGGTTGTATGACTAAAAGCTTTACTTCTCTCATCAGTCTTGTTTCCACTTGCAGGAAGCAGTCCACACCACAACAGCAAACTGAAAGTTAGCCACCACTTAGTGAACATAGTGGAGCAGGTAAGGAGCCTAATATTTTCCTCACAAGCTGCACAGACCAAAACAAAAAGGGAGTAAATACTGGATATATTCTCTGGTTTGCATGAAATATAGTTCTGAATCTTCTTCTAGATGTGTAAATATGCAACTGTTGTAACTATCATGTCTGCCATAACAACTTTATAAGGTCATAATATGTCAGTGTTGTGTTTACAGCTTGTTGCGCTGTAGACAAAAAGCCGAATAAAACAGCCGAACTGAAGATCAAATGTTTTTTTTTCCTTTGCAGGAATCTGGACCACAACCTTCACCAGGTGGTGGAGAGGGGACCTTTAAACTAGCTCCAATGAAGCTGGTGTGGACTGAAGGACAGTTATAGAGAATCACTGTGAACAAAACACTTCAGCTCAAACCACCATGTGTCTGTCATTACCTACGGTTCACAAATGGCAATGAGGACAGCAGGACACATGTGTCAGAGGTGTCTATACTGTCTCAGTGGTGTAATGGACTCAGCATTTATTGAGAGTTTGTAAATGTTAATAAACAGTAATAGATGAAAAGAATCATATAAAATCTCAAATCTCTCATGTGGTTAATTTTGGATGGTGATAAGCTACAGTGTATTGTCATTCAGGGATGAGGATGTGTTTCAGTGTACAACTGCTTTTTTTCTTAAATATATAACATATAACCCAGCACTGATAAATAGTCAGTCTCATGTCTTAAAAACTAGCAGAAAAAAGACATCTAAATGTCTCTATATTCATTAGAGATATTCAGCTACAGAATTACCTTTTTGTGGTATATACACTGAAAAGCTGGCAACTGAGCCTGAGACTTGATATACACAAACTGTACTGTGATGTACGAGTATAATTTGAGTGATATGTATAGAGCAGTGTCGACATGAGGAAGCCTTATTAAACAGCACAGAAGAACAATTAGCTCCTTCAGCAAATCACACTTCTAATAATTTTGTAATTCCAGAAGCTTCATGTCAGTCTCCTAAGCTGCTGGCTACCAGCAATTTTAATTAGCGCTGATTTTGTATTCATGGTGCAATAACACGCATGTGTAAAATTATACAAACCAAAAAGGTGACTGGAACAATTAAAGCTTAGAGCAATTAAAATGCAACCGGCTTGGACTTTAATGTAATAATTGAAAATGCCTGCCTGTGCCCGGGACGTGGTGGAAATTAATTTCTGCAGCCCCTGATTCCACGGGAGCCGCGATCGCCTCAAATGCCTCGATGACCCACCGCGCTGATGATCATATATCACCAGTGACTGCTTAATTATAAGGACGCCATTTCAACCGTGTAGGGTGCACTGTATCTTCATGCATATCTATCAGGATGGAGATAAGAATAGTAGTCCTCCCATCGCGATTGTGGGAGCTCAGGAATATTAAATGACCCCGGGCTAAGAAATGAGCCAGGCCGAATTTACAAATGAAATGTTTTATATTCCTTTTATTTTTTTGTCATTTGCTTTGTTTTGGTGGATGGCTAACTGTTGTGCTCAACATAATGTCCAGATAGTCAATGAAACATGTCTAATTTCCATTTGGTGTTGTCCTACAGACACCCAGATCTCAGGGAATAGATGATTATGCTCTGTAACGTGGCACATGAAAAGGCTCTGAACTGCCAGCCTTTATTGCATCTCATTTTGGTAAAATACTACCTGTCCTCCCAGTGAACTCAAACATGCCATTTCTTTGAAAAATCCTCCACAGCACTACCCACAATATGACTGATTGCTGTTTCCTCTGAACTCCATATTCAAATTCCCTCTGCATTATATCATTCCCAGCACAGATGAGAATGGAATGCAATTATATCTCACCTATAATTCTTTTTACCCCCCCAAAAAAACTTTCTGTATTGCATCATGCATTGTGCATCGTGGATGGTTTCTGGTGTCGAGGTTGCACTGAGTGGAGAAAATTGCTTTTTTCTCTGTGATCTGTCTCAGCTGTGGGATGTGGGCTTTGTTTAGGGGCTGCTTCAGTACATCTCAGAGGTCTGATCAAACTACCGGTGTGACTCCTTTCCGGAGGCAAACTGTCTGGTGTTGGGTGTTAATAATTCCATGAATCACATTACGTTTTTTTTTTTTTCTCATTTTCTTTTTACAGAGCTGTGAGAGTTGTTTCTGAAACGGTTTAAATTCTATCAATCATCTTTGCCTCCGATAGCGTTAACAGATTTATAACTCCCCATGTGTGTGAGTGAGTGTAGCTTTCGTATTTCCTATAACGCCGCCTCTAAATGTTCCCATTTCTGCAAATGTATGATGAAGAAGAACTAGTAACACAAGCGCTTTATTTCACAGAACACAGTGTGCGAGTGCTGCAGCGAAGACAGTAAGAGACAACGGTGAACTGCAATGAAGTACTTCACTGATACTGATGTATAGAATACTACCCTTGAAATGATTTACAATCACAATTTGGCTCCTGCTAGATCATCCCTCCGAGGTACAAATCAAAAAAGAGCAGAGCGGTTTGACAAAAAGCCAGACGCCACAAATAAAAATCCTTGCAATAGTTGCTCAAGTGTGTGCGATCATTTCGATGACACAATGACACAAAACCTTTGCAGATAAAAGCCTCAAGGCGGGAGGCAGTACATGCTATAATGCCAAAACGCAGCGGAAACTCAATATAGCGTTGCTAGGTTAGATCACAAAGGAGGCTCCATGGACTGCTGATGTATGGAGTAGGTCATAAACAGGCAGAGAAAACATTGAAGAGAAAAGTGCCTTCAACTCTTTTTGACTCAGAAAACATGACTAAATTGTCATAAAATCTTGATGACGGATTTATAAAATCATATGTATTTCATGGTGTCCTTCATCCAGGTTTAAAAGAACATAAAGGTTTACAACATCTTGGCTACTACAAGCATGTTGAAGATGATTTTTGCACATGCATATACTGTCATTCACTTTGCACAACTTCTCTTGCAGCCGTAGTTCGGCGGTGTGTAACGCCGCAAACCTCTTGCTCGTAAATTACTTTCCAACATGCTTCACAATCAAACAATTAAACTGCATGTGAAAAGCAGCGAGCTAAGGCGAAAACCCACATTTCTATGAGTCCTTCACATCTCTTTCATAGCTGTTTATGAAGTAGGTCAATTAATTATACAATAGTTGTTCATTAAAGCTCATTTACTAACTGATATAAAAAAAACCCCAGATATGTCGTGGAAGCATCTTGAAAAAGGTTAATCAGAACATAAAGCTTTGAGATGTAAGGTCTGCATGAATGGTTCGCAGGGAATTCAATCAAAACTTCAGCTTTTAATATGTGTCACTGTGTCATCGCGGTGTCAAAATGTTATGCATCTTGAGGTTGCAGTCATGAATACATTTAACAGCTATACAGTTAGAATAGAGAAGACTGTGTGTTCATAAAAAAAAATAGATTTATTTTTCCTCTACAGCTAGTTGAAAATAGCATAGCCAAAGACCAGTGTTTGAGTGAGAGTTTAAATAAGTAAAAGCAAAACAAGTAAAGCCTATATATTTAAAAAAAAGTGCAAGGACAGTGGAAGAAAAGTGTGTGAAAGAAATGTTTGCCTTCAGCTAGTAAACATGTCCTCCAAACACCAAAATCGACATGTATGGTCAATATTTTGTCAACACAAACTATATATTACTTCTGTTGATGCAAGCCTTGACATGGGCTCTGTCAAAATGAGAATACACTGAGGAGTAAACACTAACAAATAGGCTATGCAACAGCTAACACACTGTACAGTATTTCCAAACTCTGCAGTTGAGAGAATAAGTTCTTACAACGAAATGGAACCTCGTGTCAAATAAATTGGTCGTGAGCCCGAGTCACTTTCTGTAAAACAAATCCATCTGATCGCCACATCAGTCAATTGTCATTTTAACCTGCGTTAAAACTGATACCTGTCTCTGCCGGCTGCTGCTGTCATACGGCGGAGAGAGACGGTGGAGGGCAAGGACGGCGAAAAGCAGAGCGAGTTGGGGAAAATGATTGCTTGAGTGAGTGAGAAAGTGACAGCTCAATGCCAGAAGAATAGAGTGCTCACACTTCAGTCTGGGCCAGAACTGACAGCACCAGACGTCGTGATGTTCGCTCAAAGAGCCACGAGACATGTTGGGGCCACGGGGCCAAACCGCCACACCTTCTGTCCCGATCCCACTGCCTCGGTACGCTTCCCCTCCTCTTTGCATTTTATACGCTAATGTCTATTTTTAACACACGCACCAACCAACAAGAGAAGATAACGCCTCACAGTTTCTGCAAACACAGCGTGCACGCATGAATGGTTAAAACTACTTTTAAAGCAGCTATGATCAATATTTTCAATCTAACAATGGATCACATGACTTGCATGTCAAAGTGGTCGCCGGTAGTAACAAGGCCACAGATAATTATCATCATTTTATAGCCTGCTACTGTTGCAAATGTTTCAGTTCACGGTTGATCCTGCTTCAAAAAACAGCTTAAAAGAGACTGACTCCGACAAATGTTAGCTGCATTTGCTGGATGTGCAAAGTAAAGTGCAATGTAAAATGTGATAATGTCGCTGTTGTAGGACCTAAAAAGGGAAAATCTGTTCATGTAGATTTAAAGCGTTTAACATCTGGCTTTAGTGTTCTCAGTGTCACAGGGTAAATTCAGCTTTCATTCCCAGCTCAAATGACTCTGCAGCAGTCATGAGTATTTATCAGCTCCAGGTCTAATCAGGACCAATGAAAACATGACAACCAGGTGAACAAGATAATTTTTGCCTATTTTCCAGCACAACACTACAACACACATTGAACATGATCTTTTACAGTCTGGGAACAACATGCAAATCTTTCAGGCAGCATAGAGTTTTAAAAAAAAATCTAAAGTTACAGATATAAAAAAGTCTCTATGCTTTCTAATGTTTCCTGTTTTCCAGCATGTTCCTGACGTCAAATGTGACAGACCAGAAATAAATAGAAGCAAAATGGGAACACAGTCAGTCACCTATTTTTAGCAGATTTGCCCGTATATATAAAAAACCTGCACAAATGTATTGACACTGATACTGGATTTTTTCACCACTAATGGTGCTATAGAGCAAATAAAGTAGTGGTGCTCTGCTAGCAGCGACAGAAAGAAGCGGGGCTGTTCTTTAATCAAGGATATGGGTTGAAGATGAGAGGGATCGTAGCATAAAGGAAACAGCGGCGTCTAATTATAAAGACGTATGAGAGAATGTAGAGCAGAGGATAGTGAGATGCAACCAAGACAGTGAAGCTAGAGGAGAGCAATAATCATTAATTATTATGATAATTATAACAATATAGTAATTAATTAATCCAATAGCAAACACAAGAAAAGAAACATCAATCTTCCGTAATGGTTTGTTTTGCTCTTTGTGAGCAGGAGGCTTGGGCTTATCTCAGCATCCACTGGGTGTTGGGTGAGAGCCAGGCTACATCCTGGACTCGTCACCATTTTACAAGGCTAACACACTTAGACGGATAACCACACACACACATACACATACACACACACACACACACACACACTCATATATGGGCAATTAGGAGTTGCACGTCTGAGCTAAGCTGTCTCCTTAGACTGTGAATAAAAGAAGCAGTTCCAGGAGACAAACCTATATTGAACCAAATGGATGCAGCAAAACAAAAATATGAAAACATATTAGGATACATATGTTAGAATAAATGAAATATAATACATGGTACCAGAATAAAATCATCTACAACATTAAAATATATGAGATTTCTTCCACAAGGCGGATTTATAGAACCGTCCACATGTGACACAATGGTCAGATTTGCTTTTGATATATATCCAGGATATGCTATATATAAAGGTTACATCTGAGTAAAACCTTGAAATGAAAGACTTATGTCAAAGGTACATAGATAGATAGATAGATACATACATACATACATAGATCAGTTAAGTCAAAATTTCCACTGTGAATACATTCCAACATAAAGAAATCTCATTGCCATTGGAAATAATATAGTCATACCAGATAATGCACTGACATAAAGGATTATCAAAGTTTTATCATAATCCTTCTTCCAAACAACTTGTGCCTTTCTCACAGTCACCGACATTCAAGCAAAAATAAAAGGAGGGTCATGAGGTGCAGGGTGAAAAAAAAAAAACAGGTTGAAAAAGAAGGAAAAGATGCAAGTACATTGATTTATATATAGATGTGTGCATAAAGCATGAAAACAGACTTGAGCCAAAGTTCAGCTTCATGAATATTTATGTAATGATTATCACTGTCTTTAGGTTATGTCAGTTTAAATGCAAAGTTGACACCGCTCCAGAGATTCTTTGTTTTGATAACTTGACATTGCAGAAATAGCCGGTCATAAACATTTCTTGGCAGGTTTAACTCTTACTTAACTCGCAAATGCTTTTATGACAGCGTCTGAAATAAAGATTTTATGAAATAGTGTGAATAAAGTATATACAGTAATAATAATGTTAAGTGTTGGTGTAAAGGACAAATGCTAAAAACTTTGGAAACACAATGTTATTGCGCTGCGTCAAGTTGTCAAGATCCAGTTTCAACGTCGACGTTAAACCGAAAGTGACATAAACAAAATGACACTCGGTCATATTCATTCATAATGTTTAATTCATGGTCGTGTCAGTCTCTATGGCAAAGTCATGACAGTGTTATACGCGGCACTTCAGATAAAGTGTCATCAAAAGTGTTTGGAGGGTGAGAGAGGAGCAGGTGGGGCCTGCGAGCGGGAGGGAGGCGAGAGGACCGAGGAGGAGAGCGCGGAGGTGGATCGAGCGAGGAGCGGCGGCGGCACGACAGAAATAGAGGAGGTGGAAGGATGTGCGAGGAGAGGTGAGGCAGGAAAAGTCAACCGCGGAGTAGGTGCGAAGCGTGAGACTTGAAGCCTGGAAAGTTGGAATTCGAGGATAGTCGGGGGGGAGTGACGTGAGTGGGAGATGAGCTGTAAGAACACAGCCAGGAGTATGCACGATATGTGAGACATGAAACGCTTCACATCCATCAAAGTGAGTGGATGCAAGGGAATAAGTTCTTTCTTTAAAAATGCAGAAGAAGAAAGAGTGGATGGTTAATTAATGCACATCAGGAGGTGAGGGTGGAGGTTGGTTTGACTGCAGTATAAAACTATATAGGTGATGTGATATATAGAAAGCTGTGTGTGCATGTGATTATTATCTTCTTCAAATCCTTATATAAAACACCACTGATGCCCATATAAGAATACAGCACAGGGCTCAAGCTTTTATATGAAGAAAGCTCAGCCCTCACACCGATCGCTGCCTAACCAGTCTTCAACTCCACCTGCTACCGCTTGCTAATTGCATAAAATTAAAACCCTGACACTCCCCCACATCCTCACAGCACCTCATCACCGAGAACTACTGTAATACACACCAAGAGGTGCATCGGCGTGTGTGAGCGTGTGTGTCAGCTCTGCCTTCACCACACCGCTTTGACATTTGAAGATCTTAACCTCCAACGCCAGACTCCTCGTCGACGAAGTCATTACTCTTTCCGCTCTCTATCGGCAGCACTCAGTCCGACGCTTCCCGCGAAAAAAAGCCTTAATGGCAGCTGAAAGGACAAATACTGTGAGAGAACAACACCGCCGCGCTCATTATGCCGTGTGGAGTCTGTCCTTATCTGAAGTGTTGGAACAATAAGATTAACGGCACCATAGACACATGCGACTCTGACAGACGGGTCATCAGAGTAACCTGCTATAAATAGATGCTTATGACATGTGTGGTGGTTGGACGTCAGCGTAAACATCAGAGGAAAGGCCCGTACACACATACACACACGCACACACAGACACACATACATAGACTTTAAAATGGCAACAATTGATGGTGAAATCTATTCATTTTAATGAAATTGCTCTGGCTAGTGGATTTGTTCATGAGTTCATGATTTTTTTGCACCCTTGTTCAACTGGTGAACTGTGTCACAGAAAGAGTTGAATTCTGGGAAACAGAGAGCCGGAGTCCAAAATATATTAGCTGCAGCATATTAGCTGTGTCGCCACATGCATTTTTCATAAACTACCTCAGTCAGAATATGAAAAGAGGAAGAGTTTGCAGACAGTCACGAGACAAGGTACAAAAATGTCTTTAAAATAAACTGTGTGAACTTATTTAACCATTAGTGATCAGCTAAGCAAGCTTTGCCTCCCTCTTTAATAACCTTATTGAATCGAATGACAGACAATCCTGTGAACAAAATGCCAAAAAAAACACCACTTCACAAAGAAGATAGAAAAAAGCTTGACACTCTTTTGTGACCAGCGTTATAATGTTTTACTTAATCTTAACAAAATTTATTTGACAACCAGCGAATGTCCAGATCTCTCCCTGTACAGACTAAAAAAGTACCACACTATCCAGATGTGACATTATATGGCACTCCCAAACACCAGCAACCATGAGCACCACATGACACTGTGAAAGACCACATAGACCACCTGCAAAAGACTGCATGAACTTACCCTGCTATAAATGCATTCATATCTGATTCGATATGTGTACTCTATCCACAACCACATTTTCCAGGCTTAAGTGCTTGTAACTTACCATGACCGAGATGTGCAGCAAATGCATGTGTTCATGTAGGACATGAGCAGGCTCCCGGGCCGTCGGCTGCGTCGTCTGGGCCAGAAGCTCCGACTCGGTCATGGACACGTGGAAGTACAGCGTCCCGTTTTCCAACCACTGCTGCTTCCAGTGAACCTGAGAAATGTCTTCTCCCGTACCCGACATCTCTGGAGGGAACGAGGAAAGAGGAGAAAAAAAAAAGGAGATCAACGTTTAATCCGTGAGAAATTGACATTTAAACTGTGCATGTTTTTTCATACCTTATTGTGAAAATTCAAAAGAAAAAACATCTAAATCGCCTGTGAAGATTGAACCAAAGTTCAAGTTTGACTGCATTAATATTCTAGTGCCGTGCTCTGTCTCAGCGCACACCAACACTGTGCTGCAACTAGAAACCCTGAACTCTTGAATAGCTGGACAGACTTCTTAGGCTGTCATAATTTTGTGCATTTGTGCAGTTGGCTCAGTAAGAATTACTGTCAAGCTTTTGCATTGCTTTGCCGCTTTGATGAAATCTTTATGATGACAACTTTTTCACCCATGGTATTAGTCGGAGATTTGTCGAAATTCAAAATTAATAAGTGGCAAGCATCACAAATGTTTCAGCCATCACGATCAATACAGCGCTTCAATTACAGACAAAGTGAGTCACAGATGGGAAAGACTCATTCCTGTTAATATCCATTTGTTTACTCGTCTCTTTTCTCGTCAGGCAAGAAGCACAGACACAAAAGAAAAACTTCACAAATGGGAAGAAGACAATGGATTTATGAAGCTCGATTAAATTCACATGTCCAAAGCAGTTGAAGAAATGCTTTCTCGCCATCGACTGTCCTCTTCCTATCTGCATAAATCGTCCTACATTTTCCACCACTATAAAACCATCAGCTCCGGGCTAGCGCTGGCATTAAGTATCACACATCAAAGGAGAGATGGAAACATTTAAAAGCAAAGGAGAGATAAAAATGTGCAAAAATGAAAAGCCAAAAAGAAAATAACAGACTCGATTGCGATTTATTGGGCGATGGGATAAAAAGATGAAAAAAGAGTAGGGGGGGGGGGGGGGGGATCACCGGTTTGTCACGATATGGATCACAGCACAAGAATCTAATGCTATCAAGTGGGAGTGGTTGTTCAGTAGAGGAGGACTGAGGGGCCTCAGGGAGCCTCCGATTGCGGGGCTTGATACAGTATTTGTCATGTGGCCGGGTGACAAGGGCATAGACATCTGCTGACATCTCCTATCAGCGGCAGGTAGCGAATGACAAATGGTTTTCGGTGCAGCTGGTTATTAACCCAGTGACTCTGGGTCAGGGGACACGGACGGCAGGGGAGGGTTGTGTGAGCTATGCTCAATAGTGCCAAGGCCCCTCAGGTGCAGGGAGGGAACATGCAGAACAGACATCCCCTCAGAAAATGGCCTTACATAAGAGAGAAATCATGATGCCACATTAACTAGTAACATTACTTAAATATAGTCAATGTAGGACTGCAATTAACATGTATCTTTTACTTCATCCTTTTCCATAATTGATCTGATGTTTCACAATTCATCAATGAAACAATTTGTCTATAAAATGTCAGACAATAGTGAAAAACCACCAGCAACAAGTCTTGTTTATCTGACCAACAAAAAACATATACATTTACAATTGATGTTCAACGGAGGCAATAAATCCTCACATTTGCAAAACCAGCCAATAAAACAAAAGCCTCTTGATAAATGCATTAATCAATTAAGCCAATTTTCAAACCGTCGACTCATCGGCTATTCCAGCATTAAGACAACGTACACATTATCTTAAATCCCTCTAATACGTCCTCTGGAAGTACACTTTCAACAACCTCCCTCTTGTACAGTAATAGCCAGGCCTTTCTATACTTTTGCTGACTACAGCTTATGATAAAATTTTGTGGGGTGTGAAATTCTTAAATGCCATAACTGCTGGCTATTCAACTCTTTATGTTTAATCTGCGGGCTGAAGACACGCTGCTTGACCTTTCACCTTGACGAGAGATAAAGCTTCGTCTGGCGGGCCAACGGCGAGGCGCCTCCTGCCATCTGGTACCGTTTTTTGAACAGAGCTTTTCAGGCTTGTGTCAAATTTGTCCTCGTGCTTTCGCGTTCTTTATGTGCATTTCGGCTTTAAATAACTCTGATTATGCACAACACCGACGTTTGGTTTGATCCAAATTAAAAGTGAAAAACTGAGCAGCAAGTCTCTCAGCGATAGAAGCAATCACATGCGGGATGGATGGACAGTAATAGAGTTTCTAGTGCTGTTACCTGCCTTTGCACGATTGTTATGTAGATGAGGAAGCACAGTAAGCATGCTATTTAAAGACAAAAGGATAGTGTGTGTGTGTCCTTGTCTTTTGTGCTATGAGGCTTGTCATTGGGCACCAAGCCAGACGTTACTGGGATATAGGTGTATGGCCTCAAGGTCTGCTTGTAATTCATTAGGAGGAACATTATTAATGTGTATATGTGCATGACTGTGTGTGTGTGTCCACTGTATGTGTGTGTGACTAAAGCCAGTACGCTCCCAGCAAGGGTGTCAGCAATACAGTGTCGGCCAAGGACGACCCAGAGGAATGCCGCGGCGAACATTTCACAGACCTGGGAAAAATGTCTCCATTAATTGTATTGATCACAGAGATATAGTGACACATCCTGATGCTTGGATCAGGGTAAAACAGCTCATTTGAAGTACAGTGCTTGTATTCTCTTTTTAAGGGTTATCGGCATTGTGGCCATAAAGCTCCGGCAGACGACAGACAAAAAGACATTGCGGCTGTCGTATTATTCAAAACTGCTCAAATAACAAAAAAAAAAGGAGAGTGGCTTTTGCTGAATTGTCTTTTATCTGAATCTATAAGGGACCAAGCTGATGGTTTGTGCATTTGAGGGCCCATAACTACAAAAAAATAGTGTGTTCTTTACATTATTGCTGACCATTTTTCAAAGCAGACGCCACGTGCAGTGTTCCAGTTTAGAGGTTTTAAATTCATTTTCTACCATGTGAGCAGCCATGGATTTCTTTTAAAGGACACAATCAGCAAACGTACGCATTTCTTTCATTGAAGTTATGTAATTGTGGAATGATAGTATAGCTCTGAGCAGCGGCCATTTTCGAAAAAACAAAACAATGTCAATGATGCATTTCATCTGCTGAAGAAAGCTGCAATGATGAGCTTTCAGGAAACAGGGAGGAGAATGGTGGATTTCTTTGTTGCTTCTATTACAAAGGTTTTTTGCAGACAAAACTCAAAGTTGTGCAGAATCCAATTTCACCTACAGGATAGGTTTTTAAAATAGTCTCTGCAAAGTTCATTTTTAGCCTGTGCAAATTAATTTCATACCTGCTGTAATAAGAGAAAGCCTGAACAAAAATGTGTGGTACGCTTCATTATAAGGAAGACGGACAAGTACCCAGGATGTAATCCATCAGTATGGACCTTGAAAGCAACTGTGAATGTATCACTTCACAACTGGACAATAAGCTGTACCCACATAGTCGGGAAGTCAGGCTGAATACTGTGCACACTTTAAATACTTCTCCTACTTGTTCTTCCTTGGCTGATGGTGAAAGCTTTCTTTACTGCTTCGAAGTAGTTTCACAAGTATTTTCGCCAACTTCTCTAACGTTCTGGTGGCGGCAGAACAGCAAAAATCAAATGAGTCACGCTCGGCATTCTGTTTTCATCGCTCTCCTCTGTTCCCATTACAGTTCGCTTTGTGGGAAGGTCATTTGGAGAGAAGACTTTGTGAAGTCAGAGTGCTGTTATTCTGCGTTGCTCTGTGCACAATGACGCAGCCAAAAACACTTGACCGATGGTTCAGGTCATCGATGTTTAGGGAGCAGCCCTATCATTTTCTATTTGTTAGTGGGTGAGTGAAACTGAGGTAAAAAAAAAAAACTGCAGCAGCAAATACTTGGTTTAGCCCCTTTTCACTTTTCAGAAAGTTTGCATACGAGCCAGGGCAGAGACATTGAAAGCTTGGCCCCAATCCTTGATAAAGCCTCCTTACTCTTTGCTTAGTCCTCTCTGCAGGTGCTGGAGATATAAGTGAAATCCATTCAACACTCAGTGTCAGCAGAACTCTTATTACAAGAGCTGGTGAAGTGCTCACTCTGCGTCTTACTGTGTTTTTCTTTGTCCCGTCTCTTTTATCCGCCTGTCCTTTTAAGATCTTTTCGTCTTTTCTTCATCGCTCGCAAGGTGAGTTCAATTTGGAGTTCATGCTGTAGTTTTCACAATCTTGTGAAATGTTGCCTTGAGCGAGAGTGATTTCTACTTAGCGCAGTCTCTCCGAGCTGGATATTTGATGAGATGAGGTTGCGCACGACCCGAGAGCGAGAGAGCGCGAAGGCCTGGATGCCGACGACCCTAACCCTGAATACTAGCACGTTGGAATTCAGGCTGGGAAAAAAAAACACATAAAAAGACTGAGTTTTACTCATAAGCAGCGGCATGCATCAATTCAGGATTTAATCAGTGGAATTCAATCAGCTGCAGGGGAACATCAGAGGAGGCCCATACATCTGCCGGAGGCTTTAAGGGATAAATCATAACAAAATAGTTCTCTAAATCCAGTCTGCCACCTCGATCAAACCTGTATCACACTTACTCATCTTAGCAGCTGCGTGTCACTCGCTTAAATTAAACACCTTGATTAACAAAGCGTTGATCGCTGAGCTCGACAAACTGCTGCGCCGTTCTGAACGAGCCATAAACGTGAACATGTGTTGACAAAGTGAGTCGTCTCGCCTTGAACCAGATGTTTGCTCCTCTGCACAAACATCAATATAGAAAATTTCAGCGTGTTGAGCTGATCTGATTTAACCGCCATTGTTGTTTTCAGCAAGCAAGCTCTAAGTCTTAACAATTTCCCCTGGGAGTTGGTGGAGACCAAAGCAGAGTTAAACATGGAGCGAATATTGATCTAACATTCATCAGATTGAGACAAAACAAATGCTACTGTTACTCTGATTCTGCTGGATGTATAAAGAAGTAACTACGAAAAAGTTCAACTTTATATGGTGATGATATGTCAGTGTTTTGTTTATGAGTTGGCTTGTCCAATTTTAATTGTATGGTCGTAATTGGCTCATTGCTGCCCCCTGTGTCAGCTGGGGGAAAGTACCCACATCAAGTGCAGTTCTGGAGTGGTGGTGGAGATTGTTTTTCCCTTATTGGCCACAGAGGGCAGTAATGAGCCTTTGTGTTTATGCATGAAAAGATAGTATTGGTGGTGTGAAAATGCCCAATTTATCCCACATTTTATTTATTGCACAAAATTTAATTAAAGTAAAATCCATCCTAAAACTGAAAGTACATTTGCTGTTCCAACATTTCAGCATTTGAATTAGCAGAAATTAGAGGTTCATTACACTGAAAAAGAGGTGAAAGACTGGTAATGATGTCATCCGGAGATAGATAGATCCGAGCTCCGCTGATCGTGGACTCATGACAGTTTTACTGGGATACTGGTATATTCTCCAAATCGCAGCTGGAACTCATTTGAATAGAATGTCTCAAAAAAAAAAATTCTCAGAGCTCACAGAGTCAAAATCTAATTCTGCGTCAATGGACCATCTCAAAAACGCATTACCTGAATACATCTTCAATTCAATCCCCAGTGCTCTTATTTCCAGCAAGGCGAGATGGTGGTGTAGTGTTTTGGAGTGCGCCCTTTGAATTCAAACTACAACCAAACTATCTCGACCATACAGTATTATGATCAGATTTTTTTTTTTAATAATAAATTCAACATCATGACTACTTATAGCACAATGAGCCTCTTGATCATGATAGTCGCTGTCAAGGTTGCACTGCCTCAAACAATCTGACAGACAGTACAAATCCATGCATTAGAATATACTGTCTGGGAGCTGACAAAACATATGCACGCACATACATTCATATTGTATCATCTGCCTGCCCACACATCAACTCGCTCCCAAAAGGTTGCATTCATCAGTTTAAAGGTGATCATAGCGGTGCAGAGTCAGTGATTGTGCGAGCCTGACAGCTCCATGACAGTTTGTCAGCTCGGCAACAAGCCCGTGCCATCAACATTTACTATGATGAAAGCTGGCACCCTAAAGGCACTTTGCTGCCTGTCATTACATACGTGGCATAACACGTCCATCTTCTGCCGCCTGCGCCCCACATCTCATCTCTCAGGCTGCCTATTGGACGGCGCGCGACAAGACAACAGCCAGATGAATATTCAATAATTCATACCAGCGAATATGATAATGTGAGAGAATTCCATCGGTTTCAAATGTCTCGGCACCAGAATGAAAGCAAGGACGGGGAAGGAGAGGTGAGAGGAACTGTGTGTGAAAGAGAGAGACAAGCAGACAGAGAGGGGAAGGGGTATTTATCAGTCTTACACTTATCAAAAGTGTATTTTGAATATTAGCATATCTCCCAGACACCTCAGATTCAGCCTCTGTCAGCTGCCACAATGGCAAATTCCACACCTTTTCACTTTTGAACGTCACACCGCTGTTGGATGTTGACAGGAACCGTTCATCAGCAGCAACACTAACAGGTTGGGGGAAAAAAAAAAAAGTATCCTTGATTAGGTGCTAAATGGTCTGGATGTCATATCCGCCCATTTCCGAAATGCTAATTGTTCCACTGCCATTTATAATGAACTGATAGGAGCTATGGAATATTTAGGATAAGTACAGGATGAGCTGAGAAATAGGCGTGCAGGGTTCTCCTTTCCATTTTAAAACCCATGCAACTAAATGCCACCCTAATGTCTCATTACGAACGCTAATGAAATAGCTGGCATTCACATAAAGACCAATGAAAATGAACACAATTAAAAATGCATCAAGACTCTTCTTTTTTTTCCAGAAATGTAAGAGTGTTATCTACACTGCTCTGACACACAGGGGGGTGTTATGCATGTGTGTGTGATCCATGTTGTTTTCTCACCATCAATGAGCCATAACTAAATCCATTCAAAAGAAGAGAGAGACATTTATTTTGGGGGTAGAATTCTTCAATGTACATTTAAAGACAAATTGAATTGTTATAACCTGCCTAAATGGACTCAGTGAACACGAATGCAAACATTTGATTCCCATGAAGCTCAAGAATATATGATACAGGAAAAGTATCTATCTTGTCATGCACAAGCTGACTTTTCACAGTTTTAGACTTGTTGGGTTAGAGACATGCTGACATTAGCTGCTCCTGGGGCCATTAAAAAATGCACTGTAGCAAATGGTTCGTCATGTTAGACCAACTTCTTCTCTTGCAGAAAATAATAACATTTTGCTGTGTGACTAGTCTTTTGTGAAGCCTTGTCCCACATTTTGGTGCAAATTTAGCTATTTTGGATTTCAGCAATCAACAAGAGGAACAGAGTGCTGCGATGCTTTCATGGTTCTTATGAAGCCGATTTAGCATTTCCAATTTGGTACTGGCAAAAAAATACCGAAAAGGTAATAAATACTAAAAAGAGGGAGTGAAGCATCACTTAAAGTCCTTCATCATCAAGCCTGTGAAAAGTCCAGTGCATGCTTTCTAATTTCAGTCGCAATAAGAGCACACAATTATAATTTTGTTAAATGTGACAGACTGCTAATGTCGAACAAAATTTAAATTCAATGGTTGTCTGCAAACCCAAAAATTTAATAAACAGTCTGTCATAACGGGGGGTTCAGGACTTAAACACATCACATGATCTACTGCTTATAGTAGTCTTTAATGAAAACAAATAAAGTCTTAACAAAAACTCACTGCAAGGTCCGGTTCAGGAATGACGAAAATCCAAACACAAAATACATCGGCAGAAGGCATGACATGACAAGGGAAAAACATGGACGTGAACAAAGACGTGAACATGAAGCGTAGACGTGAAGTGACGATCCGGAAATGGCAAACAGAAAACAGGTGACTTAAATAGTGTCATGGTGGTGATTAGCTTAACAGGAAACACAGGTGACATAATGAGGTGGGTGTGGCTAGTAGATTATGTGAAGCAGAGGCAAGACACTGGATATAGAATATGACAAACAGAACAGAAACCAGAACACAGAACTAGAACAGACAGAACTTAAACATTACATTACATATGACGAGGCTGGGAAAAGGCAGAACAGGACAACGACAGGACTACAACATGACAGGACTGAACTGAAAGAACTATGACAATACACAGGCAAAAACTAAGACAGAAAACTAAGACAAATCCACAGAAAACTGAAACACAAATCTAATACAGAACATAGGACAAATACAAGACATGAACAGGACAATGGCAGAAAGGAAACTATGGCAAAAACAGAAACTATAGCATAACGGTGACTAGACTGAGAACAAAACAGCTATGGCCATCAGGAATGTAACAATAAAACTAAGGTAGAACAAAAACGATGCCTAAACAGAAACCTGACTGCCGAACTTGGAACTTTGGAAAAAGTATTCTCTCATTTTGCTTTAACTGTAGTGCTTCATCTGTGCTTTTAAACAATATGAATATATAAACAAGAAGAAGAATCACAAGAGATTTTATGCTGTACATCTTTATAATGGCTTCCGTAATGATCTAACACCTAGAACAAGCAAAAGAAAAGAAAACGCTGTCTGTACTTTTCTCCTCCATTCAGACTTTCAGGTCCTGTAAACTGCTGTCGCTACACCCCCTCCGGCTCAATCAGCACTGTAGGATCCAATTCTGTTGACTCGACGCTTGTTTCTCCAGATGACCTGTTTTTCACCTCGCTTCCCCGCACGCTCCCAACTGCAGAAGCCACTTTATACACTTTCACCTGACATTCCTCCAGATGAAACGCATAAGTAGCGCTCGCACCGCCGCCGCTGATAATGTTGCTCGCCGCTGAATTACGGCGGTTTCGTGAATGAAACTCTTGCTTGTTCAAGAAGATACATGGCATTTCCTGTGATGAATAAATGTGCCTGATATAATAGCGCTAACCCCATGGAGCTTTTATCTAAATCCGCGGCTGAATTAGTCACTGACAGACTGTCCGATAAGTATTTAAAGTGACTTATGAAATGCGTTTTAAATCTGTGTGATTGTTGCTCTGCATATGTGACAAAGAAAACAGCCAGTTTAGTCAACATCAGTGGAGCAGGAAGAACCGATTTGGGAAAATAGTCCCTTTTACACAGCCTGTTGAAGGCGGGAATGTTGTATCATTATTCCGCCTCACCGTTCCCCAATCAATGTGTGTGGAAAGGGTGAGCATGAAGGACGGGACATGATGCTGCTGTGTTGCACATTCACTGCTGTTTGCAATATGTTTTTTAAATTATGTCCTTATTTCACGTTTGTCAGTTTGTCCGAGAGCAAGAGAGGTTGTCACATGAGACGATCTTTTAAACTTCATTGCTGCAGAAGAAGCAACACCGGGCTTCTCCAAAACTGCACAAAGATCTTTATAAATTCACAAGGTTATTATAAAGATCAGGTGTTCGTGTGATTAGAAAAGAGCAGAGAAGCAGAATCACTTGTTGACCGGTGCAGAAAAATGTGCTTCTGATTCCAACAGCAAGACGACTGCCCGCTTCCAGAACGCCGACCTACTATCTAAAATGCGGCTGAGTCGTCCGGTTCGGCGTGGAAAAGCAAAGCCAGTGTAATGACAGGTCTTTTTTTTTCGGCGGTGCTGCGGGATCTTTGTGTAAAAGTGGCCGGTGAGAGCGGCTCTGTCCTGTGATTTCTTAGTGGGGTCCTCTGAAGGATCTCCTGCTAACGAGAGGCCCTGCCAGTGCCACTCAGGCCTTATCACTGATGTCCACACCCACGCTCGCTCCTACCGCGCTCAATCACAGCGGCAGCTGTTGGACGGCGCGCTGACCACCTCCCACAGAAAACCAATCATATTTTCAGAGACGCTGCCGGTGAGCCTCTCAGCATGAAGGAGAAGGTGACTTATGACTTCAGAGCACACAACCAAGGTGTGGCAGTAACAGTATTAGGCAGTCACAGTGAGAGTTTGAAAGAAAGCACATATTTCATCCTTTGTTCAAATAAACATCCCAGAAGTTAAGTGAAAGTCATATAATGCATCTTGCAGAAACAGGGAAAAAAGTCTAAATTTTAACTGCTAAAAAAAAATAAAATCCCAACACAGCTTTTCAAACACATTGCTAAACATTGTTTAACAAAGACATGTGCAAAGTAAGCAATGAATTATAGCACAGAATTTGTTTTATAGTGGGACTGACAGACCTCTGGGAACCTGTTGTGACAGTGTAAATAGAATAAACAAATAGCAGCATGCCACTGGTCCCACTGTGCCACAGTGGGACCTGGATTATCTCTCATTAGCAGTGAATACATTGTGTCCTGTGTGTCATTGTTCATGCGCCTATGTACTGCATGTGTCCGCATCCGTCGTCGCTCAAGGTCAAGTCAATTTTGAGGCATGTTAAATCGATGGTGGATATAAATAGCCCTTTGTGCATTTTCTCCTCAATTAAGTCAAAATACATTTTTGTATCATTAACCCACTAAAAACCAGTTAAAGTCTTATTTATGTGAGGATCTATAAATGCTTTGTCCCTTGCGCTCTTCAGGATTAGTGAGGCAGAGTGCCAAAATAAAAAAAAGAAAATCAGGAGCCCTCCCACTCCTAATGTATTTAAAGTGACACATTAACAGGATAAACAGTCCCCTTATCTGCTGAGTGCATAGGCTTCTTCTAAAACACTACAATCCCATTAACAAGACCTATTCTAAATTCACATCTCCCTCACTCTCTCTTACTATAATGTAAAGCTTGTCCACCGATGGGGCTTGTCTGCCTGTGCCAAAGTGGGAGGCTCGGGTGTAATAGTACACACATTAAGATTTACTAATCCTTTGTTTTGTCCTCTTCAATTGAGACCTCGGTCAAATAAGATGGGTGGGACGCATTGACGCAGCCATTCTGAACTGCATTAGAGAATTGAACCATGCGCCAAGGAAAATACAAATAGAGAAATGCATCTGCACAGATATAGATATGGCTTCCAACACATGCCCTTAATAAATGTAATATTGAATGAAAACCAATGTAGTTTTCTTCCTGCAAAATTTTTCTCTCAAATCTGGGGGAAATTCAACAAATAACCATCTACAGCACAAAAAAACTGTCAACTGATGTAAATGAGTCCAGTCAAAATTAATTTGACTCGTATAAAGTCCTGATGAAAAGATATGGTGCCATGTTTTTGCATGTGTTGCTTATGAAAAGAAAGGGTTTTCTGGTGATGGTAAGTAGACAGCCAGATGTAATTAGCTCAAGAAAAAGATAAGTAAAAAAAAAGATTGGATAACTCTTCACAAAGGGCAAAAAGCTTTTCTTCCATTGAGTATATTATTGACCACAAATGAAAAATCATAACAAGCCTACGTAACTATTACTCAAGCTGCAATCCGTCGTGGGTAAACTTTTGAAAAAGATGAGCCTGCATCGAACGCTTGGCACCGTCATTGGTTTACTGCTGTGCCTTTTGTGCTGAAGCGGCGTTTTCTTTTCTCGGAAAATAATCACGAAACAGAAGGCAGATCTTCTGTGAGAGTTGTAAATATCAACTATTCAAAGACGGTTCCTGTGACAAAAATACTGAAAAGGAGATGAGCATGTGGAGGAAGAGACTATTCCTACCCAACATGCAATGTAACGAGAGCAGCCAGACGTAATTATAAAACTGAAACCACATATTTAAAACAGGATGAAGCATCTTTCAGATCATGATCGAGGCTACATGTAAACAGCTATTGACAAAGTTGTCAATAGGTAAACAGGTAAACAGCCTCTTTCGCTTTAGACAACTAACCAAAATGTGATCATGTATGTATCAAATCTGGCCTCCTGGATGCTTCATAGCTACTTTCTACTTTAGAGCTTTCCTGGCGCCTCCCATTCTGCAACCTGAGGAAAACGTGGACTGAAGCCGAGGAGATTACCATTCTGCCCCGCGCAGCACTAAAAGCCGAAGAATTATTTGCAGCTCTGCCATTATTGTGCAATTTTTCATTGGTATGTTTCAACTTTCATGATGAGTAGTCATTGCACAGTCTCCGCTCCATGTCTCCCCTGGCTGCCGGTGACAGGGCACAGCCTCTTGCAGTCTCTTGATTCATTTCTTTTCAGATGCCTCCTCGAATTGCTTAAAGGTTTCAGCCTGCTCCTTCTCGGTGTCTCCTGCTACAACAGCTGAAGCGCCGTGTCGTGTGCATTTCATTCTCCATCGCTGCGTTTTGAGGCGTCTCACGTTTGCTTGTCTATTACCATGTTAACCTTGAATGCATTTGCTTCTTTGTGACCAGCGTGCTCATCCTTCTTATCCCCTCCACCCCACACATTACTCCCCGGGGGGATGTTTGTTGTCGGTGTGTAGCTCAGTGTGGGTTTCCTCAGCATGTGTAGTTTGGTGCTGACAACCCTCTGCCTCCCCTGCCCTTTTGCCATCTCTACTTTTCTTTTGTCAACTGAGCATCATGTTCATCCTGAAGTGAACCAAAAAAGGACACATCATTGTAATGTATTGACAAAATAAACCTCCTTGCAACTCAATAAAATTCCTCCCACACATGTGCGTGCTCAACAGGTGCTGCAATTTATTTATATGCATGTAGTAAATGTACTCAGTGAAGCGTTTTTATGAACACAATAATATATTTTTTGCTGTGCTTCAAATTCACCCTGACAAAGATGCATTTAATATGATGAAATACTAATGCACTTTTGGTGTCTTAGAAGGCAGAATGCCCACATATTAGAACACTGCAATTGCAGAAAATGAAATGAACATTGTTATATATATTTAGAATATCGCTACATATGGCTGTTTAAAGCAGTCACAAGAGAGGAGAAAAAAAGATGACAGCAAAAAACTGGCAGGATTCAGCCTTTGGCCAATGGGGGCTACATGTGGTTCCAGAGAGACTTAACCACTGGATTGAGCTGGGCACACAATAAGTCCAAGACTGGCACCCACTGTGGCGATCCACTCCAGAACATTATGCTAAACCCCTTTCAAGTCCTTGAGACAGTTCCCTCCAGAAAGGAAATATCAGAGCGGGCCACAACTGTCCGAACGACTTAGAAAGAGGATCTGTCAATCACATCTGATCTACAGCGTTTTATTGGCTATCACAGAGTTGTGGCTGGGGGCCAGCGAGAAGAGCGTCTCGTCTCTATTTTAAAAGAAGCGTTGCCGTTTCATAAGGTCCTGTGTTCCGCGCTCATCCATGCCATGGACAGACATTTAGGAGTGTGCTCTAAGCTGCAAAAGCTGTTCATCTGGAGCACTGACAGTTATTCAAAGCTGCAAATTCCTACACTAATTAAATCACAGCAAGACAATATATTGGCACCGACAGTGTTTTTTTTTTTTTTTTAATCTTTCTGTTCCTCCATCTAAACTGTCCCCCTTTTTCCTTTCTCTCCTCGTCATCCGTGGGTTTACACGGCACGGCAAGACGCGCACAATCCTGCGATGAATTAAACACTATAAATAATGAGCCTATGCTGATTTTTAAGAGTTAATTAATTTTCTGTGGGCATGGCAGTGTCTCGCCTGATTAATGATGGTAATGCCATTGCCATGCTGACTTGGGTCCCCCGTCACTGGATATAAATCAGCGGTGCACTGTAAGGTGTCATGCCCCAGCTGTGTCCAACGTGTTGGCTTTAACTGGCTTCCTGACCTGCGACACAATAAGTGGGCGACTGTTGACGTGCGCGATCATAAGTCAAGTGCTTCTTTGCTCGGGGAAACTGGCAAATGTGCACCGCGAGTCTCTAAATCTCAAATTCTTGGATATTTACTTTATTCCACATTCACACCCAAAACACTGACTTTCTGAGTGTGGAGACTTTGCTTTTAAACGTTGACTTCGAAGGATTATTCTTCACAGTTAAAAAATCACTTTCACTTAACTAATGTCAACTAGCTAGGAGGCATGGATCACTATTAAAGTGATCAGCAGGAGGAGCAGAGCCAGATGTTAATGTTAAGCTGTATTTATTCCTTGTAGACTGCCAGTACTCTGAGCCCTATAACCACTGAGCAGAGAGCCTGAAACAAAGAACACAGAAAACTGGGACTAGACTGTACAAGTATTAGGTCACGTCCTTTGGGTTTCTGTGAAGCCTTAGGGAAAAAGTCCTGCGCTGTTCCACAGAAATGAATTCCTGGTCAGACATTATCAGCCCAGTATCCCTAGAAATAATGTCCATGTTTTGGCGAAGCTGTAGTATATGATTTGTGTCAAAAGGCCAATATTTTGGACCAGTGCAGGAAACAGAATCTTATGCTACAAGGCAAACTGCAATGATGTGTAGGTGCAGGTGCTGGATGACGTATCTGACTTTTAACATCAGTCTGAGCCTCATCTCAGACTAACAACGGATTTACAATTTGCCATAAAATTAACCGCCATCGACCTCTAATCTCAACCAAGAACACCATCGTTTCCATGCACACACAGTCAAGAGTATTTTTGAACATTAGAAGTGAACAATCAAAAATACTAGATACAAAAATATTCCAAATGAATCTTCACATTCTCATAGGTATGCTTTGGAAATAAGGACATTTCACATACTTACTTCAAGACTAAAAGTTGCATATTTACCTCCCAATTTAAACTGAATGTAGATGCATCAGACTAGACGATTTTATTTTGCAGCACAGGCTGGATGTGATGAGATAAAATATGTTCCTACTACTGATTATGCAGTTAAAAAGTATAGACTGAAGTGAGAGCATAAGCGGTAGAGCTGAATAATGAAAAAAAAAAATCATGATTTATACACTGAGATATTGATGGCACAAAGCGTATCTTCCAAACTTGGCTAAGAATTCAAAGAAGTTAGTAGGTTTATGAACTGCATTCAACACAAGAGTGCTCTGCCGCTGGTGTTCAATGAACTGTTCATGACCATGGAGGTGGAACACACGCTCCTAATGTTCCATACCGATATCCACCGGCTCTCACAAAGCAAAGAGCTCACTATGCGTATGAAGTGAGGACAGAACGTATTCTCTCCTTTTCAGTATATTCATAGCTCAACAAGATGTATTTGAATTTGCAAGGGCGACTCGAAAATGCTTCGAAACATGTGCAAGAATATTCCAGACTCCAAAATTTGCTAAAACTAGCACGATAAAAATTCGTGAAAAGGAGGAACTTGATTGTCATCTTACTAGGTGGCCTCATTCAGGTACCATGGCAACTGATCGAATTGTATCAGTCGCAAAGGACAGTAGAAAATGAACCAAACACAGCTGCTGTGGATCTGGCATGGAGCCACACAATGGAAGAAATCTGGAGCTTCTTCGTTTAAGAGGATTGGGCTGCTACATCTGACCAGTGATGGCAAATTGTTAAAAGGTAGTCATGCAAATTGATCTTTTTTAACCAGACTAGCGGTATGGCTCTGGGAATGGCAATGTCGGCCTGACATTCATGGTCTCCAGAGAACAGATCCTCATGACTTGATGACTTCCTAACATTTCCTCTTAGTGCCACATTTACATTTGTGGTTAAGAGAGAAATGTCTCAGCAAGTATTGGATGGAGAGCCATGACATGTGGTACAGACATTCATGTCCCCCTCAGGATGAATTTTTCATACTGTCTGTGCAATATTACAGCAATTCTGTGCAATATCAGGGCATTTTTTATTCTCACTGTTAATATGTCAAACACGTTTTCTTCTCATGCTTGCTTTTCTATATAGTACTGTTATTTTTTTTTTTGCAAATGTTATTATTTATACTGCCACTTTTTTAATTGCCATTTTATTTCTGAGAACTTTATTTCAATTTGCCTGTTTTAGCAAATTGCTGTTATCTTTAATTACCATGGAAAAGAAGTAACTTTCCATCTAAAGCCATCATCTGGTAAAAATTTATCTTTGTCGAATATTTTTTTTATAGGCTAAACACCAGAAAAACTACACTCTCACATGAAAACATGCAAAATCAAGATGGTGAACATGGCAAACATTACACATGTTTAATATCAACAAGTTGTCATACTGCAATGAGCGATAACTACAGCATTTTTCTTTATGACTTGATTCCCTCAATGGTCAAACAATTACAATTTGCAATATACAATAAAAAATCTAAAACCTTCAAAGCTTGACTTAACTAAGCTAATTAACAGTGTAATTATATAAAGACTTAAACACTGAAACTGGTGATAAATGAAATGCTGCTAATATTCTTTAACGCCTCCAAAATAGATTAATCCATAACAAATAATCCAGCCATTTCCAAGCATCCCTAATGTCCTCAGTACTTTGTCCACCTCCTTGTGAAATGAATATAAAACTCTAAAGACCTTAATCCCACCTAATTCCTTTCTTTTGTTTTTCCCTCCTTTCTAGATAAATAAATAAGTAGAGAATCACAGTCAACTTGGCATGGTATACTTTATTAGTGTAAGAGGCTTATCGTCAGCATATGAACCCAGTTCCAATATTACTCAGTACTGTATAAGCTTCCGGCTCCGGATACTGACGACGCTGACAATGAAAATGAAAAGTAAAAAGAAGATTAGGGAAAGCTGCAGAGGACCGTGGAGTGCTCGGTGACATGGTTGATAGAAAGTGACAGAAACATCATAAAAAGTTCATGCAACAAGTACAGTGAGAGAGGGTCCACTTGGCAGTCGACGCTACGATGAATATTCACACTGACATCTGTTCTGGGGGAGGAACTGGGAAGAAATATCTATCACATATTAACTGCAGGCAGTGAATCAAGGATTATTCTCGTCCCATGCCAACCCCTTTCATTATGGCTGATAGTAAATAATTGGTATTGTAAGGAAAGATTAATTCCTATCTATTCACGGAGCTCTCTTTTGGAGCCAATGGTAAGTCATGCCTCGCAATCTTTTGGTCATTTGATGTCAACTCCTCTTTTATAGATTCAACCCGCCTTTGCCTCCTGATCATTGCTGTAATCAGCCACTCATGACTTGTTGTATCAATCATAATTCATTTTGCCTCCAGTGAGCTTCGAAACAAATACAGGCAACAGTCACAGTACTCACGTTACTTTAAATTGTTCTTCCTTTCATTTGAATTGTTTTGGCAATTTAAAACTTATTGCATCTGTTTCGAAAAGTAGCCTAAACGCCCACAGCAGCTCCAGCACACCGTGAGGTTCTCAAAACTTCTTGATGGATGAAAAATGGATGGAGAATATATCTACTCTTTCAGTCAAACCTTACCATTAGTGGGGCAAAATGTGGATAACTTGGCGTGGTCAGGAGCTGCAGGAGAGCCCATAATCAAAAGGGTTTGTGCTCTGTATAATGGTCATTTTAGGACATCTGCAGCCTGTCGAGGTAGCTCCACTTTTTCAAACTAAGTTTAAGCTGTACTTTCAGCTGCACTTAGGCTCAGCGGAATGTGAGCATGCACAGAGCACGTAAGGCTAATAAGCAAATGTTAAGAATGTAAACATTAGCACGTATTGTACCATTAATTTCAATGAACGGTTAAAGCTGAAGGGAATTCATACATTAGTGTTAGTGGTATCCTGGTGAACCTAAATCTGGAAATAATAAGGGGAACAGTAAGATACATAAAGCTTTTGCTACACAGACAATATTCGTTATTGCAGTACATGTATATGTAGGTAGATTTGGTATTTTCATTTCATCATGTTTACGTCACTGTACATTATTCATTTCATTTATCATACTCTGTATAATTTATTTTTATGTATTGTATATATATATTCTTAATTTATTGGTAATTGTTGGTTGTTATTGTTGGTTGAGGTTTTTCTTTTTCTGAGACTTAATGTAGCTGCTGTAGCAAAGTAATTTCCTGTAAAGGATCAATCGTATCAATATCTATCTATCTATCTATCTATCTATCTATCTATCTAACTATCTAACTATCTATCTTCATAGGTTATGGTGATAACAAGAAAAATGCTAAAAAATTGTCAGCCAAACACAATTTTTTTTTTCACCAAATCATTAGAATTTATCTTTTTGTTATGATGAATATTGACATGAATTCTACTGCAATCAATTGAACCGTTATTGAGATATTTGGATTGGATTGAGTCTTTGCCATGAAATACACCAATATCATAACTAAAGTCTTTTTATATGCAACGTAGACACCAGAACTGTGTTTCTGTGTGAAAACATACATTCCATCCATCTAACCACACACAGTGCACTTTTTACAGTAGGTTAACAGTTTCTGACAGGTTATACTTCAGCCCATGTGAACCACCGCAGCTGTCACACGGACTGGCACACGGGAATGAAAATTTTTGACAGCTTGCTCCGGTTCCCAGATAGTGGAAAAGTGCATGTCTTTATGATAATTAAGCACTTAAAAAGCCTTGCTGACACAGACAGACAGCCTGCCTGCAGACTGCACTGGATGGACATTTCATATTAAATGTGCTGACTTACAATGACACGTTCACCTAAAGAACTGAGCGGCAGACAGTGGTCTCAGAGTGGAGTCGTATGAAGGCAATTCAACATTGATTGGCAATGAATGAATGAATATTTTAAATGGGTTGCTTAGGAAATCCAGATAGTCTCCATATGCGTGTGTGTGTGTGCGTGTAAATGTTCCCTGATTGTGAGTTATGCTATACAATGCAAATTATGCATGAGCAGTGGAGGTGAAGGGCCATTATGGAGAGTCCATATACATCAAAGTATATATATATAGTTCCCAGCTATAGGTAGTGACACTTTCCAATCTCAAGGGCACACCTCCTTAATTTCAGTTGTCTGTCACTCACTTCAAAAAGCATCTCTGAACAGAAGAGAGGCTGAATCACTCAGCAGCACTGCATTCTATAATTGGCAGTGCAGCCTGATTGTAACAGAAAAAAAGGTAAAGACCATCTTGTAAGATGTGTCTAAAGAAAGGCAAAGAAAGAAAAAAAGGGGAGTGTCTGAGAATAACTGTCAAGCAATATTGAGTCAACCACAATAGGAAACTTCATAAAGGTGTCAATTCTTTGTCTGGTCTCCAACGTCTCTATCAGCCCACTTTGGCCTGCTATTACAGCATGATATCAATTATTTTCTATGGCCAAGAGTCTCCTGGAGAGGTCTCCAGCAGACATCAGGCCCCACCAGCCAAGGCAGCTAAGTGGTCTGGCACAGAAGCAGAATCAGTACATTGTATGCAGTCTCTTTAGATAGGAAAGGCACAAGCTGCAGCTCGGGCGCGCCTAGTTTCAGCCCATGAACACAATTAAATCAGATATGTAACTCATGTTAAAACATGTTTACAATTAGTTTTTCTTATAGCAACATAAGTATCATGCAATCATCTCATCTCTTTACATACAAAGCAGCTCTAGATCATAGTCTTTATAATATTATCTATTGAGACCCAACAGTTCCCATCATGAGCAAGCACTTAGCAACAGCGGTGAGGAAAAACTTCCTTTTAACAGGTAGAAACCTCCAAACAGAACCAGGTTCAAGATGGGTGCACATCTGTATTGACCGGTTGGGTTGAGAGAGAGCGACAGAGAGAAAAACAAAACATATTTTAAAATAGTTGTACTGTGCCATTACTCTATTGCAGCAGACCACAGGATACCAGTGTTTATGAAGAAGTACATCCAAATACAGCCCAAAGATGTTAAAGGAGACATTAATAACCCTTCATGTAGCGATCACATCAAAACCGTTACCCCGGTGTGCTCTCCTGCCGAGTTCCTCATTTCACAAAATCACATTTGACGGCTTAATATCTTGCTTGTAATCTTTCATGTGACAGTCTCTATTTAAGTTGTCCACACAAGCCTGCCAGCAAACAGTATATAATCAATTGAGCTTCCTGTTTTCTTACACCTACACAAACAAACCGCATGTATTCGTCAGGCGGCCGCGCTCGTAGCGGATCACTAGCACCACTCATCTAACCCCCCGACCACATACTAGCCTCTGTCACTCTGCGTTAGCTCTCCGAATCCGTCCCCATGTGTTCTTTCCTGAGCACCAGCGGCACCTCCCACCGAGCAGCCTGCAGAGCCTGAGATGTAATCTCCTCAGCTTTCCCTTCCACGGTTGTCCCCCATTGTGCCGCGGCTCTGTGTTTTTGAAGCTAAGGTAAACCTGCCTCCGTGCAGTTTGATTGTGATCAGAGGTCTGTAAGTGGATTTCTATCTCACCTGGATTCACTTGACTGGTACATTGATTCGTATCTGAGCCCCAGCAGTTTCAGATGAGGAGATGGAGGCGTACGTGATTGATGGGTGGATGAAACACGGCTTGTGCCCATGTGTGTGTATTTGTATGTATTTGCATGTATCCAATGAAGCANCACGGCTTGTGCCCATGTGTGTGTATTTGTATGTATTTGCATGTATCCAATGAAGCATAGTGATTCAATGTGAAGAGGTGGCTTGATTGTTAGATTTTGCTTGCAATGGTCTAAGACGTTTTTATTATCATGTGGAGTGAAATTGTGACGTACACGTGTACTTCCCTCTTTAAGACACAGCCACTCTTCTATTTTCATATACACAAAAACTGGTGCCTCGTCTGCTAAATTGGCAGTGTGTCTCTAGCTGATGACTAACACAAACATACAGTAATTTCTCCATCTGATATGTCAACCCAGAACAAAATATATATATTTGAAGTTGAAACAGCAAACAACGTGTGTTTTCTTTTCTTGAAGGCCAACAGAAAACGTCTACCTTAACTTAAGCACATTACAGATGTGGAAAGACAGTTAAATTCTCACAAGTAAGCTTAAGCTGTATTTATATTAGGTGACACTAGTTAGACGTTTGTCATACAAGAGAAAAGGGTCATGTCAGATCTCAATATATGTAATTTAAATGGCAATATTTTTG
This sequence comes from Centropyge bicolor, assembly GCA_037975185.1. NCBI lineage: Eukaryota > Metazoa > Chordata > Actinopteri > Pomacanthidae > Centropyge > Centropyge bicolor. Next base: position 6,258,529 of record JBBMOC010000019.1, on the reverse strand, counting down.
CCGACGATGGTCCAATGCAAGAGAGATAGATAGCCCAGTATAAACGGTGTGGTATAATCTCTGATGGTGGACAAATTTATATTGTCTCATAGCATATACAGTCATATCACCCACCACTATCATGCAACATGACAAGTTAAGAATCAGCCTCTTTGTAGTGGCCAGTCTTCTGTTTTCTCGCATGGATTCATGGTCAGACCGCATTTCTTAAGCGGGCCTCCGCTGCTCCGAGACCGTATCACATGACCATAACAGACGGCCTCTGTCAGATGTCATTAGCCATCAACTCTGTTTCTTTTAGACAGCAGACAGCGTTCAGATGCGCACACACACACACACACCACAAGGGAAGAGATACAGGCACCAGGAGCTGCAAGCGCCTGCAATAAATGCATGTATAAATGCTCACACGCAGCTGTTTTCATGCCAACAAACAGGAGCCTCACACAGTAGGATGAGTTTGAATAACTGTAAAACCAAATATCCAGGTAGCTGCTCTGTGTGACGAGCTCCAAGTGTCTGCAGCCGTAAAACACACATGCAGTCTTAACCCAGCCAACGACACAGATTCATTTTTCCATCTCTGAGATAAATGCCTCCGAGGCGCACCTTTGGAAATATAGCTCAAGGTAAGATAAATATGTCTGAAAATATGTCCCGCAGCAATGAAAAATATCATCGAACGGAGTTAACAGCCTCTTTTAATTAGTTGTAGCATTTCTAGTGTGTGAGTAATGTTGATTTTAAAATGCATGTAAATACACTGTGTTGCTACATTTTGTCAAATTCAAAGCAGTCTACTTAAGCGGATGTTGACCACTCGGATTATCCTCCCTTTGGCTCCAGTGATTTTTTTGGCTGCGTCCCTCTCCTTCTGCTCCGCGCTTCATGTTGCCGCCTCCGAGATCCCTTCGCATTGAGAAGTAAACATTTCCATTCAGCTGACGTCTTAAAAGGACGGCATGTAAGTGCAAGCTGCATATATCTTCCCCCGGAGCGTGATTCCCTGAATAAATCTGAACCTCTGACACTGTGATGGAGTCGATGCCACCTACATCAACAGTGATCAGTTGGTGGATTATCCCACAAACCTTGATGTTTTAAAGACTGAACAAGATTAAATACAGATTCAGCCCAAAGAGCGCATCAAGGCTGGAGATACACACAGGGTTAAACTCCCTCCTTGAGAAGGCGGACTGTAGATAATGGAGGTTTTTGCCATGTCAGATTCACAACAAGAGTGCAGGATATTCAAGTTGTAATGGTTGTCAAACACAAATCCCCAAACAAATCTCTCAAAAACATGTCTACAATTAAGGAATCATAATGGCTCCTGCTGCTAATGTGCCAAGTTATTGCGGAATCATCATAGGCCTTGCTAGGCTGCACAGAGTGGGCTGAAAGAAATGATTAAATATGCATTAGCGTTAATAGATGCTCAGTGTTTTCAGACGCTCCACATGATGAAGGTCTCAGTCATTAGATACTCTCTCTTTTGAGCAATGGTTTTTCTTTGGTGAAATTAGACAGAATCCCTAACATGACACTCCAGATAACACGAGACCACCAAACTTCAGTGACAGGTCATATTCACTGTATAGGCTGTGCCACATTGCCGATAATGAATTACAACAAAATCAACATTCAGATGAAACAAAAGTTAACTGCAACAAACTGACAGCCAATCAATAATCAATTCTGATTTTGCCCAGACATCAAAAGCTCCACTGCTCCCAGCCATACCTCCCACGTCTCCCTAAAGGCTAAAAACCCACATACATACAACATATGCTTTACAATTCTTCCAAGATTTTATAAGCATGGGTGTGTTTGTGTGTGAGAGAGAGAGAGAAAGAGAGAAAGATAAATATGCCAAAACCGTGACATAGTAAATAGTCCATGGCCCAATTTCATGATGGGAAGGACAAAGGAGCCAAGGCTTTAAATAAACCTGAGCACATGCAAATGCATAACCAAAATCCTCTGAGTGGGAACGGCTTAAAGGGTCAGTTCACCTAAATCACAAAAACATATTTACTCACTTCCAGGTAGTTGGATAGTTTTGGTTCTCTTCAGTTGATTCACTCAGTACAACACATATAATATTGGACTTCTCACCGCTCCATAGCCTCACTGAAGAAACATCTATATTCATGCATTCAAAGTAGACAACCTCTGTTGACGTATATAAGGCCCCGCCTGCACATACACCTTATTCATCCATCATCACAATCATCCCTCAGTTTTTACCCTCTTCACCTCTATTGAGTCGGGCTAGTTAGCTACAGCTAGTTAAGTCAGTTTCTTTAGTAGGCTCAAAATGGTCCATGTTGGTGCTGGCCATCGCTGCCTGTTGGTGAATGTGGCTGCCTGCAGAGCATTAGAACAATTTCTTTGGTAGCTCCAATGAAAACTGTGTCCTTTTTTCCCATGTTGCAGCATAAAAAAAATATACCTCCATTGTAGTAGTGGCATACATTTTCTGAAAATGGATATTTCAGTAACTGGGCAAACAAAACCAAAAGCTTTATTACTAAACATCCCTAAGGGCAAGTGAGATGTGTTGTTTCTTGTGGTTTCGGGGAACCAACCTTTATATATTGTTTAAGAACAATGTAACTTTACACAGCCTTTTAAAACACTCTCTGCATAGGAATCAATGTGAATCTCATCAAATGAGCTCCATGGCCTTGTTTAATCTGAGAGGCAACAATGATAAGCAAAGTTCCCATCCTCATTGGATTCTTCTTGGGTTTTGTCTGTTTCTCTGGATAATCATATTGTGGAGTTATTGCACAGTGAGACATGAAGTGTTCAGTCAGAAGTGCTGACTTGGAGCGATTTCTGTTTCCCATTTATCTAGGCCAGGCGAGGTAAGTTTATTTGTATAGCACCTTTCAACAACGAGGCAATTCAAAGTGCTTCACATGGTGCACCAAGAAAAGATATAAAAGAAACACTGTAACAATAAAATAGGAGATAAAACATAAGCTAAAAATACAATAAGACGCATTATAAAGTAGAATAAAAATGTGAGGTCGTCTATAACAACTGTGCTTGGTTGTAACGTTTCACCTCTCATCTCTGAAGGGGCTTTGTCTCTCATGTGCTTCAGAAAAAGTCCCTTGGATGAGAAGAGTTTACAGGGTTACACCAAGACTTCTTGCCTGGTTTGTGGTCGAACAAATTTATTTCGGTTTTATCTTTTTTTTATCTGGAAGAAATGTTGCCCCAATCACACAGTCAGATATGTAGCTGTTTTCCATAGTCTTTGTTAGTGATAGCATGTAGTTGTTGAATAGAGGCTCAAGAATGGAGCCTTGTGGAACTCCATTCAACTCTACTCATTTTTGTACACTCAGATGTGCAATTACTGATCAATACCAATAAATCACTTCAAATAGCATTCAAACCAGTTCAACTTAGTTTTCCAGTCCGTCTAATGATATGCTGTGGTTGACCATGTTGAATGCAGCAGAGATCTAGCGATACCACAACTGAAAATCTTATACTGTGTCTAAGTGGATGTCATCAAACATCGCAACAGCTGTTTAGCTGCTGAACCTTTTAATTATTTACCTTAAAAATGAGAGGTTGTGCTGTGGGCATCTAATTGTTCATTACTGAGCTGTCTGATTATTCTTTTTTTTTTTTAAGAGAGACTTAGTAAGTGCCATTTTCAGGGCCAGTGGGAAAAGAGAGCAGAGAAGTAGAGTGATGGAGCTCTCCAGCTCTCCCAGACTGCAGCTACTAGAGTGAGTTTGAAAAGTCCTGTGTTCAAATGGTTTGAGACAGGACAGCTTAGCAGAGTTGAAATGAAATGTGCTGGCAGAACAATCGAGTGCTGAAAAAATGTGGGTCTTGTGTTGCCAGTGCCGATTACAAGTGCTAAATAGATGTTTTAACATTATGTAGCCATGGCTGTTTTTCATTTTGTTTAGCCTTTTGAAAAGTAGCCAGAATTTGTTTTCAACCTGCAATTGTTCCAACAAAGGAAAGTCCTTGAAGCACAGCTTTTCATAAGCGCAGGCTGGCGGCCAAAGTCCAGCGGGCTACTTTATTTTATTAATTTTTGACTCAAAACGGTTTTGATTAACAAGTTGTGAGTTGCTGTGTGAGTACATTTTACAACCACTCTGGTTCAAAACGATGTGAGCGTGACGATGGAGGAACATGCCTGTCTGTATCAGTCTCACCCAGACTTGCTCTATATGAATATGTTCAACATGTTCAGCTGAGAGGATGTGTCCTGCCGAGCAGAGAGCAGAGTCGTCTTCAGTGTTTTACTGATATTAATAGAAATCATAGATGACAAAAAGTGCTAAGAATTGCATTGATTGCACATTGGACATCCTCATTAGACAGGGGACTTCGGAAAACATTAGAAAACACCAGTGGCAGCAACTTGATAATTGTGCAGCAAGAATTAAACTCCACTAAATGGGCTGCATTTACCATTTACACTACACAGGCCTTAATGGTCTAAATTAATGAATTGGCTTTATTTGCATTGCGCTTTGTTCTGTAGAGAGACACATTGCAAATACACACTAAAACAGGCAATGTTGTCAAAGTAAGAGCCCTAAGTGTCAATTAATAAATGAAAAATAATAACAAATAAGATCTAATTATTCCTAAATACAAGAGTTCTGGTCAGTCAGGAATATGCATGTCTTTAAATATTAACAGGAATCAACAGACTGGGTGGGTTAAAACATACAAGAGGCAATAATTTTCCTTTATTATAATTCACTACATGTTTACTATTGGGTCGGCAAACTCATTAAAATAAGCAATAATCAAGAGACCACCAAATACGGGCTATTACGGCCTCCGGGTGGGGCATGCTCCTGGACCCTCTTTGCTGGCTACCTTTTCCCACCGGCCTCCTACTCCATGTCCTTGTGAAAAGCTTTGCCTTGAAGGATCCATTTAGAAACCTTGAGTTAAATTAACACATTATAGCCTGAAAATGCTCCTCTGGGAGGCATTTACATCTCAGGGGATAAAAAAAAAAAAAAGCAAAGGGACTCATACCAACACACTTTTTTTTTCTGAGTCTTTGTTGGATGTCATCAATCATCTTTTTGAAAATGTGGATTGCTAAGGAACAAAGTCTTCGGCTCCCAAAGGCCACACAAATATGAAAGAAAAAAAATAAGGGTATAATAAATGCTCCTTGTCACAACTTGGATGAGGTCACCACTCCAGACCACTAAATTATGCAGCAGCCCCTAAGCCATGTAGACTGTGAAAGAAAAGCTGTTACATACACAAAGCCTGGCGTTACAAATGTAGATGGAAAGACTCGACAGTTCCTTTAGATTAGGTTTGAACTGAACGCAGTCTCATGTTCAGGCAGAATAAAGGCTAACAAGACCCACTTTTTCCTTTTTGCACATATAAGGGGAAGAAAAAGAAAAAACAACTCTGTAATTAGGAATACCTGAGTTAGAAATCATTGCCACAAATATCACTCCTGCTATGAAATAGCTTGAAGGCCAATGACTGTCAGCTTTCACAGGACTGTATCTGTATTATAGAGTGACACGAAAAGTGAATGTGGTCAGATATATTCATCATAAACAATTACACCTACTGTACTCTATCTAAAATCACCCCTTACTTAACATTACTAATATAACAGAAACTCATTTTTCTCTAAAGCGAGCAGGAAATTAAAACTCCATATATTTATGAATCATCATTTTGTGTCATCACTTCAAGATGTAGTGCTGCATCACTGTTCATTTTGAAATATGAAAAAAAAATCACATATTGCATTGGGAGAATGCACACGTAGGGTACATGTTACAGACAACTTTTTTGTTCTGTTGTTGGAATTTGTGCAGAACATTAAATTCAAACACATAAACTGTCATACAATAGATATGCTATATTATAAGTAAACAGTATAAGTAAAAACTATAACTATGATACAAGTTAAATCAGTGCCTCAACTATCACTAATTAAACCCAGTTTGATGGAACTGACTCTTGTCTTTGGATGTCAAATCAACCACAGACTGAACAAAATATTCAACTGTACAGTCATATCATCATATAATCATACATAAAAGATGAGTGTCACTATAAATGCAGACCCATTTAAAGTAAAATGTCATCATTTCAACGCATCATGTTCTGAACTCTAATTCAAGAGACAAATATTTTTAGGTACAGTTTAAAAAATGGAGATCGCAGGTACTAGAGCCGACGCTGTCAAACAAAAAGAGACTCTGAATACGAGTCAACAGTTTCACCACTGGGCTTTATTATAGCTTCACTGCTCCTCTGTTTGTTGCTGTATAACAAGGCAACCACAACATATGTGCCAAAATGGAAAAAAAAGGGATTAATACAGGGCCAAGGTGTTTGGTGCTCTACATCAGAAAAGATATTTTCTCGCAAAGCAGTTCTCAATACATGATGGCAACCATCTAGCAACAACATGTTTTGGCTTTTCTACACTGGCTGCAACAATCAGCTGTGGTTGCCACTTGCATAAAGCCCATAACAGTAATGTGACATTAAGCACAAACAGTGTAATACAGGGCTGCTCAAAGTAGTTGAGCTGCAATGAGGTTTGGTTTTGCCGGCCAACAACAAAGGAAAAAAAAGCTTCAAGTAAGTCAATTAAGGGAACTAGTACCATTTTGCATCAATACAGTACAATAGGTGTTTGCTTCTGGCCCATCGTCCTCCATTCATTTTAAGTTTTGGCCCTCCAGTGGAAAACATTTGGGTTCACATATAACCAGCATGTAGTCTCACCAATTTTTTCTTGAGATGAATTCGAAAACCCACTTTGAAGTTATCACATCTATCTATGGAAATTCCATCGCCCCAAAATCAGCCTCGAAATGCCATGTGCCTCGGGCTGATAGTATTACAGTTGCGTCAACAAAGACTCACTTAAAAGTAGTCGCCTGGTGCACCGAGACTGAGAAGATGACAACAAGGTTTGTTTTGTCACACGGTGACAAACACCGCAAGGCAGATAAAGAGTAATTACTCGCGTACCACGCTAAGCAAACAGGGGCCGTAGCCTTTTGTTTCCCTTCAAAAATATGGATCAGGAAAGACAACAGCGTTAACTAAATCCTCGCAGTCGGGTGTCCCTTCAATATAACAACTTCTATTCATGGTTGTTTAAAACACACACACATGTCTATTCAGTGTCAATTACAGAATGTGAGACATCTTGTAATCTTAGTTTTATTGGAATCAATGCCTGTAAACACTGGGAATAGCAGGAGCGCAATTTCATTTCAGCCCCCTGATGCATGCTGACCTAATTTTGGAGTATTTTACTGAGAATTGCAAATGTTATAAATTTGATTTATGATCATGTCAACGGACAGGAAGTACATCCAATATCTAGTCATTGCATTGGATACTGAAATTTCTTCCCACAGTATATTTCTATCTAATAACTCAAAGACGCAGGAAGCAGGTCTTCCCTGGATGGAAAATCAGTAAGCAGACAGCAACACATGGCTCGCCAGCTAAATTGATTGCTTATGTTTAAATGAGAGCCAATCAAACATGAGTGAAGAATTAGCTCAGCAAATCAAATACATTAACATAAACCGCATTGTAATCTAAACAAGGGCGTACGTATCGTCAACCCTGAAATTCCCAAGGCAATGAATGAAAGCCCCTCCGACATCCTCAGTCCTGTCACATCTTGAAAGGATTTTCTCTGACTACAAATGTCTCATGAGTGAATTTAACAAAAATCCTTCGCAAAATCAGCAAAACATTTTAATTGTGTTACAGTATTTTCAGTCAATTTTCACATATATGCTCAAATTAAAAGGGTTTCCGAGCCAAACAAGGTGCCATGAAATGTCACGATGGCGACATGATCGAGGCACTTCCACCTCCGAGTCTGGAGAATGCACGGACCTTTACAAGTGGCTTCTAATGGGCGATTCTGCCTCAGTGACAGCTTATTACAGTAGCCTATCCAATACTCATGGGAAGAGTCCATAAAACCGCACAACACATCATTAGGAACCTGTCTGACCTGAGCAGGGATGGCCGAACACCTAATCAAATGGCTTCTGCCAGTCACACGGGCTGAGTGCCATACCGGGGTTGTAGCCATGAACCAGCCAGTTTGAATGGCACAGCACTGAGGTGTGCACTTTATTCAGATTAATATCCTAGAAATATAGATTCAGATAATCGAATTTAATGCAAAGGTGTTGACATTAATAAGATGCCATATATCGTTAAATATATAACTTCATGAATTCATTTTTTGCGTCCATTTCATCTCTCAGTCATTTCTGTTGATCTAAAAAGAAAGCTTCAAATTATCCACCACGACTTTAATCAATTTATCATTACGCTCATGAATGTCTCGTCATTAGCTCGCCATAACTGGAAATGACTTTAAACAGCTGAAAAGCAGCCTCTCTACTTCCTTGTTCAGTCTGGGAGGCATCGCTGCAGTGGGAAAAAAAAAAATCAATACGCTAAAAATATGTTTGTTTTGATCCCTGTATATTAGATGTTGACTTTCTTAAGCCATGTAACCTTTAACAGTCACTGGATCAATAGGTTGGAAACTAAGAAGCCTGCTCAAATCTACTGACAAATAGCATTAAGCAGTCAAAGGGAGCAACGGTTTTTATGGAGACACCAGAAAAGACGGCACTCGAGTTGCAGTTTGCATCGGGAGAGAAAAACATTGGCTCAAACTCAATTAGGTTAAGGAGAAGAGAGCCAGCCTGCAAGCAGCTATCATCCATTAGGAGACTGTAATAATGACATATAAATGCAATTAATATGACTGATGAGTGGCAACATCCTGACAATCATTTGCCTACTTAATCATAATAGTCAGTCTGGAAAATCCCATTAGATCAGTCGCTGTAATAGTGAAAGAGCTAAGGAATAAATCCATCACTGGGTTTGTCGGAGAGTTTATTAATGTTGAATCATCTGGCTTTGACGGCGTCCGACAAGAAGTGGAGATACCAAATAAAACACGACATAACGTGTGTCAGGTTTTTGGTGGGTAAAATGTTTTATTACTAAAGATTGTCAAATTAAGTTTAAAATTAGTTGGCAGGACCTGCAAGTTCACCAAGCGATTGTTTGTGATTTGTAAAATGAAATCCAAGAAAGACTTTTACCTTTTATAACTTCTAAGTTTCATTATGTATATTCATATAGATGGCTGGTTCTATCCTTGAGCTTTGACATGAATTATTATCTCTTTCACAGAAGTTTAGTGTCAATCCTTTTTATTAATTTCCAACTTGAGATCACATGGACATTGGTGTCGCATTTTTTAATGTTGAGATGTGACTCTTTATCTGATGTTACAGCGAGTCCAAGGTTCATCTTCCAGTGTTTAGTTGTGTCAGAGCTCAAAGATTTCCTTTAAAGTCAAAGCACATTATTCCATTTGAAAATGAGGAAGTGTGATTGGGAATATGTCATAATACGTTTGTTTTCTGCCATACATTTTGCTCTTTAATGCACTGAGAGTTAGTTGAAAGATAATAAACATGCACTTCTTTCTTTACATGCAACCTTTCCAAACACTGAAACAACCAGAGACATAACACTGAAACATACAGTATGGTACATTCATGCTATAAACTCAAGTGAGGTGAGAACGTTGCCAGTGTTTGCTGTAAAAGCTAAAGGGTGGGATCACACATTGTCCAACACCTTCTTGAGAGCAGCAGAGGCAGACAGTGGTGGCTTGCTCTTGATACACTGAACACAGTGGGTTTTTTTTTTTTTTTGGTCATGTCCTCCCAACATTTGAACAATCAGTAAAGAGTCTCTTTCATAATTAAGGTCAGTTAAAAAAGCTGTGCATTAAGGAAATGAGACTCATTACTATGCACCAGATTGTCATTGTTTTCCCAATGTTTGACATAGTTGGGTTTTAGGCCAACGCTTCATGATCAAAACCAGTTTTCTGTGGCCAAGTTGACAGAGTTTACACAAGTTGCCTGGGAGTTAGAAACATACAAAATCAATCCGCACATTTGCGTCTTCACTTCCGCTCAGCCGGAATATCCTGCCCGATTCTGACAGGCGTAGTTACAAGCCTAACTAAGTGTTGATTGCTGGAGAGTGCCACTTTGAATGGACCCATTAATTCTGTTTGTTGAGCTGTCTCATTACAGAGTTAATAGTGCATTTGTCCTGATTGCGGTCATGTTACGGAACAGTGATCACACGGTTGGATTAATGGGCGGAAGGCACACGCAGCAATATAGAACGATCTGCCTAGTTTTCTGCAAAGCAAAGCATACCTGTATTTTTATGAAACAATCCATAACTACAGTAGAAGTAATCTTGAGAATTATTTTTGTAATCAGGCTAAATATGGTTTGTTTTTAATTGTGTGGTTTTTGCTACTAATCCACACTCGGAAAATCTTGTTCTATGTTTGGTTGCGATTTGCTTATTTAAAAATGTAAATATATATAGAATTCCCCCTCAAAATTCATGTATCACGCGTATGATGCCAAGCATGTGTAAATAAATTACAGGTTTTATACAATCAGTAATTACATGTTACTGTGTGCTGGATGATTGAGGTGAGCCATGCCAGTGGTAATCATGCTCTCTGCAGTTTGCTACAAAATACAGTAACTGGTTCTAATCAGTCATCATAGGCCGGGGCATTAATTACAGTAATTACAGATTCCCATTAAGTCGCAAGATCCCATAGTGATGTCTCTATATCATTCCAGCAAGTTGTGTACATAGTCAGACAAGCAGCTACAAAGCTAGAGAAATCCTGGGTATTCATTTTATGATGATACTGAATACACGAAAAAAAAAAAACTAAAATAACTTAAAGGTGCTAAAGAGAAGTCAGAGTCACCAACAGTAGGTGCAGTAAGTCTTCTTGCCAAATTCATATCCTACTTTGATCAAGATCTTGTCCCATTTTATTTAATTATTACCGTATTCATGCACTTCAAATTATGTTGTTTACTGATGTTATGTTTCCTGTATCATTTTATGGTGCAGGTAAAACAACATGAAATGTATAGTTCCTAACTAATGAGCTAATTAAAACTCAAATTCTAAAAAAAGTTGTGACTGTGTGAAACATAAATAAAACAGGATGTGATCATTTGCTAATCTTTTTCTGACATATGTACAAAGACAATATATTTAATGTTTGACCTCACCAACTTCATCAATTTTCGTAAAATATCTGCTTATTCTGAATTTGATGGCAGCAACACACTTCAAACAAGTTGGGACAGGAGCAACAAAAGACTGTGAAAGTTGTGGACAGATCCAAAAACACCTGTTTGGATCGTTCCACAGGTAAACAGGTTCATTGGTAACAGGTGATAGTATCGTGATTGGATATGAAAGGTTCATCCACAATATATAAAAATGTAAAACAAATCTACCATTTAAGTCCAACTGTCAGGAAAAGTAATTCGCCAAAGCCGTTATTTGACCATGAAATGAAGATGGAGTCTACAGCGATGACCAGAGTAGTATCAGTGTAACATCTTTCCCTCTGGCAGGAGGTATCAGAATCAGAGTCCTGACCATCACACACAGATATGTTGCTGCCTTCGGGGATCCTGTACACACAGAGATGTGAAAACATTTTCCACAAGAGCCGGTAGTCACAGCATCACCCCCAAACACTTTTTCAACAAAACAAGAAAATAGAAGCTGTTGGATTCTTGTTGTCAACCAAGGAACCAGGGCTGTAACTAATGACTATGTGGGGTTTCTTTTTATATATAAAATTTTGTTGAAAGAAATTAATATTTCCCCGATTTGGTTCTATGAGTACAATTAGAAAAAAGGAAAATGCATCTGTCATATCCACAAATCTGTTTTTGCGACATGCTCTCATAACTGCTTTACCATCAGACACCACTTCTTCAAGGTGGAGCGCTGAGAAAACAAACTGGCTTTTCAGAACCAGAATAAACAGAGATTAAAAACCTGCCATCTTTTAGTCTGCAGCTACTGTGTTGCCTCCGCTACGGGCCTCACTGTTTCCCTCCCTCTTTGCTTGATGTGCGAGTTATTTATTTAGAAGGAGTGACATTAACATCACCAGCAGACATGCTACATGTGTTTTCATTCCCCCTCTGAATGTGTAATCCTGTGAAACAGATGGGAGGAGGATATGTCTAGATGCCTATTTGTGTAAGCCACCAACACTTGTTTTATCACCATTGGGTCCATGCATGGCTGCGTTACTTAAATGGTATTAGTGTAGAGTCTTAATCAAATCAGCTTTAAATTGTACAGCTCTGCAAACAGTCCACTTCTCGCACTAAAACGACAATGATGGACAATCCCTTAAATACCTACAAAAAGACCTTATAAATAAACAACCACAAACCCGCCACTGAATAAAAGGCTGCAAATCCATGCACGCCCATTGCTCACCTTGACAATGCTCTTAACCGGTCCGAAGACACATCACCTACCAGTGACCTCGGGAGAGCATGCTACGCCGTGTTACACTTCCAAGGGTAATTGCTGTTAGATCAGAGCTAATCCAGAGCCAGACAAAATACCTGGGAAAAAAAATGCACACTGTGTGCAGCGCCTCTGAACGAAGGCGAGGCGGATGCAGCCATGACATACCAATGAGCTTCCTCTGGATAAGCATACAATGTGTGAGGCCAAATGCCCATTTTCCCCTGAGGCTTATCAGAAGTGCGTAGTTGTGCTGAAAACACCTCTATTCACTTTCGCCGGCGCTGTATGAAAGGCAAGATTAAATCTGACTTATTCTAAAAAAAAAAAAAAAAAAGTAAACAGAAAGTGCGGCGTTGGATAATAATGACGTGAAAACATGCCGCACTTTATCAATTTTAAAAACCTGCCATCCTTCTCTATATGTAACGATTGCACAAACTGGCTTCATGAGCAGATGCATAACAAAAAACAAACTGTAGAATTGAAAACGCTGACAACAATAAAAACTAATTTCAAGCAGATGTAATTGTAGGCACCCTGCGAACCAAACAGTTGTTAATAGCTGTATGTATGATTCTCTGTGCGGCTCTCAAAAAAATAAGCTCCTTTTGTCAAACCCGTACAATGGCGCCATTATCTAACAAATGAACAATGCTTCATCATAACTTAATCTTCTCTACCTGAGGTCATACGCAGTGTTCGGCCGTATCTTACTGACGACTTCAGAGCGGAGCAAATGTCTGAGTTTTGTTTGAAATCAATGGGCCGATATTATCCGGGCCGACAACTGGAAAAAGAAGACTTAGAGCATGTGTCCCTGTGCAGATAAAGCAAACTCCACCAGGAACTTGGCCAGATGTGCATGATGGAGCATTAAAAAAAAAAAATTGTGGGAGGGAAACCATCAGTGGAGGGGAGATTAATGGTGCACATTCTTTATCTGAAAGGAAATCTCAGCGATTGTACAGCTTGGAGGGAATGCAAATAGGTACAAACACACCAGCATAGATAAAAGGTTTAAAATCTTTTGTAGGAACCATGGGGGATACGACGGTAGCGAGCTGTGCGGAGCTGGCACGTTTCCAAGGTGCAGAGCAAATTCTGGTGAGAATCAAATTTTATGGGTCTTAAACATCATTGTGACCAGCTTATATGAACAATGACTCTCCTTTTTCCTCTTTGAAACGCACACACTGCTTGTCATGTTTGCAAAATAAAACCCTTATGTGATTTTGATAATTCCATTAACCAGGTTGGTCGAGACTATTTAACCGCACTGCCACGGTGCTGATGAACTAATATAGCCAGTATTGCTCCTATAAAGCCGAGGCACACTCTCCTGCGTGTACTGTAAGTCTGCAGATCAATGAAAGACAGAAATAGATGAGAAAAGCACATCAGAGCTTGAATCCTAAAATTCTTCATACATAAAGTCTGCTGTCGAAGAAAGAAAGTATGGCAAGTTCAGAATAAAAGCAGAGGTTGCTGAACAATATATAGAGCTCGAATGAAAGACACAAGGACAAGAGGGAGCGTGAGCAACTGGAGCCCAAACAGAGCGAAACTGGGCTTTCATCCTGCTTATGATCTGGGAGTCTAACCTGCCAAACAGTGGGAGGACATTTACAGGCCGCTTAGTCTGTTTGAAGATGGGGAGGGTGGGGGCTGAGAGTGAATTCCAGCGAGGCAGGTTCTGGGTAAACCCAACATTTCACTGACAGGCCGATGCTCACTTCCGTCTTATTCCTCACTGGTCTTAATTATGGCAGTGGTTCTGTTTTTCAGATTACAATTTGATGGACCCACCCATGAATAAAGAAATTCAATTCCCTTTAGAGGGCGAGAAACTTTGCGACATCAAAACCGCCCACCTAAAAGAATTATTCATAATTGGAAAAAAAATATGATAATTCAAGATAAATCAGGAAGAATGAAGACAAGAATGGATAAATGAGGCTAACAAACACTTTGCAGCCTATTTTTGGCAACACGCTGTTTTTGTATTTCACATTATTCCTTTTAATCCAGACAGATTGAATTGGTCTTTGTTGCCATTTCTGTTATTGGCGAGAAGTGAATGCCACGGAGAAAAGGGGCTCTGAAAATAAATTGCTTGTGCTGATGACTGACTGACGCTTTGATTTGCGCTAAATTAATTATGCGTGAAAATGGCACGAAAAAGTTTGAATATCCACAAAACGGTCAAATTATTGCAGCAACTTCATGGAGGAGTGTGGAAGACGCGAGCGGCACTAATATTCGTCAGAGGCTGCTTTTCGTGTGCGTCACTCTGAGAGTTGGCTCAGAGCAGGTACCCGTCGTTCCCATCACAACTCTTGCAAGGTAACTCAGAACTTGCACTCTGATACCTCTTGGATGATCTTCACAGTTTTGAGCAGCACTGCAGCTTCTAAGCACAAATCCAATGTGAGAACACCTCTGGGAGCAAACAACATTCATTTCATACACAAAATGACTGTCTGGTCTCCAAGCCTGTTTCTCAGCTCCAATCCAAGCAAGTCCAAGATAATTAGAGTTTCTGTTTTTTTATGTTTACCTGTGGACATAGGAAGGAGGGAGGGGAGGTATTTTTACGACTCGTTTGAAAAAACAGACACCAAAAAATTAGGGAATCAACATTATGTCAACGTAGAATTTGACTTCATCAAATACCAATCGAGCGAATTCAATAATAACACAATCCCAGTAAACGCTTCATGTTTGTTCGGGATTGCAGCCACAGCCACTGTCGGATTGTTTTCTCTGCCTGAGTGTGTTTCTAAATGTGTGAATGTGAAGCAGAAAATCCTACATTCCTACAATTTACTCTATTTCTTTTTCTTTCTTTTTTTTTTTTTCAAATTTTAGCCTCAAATACAAACTGACTTTCATTAAATACAAAGCAATTCCCTGTTACACAAAACACTTGGTATCAATAATTTTATGTGAGGATCGATTCTCGAAATTAAACGTCAGGCCGATAGGCATCAGTATTGATCTGCTCAACTTTGGCGGCGAAATAGCTGGAGAAAAAAAAAAAACATGTTCTGATAGCAGCAGTGGAGGAAAAACAATATTCAAGTCAGACCACTGGACTCGGCAATCAAATCACATAACGGAATAATAGAAATGGAGTTTATTCATCCTTTTGAAACACAGCTTCCATTTTGTGCAGGTCCAGTAATTTTCTGTTGAATCCAAATGACTGGTTGTTATAGAGACACAGATTGTTAATCTGCCTCGAAAACCCTGATGAAAACCTTGATTTCTCTTTCAGAGTCGTATTCAATGCTGTGTCTTTAGCCAATTAACCTTTAATGGAAATCTGCCCTTCTATTTCCTGTCTTTTATTCAATCAAATCAGAGCTTTGTTGAAAGGTTGTGTGCGCTCCTCCTGCTTTATACCAAAGTCTTCATTGTCCCCAGACGGTGACCTCAGTGATCTGTGCGCCAATTTGCACTTATAAATAAAATATTCAACATGTCTACAGATCATGCGCGGCTTTAAAGACATTTTGTGCCGGTTGATAGATTTCACCTGAACTCCCTGTGCCCCAAATGTCGACCCGCATTATAAAAAGTATTTCGCTAAGGGAGCAAATACATTACACAGTTTTTGTCACAGAGGGCTTTCTATTATGTGTTGGGGGACACACCAGAGGAGTCCAAGGAGCAAAAAGAGCAACTAAATGGAATTGCTTTTATAAATCAGTGTCACATTATGCATTCAGTGCACAGACTAGAAAGCCCCTGTACAGTACACAAGCAGAAAGTTTATGAATCTTTTGGGAATCCACTTGCAAGATTCTCTCTTGTTAGATACAACGACCAGGCTGTTCTTTGATACTATCCGAGCTTTACATATCAAGGTTGGTTGTCTTGGACTCGCAGAGGTTCGCCCACATGAAGCAATGCACGAAGAAACTTAGACGGGAAGTTGCAAAGAGGTAGATGGGCAACATTACACGGCAGCACTGTGAGAAAAGAAGTTCATCAAAGGGGCAGGGTCTTACAGGTGTGACATTTAGGTCGCCTCTGTTTTTTATGCTAATGTCCAAATTCATGCAAGCCGCCAGTTTTGGTTTCCGCGAAAAGAGACGTGATCGTCCTGGTGAGAGTTCTTGGCCTTGTCAGCGAGCCATAGCAGAGATCCTGTTTTAAAATGCTAATGGCTGAAATGGCTGTCAGGCCGCTAACAGGAGTTGTGTGTTTTTCTACAAGCAGCGTGCTCAGCTCCACATATCTGATTCAACCATTACGTTTCATAGAGATTTAGCAATTACATGTATAAGCAGACAAACAAATTTGTTTGATACATAAGTAAACAGAGCTTCATGTTTATGCATAAGGGAGGTTACACACTTCATCAGGATCTACCCGTTTCTTTATTTACCCTGCTAAAGCAAATCACCACGAAAGATCGCATCTTAGCTGACTCATTTCAAATACGCAATCTATGACAAACAAAAAGAAAAAACAAAACTAAAAAGCTATTGAATTTTGCCTTTCCCCTCATGTACCAGCATCATCTTTGATCTTCCGTACCAATTAATCACAAAAAGGGTCGAAACGTAAGAACAATCGTGAGTGTTGTTGTTTTGCATAATTGAGAGAAAAAAGGGCAGAAAAAGTGCGCTTGTGTATTCATTCGGGGCATTTACATACACTTATTTGTTCGGTCCGTCAGAGATAACTACAATGCGCCTCTCGGCAATGGGAACGAGCAAATGATTATCCTGAGATCAAAGCTGTCCACCACTGCCACAAGGCATGACTACAGAGACTGGTAATAAAACAAAGCAAAATACGGCTCCTGCAAAAAGAAGCGCGACCAGCACGGGTCACGGACCACAAGCCACCCTTTCCATGAAAACTCTTAGGCCTGAAAACGTTAAGTGAAATAAGCCTGATTTCTCACTCTGTGACTGTCAAATGAGTTCCCATGATACAGCCTCGCAATCTGTTGTTTGTTTTTTGGAAAAGATGTTTCTCGCATAAGGAAAATGTTTCAGACTGCAACCTAACATGGTGCCACAAGCAAATACCAGAGTGTTCGTTACAACGGCAGAGGCATACGAATCTGTGCAGCTGCAGACTGAAACTAAAGTCTGAATCTGTATATGAACTCCTTGCATTGAACTTCTGAGGTTGGGCATGTCCATGGTTCTGTTTGATTGATTAGTTGTTATAAACTTTGTACACAAGCCTGATTTCCACTTCCAGATTTAGCCATGAGTGATTGTGGAAGTGCTTTTTAATCAACTCTTTAGAACTGAATATTTGTCCAATATCTTTTAACAAGTGAATGCAGATGCTTCATCACAGGGGTCACTGAAAATGATGTGAATCGTATGCTGTTCTCTTCACAGTCACCACATCTCAACTCAATCTAATTTGTGTTTGACAGCACACTTCACCACTACCCTCAAAACTAAATAACTAAACGAGTGGATGTATTTTGCTCAAGTAAAAGTTTCAGAGTTGTTCCTTTAATTTCTCACACATCAGAGCTGTGTTTTACACCCACAGTCATCAATCTTTCACACGTGCAAGTGTAACCCATCATCTGCAGCGATCTCTCAATTATCATCAAACTTTGATTGTGAAAAACTTGACACGTCACTATACTTGACACACTTAGCTCGTGCTGGTAAAATGTGTGCACATGGTCTGAGGTATAAACATGTACATTCGCGGTGCGCATTAGAAAAACATGAGCAGGCATTGGATGCCTTTGTGTGTTTCCCTTTTTAACACAGATGGACCCTGGTCATTTAATGACATCCGCAATCAAAGGAGTAGCTGACGAATCACGATGGTCCTAACTTGCACTTTTTCACAACAAACTGTTCAACATAAATTGTGATTAAAATAATGTAATTTAACCTGATAAGACATTTCTGACCAATAACAGCTGGAATATCTTGCAATGCAAACCAATCACAGAGCGTCTCTTCTGTCCGAAAGCTGCCACTTAACTGTGCATGAACAAAGCAAAAGACATGAATTTGATAACACTTCAGTGCATGTAGAGAGTGTGGTTAGGAGCAGAATTCGCACTGCAAATGAGAGTGCCTGTAGTAAAGCATTAATCTTAAAAAGACAGCCTGCTATAGGTCTATTATAGCAGGTCAAAAGATGATAAATAGACCATTTGATGGCCACCATGGATCCTGTTCTCTATGGTCTCCTAACACACTCGGCACATCAGTTAAATGAGCTCGTTAACAGTATTCCTAACTCTACTCCATTCAAAAAAAAAGAGAGAAATTTTAAAAAAGCCTCTACAAAAACTCACACCGCCATTTCAGCTCTGCACATGTCACACAACTCCCATCTCTCCTCTTGACCTTTTCCCCTCCTCCGCCTCCTTGTCCTGCAGCGCTCAGCTCAAGCCCTGACAAAAGATTGAGATGTAGTGCGGTGTGTACATGTTGGCTGCAACAGGGAACAGAGCGCTCCAGTGAAGGCATTCTTTTTTTCACTTCGCTTTACCACTGTTGCCTTTAATCTCTCATCTCTAAGCAAAAGCAGGGTTTGCTGTTACTCCTGCTCGGAGAGATACAGCGAGGCGGAGGAGGGGAGATGGAGGGAGGACAAGGCTGGCTGACGTGGCCGGGCTCGATAAGATGTGCGAAAAAAAAAAAAAGGACGTGGCGGAAAATGAAAAAGATTTTTAGTCCATCGCGATAAGGATAAAGGACAGGGAGGCATTTGAATGTTTTCGATCCTGCAGTAAGTGCCCGAAGGTTTTTGAAAAAGGTGAACTCCTAATGAGGTGTTTACCGAGTCAGCCATGTTGCTAAACGTATCGATTTCCACCCGGTCCCACAACATCACTTAAAATGAGCGAGGAGAATCATCCTGTGTGACAAAGCGTAGCAGCGTCGGGATCTTCTTCCCAGAATTTTCAAGTATGATGCTGCAGAGTTGCGTTAACAACATAATGGATTTTACACATTGCGAACTAAAGTTTAAAAAAAAATCTGCATTAACACGCTTAGTAAAATGATGGCGCCACAGTATGGAGCTCAGAAAGAGATGGAAAAGCCCTGAAGCTGAAAAGTTAAACACTTCAAACTGAATGTGACTTAAATACAAAACCTCTTTGCTGGCATGTTAAAATGCAGCCACACAAAAACAATAAAAGCAAAATCCAGAACATTTTACCAAAGGTGAGAACAGGTATACAGCGCTCATTATTATTTTTCAAACACATAAAGGCTAAGAAAACAAAACAAGGGAAAAGGGGGGAAGGGGGGAAAGTACATTTCCTTTGCACTGCCCTTTCTGCTCATCCCTTCTCCGTGACACCAGAGGCAATAAATCAACGCTGAGCAGCCAGGCCACAGTGGGAAAGGGACTCACTGTCCTTTCTCCCCCCATATACACTAACCTCTGACGCCGGTTCAACAAAACAATCGGACATCTGACAGCGTCGGAGGAGCGGACGCCAGGCCAGCGCTCATTACGTGTGTGGATGGCGTGTGGCTAATAAGGAGATCTCTGAGGGACTGTTATGTAAAAAACGTATAAGTGAAAGTGAGCTGCTGTGAGGAAGTGAACAGTGTTTGTTTACAACCGGTGAACACTGCGGCACAAGGAGTACATGTTAGAGCAAAACAGGGGGGGAAAAAGTCAATTATGTTATTTTAAGCATGAGAGGTCAAAATGTCCTTTGCAAAGGCGAGAAAACGACGCGCAGGTGTCTCCAGTGTGACAAGACACCTGCAGCTACAACTTCCATCATGTTGATTCTCTGAAGCATGTGAGTGAGTTGTTTTGAGTTGTTTACATTTTTTGCAACTTTTTTTTTGTTCTTTATTTCGAATCGCATTATCAGGGGGAGCTTTTTGCGGAGTCCAGCTTGTTAGTCTGTCTTGTGTCAGATCCTGATGTTTAACAGCTTTGAGAAAGCTTCAGAACAACACATTGAAAGAACAGAACAGAGTGTTGGTGTGTGGTTGTCCGATACAGTTTGCACACTATATATAATGTTTGGTGGGTATTAAAATGAAGAAAAAACAAAGTGTGACTGTGTGAGGTTTAAGCTTTTGTAGCATCCTGCAGCCTCAGAATTCACAATTTTCATGCAACAGAGGAAATAATAACCTTGAATATTGATGCAACAAATACAATTCAGATAATAAAAATTCACCGTTTGCGTAATTCAATTTGCTCATTTTGCTCGGCTACATCAAGATTTTTATGATTTCAAGTGCAACATTTCACTTCACGAGCAGGACCACTGATTCATCCATCAAGGCAAAAGCTGATTGTCAATACGAGGAAAAGACAGGTGACACCAAAAAAAAGTCTACTTCTGTCTTGGACCCGCTCCAGGATCTCAACGCAATTACGGCAGCAGAATCGCCATTAGCATTTCGGCGTGCGGTCGTGTCATGACATACCCAGCATGCCATGAAAACCAGTGTTTGTTCGTGTTGGAATCTCACACTGTTTCCTGGCAGACAACACATAGATTCAATGAAAAGATCAGCAGAGTATGTTAATTTGGAAAAAGTAACAGCGCCATTAAGCTTAGAATTCCTACTTATTCATTTTTTGTTTTGGAGTGAAAACATGATTTATGGCGGATGCATCTACTTGCAAGAGGCACGGGCGAACACGCTGGCATTAAAACTATTAAACCCCCTCCTCCTCTTCCTCCTCCTCCCTCCACAGCGTGCAGTCATGCACTGGAAGGGTGAAGCAGCAAATTTGCTAGCTGTCTGACTGGGAGGACAGAGAGGCCTTTCTCACCAGTCAACGGCTGTCCTTAATGAGAATAGAAAGTGATTTACTAGCTTAATGCTCCAGCCCTCAGCCCGGCTGCCCTGCCTTTGCTTCGCGCAGCCGGTCGCGCTCGGCAATCTTCATAAAGGAGAATGAAACTGAGACCGGGCGAAGAGAAGAAAATAAACACAAAAGACAAGCGAGGCACAGTCCGAAAAACTGTAGTAATGAGACATGGATTCTCCTGGTTCCCACATCACTGGCCTCCACTGAGTCTTGCATCTTTGTATTTGCCACATAACAGGATTTCTATCACGCTGAGCCAATACAGTTGCCCTGAACAGATTGGGAGCCGGGGGGGAAACGTGCAGCATCCAGCAATTACGCTCCACCTTGTGTGGCTTATTGCATTTAACAAACATTACTGTTGCACCACACACACACACACACACACTCTCTCCGCACATCCACCAACACACAGTGATAAAGAACAGCAGCCCGGCTCACACAGCAAAGGGAGTGCGAGAACATTCATCTTTCGCACCACTCAGTGACATAAGTGAAAAATATGGAGGGAGCGAGGTGAGTTCCCTTTTTCGTGCATCCTCCCTCTCACGAGGCAAACATCTTCGGAGGTTCGGCGTAAAAGCACAAACACTCATGTCCTCTATGATCATCCAATCAGAGCCTGCCGCCGCCGCTGCTGCTCCCAGGACCACGTCGAAACCGCCAGCGCTGTTTTGACTCACACAGACCAACAAAAAAAAAAAAGGTGCTCGAGCCAAATGTTGACTTATGACAACTCACAGCAGCGATGCATGCTGTCAATCACGTGTTCGAGCCTGAATAAAATAGCAATTTCATGCACATTTGCGGGGCCCAAATTGCATTCCTTGATTGGGGCCAGCTTACTTAAGGGGGGGGGACGCGTGAAATTTCAAGTCATAATCACATTGAAGCACAAAATAGGGAGATGGGGGTGAGGAGA
The DNA here is from genome assembly GCA_037975185.1 of Centropyge bicolor. Lineage (NCBI taxonomy): Eukaryota > Metazoa > Chordata > Actinopteri > Pomacanthidae > Centropyge > Centropyge bicolor. Next base: position 6,236,352 of record JBBMOC010000019.1, on the reverse strand, counting down.
GGGTGAGAGGAGGGAAACACCTACAACATGACTTTAAGGTAGTTTGAGCACTGATTGGATTGTAATGTTAGCTGGATTATTATGCATCAATGCAAACAAGGTGATGGAGACAGGACAGGTGCAAGATGTGTGTGTGTGTGTGTGTGAGTGTGTGTGTGTGTGTGAGGCTGCAAACACAGCAGCAGCAGAAGCAGCTCTTACCCAGGGTGAAGTAGGGGAGAGCTGTGTTGTCAAGATCATCCATTACAGAAATTCTCCCAGGTAGGTCGGTCCTAACGAACAACAGGAGCCGGGATTCCCCCCCTCCTCCCGTGAATCCTCCTCCTCCTCCTCCACCACCAGGTCCTCCTCCAGCACCACCAGCACCACCTGCTCCACCACCAGCACCCCCTCCTCCTCCTCCTCCTCCTGCTGCTCCCCCTCCTCCGCCGCCTCCTCCTGCACCGGCCACGCTGCCCGAGGCTCCGCCGGTGAAGCTGAACTCGTTCTCCCGGAGCACCGGCAGGGTGGACACGGTGACGGTCTTCAGCTCGCACGGCGGCTCCGCGTCGCTCTCTTTGTCCCGCTCCGCGTCCGGCAGCGACGGCACCGCTCGGTTCGCGCAGCCCTCCGTCAGCAGGAGCCCCGCGAGGAGGACGCGGAGGTGCGGCAGTGAGATCCTCGCCATCCCGCTTCCTCGTGTGCGGTTCCCTCGCTTTGACTGGGGCTCATAAGCCGTCCGTTCACTTATAGCGGGATCCGGTGGCTGCGGAGAGGAGTCGCGTCCGTCCAGGAGGCGGCAGCACAGGTGTGGTGAGGATGACATCTGTGGGCTCCTCACCTCACACACACACTCACACACTCACGGAGAGAGACACACACGCGCACACAGCCGACTGCGTCCGCACACACCGAGGGACTGAGACAGCACACACACACACACACACACACACACACACTGTCCTCTGAGGAGACATCATCATCTGACTTTATTCATCTGTCCAAGAGAAGCTTCATCAATATTTGATTATGATGAAAGACAAAAAGAGTTGAAATGTTGGCATCTGACCTTTTTTTTTCATTTTTCTTTTTATGAAATAAATGATTCAACTATCATGAAGGATGGTGGAATGTAACTAAGTACATTTACTCCAGTACTGCACATAAGTCAAATTCAAGTATTGAGTATTTCCATTTTCTACAGAAAACCTCCACCACACAGCTTTAGTAACTTGTTACATTTGAGCTTTAGTTACTAGTTACTTTTTCAACCTTAAATATTTGATTGGTATCATAAATGAGAAAAAGTTCAAATGTCAAATCACATAATTTGGACATTTGACTTTTTTTTTCTTTTAGTGAAATAAGTGAATCAACTGTCATGAGGGATAGTGGAATGTAACTAAGTACATTTACTCAAGTACTTTACATAAGTCAAATTCAAGGTACTTTACTTGAGTTTTTCCATTTTCTGCACAGAACCTCCACTAAAAACCGCTTTAATTACTTGTTACTTTTCAGCTTTAGTTACTTTTTCAACCTTACATATTTGATTGTTATCATAAATGAGAAAGAGTTTCACCCTTTTTTTTCTTTTAATGAAATAAATATTCAAGTAAAACTGTCATAAGTAAATGAATAAGCAAATGAGTGTATGAGGGACGGTGCAATGTCACTAAGTACATTTACTCAAGTAGTGTACATAGGGTGTGAGTATTTCCATTTTCTGCACAAAACCTTAATTAAATTGGTCTGTCGATCAGTTTTAGTTACTAGTTACTTTTCAGCTTTAGTTACCAGTTACTGTTTCAACACTCATGAATCTTTTATTGTAATAATAAAAGAGTGGCAATAAGAGAGTGAAGCCTCCACAAAATTTTCCTGATAGCATTAGTTACAAGCTACTTTTCAGCTTTAGTTACTAGTTACCTTTTCATCCTTTATAATTAATGTTTATTAAAGAAAAATGATTCAAGTAAAGCAGTCAGAAGTAAGAAAATACATAAACACATTTGTGAATGAGGGACATTGGAATGTAACTAAGTGCATTTACTCAAGTACTGTGCTTAAGTACAATTGTACTGCACTACTACTACTGCTTGCACTGCTTTCCATTTTATGCAACTTTACTTCAAGTCCACTACTTTTCAGAAGCCAAAGCTTTTACTCAACTACATTTGTCTGACAGCTTTAGTGACTAATTACATTTCAGATTACAATTCTTCGTACCCTTCCTGTCCAGTGAAAACCACATATCTCCAAATTGGTGCTTTCAAATTGAAATCTGATAAAATGAAGGATTAAGGGTTTCTTTATGGGTTGGGGAAATGATTCTACTTCTTAGTTAAAAGCTAAATAAACTATTTCGAAAACCCTCCTGAAATTTGCTGATGCACATTTTCACTCAAATTAGTTTGAATGCAGGCCTTTTACTCGCGGTGGAGTACTTTCACAGCGTGGTATTTAGTACTTTTACACCACTGGTAGCCTCATCATTCAGAGTTCAGCTGACCTTGAAAACAGCAAAAACTATCACCTCAGAGTCCATTTAGTAGCTGCTGTGGTACTTTAGAATATCTCATCATCAGCAGATGGCGTTTGCCAGATGCCACGAGACGACGAGTAGATGTTCATATTTGATTTGATATCTGAGCACTTTAAGGACTTCTCATCCAGGCTGACACGAAACTGAGGTTCAAAGTCGCACTTGACCTTCACTAGTTTACAAAACTATATCTTTATGTTTTGTATTTAAAATGCAGAGATAATATGACATAAGGAAGTTTTTGTTTTCTTCAATCAGCAGATGACCTAAAGCGCTGTCTATAATTTATCAACAGAACACAAGGATTCATGTTTAACACACTGTATTGACTATATTAAATAGTGATTAATAATAAACAGCATAAAACCACAGACGCATAAGCAGCAAGTAGATGAGGCCTCGGGTCTTCAACTCACTGCGTCCTGAAAGACTCAGCAGCAAGTGTTCAGCAAAGGATTTTCATTCATCCTACTGTCAACTCATTCACTATTAAAGCAGATCTTTTCAAATATAAAAGCTGCATTAAGTCTGCTGCTTTCACTGAATGTGGAGTTTTTCACCTGAAAGAGCTGAGTTCAAACTAAAGCACAGTTATTCCACCCTGAAAAATATCATTGCGGGTGACTGCACCAGAAATTAAAGTGAGCAAATCTACATAGCAAATTCACAAGGTCTTCTACAGAGAAATACAATGGCTGCATTGTATAATCACAAAAAGCGGGATTTAATGACGAAATAAAATAAAGCGTTAAAGTTATTCTTTAATCAATCTTCTTCAATCAACCAATGGAAGCAAGCAAGCTTTATGTTACACACACCTCAATACAAGACCTCAGAGTCAAATTAGTGTGTTCATGCAATGCATTAACATTATGATCAGGGGTCAGCACTATTTCAATGTTAAGGCTTCGTGTCAGCTTTATCTTTATAATCTGTGAAGGGGAAAAAAACTTCCTCTACATTCAGGGAAAAAAATGAAAAATGAGAAGCACCTTTCCCCCCCTTTGTAACTCCCTTATGTGTAATTAAAGTTTAATTGTCTGGATCACCCAAACTTTAAAATAAATCAGAATATTATATATACTGTATACTATATAATACTGTGAGACAGTCTGTGATCTTGTCCATGAAACAATCAAGTGTTTGACAAAGTGTTGAACCTCTCTCCATCCTTGCTTGTGAACGACTGAGTCTTTTCAGGATGAACCTTTCATACCCAATCATGATACTATCACCTGTTACCAATGAACCTGTTTACCTGTGGAATGATCCAAACAGGTGGTTCTGGATCAGTCCACAACTTAATTAGAATATATATGTCAAAATGTATTGGCCAATTATCACATTGTTTTATTTATATTTTACACAGCATCACAGCTTTTTTCATATGATTCAATCACACGGTGTGACAACAAATTTTTTTACTGTATTATGGTTTTGCAATGAGTGCCCCTGAAATTAATGTAGCCTGTATTAGTGTTGCATGAGAAGGAAATGATACCAGGCCTCAATCAAGACATCAATCATTTCCTGACTTTGCAACACAGTTGACAATTAAACTTGAAAACAGAAGCAAAATGTTTTCACCAAATATTCAACACTTTATTCTTAGATTCTCGTTTCCTCCTGAAACTGTCTCACTGGGAACAACTTGTTTGCTCAGCTCCATCATTCTCTTTGTGTATTGCATTGTGGACAAGAGTGTCCATCAACACACTAAAAAAAAAAAACAGCTAATTTTGTATGCACACTGACATCTTTGAGAACGCTTATTATTTGTCACTTTTCCACTGTGAACATGCTGCTTACTCCAAACTTGCTCAGAATTAATATGGAAAAGGCACGCAGCGCCAGCCACTCTCTCTCCACAGTGTTGAAATATTCAAACACACTGTCTTGCTGTTTTCCCTCCACAGTGCCGAAGCGTTCAGTCACAGGGTCGGTCCCAGTAGCCACGCTTGCAGTCTTGAGTACTTAGGTGCACATTCGCATGCCACCTGGTGAGAAGGCACATGTGTGCTCTCTCTGAAAACGACTAAACAAGACTACTTTTGCAGGATAATGAGTGTGGCCCATTTGCAACACACAGCAGAGTTATTTAAACTCATCAACATGCAGATTTCATGTATGAATGTGCCTCCTCTCTCCAAAAAGTTATTATCTTTTCAGAAATATAGCTGTTTAAAGGAGTACAAGTTGACAAATGTGGCAACACAGAGTTGTCACTCAGTAGTTCTGGGGTGCACAAAAATGTTGTGCACGCTCATTTCAGTGATGCCTGTTGGTCAGTTTGTATAAGTGAGTAAAGCACATTCACTCTATTTGACATGAGGTGGTAAAAAAAAAAAAAAAAAAAAAGGCCAGAAGTCAATATAATTAACCCCCATTTGATGTGCACTTACCCCGATACTGATGTGAAGCTGTAGTCAGAGCTATTAGATTCAAAGTGTATCCCATCATACATCACGGTCTCCTGCACCAGTGTTAATGCACCTATTACCTGGCTTTCCAAACTGATGCAAACACACATAGGTCATAACGTTCTTTAACAGCAGAGCATTGATTGTCCACACACCAAGCCAAGTCTTCTTAATGTAAAAATATATTAAACAGTATCAACAATCCTAACCCCAGTAACGGCAGGGTCATGTAATATATGACTTTTATTGATTTTTTTTAAAAAGCTATAATGAACAACAAAATTTAATAATCGCAAATGATTCTTCTTCTAAATGTATGAACACAGATGCTGTAGAAGCTACAGTAATATAACATAAAACTAAAATAAAGAAAAGGTATTCATCTCGCCTCAGAATTTTTAATTTTGATATTGATCCCCGTGTTCTCTGTTATGGGAAGCCAGGAGCAATTACGCAGCTTTTTTTTATTCATGTATAAACACGACGAAACTTTGGCAGAGCCTCAAACGCTGTTATCACTTACTTTATTGTATTACTCCTTCAGTTGCCCTAAATGTGTGTTTCTGTTTTTCTCAATTTCAGTTTATTGTTGTTGATTATTGTTGCTGTATTTTTGGCAGTTTCTATCTATATTTATGTGAAAAAAATGAGATCAAATTTCTTTTAAAAAAGTGTCTGAGCTCGAACAACTGAGCCAAAATTTGCCTGAGCGACAGGGAGAGCTCATTAACTAAGTGAGTCCCAGTGTGTCTTTTAAATCCAAAACACAATTGCAATCATTGAAAATGTGTCACACAAGGCGGCAGTGAACTTGCAAATACTGTACAGCAGGTGTGAGTATTGAAACGCTTATTCTCTGTGTGTAACTCTCTCTGTGCTTTAGAGACGTTTAAACCAATGATGTTCCCAAAATCAGTCCTGGTTTCCAACTGAGACCATTATGACTTCTGGCCATTTTTTTGAGAGTTGCCTCTGAAAAAGCAATAACGTAGTGACTTTTTCATATTATATTAAGTCATCGGTTATATTGTGGAATATTTACACACACATTCACTCTTTGTGGATATTGTGGAATGAGTCCCACAATGAGGAAATTTACAGTGTTACGGCAGCAAGATGATTAGTAGGTAAACAATATGAACAAGAGAAGCAAATAAAAATTAACAAGTTAACTAGAGTAAAAAGTATCAACTATTGAAATAGAATAAAAGTATTGAGAATTTAAGCATAGGAAATATACAAGTATCAACAGCTCAAACCAGCCTAGGTGGTATTACATTGACGAGAAGAAAAAATATGAAAATATGAGAATATGAGCACAGTATGGGCTAAGAGATGAAATAATGCACAGAATATTTTTTAGTATTGCATGGTTGCAAATGAATGGGTGAATCTGATTGTTCATATGTTAAAACAGACTGATCTTTTTTTGTTGTTTTTTTAAGATGTTGAATTTATATAATTGTGTCTTCAAAGAAAGAAAGAAAGAAAACAAAAAGACAACTTTGTATAGGAAGATATGTGGTAAAGTTAAAGGAGTGGTCAGAATTTAAGCACCACATTAGGAGAGGTTTGGTAAAATGTACTGAAGTCATTGCAGCAGTTTCTCCAGTGACCAGCTTGGTTTATTGTACTGTGTTTGAAAATATGCAATGAAACTACTCTACATCAGACTCTAAGAAGATGATTGTTGACTGTTGTTTCCAGTGAAGTGTATCAAGGTGTGACAGGGGCCATTCTGGACCTGGCAACCACATTACAAATAATAAAAAGAACTCTTTAAAAGACGCCACAGAGCATCAGCTGACCCAGCTATATGCAATCGTCATAAGTGAGCAACTCTGCTTGAGACGCTCGAGAGGCAAGAACGCGTCTACTCTTTTCTGTTGTCTTCCCATCTTTTCCTCACGTCTTCCATGCATTTTTAAGTGGGAGGAACCCAGGCGCAAGGAAGAAGATGAAAGTAGGATAAACAAAGACACAAGGAATGAAGACAAATGAGACGAGCCCCATGTGTATTCGCTCGCAAACTCTCTCTCTGCCGTGCAGGAGCGTTCAAACCCGGTCTCTGTTTCTCTGTCGAAGCTCGATTCAAAAGATGCGTCAAATTCAATGCAAATCAAATAATGCATTTTCTTCTCTCATTTTTAAAAATACCATCATTTAGAATATCACATAACCAAGGACAAATTGTTTTTCTTCTTGTTTTTTTTTAGTGCAACGCACACACAATCATTTCTCTGGGACTGCGACAGATGCAGAGTTCTCTCTAGTTTCCATGTAATTTACTCCAGCCACTACACAGAATCACCATTCCTGTGAGGGAATGCATCCAAATTCAATGATCCATTGATTTCCATTTTCAACCTTTAGTAACTTTACTGCCTCCTTATATGAAAGACTTGGATCGTTCTGTTACATCAATTGAACATGTTCCAAGAGTTGGATGACAGATGGACTCATTTAAATATCACGCTGTTTTTGCTGAAATGATGTTTTTCATCACACAAACCACTTCCTACTCTTTGAGCTGCTGAGCTGAAAGTTATCAGCTGAAGTCGTTTTTTAATCAATTTGCGTTTCTGCTCTTTGGTTTTCTAATAGACAAAACTGAAAGCCATCTTATTCACCCTGCAAGTGCCACCTAAGGTAAGCATGAAGTTAGAAGTTAATTGGTGTCCTTAAATCACTGTTTAAGTTTTTGTGGCTCCGGTGTTTAATCCACTCACTCACACCAAAGTGAACCCATCTAAGTCCCAGCCACATCCACAAGCCTCTACAGTAATTTGCATTTGAGCATTTTTTTCCTCCCATCTTAATTTGACATTTTAGTCAGTCTGTCATAATGATTTCCTGATAGAATAGTTGGCTACAGAGATTAGCCTAAAGGGCAAATCTGACAAGCTTTGCCGTCCTCGTGGTGAAAGTGCTGACGCTGTGGAGCGGTCCGGCGTGGGCCCACGGAGCCGTAGTTTTGCAGACATAACATGTTTTGCTGATAGATTTCATTGAGCACCGTCTGTCTTTAATGGGCAAACAGTAACAAGGCATCAGATGGGATTGATTGATGTCGGTGTGTCTGGTGAGGTGGCGAAGAGCTGCGAGCTGCAACTTAAACAAGGGGATGGAAAGGGGGGAAAAAACAGCATTGTTATTAGCTGATGGAGAGCTGTGGTTGGTTATATGAGATTTATTGCTCAGGAAATTGCTTCGACCTGAACGCCGTCGTAGCCTCTGACTCTCTCGAAATTGAATTTGATAGACAACAAGCTAATGTCCGCAGCACCTAGACAGAGATGGTTAAACAGATTTCTGTGGCATAATGAGCGAAGGACCTGACCTATTCCGACTCCCTGCTTCCCTCAACAAGACGGGGAGTGTTGTTTGATGTCAACGTGTGATTGAAAAGTCTGTCTGCTCTTTCCAGTTAGAAATCATTTGACTGAAGAATTGAGAGTATTTTCTTTTTTTGTACCAAGCCCTTGCTTAAAGGCGATAAATCAAGAGGCAAATGAGGTTTGAGAACGAAAAGAAATATCCATTGCTGAACAGTAATACCATTCAATGAACTTCCAAATCTTTATGTAGACCTGTGCAAAGGCCAGCTGTAGAGAACAGCTAGATTTACAAACCAGTCTGTAAATGTGGATGTGTGAGTGGGTGTGAAGCCCTATCAGATTAATGACCTTTGAAATTTTTCGCAAGTAACACCCACCAGAGTTCTAACAGTTACCAAAGATGCAGGTTAGGAGGCTGCGATGGGATTGAGGTCCCCCGGGATGATGTGAGTCTGGGATAGATTTATTCTAATGTGGGCGGGATTGGGTGTGATCAAATTTCATATATGCAAATGAGAAGCTGGTGTGATTGAACTCAACTTTATATTGCTCATTTGCGAGCAGGCTGGAAAAAGTATGATTTGTTAATGCAGATTAAATATGATACCTCAAGAGGTTTTGAAGCAGGTTTTTTCAAACTGCCGGAAAAAAACTAAAAACTATACACAACATACAGCTGTTGAGAAGAATATCATCAGTGTTTTCAAGGATTAGGTCATAAACCAAAGTGTTGGACAAACTGATCTGATGATGGTACTTGATGAAATCTTTAGGAATCACCAAATTTCAGGGCAATCTATTGAATAGTGCTTGAGACACTTTAACCAAAACCTCGAATGTCAACCTCAACCACAAGTCATGGGAGTCATTAGGATTCATCCGTGCACCATGGATATCTGCTGGAGAGACTTCCATAAAATGTGGTTGTTGAGATTTTTCATAGAAAAGCACATAAATAGATAGATGTACTTTATTTATCCCAAACTGGGAAATTCCATAAAGCTCATGTCAGTGCTAAATGAAAAGTCAAGGGGTCATCAACACTGGTAGGATTCATCCGCTATGAACCATAAATGCCACAGTAATTCATTTAATATTGGTAAGGATATTTCAGTCAGCTCCAAAGTTCTGGACTGGCTGACACACAGACCAATATTTTCGATCCTTGCAGCCAAGTCATCGCGAAATCATAAAATTCATGAAGCTATACGTGCAACTTATTCCCGTCTCTTGTTGAGTCGGTTTTCAGCAGAGACGGTCCTGAGAGCTGTGCTGTACTGGCAGCGTTTTTTTCCTGAGCTATCTTTGTTAATTGATTAGTTTAAGTTATCTGGAGACTGCCCCAGTTCTGCAGGTGTAAACAAAGAGCTCCTCAATTAGAAACTGGGTTACACCTGGAGGACAAACACGCAACCGACACACACCCACAAAACACACAGAGAGCACAGCAAACACCGTCTAACAAATAGGTTTAGTGGGTGCTGAGCACACAATCCAAAAAATGTGCACAGCATGCTGCTGATAAGTCCTTTGAATTCAAAGTACAGAAACTTCAAATTTGTTCCCCTAATTTGTCGAGTGATGTAACACATGTGGGGGTTGGACCTTGATAAATTGTTATGGTTCTTCAAAATGGCTTCCATCAGCACTGGCACATTTTCTGAAATCAAGAAAGATAAGTGTGTTGGGATGTAATTACGATTGTTTCAGTCTAAACTGGATTCTTTTCTCCGAGTGAACATCTCAGCAAAAATTAGGTTAGTGAGTTTTTTGGGGTGTTTTTCCAGCAGCATCAGCAGTTTGCTCACCAAAACGCTTTTGTTCTCGTCCTCCACAGAGGACATGAAAATTTACTATTTATTTCACAATAACGTAGGAGCCAGCTGTCTGACTGAGGCAGAAAACATCGATGCTGAATCGGTGGGGGAGGGAAGTTGACTTTTGAGATGACGAGGACCCGCAAGCTCTTTGGAAGTAAGTTTTGTCGCCTGGAAGAGGAAAGTTCAAAAAACTGTTTAGATTTTAGATTTAGATAAAAATTTAGAACTGTGTTTGAATAACTTTGGTAAGTGTCAAGGGTTTAAAACTAAAATACAAGAGCACATTAAGATCTCGAAGAGCAGGAATATATTGAAAGGTCAGTATAAGAGTTAAAGATAAGATAAGATATTCCCTTATTTGTCCCACAACAGGGAATCATCAATTTAATCAGAATAAAAAGTATCGACACATTAAGTTAAATAAAAATTATAATCAATTTAATCAGAATAAAAAGTATCATCAGTTTAATCAGAATAGAAAAGTATTGACAATTTAACTAGAATAATAAAAGTATCGACGGTTTAACTAGAAGAAATATAAATTGACATCATAGTGTTTTCCTAAAGTCCTCAACAAATGAAACCTGTAACGTGTGAACATGTAAAATGGAAATATCATTTGTAAATTCATTCTCTTGCTGTGTTCAAATGTGTTATACTGGTCTCACTATACCTTAATCTAATGTTCTACATATTTGCTGACTCTGCATATATATATATATATATATATATATGCAGTGTGTGTGCTTTCTGTTGCAGCAGTGGGCAACAAGCAGAAATTATGGAGCCATGCATTTATTGTACACAGACAGCTCTGTTACGTGAATAGGTGGCTAGTTGACACTTCTGTCTGAAGCTCATGCTGCCAACATTTGTTTTGTGACAACAGCCAGAAACGAGTCCAGCCTGCGTCCAACGGTATTTTATATGAGCCGCAGTGGAGCCATGGAGCTGATTCATGTCTCGTGGACCCGTGGACTCTTGTCATTCAGGGCCATGTCCCACCTCATCGACAGGCCAGTGGCTCTCTGACAGACTTCAAGCGTTAGGAAATCTACCTCTGGACGACCCCCCCCCCCCTCATATCCTCCTCCGTCATCCCCATTGAGAGCTGCCGGGTCAGCTGTTTACCGTCCACACTGACTCACCCATTCGTTAGTCCCGCCAATGACAGACGGGGGGAGGTGGGACAGTCAGGCAAGGTCAGAAGTATGGTCTTACTCTCATTACTCTGGCCTCGCTCCCTGCCATTACTTTGAGCTCTCCCTCCTCCGCCCCCCCCCCAAAATCCATCTGTCACCAGTATTAAGAGCGGTGCAATATATTCCTCCCACCCCAGGCATGTTTTATTACAGCGTTTAAGCTGTTGCACTTGGACTCTATACTGAGGAAAGTTGCTCTGAGAGTTTAAAAAGAATTTAAATCTCTTTTTGGACGTTCTCAACCAAATAGTTTTTAGTTTTTTAATAAAAAACAAAGCTTGGTTGCTCATAGATATTAGAACTGCCAAACAAGAAAAGTGCATGGCTGTGGAAATTAAAGCCTGTTGAATTCATTTTAAACATTACCAATTTAATATCGCCGTTAAAGCGACAATTTAAAAAAACGGATTGTCAAAACTAATTTCAATGTTGCTCTGGGTGATTTCGACTTTGTTATCATCTCCGTGCTTCCACTTCCTCTAGTCATAACATTTCTGTCCATTACCGACGCTATTTATTGTGAGACATTAACAATCAGACTTATGAAAAAAAATAGTCTGGGTGAAGTATTGGACATAAAGAAAATAAATACACTCACATCAGTGCTGATTTAATCCTTTGGTTTGCTGAAGTCATCACACTCTTGAAAGAGAAAACTGAATAATCAGTCATCCTTTTAAATATAGAAATGAAGTATGACCACGTCTTCACTTTGAAAAATAAGAAGTCAAATTACTGCAGCTCTGTGTTGCTGCGTGTTTCTACACAAAAAAATGAAGACAGACTCTAAACCAGAACAGAAACTATGAAGGATCAATTCTTGCTTCCCTGTACTGGCCTCCAGCAGATTTGAAGACTCTCATTATAGAGCTGGTTTTCTGGATGAAAGGTGGGCCAGCAGTGATGTTTGTATGGAGAAATTAAGTCTAATCTGAAGCCAGCTTTTATTTGCATATGACAAACTAGGCCACAAAGCAGTAAATGTGTCAGCAGCAGACACTGGTGAGCTTCATTTAAAAGCCTTTAACACAGCTATACTGCAGCCCTTGGTCCTGAAAAAGGCCAAATTTGTTATCAAGTCTGGAACAACCACTCTGAAGAACTTTCTGGAAGATTAAATAGAACTGTATGATCTGTGTCAATATTATCTGTATTGTTGAACATGCATGTTTTGTCCTCATTTATTAAGCATTTGTCTTTCAAAACTGTCTGGAACTAAAATGAACTTTTATTATTATCAACTTAATTACAAATTTTCCTTTAATTAGGATTTTTTTTAAAAAGTGTTGCATGTGAATTGTGTCAGTCTTGCAATCAGTGGACAGAGCAACAGAAGAAATCAATTTTTAAATCTGAAATTTTACCCTGAGGTGAAGGAAAGACATGACTACGAGCTACACAGTGAACAAGCAGTAAAGTAAATGGCAAGATTGTTGTCCATTTCGACCGCATGTGCCAAATCAGTTGCGTATTTTGTTCATTAGATGACATCAGAATTTGCATGGATAGCTGGACTAACATATAACAAGACAGACCAGGTCAAACTATTATCATCGACAATCAACATCAGAATGAAGAAACTGCATAAGAGAAAATTATTATCTGGCTGCAGAAGCACAACCAGATTTCACTGCAAACTGAGTTCAGCATTTAACAAAACACATCATATTTCTAATGTATCTTCAGCGTCCAGATCAGCCCTCTTGACCTGATACAGAAACAAAGTGGTGTACAGGTTTTCTAAAGAGGAAGTGGGAAAGGACCTGAATCACTAATGCTGCACAAGAGATTATTAGAGCACTACTGTATCTCTTTCATCTGGTCACGGTGCTCTCTGGTATCTAGACTCCAATGCCCCTGGCTCATCAGTGAGACCCCAGACCTAATTTGCAGTTCCTGACATGACCCCTCCCGCACATTGACTGCTGCAAAAATCGGTGCCTTCAAACTAATTAGATGGACACAGAACGCAATTAGAGCGACTGATAATTAACGCTGTGACTAAATATGTGCCTGGAAGTTTGCTTTTTTTGGATCGCAGCCTCGGCGGAACGTGATCAGATATATAATAGCTGTTGTGGAAGGTAGAAGAAGAAGAAGAATATCCCCGTTTCAGTAATGCACTTCAACATTGAGCCTTAGCTTTTACAGACTGGTTATGAATAACTTCAAGGATGAGTTGGCCAAATCTATTTGCGAGCACACTCAAAAGCGTAATTGTGATGATTTTCAGATGTCAAGACACTGCTCTCTCACTCCCAATACTAATGTGCCATGTTTGTTTTTTGGGATGATGATATTGGCAGTTCAATTCACCCATAATTATGAGCTTTCTTTTTTCTTTTTTTACCCTTTGTTCCCATTGAATTTTAAACTGAAGATGGAGAAATAAGTAACCGTTTGGCCAGAGGCTGGATGTTCATCTTCTTCTTATGAGCTTATTTGATAGACAGAGTAAACAAGGCAACATCTGCATTACAAATGTGCGCTCTCAGACACAGACAGCAGTCATACAGAGAAAAGATACTTGAGATGCAAAGCGTACAAGGTTGCTACAAACCTGCTTAACAGTCAAGAACAAACTCCCAACTAGAATATCAGATTTGATTAATAAACAGTACAAAAACTGATTTGTATAAATGAATAAAAATTACCCCTAAATTGAACACTGACGCCTCTGTCCAATGTCATTATAAGGTACAGTTCCTCATATCTGGTGCTTATTAAAAGCAAGTGTTAGAAAAATAACTATAATAAAAAGTCTCATAGATGTTCCAGACACAGAGCAGAAAAAGTATGTGTTCATGCTAAATCTACAGTACTTTAATGTTTTCTTGAGCACAATTTGCATACAAAACCCCAATACATCACAAATGATGAAGATGTTGGATGGTTCGCTAGAGCTGTGCCTAATATTTAGCTGTTGTTGAAGCTTGCAAAATAGATTAGAACTGCAATACAGATCATAAGAAAGACTTTAGGTTTGGTCAGTTGTAACTTTTTTGCCTGTTTGCAATAAACTTGCCTTTAATATTCTTTAAAAGTGCACACATAAAAAAACCCTCAAACCTAGTCTGTATGTGCTGCACAAAAACATCTGCACGCTCAAATGCATGTATTTTATCTTTGCATGGATACCTTGTACACATAACACCAAACACATAACAAGAGAGGCCAGGTCAAATTATGATCAGCAACACCAGAATAACGAATCCATATTCTGCAGTTGACACAAGATGCTGCACCATTAACTGTACATTAGCTCCACTGCTGGACTGCTGGCACCCTGACGTTCCTCCGGGAGCCTCAGGCATGTGAAGGAAACTAGTCATCGCCTTGAAAACATCTATACAGGTGAATTATCTCCTCAACAACATACCACCAGAGTCATATGGATTATGTATTAAATCAAACACTGAATGTGCTGCTGGCTGCTTCAGTGTGAGCTTTGAGTATCACTAGTGTATTTATATGAACCTAAATGAGAGGGATAACAAACACAAAAAAGAAAAGAAAAGAAAAGAAAATACATTGCCAAATTTTCATAGCGCCACACTGTTTGATAGGAAGATGTTTTTGCCAGTAAGTAACACAGACACAAGTTTTGCCAATTTTTCTGGGCACCTCATGGTAGCGTGCTGCGTGACTGCATCAGCTTTGGATACAGAACGACAGGCTGCACCTACAGGGTTAAAAAACATACTGAACGTTTTTAATATGGTTGAAGGCACGTACAGGCTTCCCACTGTATATAAACTGTTGTTTGTTTTAATACTGGTTAATGGAAAGAGGCAGTGAGAAAGAACCCTGGCACAGACAGTCAATGTTTATTCTGAGCATTGTGCATTTGCAAATTTAATTTTGTCTTCTATTTTACATTCTGTGGAAATGCCAAATGTCATCAACAAGGGTGTGTTACACTCCACTGCAACAGCATCTTCAGCTTAACCCTTTCAGCAATATCTTCTATGATATTGTAGTCAAATAACATTAAAAAAAAGTCAGTTTTAAATAGTTATGAGAAAATTAAATATGCATCACTGAATGTTTAATCTCACAACACACACTTGACTCTCGTAAATCTGAGATGCGAAATAAACACAGTTTTAAAAAGCAGGCGAGGTGGGAAGCTGGTGAGGGATCATGTCCTTATTGCTGCAACAGCAACTCCTACCACCTGATTAAAGCAGCACGGAGGGGGGTGAGAAATGGGACAGTGTGAACCTTCGCACATTATGTCCCCGATGTGAGGCGAAATAGCAGCTGCTGAATTCATCAGTACTGGAGGAGAAGTGGTGTGGCTCCTCAGATTAATGTTTGCAGTAATGAGGGCTAGTACATCAGGAACTAGTCACATTTGGAGGAAAAAGGAAGTGAATGAGGAGTAAAAACTGAAAATTCAAAATTGCTAAAGAAAAGCAAAAGTGCATATTTCAAAACGTAAAAGACAGAATCACAACAATTCAGCAAAACAATGCTGACAAGCTGCTTTTGCTGCAGTTAAATATAGAGAAATTCCTCCTGGTGAGAATCAAATAATTTATAAATGCTTTGTCATATTTATAGATGATAATGTAAGATGGATCCAATATCATTCTGGAGTACGTAACTGCAAGGCATCAACATCAGCAGCAGATAAATACAATGATGATGATGCTTAACAGAAAAGAAGCATCAGTCTCCTGCTTTAATAGTGTATATGTGTGAAATTGAATTCTCCCGTGAAGCCTCCTTGAGAATTATTGCGTGTAATTCACTGAAACATCAGTTCATAACCCCACTGATTTACCCACACTCACCCACCTGGAAGCTGGTGTTGAGACATGGTGGCTGTGTAATTGTACCTGTTTTGTACTTGCTTAAGATGCAAGGGTATTAATGTGATACCAATATTATAATAGGTATGTAGACAAGGTCAGCAATCATCTGTAACAACAAAAAGCGTGTGACTCCAAAGTGTGGTCCCAGCATACATATTATGGCTGCATCTGGGAGGATTTAAAGGTTTTCTCACATGCGACCAACAGGGGGCAATGTTGTTCTGTGATTAAACTTATCACTCTGAGACTCCAGTGCTGAAAAAAAAAAAAATCTATGGAGCACATACAGTGGGAAGGTTGGCAAAAGAAGAAAAATATAGCAAAACAAATGAATAAAACCACCAGAGGAGATAAGTCCTGGCCAGAGCCAAATGACTTCAGGCAGCTTCATTTAAACGGCTAAATCGGATTTTATGCTGAAATTGTTCAATAATTAGGGAATACAGTGAGGCTATCGTAAATGTCAGAGCAAATATATCAGCACAAGCTATCAGGCCCAGGTACAGCACCACGAAATACTGTTCAAGTCATTCCAGGGAACCGGCATTTGCCCTGACCTCGCCAGAAATCCCATCTACGAGGAATATGTCGGAGGCTGGAGGGCAGCAACATGTTTCTTTTCTGCTTTTTGTGTACATATGCAAACGTGTGCGTGTATGTATTCATGCATTATACATATGTTGCTGCAGGTGCACAAAAGAGAGCTGAGGTACAGCAACAACCAATGCAAATAGTTTCATTTGTCACTCACAGTAGATGCATTGTCAAACACATTAGAGGCGGCACGTCTGCTTTAAGTAAACATTCTCCGGCTGTATGGAGATCCCAATATAGAGCACTTCATCTTGTTTGCCTTTTCTGCCTCCTTTTAGCACATTATTCCCACCAAGATCAACATGCAGTTGCGATTAGAACAATGCGGGGCTGCTCACAAAAGCTGAAGGTGAAACACTCGCACAGACGCTCTGCTAACTTTGTGCTGGTGCAACAATGACACCCCTTATCTTATGAAAGTGAGGGAATCCATGAATAAAACATGAGGTCATACTTTTTTTTTTTTTTTTTTTTTTTACAGCTTCTACAATGCCTCATACATGGCTAGAATAGCTAACAATCAAAGAGTCAAGAGATAGGTTCAGCGGGGAGTGACTCTCTTTTGATGTTGTGTCTCCCTGGCCAATTCTGAATTTCTTTGAAAAGAATAAGGCGATATTGGACCATAGCATGTTCGTCCCTCATGGTGCGTGTCTGTTTCTACTGTATTTATGTATTTAATGGAAAGTGGACTTCTTCTGTATTCAGCTAAGAGTAGGGCGTTTTTGAAGGATGATTTGCACATCAATGCTCCCACTGAGTGGCTGCAGAACAATAGGCTTTTCCTTGTTAAAAGCCCGCTTGATGTGCGTGATTGAAATAACTTTTTTATGTATATTTGTGTAATAAGTGTTGTGATTGATGTTGCAGTGATGTCAGTTATGCAGCTTATGGCTTGTGAATGTGTGTTTCCTGTGGTATGCATTGTACATGTTTCAAAAGTGTGTGTCAGTGCGGTTGAGACGCATCCTATATTCCACGGGCTTTTGTGTTAAACACGGCGTTGGATTTGTGCAGGACTCTTCCTCTGCTCTCGCTCCAGTCTTTTCTGTATCAAAAGGTCCTGGGCTTGATGGTACAGCACAACGGTCAGGTCTCTCGAGCGAGGGTCACAAAAGTCTATCAGTGACCCGTGTGATGCTATTTCATGGTTTTCATGCACAATTCACAAGCAGGCTGTAACAGTGAACATTGGCTGAGCTTTTTTTTTTACTGGCTTGGGGAAAAAGCTCAACAGGTGACTGAAATCTTATATTAAACTCACAGATGAATTAACACAGAGCTCTGACAGGGTGAAACACAAGGTCTCAATTGGGAATGGAGGTCTATGAATGGCGCCACGGAAAACCAAAGGTGCAGGACAGAAAAAGTACTTTTTCATGCCAAAAGAAGCGAAGATCAATATAGTGCAGTTCAAATCAAGAGCTCTCCTGGTAGGAGATTGTGTCCAAAGAAGCGTTATCCTCGGAATACCAAACAGCGTGAATATGAGGTTCAGGTTGCAGAGAGTGTGTTCATGGGGTCGAGGGCAGGGAGAGGCAACAGCGAGAGCTCAGAGCGTACAGAGGCTTTCACAATGGGTCATGGTGAAGAGGATTTTGCAGAAGGGATTTGTGAAGTTCAATAAAGAGTCTGAAATGGGGCCACCGAATGTGCTGTTTTCATTATTGTGGGTCTCAATTATAGATATTAGAAAAGAAAAACGGGGTCGAAAAATCAGCCCTCCATACTTTTATGTCTATACCTATAATTACATTCATACTGGACGACTCCAGTTATCAAGTGTTTTAATCGCCGAACTCTCACCTATATGCTATAAACACAATCTTCACCTAACCTTCACAATATTTTCTAAAGATTTTTTCTAGTGAACATTAAACTCTTGTCATTGAACACAACCCAAGGTTTTTGCAGTGTTATCAAATATCAACATTCTTCTTGTTAATTGAATTACATCTGCTGCGAAGGTACTTGCACAGCTACAAGATACCACATTTCACTCCATTTTAAAGTCCTTTATGAATTGGTTTTAGTAGCAGTCTACTGAAATGACAGTCTGTAACTTCACTTTGCAACAAAAGAACCTGAGCTCAAAGGAACAAGGTACAAACCAGGGTACAAGGTGAACATATCGTACAGCGTATGCTCGGCTCATCGTGTCTAAGGTAAGTAAAAGGTCAAGGAATAATGAACTGATAATTTGAGGATTTTACCACAGACTGCTTGGACCCTCTCTGTGGACATTTTTGGAAAGCATGAGCCTATTACCTAACAGCCTAAACTGGCCCCGTGTTGAGATATCACATTGTGAGCTGGCAATCTGAGAGACCACACATTTTCAACTTGGTAAAACAGCAACAAGAACAAAATGTTAAATTATTAAAAGTGGATATATAATCTTGATTTTTTCTTTTTTTTTGAGAGTTCACTTCGCTTTATGTCGCAGCTCTGTTAGTCCACAACTTCGGTCCAGGCTGAAATATCTCAAGAACTTTTGAATTGACTACCATAACATTCATTCATTCACGGTCCCCTGAGGATGAACACGACTGACTTTGGTGAACTTTTTCTCTTGTGCCACCATGAGTATGACACTTTGGTGGATCCACTCAGGATGCAATTACTATGGCGATCTCCTGATTTTTCATCTGTTGTCATCATTTGGTCAAAATTCAAACTTATCCAATACTTTTGTTCATGACCGAATGCAAGTAACATACTAAACTAAAATGATGAACATAGTCACCTAAGCGTAGATGTAGATTCTCCTTCCCTCCTCCTCAAAATTAACCACCCGCTTTCCTCAACTGAAGGTGCTGTTTGAAAATGGTTTCTCCCTTTTCATCACAGCCTGAAAATACAAATGACAAGTGCCGTTTCACCGGAGGTTTTCTGCATATGCCTCATTTCCTGATCGTGTTTTACGTCCCACATACGCAAGATAAACAACGTGGAAGTCCATGGAGATCTGATGTGAAGTTGTGTTCCCTTTAAGTAACAGCCCGAACTCGGTTAGATACCAGAATCATTCCATTGAGCGTTGACATTCAGATTTATGAGGTTGCACCTTGCTAAAAGCCCTACGATAGTAAAACAACACAATCCTGATGACTCCGCCGGTTCTCTCCAGGTGTGTTCACAGGCCCCATGCAAAGGCGGGAGAGTCGTCCTCATGGCAGAAATGCAAATTACAGGGGATCCAAAGGTCTTCACAAGCTGTTAGAAGCCACTGGCCTGATATCATTAAGTTTAACCTTCCTCACTTTTTCTGAAAGCTGGGATTATGCATGTTTTTTTTTTTAGAGAGCAGGAATTTCTGAGAGAGATTTACCTCACAAGACACAGCAGTGGGAGTACATCAGTGCATGGCAACCTATAGTGTCAGCTGTTTATTGTCTAGCAGCAGTCAGCCATCTTGCTGTCCTTGCTGTTTTTCTTCTTCCCAGGGTGAAATGCTGATGTTTGTTCCTTCCTATGCCTTAGAAGCTTAGGATTTAGTAGTAAGAATCTGCAATTCAAATGCAATTATTGCCTTTCCTCTCTCTGTCACTGGCAACTCCATTAGCCAATTAAATTTGCAGTATCTTTTTATTGGAATTGCTTGCCAGTGAGGGACAAAATGTCAGTGGTTTCCCAATGATAGATAATTTCATTTTCAAAACATAATTGGACACGAGCATGAGTGTGTTGTTACCGAGTGCTGTTCAGGGCACGGGGGTAGAAATTGGAAACTTGAAACCCTTGAAAAATCATCTACAACAGCACAAGTAGGGTTTGACTTTTTTTTCTCCTTCTTTAAATCTCATGTAAACCCCCTAAAGCTATTTTGTTCAATTACATTTTTAAATGTTTTACTTTCAGTCAATTCAAACGCATCCAACTGCATTTGGAAAGCCGTTCAAGATTGCGAATCCGGAAAACAAATGACCACGAGTGTGTCTTCTTCTTCGACCTCTTGATGGTGAGTCAGATTTTTTATTAGTACGTATGATGTACTAGACCAGGCTCGGCGTCTTGGCCACGACACTTATATGTGTATTGATCCAAATGCACCTTTGTCTCGCACAGCATGAATCCAGAGCGGCGTCAGATAATAACCCTTTCCATCTCTGTCAAACGGCATGATGACTTAACCTTGCTGCACCGGGGACTGCCAACAAACTATTTAGCCTGGAGAGAGAGCAACAGATAGGGAGGGAAGTGTATTTATGTGTGTGTGTGTGTGTGTGTGTGTGTGTGTGCCTGCGCTTGTGTGTGTGTTGTGCAGGGAAGATAGCTGAAAGAGTGACTGTAGCTTATGAGCAAGTGTCTGACAGTGAGAAACACCAAATTAGAGGACAAGTCCTCACTCAACTAGCAGCTATTGATCCAGGTTCAACAGGCCATCCAAAAGACCATTGATCTGAGCCACTTCTCCCCTCATTGGTCATCATCACAAGAGGCAGTGACACATTGCAAAAAAGAAAAAAAAAGAGTGTGTCTTAAAAATACATTTAGTCTCATATTCACCCTATAAGAACTACAAGATGTTTTTTAATTATCATTTGAAAACAGACTGAAGCAGAACAGGAAAATGACCATCACTGTGCCGCAAATGATTCAAACTGCAGTTGCTCCATTTACTTTCACGTCCCACTTTAGTTCCACAAAGGTCCCACGTTGTTGCCTAAATTTGGATTCCCTGGCTCCAGTAACTTACAAAGATAGCAGCAGGTTATACATTCAAAACCCAGTACATTCAAAAGCTCTCGCTATGAGGCTACTGCGAATGCAGCTAACGACATGTGAGGGCCGAGTTTCAAAGAAGCCACGGTCGGTGTGAAAGAACCTTAATGAAAAGAACACTGCATATCATCCCAGGTTTAACACCACTTCCAATCAGACTCACACCTCTAATAGTCATATTCTTTTTTGGCTTATTATAATAAAAGGCAATGTGGTAGAGTTGGAGGAACAGGCCTGTTAAATTTGTTTTGAAGGAGCACAAGGACCGGTGGATGAGAACATAGTGAATATCCAAAGTGAAGATAAAGACACCAAGAACAGAGCATGTGTCCGTCAGATCTTTGAGTAAACAAAGTCATATGCATCACTCTTATGTATTGGACCATCACAAAAAAAGGTATGCTAACTAGTTTGCTCTCAGAGGTTCACAACAAATATACACAAGTTCAGGTCAAGTTACCAAAATAAAACTGAAACTCAACATTACAGATACATCTCTGCTACCCAGAGTCAGTCATGTGATTTAATTTGAGTTAGTCATGTGATACTCAACAGCCGAAACACCACAAGCAGTGAGATCATAATTTCTCTCAACACATATGTGAGAAAATGCCAAACGGCAAAAATAGCACCAACAGCTCCGCAAAACCTGAGAAAACAGGGCTCTTGTGAGCATCTCATCGATACCCCTGCAATATGCATGCGGGCCTATTTGGAAACATAGAAGTCGGTGCGAAGTGACCGCTCTTCATTTTTCATCGCTGCCTCAGGCCTCTCTTAACGCCGGCCTCGTCAAACATCAAGGTTGGGATTAGTTGTGGCAGTGTTGTGCCCAACATCAGCTGATTGTTTTCAGCTGACTCTTGTACTCGCCACAGTGCATCCCAACAAATTATATTCAAGCAAAACAATTACTCAGTGTTTATAATGTGATCAGCTCTCATTCTCCCAACGTTATGTCATGGCTGCTGTTCGTGTCATCCGACCAACAGGGGGCGACTCAAGGGTGGATGCGATCCCTCTTGTAAGCAAAATGCATCCCCCCTTGTTAACTTGCCATCCCCCCCTCTCTGTTCCTAGTAGCATGGAGTTCAGGGGCAGAGGGGTTGTTTAGTTGAATACGTTAGTTTCCACTGCACTGTCTCATTGATCCTTTATCTGACTGCGGTTTGTGTAAGTTACGATGACCTCGACCATGGCTTTGAAATATCAGAGGCCTAAATGCGAGCAGACAGATTTATAATTGCACCTTTTTTCCCCTCAGTCCTTCGATCAGTTTCATCTATAATAATCTCTCAGCTACATACTATGAATACTTAATGCTCAATATTAAATAGCAGCCTATATACTCTATAGTGTACTTACAGTAGCGTCACTTTTATGAGAAAAGTGACAAGTAGCAACATGTAATCACAGATGAGCGAGAGGATCATAGAGACACAGCGCTGCCTCTAGTATTCCTGAATGGCTACAGATAGAGTTTTCACAACAGATGTTTGGTGCAAGGTGTCCTGCAACAATGTCCTTTGAGAAGTGCACATGGTTGGGTGTGTGTTAGTTGGTGTTGTTGGGGCAGGGGGTTGCTCCCGTTGGGCCACCCCCGCTGTAAAAAATGAACAAATCACCGACTACCTCCCAGCGAATGTTCGTAGCTGTGAATGTTGATTTCTCATAACAGACGTAAACAAGAGACAAGAAACAACAAGAAAGAGCTTCTTCCTGACAATTACAAATATGTCTCATTACTGCCTCAAAAAGGACATATTTTTTTGTGCTGCACATCTTTGGCGAAGCTGCCAACATGGCATGACTGGATAACACTGGAAATTCTTAGCGGCTACCTCGGTAGGAATGCAACAGAGAGACGATTTCATCGGTTTAATTTTACACATTTCAGAGAAAATTGCCTCTGAAATTAGCTCAAAACATAAAGATGGCAATTTTTATTTTGTGGCTTTTAAAGTTATATATTGATGTCATTAACCAACTTGGCCGATTGTTCTGGGAAATTCAAATGCACTTGCAGGACTGTGCACATCTGCTGCTGCCTTCCAGTGTGTTTTTGTTTCTCTACTATCATCGCTGTCTCTTCGCTTAAGGACTAAGAACACAGTAATAGCGACGGCCACCACAGACTCAGTGTAATTCCCAAGTCCGTAGCCTTTTATTGCCTCACTGTACGTCCAACTTTTATAATGCCATTTGTTATAACATTAACAGCTGTAAATACTGGAGAGTCCTTTTACGTCCAGGATCGATGCAAGTGGTTCAGTCCCATCATTAATCATGGACGGTACCTTTTATGAAGCAATCTCACTTTATTCATAAAGGATAACTGTATGGCTCCATTAAGGTGTCACGCTATTTATCTTCCTTATAACCTGCCCATGGCATTACAAAGCGTCTTGGCTTGCTACACTTTCTCTCTCTCTCTCTCTCGTCTCTACTCCATTTGTCCCTTTGCCCTCTTTCACATATAAAATAATTGGAAATACATGGAGGCAATAACAAGGGGGCAGTTTACTGGCGATAACAAGAAGGCTGTAAAAGGGAAAATGGTTCATTTGTGGAGGTTGTGTGTGTGTGCATGCATGTATGCACCATTTGAAAGATAAGGGGGGGTCGTAAGTGTGGTGGAGCAGTAAACTTTTATAATCTATGGGGAAATGATTAGAAAATATACAAAATTTTAAAGAAGTCAAATCAATACATGTCAGGGTATCTTTTAATCTTTTAATATTACATATTTTTGCTTTACGTTTGAAGGCTGCATTGGATGATAAATTTATACTATAAGGACAGAGTGGTGATGGTCAGTAATACAGGATTAAATCCATGATTAAACATGCAGCAAATCCCCATCTTCAGTATCTAAGGCAACTGTCTTAATACAACCTTCGATACAACCCTGGACCAGTTAGGTTATAAAATATACAGTATGTGATTTATTACATCTGAGCCTGTGCCAAGAGCTAGCTGGGGAAAGCATGTTTTATGAATGTCCAGCTCGGAGTATTTGATGAACTGGTGGGTCACTGTTTGATCCTTGGCAAAGGCTGGACCTAATATCATCAGAGCGTGTTGGCAGAGCCCTGAAGGAACCATCTCTGTCTCAGTTTATAGAGAGTCATTCTGGTCATTATTGGCAAATAAATGAAAGCATTGATTTCGCCCAGTCCGCGGACACTGGGTTTCATTTTCTCTCGGCCTAAATGCGCAGCTCTCTCTCTTCGTGGAAGTGAAGAGAAACGGGATAAAAATAATCAGGTCAGAAATAGTTGCAAGGTATTCAAATGATGATTCAGATGCAAGAGTTTGTCTAGGTTTATTTACCTTGAAGTCCCTTTTTGCATATTTATTACTGGAAAATATTTTAAGGACAAACACTGTTTGGGTGCAATAACAAAGCGAAAGGCCCAACAGCAGCACAGGAGAGAGCATGTTCACTTTTCAAGACTTGTCGAAGAAGCCAGCTGTCTCACATCTCACAGCCAGTGTAGGAACAAAGCATCTTTTTTTGCTGTGTATAGGGTGAAAGCCCTATCAGAAGAAACAAAATATCTATTATTTCTACTTTTGGTTTGATCTGATACGGCGTGAAGTCTATACTGCGTTTGTGGTTTGCTTCTCTGAACTCTATCTGCTGGATATCCCCCATCAAAACTTGAGGCAAGATGGTTGTCAGCGCAGACTGAGCTGAAATGTGGACAAAGTATTCAGCGTGTTTACTGTAGTAGAACTGAGAGGCAAACAAAAAATAATCCCTTTTTGGGTTGATAAATCTGTGTGTCATGACGTACTTTTACTATCACGATCGTGCGTTTGCTGTGAAATTATAATGCAGTTTCTTATCACATTGTTTTTCTGGCTCGTTGCATAATGCATGACCAAAGTGCCAGATTCCAAATTTGTTTTTACGCACTCACAGATGTACAACAGCTGATTTCCTCTGAGAGAAATATTTGTATTTTTTTTTTCTTTTCTGGATGGGGATTAAAAGTTAATCTGGCTTTACTCACTCGCGGATCTTACTGTAAGTACATTGGGCTCTATATTCCTCCTGCTGTGTTAAAGCAAGAAAGATGTTCTCTGAAAGTTGATAAAATCACGATTGTTGATATTTAGCTCACACACGTATATGTAGCAGTCAAGTGATTCTTCTTGTGGACAATACAATGAAATAGATACTATTCCACATTGGTTTCTAAAGATGTTTTTCTTTATTGGCTTTTTCTCACATCATGTAGTAGAATGAGCCTGCAGCTTTTTTTTTTAACATCATCAAATACCTTTAATGGCCTGCAGATTTCAAATGTGTATATTTTTCCACTGTGCAGCTTTTCTGTGTGAAGTGTAAAGGGTGGGTGGGATCATGTGTATAGAGAGGGAGGGATTGATTTAAAGCCTGACATTTCTTGAGGAGTGTGGTCCAACGCTGACCGGCCTTATCGCACACCAGCGCTGACAAACGCGAGAAACTCTCTCTGACCACGGGCCAGTATCGTGTTATGGGTTTTTGTTCTGGTCTCAATGCTCAACAGCATAAAACCTCACAAGCCGAGTCTGAACCAGTCAACTCCTGTGGGTCACAGAGATGGAAAACCAACGTACTTTGGATTTCTATCATCTATCTCTTTGTGTCCTCTGGTCAGTTTTACGTAACCGAGAAGAAGCCATGCTGAAGATTTGCAACGAGGTGCAGGTGAAGACATGACACGCTTTAACTAATCGACTGAGTTAACTAATTACTCAAGGTACACGTCCTGTTTGTAATTATACGCAGCGTATGTCTCAAATTAGAAGCTTCAAATGCAACGCACACAATTTTCCTGCTGCTGTAATGACGGCCTCAAAGTAACTGAAATCAAAAGCTGATTTGTGAAGCACAGGTGAATGTCATTCTTTGGTAAATAAATCAAATAATTTTTTTTTTTCTAAAAAGCTAAAATTTGCTTTTTAACTCTGGCCAAGTGCACATAACAGATTTGCAAACGTCTATTAATTAATAATGGTTATCATTGTATTATTATCTTCTATGTATATGCAAGAAGCCTAAATCACCTTTCTGCTGCAATAACTGAAGGTATTTTACAGTTTTTTGTGTACACACAGACCTGAGAAGCCTCCATATTCTGAAGCAGGCTAATAATAGTGCTAACCCTCTGAAGGTTACAGTGAACACGTTGGTCATACAGCCTGTAAGAACTCAGCAAAAAACATCAAGCGAAAACTGTGTACAGTATGTCAAAGTGGCCAAACGGATAGAGGCTCTCTTGTGACAAAGACGTGACAGCTTCAATCAGAGGGTCTTTTCATCAGCGGCCGCATTTCTTTTTGAAGTGTGAAGCTGAACTAAGCTGAGCAATAAAATGAACCTCTGAGTGCTCATTCATCTCGTTCGTCATGGGTAAGTCTTGAGATGCGCGTGGTTGAAAGGAAATCTAACATACCTATACCTAAAATGAATCAAAACCTGTCACAGAAGGGGAAATCTGAATAGCAGTGATGTCTTAAGTACTCTCTTTACAGTACTGAGACTTGAGTATGGATGGATGACTTTGTTTTGTTTGTCAGACTGACTGGGCTGTTTGATGTGAAGTCGCATCATAAGGAGGCCTCAGACTACATATGTTTGATAGACAGTGTGAATTGATGCGTTTTAAATGAACCAGTTTTTGACCGGATTCAAAACTCGTAACAGTTCGTGAACAGGGAGGTCGAAAGCTGCCGTCAGACGTGCAAGGTCAAAGAGACTTTACTCTAAAACTGCAGTCGTTGAACAGGCTCATATACGGCAACATGAAGGCCATAGTCACAGCAAACAAGTCCACTGGGGCAAAACGGGTCAGGGACAGGCGGCAGGTCTAAACACAAGTACAAGATAAGTGGGACAGGGACAGGGAAGCAGGAGTAGGTAGGTAAGGATCTGACATGGAACAGCGGTTACAGGCAGGATTATATACTGAGGGGTGATGGGAGAATTAGATGTGTATGTGGGTGTGGATGTCAGGTGATTGATCGGTGGGATCACAATAAGGGTGTTCCATGAAAAAGGGTCTGAGCTGGGAGAAGTGATATGGACTGAGGCTGAAAAGAGGCTTTGGAAGACTTATAAAAAAAAAACAACTCTAAATTTATCCAGGCAATGTACAAGACAGTTCAATCTGGTTAAACAAGATAAACTTTTGCATTTGGCTTCCATACATTATGGTCTGACATTAAGAAAAAACCCCAGGACATGCAGAGTTAACTTCCTTGAAAATAGTCCCTTCTTGGGAAACAGTAAACCATTAATGGTGACCCTCACACTGCATGAGTAGGCATAAATACATTCGGCTCCATTTACTTGAAAATCACTTTCTCTCTTTAACTGATTTCCAAGCGGTTTAGACTTTAGAATGGACGATGTTCGGCTGAACATTGCAAGGCCAACAGGCCTGTCTGGCAACTCTAGATCACTTTCTTATTCACTGTTTCGGATCAGATCGATAGGGAGACTTGCAATATACATTTACTTACAATAAATATTGTTCCTGCTTTTATAATTCTCCAAGTCTTAATTCATATTAAAGCTACCCTTTGGAGCCACTAGAGGCAGTATAGTGCAATGTTTTTATGAATGGGTCCCCATTTTGTTTTTAGTGTTCAGACCCTTGAGGATGAATACGCAAACATTACACAGTCTTGCTCATGGTTTCATGCTATTTCACTAAATGACAGCTGCCAACAGATGAAAACAAAGAAATATAGGAACAAGGCGAACAAAGCCAAGGAAGAAGCAAGTGGGTAAAGAATGGATGAAAACAATACAGAGTTTAAAATAGAGAAGAGAGAGAAATTAAAGGATAGATCTCAAGGATACACACAAATGTTGGTGCATAACGCTAAATGTAAACGTAGCTCTTGTTTGCTCATAAGTAAACTACATAAGGCACCTTTAATGAAGATGCAACATCATGGCGCCTTTAACCCTTTAAAGGGCACTCATTGAAATACTCTGAAATTCAAAAATTTTACCTTAGAGTGTTGGAGGACATAAGAAAATTTTATTTCTGTTGTAAAATTTTTCGCAAGATTTCACTTTTGTAAATGGAGCAGAAATTACCAAAAATAATCACTCGCCCTATAAAGCATTAAAAATGGTGGTTAAAATTTTAAATGATGCAAGTTCTCTTTCGGTTTTACACACCTTGTTATTATGGATCATGTAATTCCCATTGTCGCTAAACTCAGCGGAACGTGCTCCATTTGACTGCAGGTGCACGTGTCACTTTTCATCTCCTGCTATCTAACCGATTTTACAGCCCGTCAAGAAGGCACACCTCCGACACCATCACAAACACGTCCCCGCGCGATTATAAAGAGACGCCCGTGTCAGGATTCAGAAGTGTGTCATTAAAAACCATCCGTCCTGGCTGCCTTTTTTTCCCCTCCCACCTTTCTATCTTTTCGTATCTTTTAGCACTTAGCGACATGAATGGGTTTTTCATTAAGTCGTCCAATCGTGTCTATCCAGTTCTGAGTGTGGCATGATAGTGACGGAGGTTAAGTAAGCTCCTGAACTAAGACTATCAAGCAGTGCTCTTTTGTGTCTATCAGCGGCATCTTTGGTGACTCTCTAGCTTCAGGTTATTATATTACTGAGCTCCCTTCACCTGATTAAGGTTTTATCTCCAGCCACAGCTGTTCCAAAGATTATACACTATTCTGTGACATTATTTGAGCCATGGGAGCGCCGTCTCCCAGCTGCCAGAAAAACAACTACCACTGTGTATGTGTGTGTGTGTGTTAACTATTAAACTGGCCTATAAGCTTTTAGCATGTATGTGTGTGACCGTGCATTTCAATAAAGTCAGAATTATATATTAAATCGAATGGGATTTAAATGTATGACCCCATAAACATATTTCAAAGGGCGGACTTCTCTGTGTGTGCAGGGCTTTGTTCTTATGCTGCGTTTGTTGCCAGCATTGTGAATTGAGGGTCTCTAAATCCCCGATGCCAGTGGTCAGCCCTGATTCCTGTCTCTGAATCTAAAGGGCTTTAAGGCTCTGAAGCTCTTTGCAGTTATTTGAAAGGTTTATCTGGCATGATTTGTGTTGACATCTTCAATTAAACGTAAGCCTCGGTGTATTCCCGGAGGGGAGAACACACAATGTGTTTACAATGTGAAGATTACCTAAAGTGTACTGTTGCCTGAGCTAAGAGATGAATGAATGTGTGACCTTGTTTATGGTAGTTTTGGACTCTCGTGCTACAGATGAACCCGCTATTTGAATGTTGGGATGGTGGCGAGATTCTCTTGTCAGAAGAGTCTCGGCTCTCGTGGAAACAATTTGGAAATATAACATGGACTGAAATGAATGTTGCAACGGTCCCTAAGAATTCAAATCTATCTTAGAGATGACTACACACTTTGTAATTTTCCTTGTAAAAGGAAAAAACAGGTAACAGAAAGCACCTTGGTTTGTGAAGACATGAATAATAAAAATGAAAATAACATATTCTTGGACCTGCCCTTTGCTACTTGTGCCCTTCAGGTTATTATACTGCATGTAGTTTTACGTGTGTGCAAAATGACAGCATGTCTGTGCATTAATAACCGTCTTAAAATGGATGTGTTGACTCGTAACAAGGCTGTACAGAAAAAGTTACATGTCTTGCCTGGATTAGTAAAAAAAAAAAAAAAAAAGCAGAGATATGTGAAAGTAGTTGGACAATTCGGGCGTCCTGCTTCGCCAGCATCCTGGAGTTGCTGAGACTGGGACAATTTTGCCAGGAAGTGCAGTACACTGTGATGGCTGTCAGCACAAAAGAGTGACTAAAACACTCCATTTTGCACCTTTCGAGGAGGCGAGGTGAGGCCCGAGTTGGCTCGGAGCAAGCATCAGCTCATTACGGATGGAGAGAGAGGTGATATCCAAGATGGAATTGAGTTTGGTCCCTGCTCTCCCTTCTACCGCTGCCTCCAGGGTGTCTTCACTCAGCCCCACAAAAGACCCAACTTTTTTTTTTTTTTTTTTAGTGCCTTACAATCTTGTGTGCTCTCCATTACAGCTTTGCCATCAGTGATGTACTCCACAATAGATGAGTCATCAGAAAACCCGGAGTTCAGTTCGAGGCGTGTGAGGTGACGGGTGCAGGTCTCTCAGGCTCGTCCTCGTGTTATCCTGCACCGCGCTGGAAACGCTGCCCTGCTGTCAGACAAACTGCAGCCTTTGAGGTGGTCTGTAACTCTAGAAAAGCGAGCTGTTGTCCCCCCCCCACCTGCATCTCTGCAAGCTTCTCCCACGGCAGCAGAAGCTCGATGCTTTTAAAGCACAGGTAAAATTCAAACAAGCTGATTCTCACCACATGGACTGAGCCCTGTGAAGTAGTTATATTATATACTCGCCTATCTGGGACTGTTATGCAAATTCAAGGGGCAATGGTGCTGGTAGATTTTTTTTTTTTTCCTCCTCTCAAAAGCGAAGCTATAGTCGAGGATCAAATATAGAGGTGGTGCTAGAAATTCTCTCCTGGCTGGCAGCTTTGAAACCTTATCTGTCTGAAGCCTCCACACTTTCTGTCTCACCCGGGTGGCTTTGATGGACGAGGTAGAAAAATGCATGAGTCACATGTTGGGACAAAGAAGTTTGTTTTTTCAATAGTGCTTAAAAGTACAGCTTTAAAGGATCAGTGGTCAAGTGTTGTTCAAGAGTATGTTGATACTAAAAGAAATTAGTTATTTTTATCCAACGTCCCACCGCATCTTTTCAAATCAACGACCCAGAGTCTCAATCTATACAATCACTCCACAGTGATTGGTGTTCCTGACAGCTGATGTGTGATGTGTGATGTGACGCCATCATGGCTCAGGCCTCTAGGTGGCAGCAGAGGTCTACTTAGATTCTCTCAGTCACATCTCAGCTGATGGGAGCTTTCCTGCACCACGCTGAGAGAGTCAGAGTGAAAAGGCTCCGTGACCACTGAGAGCAGCAACAGTAGTGCACAAAGGGATGAAAGGAGTAAAAAAAAAAAAAAAAAAAAGGCATAGGGGCCCTTGATTTAAGCAGATATACAATGGCTGCCTCTTTCTTTCAGATTGTACCTCTTCTTTCTCTTCCACTCCCCACTCTCTCTCTCTCTCACCCAGCTTCATTGTTCTCACCTATGCGATGTTGTAGAAAGTCATCCCGTTTTAATGACCTTATGGAAGAGCTTTGCATTGAAGCCGAGCGAATGCACTTTTCGCCGAGGCCGTTTGGGGACACACTCCGGCGCAATGTACCGGGTGTTCTGAAGGTGTGGCCCTCCTATCAGTATCACTTTTTAAAAATAGACTGCTGGCTTCCTGCTGGGCAGAAACCATTAAACAAATGACTTTTTAGCCCCGAGCTGACTTTGAAAAGCATTTTGGGTTACAGTGTATACTATTAGTGCAAAGAACACAGTCACTTTGTTTTATCTTTCGTCTCTTCCCTCCTCTAGGCTGTACTTGTTTCTGGGTTACCATTTGCATTAGGTAGTCGAAGCTGTGTGCGCACGTGCCTGTTGTGCTCATGTGTGATTTTTTTTTCTTTTTTTTTTTTTGCTTTTATTCTGCGAGCACTTTGCAGGGGAAAGGTTTTTAAAGGGTTGCGCATATTTCCAATTCAAAACCTTTATGTTTAAATAGACGCAAGTTAAGGTTTCTACATTCTTGATCAACAATGAAAAAGGGGACTCACGTGGGAGAAGGTTGCAGCTTGTCAGAGGCGTCTGCGTCATGCTAAACGCTGCTGCTTTGCTAAATTAAGATATTAAAAGTAATTAAAGTTAAGTTTGACATGCAGAACACAAGTTAGAGGATTGATGTTTTTCATCACCTTCCTCCAAGTACTTGTTCGGGAGGGAGCCCTCACTTATGTAAAGAGGAAGAGAAAACATAATATGAACACATTTTCCTCTCATACATAATACCTCCCTGCTTGTCAAGCCAAATTTGTGACTTGTTTCATCTTGGAAATATCACTGAATCCAAGTAATCAGGAGACTGACAGAATAAACACAACCAAATTTATTTATATAAGCGCTACGTATTTCAAAGACTTTTCATGGCAGCAAACATTTTTTTTTCTTTTTTTTCCTCCCCACGTCAAGAAGTTTTGTTTCAGTGAAAGGCAGCATCAGCACAAACAAAAACGCCGAAGCTTTAATGGATAACAAATGGCACTCGATGTAATTGGTAGACAGAAAACACACCCTATTGCTTCCATCTTAGCTCATGCGCCTCCATTTAGGGAAGAAAAGGGGAAATGTATTAATTAGTAGCAGCTCCAGACATGAGGACATTTGATATTCTCTTAGTCTCAAACAGATGAAATAAGTTAAAATTTCCAGTGCTATATTGACATTTTCAGTGTGAGTGCAGCGCTCGGAGCTGAAGTCAATGCACAAACCCATTTATTATTATCATTATTTTCCTTCTGAGGAGCAAATGAGTTTTGATTACATTTCAGTCTAACATTTTCATGGTGGAAAACTAGAGAATTAGAGAGACACCCTTAAGACTGCGGGGTTTAAAAAAAAAAAAAAAAAAAAAAAAAAAAGATCTAATGAGTTACTTGTCGAATGCCGCTCACATAGCCAAATAACAAAAGCTCCTCTCTGTAACTTCATCAGAAATGTAATTCTCTTACTGAGGAAGACACGCTGAGCGCCTGTGTTCTTGTGCCAGCAGCGTTATGTGCAAGACCAGGTGATAATTCACGCTTCATAGGCCCTACAGCTTTCCCATTATGCCATGGGTTCAAAAAGTTCAGGGTGGCATATTGCAGTGCAAATTGCAGGCAAAAGCATGACAGAAGTGAGTGGAATCAATTACAGCGTGTATGACACACATCAAAAGAACGAAGGGAGTAAGCTACCTTGATAAAAAGGAGTCATGTGTCGGATGACGGCTCGCATTCTTCGAAGACGAGCTCGAGGACATTTATAACTTATTTCTCACTCTTTCTTCACAGTTAATCTGTCTAAGAGGAGATATGTTGGTACAGTAGTCATAAGGTAATAGGAATTGGAGGCAAGTTAATTAAGTGTTACATACAGCGGTGGGAAAAGGTGTTAGTGAGACAAACCCTTTCGGAATAAATCCCTTGTGGTTACCATGTCTCGTTTCATGGACATACAACATGATAGCGGGGGAATTCTTCCAAGCTACTGGTGTGAGACCATATTTCTCGGTAATTTAAATTCGGTTGGGTTGAATATTCCAACTTTATTGTATCTGTTCATGTAAATGTACGACGAGGTATGAAACGTGGAGCCGCATGCTCTCGGCATAATTAGTCATGTAATGGAAGACTGTGGAGAGCCGAACCACAAAGAGTGCTTGTGTCTTACTAATGCTGAAAACAATGTAATTTATACTAATAATATGGTTACTATAGTACATTATGTTCACAGTGCAGGTAGAGCAGGATATGGCAGACGTGAGAGGGCACAGAGAGGTAAAACAAGTTCAGCAGTATGAATACAACAACATGCAAAAACATATGTGACTAAGTACATGTACTCAAGAAGTGTCCTGAGTAAGAGGTACTTGTACTTAAGTATTTCCATCTTATGCAGCTTTATACGTTCCCTCCTCTACATTTTGGAGACCAATACTGCACATTTATTTTAATAGCTTTAGTTACTTGTTACTTTCCTTCCAATTATTAATTCAAAGTATAATTAAGCAATAAACTGTGATGTATTTTTATGGATAAAGTTACCCAGCAGTATAGGCTACAGTAGTTAAAATCAGCTCCATCTTTACTAGCTGCAACATTAGTGACGCTCATAATGCATTGCTAATTATTATACAATGATGTAAATTATTCTTAAATGGGCCATTCTGCATAATGAGCACTTTTACTTACTTACTAGAGAAACACAAAGTAGAGTATCGGACGATGGGAATGTCATTAGTCATAAACAATAAGTGATGCACAAATTAAAAATTTCATCCAATGATAGCCAGAAAAGTTCACAGAACAGCAAAGTGAGGGGCACATAAATAAACGTGCGATCCAAATGTCATTGCAATCCATCCAGTATCGTCAACACTAAATCACAGCTGTCAACATCATAGTGATGTTAAATTGATGTCAAATTCATTAAGACGCATATTCTGGAAACAAGTGTGAAGATTTCTCTAAAATGCAATAATTTCAGCGGCATGATGGTGTGAGAGAAAGTCTGGGGATGACCAGCCAGCCAACATCGGCACATATTCCTCGGCATTCCCACCAAAGCGGTGGACCTGCAGACCAACATCGCCACCCCAAGAACATGATAAACTACATCCATTTTTCTGCTCTGCCACTGTGGCCATTGGTGAGCAGACTGTGGCTGTAGTCCAGAACCAGAAGAGCTATAATGCTCCTTGGCGGAGATACAAATCTCAGCGACTCACATGAAGGAGGGTGAGCACCATTCATCCACAGGATATTCCTTTTATTGGGTGCCTGGATGATGGTGGTGGAGAGTGCACCTGCATTCATTAGATTTCTCTACTCGTAATGCTGGTTTTTCCTTTAATTTGTCAGTATTTGAGTTATTGATTGTCTTGCTATCTTTCACATGCTTTTACGGCCACATGGGTTTCTTTCTTTTCTGCAGAAGATAAGCCAGTTAATCCTAAAAAAAAAGAATGTTTCACACTTAATGCTGTTGCAAAATTTCATTTCTGGACTATTATTATTATTATTATTATTATTATTATTTTTATTATTATTATATTATTCTGGGTTCATCATTATTAAACTACAACAAAGACTATTACTATTAACTACTATTACTATAACTATTAACAGGCATAGGGGGGAATATTGGCTTATAGATGCTGTTACTAAAACAAATCATAGGCTACAGACTAAAGTGATTCTTGTAGCTCCAAAGTGGCCACATCTTGTCTAAATGAAAAGAAGCATTAAGATTAGACAGACTTAAAATTGCAATGTCAGTCAGGTCAACTTGAGATGTCCGAAAACAAGACGGCTGCCCGACTGTTATCATATTGTTCATTTCACTGTAAGAGCCGTCCAGCCGGCTGAAGGGAACAGAGTGCATGTGGTGTACCTAGAGCCTCTTCAGTTAGAAAAACTGAAACCCTGGAAGAAACAATAAAGACTCCCCCGCTGTTAGAACAGGAGTAACTTTACCAACAAAACCTACTTCCTGACAACTTCTCGTCAGCCGGGGCACAGGCACTTTCGCTGGCTTCTAACCAACAGATGCACAATCGCTTGTTATGGTGGAATCCTGCCAGCAGATGCCAATTGTTGGATATAACTTTGTTCATTCACTTTCGAAACAACAACAACAAAAACAGCTCATGCTACGCACCTTTAAAAAATTGCAAGGAAAGATTTTCAGCTATGTCTCAAATTCAGACAAAATTGATGCCATTACAATTTTTTCTCCATTTGGCTTCCCGTAGTCCATCTAAAGATAAACTGGAGGTGGACATAATATGATCATGACAGAAAGGGACTATATCAAAAGAATTAATGTGGCTTGTCTGCCACAACCCGCAGCTGCACCTCTGATGCGCCTTTAGTGTCAATTTAAGTACAGGCTTGCTCAGTTGCCGAAGGAATTTGGACCACGTACTTTCAACCACGATGTGACGGCGGGGTGGAAAGGATGCTGAACGCTAATCGCAGCTCAGGGCTTATTCGGGAGCACTTTTGCTGTCTCGCGAGCATCTCACGGGATCACTCCCAGCCGCGGTGGTTCGGCACATCAGAGCTCCGGCCCGGCCTCCGACCTGTTGCCCACACGGGGAGCTTCATGCTTCGCGTACATATGTCATGATAGCAGCTGCAACCTAAACTCCCAGTCTTATAAATATCCCTCCAGGAATCGATGACTAATATCACAGATGCTACACATGCATAGATGCACGCACAGGATGCCGATGCATGATAACAATGGTTGTTGATGTTAGAGGACGGCGAGGCAGCGTGGCGTGACAACCCAGCGCCTATGTAGGCTTAGAGGACACTTTCACTCTGTGTGTGCTGACACCCCCAACATCACTTGGCTTGAACGTGTGCATATATGCGTCTATAAATATTGTGGTGACTTTCTCCCTCTCCCAAGACACCACTGATGATAGTCGCAGTTTTCACCTCTGCCTCCCGAGCTCTTCCAAATTATCAGTTCACCTCGCTGCCTAATGATGCGATTGAAAAATGGATGTCATGTGCAAACAAATATCAAAGCCGGAACAACAGCTTGATAAAGATGATGAGCACTGCGGATAGAGATGAATGATGGCGCCCTTTGTAGCTAAGATAAAGGTGTAATGCTTTAATGAGGACGAGTCGGCTTGATGAGGAGGAACAGATATACAGTAGGACTTAATCTCGTTTGATGTGTGTCCTTATGCGGCCGGTTTCAATTAATTCGGTTGACGAAAAGCCGGTGGAACAAAATGGGATGGTTAGTGCTCAATCACTCCGCGTGAAAGTAAGTAACTGGTCAAAATGACAGCTGACTTTGTCTTCGCAACTCTGCACTGCTGCGTCGGACGCAGATCCATCAGTCCAGGAATGAAGCGTCCCGCATGCGGACAAAGAATACAGATGGACCGAGAGGGGAGAGAGAGAGAGAGAGGTGTTTTGTTTTTTTCTCTTTGCATGTCAGGATCTTTCCAGCTGACATTTATGAAGTAACATCAACACCTGCTGGTCTGCAGTGTTCACTACATTCCTCCACTCAGTGAACAGCAGCACAAAGCCACTTTTGTTTTGAA
This sequence comes from Centropyge bicolor, assembly GCA_037975185.1. Classification (NCBI taxonomy): domain Eukaryota; kingdom Metazoa; phylum Chordata; class Actinopteri; family Pomacanthidae; genus Centropyge; species Centropyge bicolor. Next base: position 6,199,143 of record JBBMOC010000019.1, on the reverse strand, counting down.
AAGTAATTGCGACTTGCTTATAATGAGTTGCATTTGTGTGATTATCGTAGTGGAGGTGGTGAAAGGGTTCACAGAATCTGTGTGGAGAGAAGAATAATGAGAGTAGCTGAAGAGACGTATCCCAAAGAAAATAAAGAATAAATGGTTTGTTTGTCTGCTGGCACAGTGAATGTTTGCATGGACTTGCATGATGTATGACATGTGTTGTTACAAACAGATCAGGGTGAAAAATGTGGGATGAGTGCGTTAAAAAAAAAAAAAAAAAAAGCCGTCTGAGAATTAAATGCGGTAAACAGATAAACAGACTGGTGTCCTTGGTTGTAGAGTCAGCAAAGTGAGATTACACACAAGCTGTGTTCCAGATACTTCCTCTTTCTACCTTAAGCACATACTGCAGCTGCACTTACAGAGCACGTACTGTACTGTTGCTGTATGCCCACAACTGGGACATAATGCTACATAACACTGGGCCTCGACCTTTGACCCTCTTCCTCCTACATCCATCACAGTCATAGCACAGAGTTGAATGTATTAATTAAATACACAAGAGTTGCAAAAAAAATATGTACTTGCAGTTGAATGGTGTCATCTGTCCGTCCTCTCTCGGCGGCTCAGTCAATGTTCTGCTGCACAGAGAAATGTTAGACAGTTAGAATAAAGTGAAGAAGCATGCTGACTTGCAAAATGTGACCCAATGCAGTAGCACATCCTGGTATTTTTGGCATACAGCATTAGACGTACTATATATAGGAACACACCAAATCTATAGTATTTTCACTGGAAAGCACCAACAATCATTGTCATGCTATCCACCCACAATCATTGACACACTATCTTAAACTATGATTGGTTATGTGCCTGGTCAGAGGCGGGACCTCAGTTCGAAGCAACTGATGAACAAACTGGACTTTATGAAATATTTAAAAACTTGATAAAAGTGTTTGCAAACCAACATTAAACTCTTTTAAATATCCAGGATAGTTGTAATTATTGAATGCATCTTGTGTTGCAAGAGGCAGTTAGTGGCTTCTGTGATATTTCACTGCAGCAAAATCACTGTGTTGCAGATTTCAAGATGTTTTTCACAATTCAGTTGTTTGTATGACCTTATTGACTCTTGTTTAACTTATTGTTTCATTTGACACTCATTTGAGAAACAACTACACATTTCTAAATATGAGCTGGCTCAATAATTTTGCGTTGTTTTTGGAAGCAATTTCTATAAGTTTTACATGATTCTCATAACTGTCATGTTTTCTCTTCTGTGCATCGTTAGCCAGGTGCCAGGTAGTGCAAGCAATTTGTGCAAGCACAGTAGCAGGGACACAAGGGATTGGACCCAAATGCAGACAACAACGGTTCAAAGTTCAATTATTTATTAACACAAAAGGGCATAAAGGCTCACATGATGATCAGGCAGGCAAAGGTCAGATCCAGTGAGGGAAATCCAATCAGGCAAACAAATCCAAATCGAGAGCAGGCGAGAATCAAAGTCGAGGAAAAACAAAGCTCCAAAAACACTTGGACTAAACACTAAGAAACACAGACAAACTGGCACAGAATGAAGGGACTAAACACACGAGAGGGAGGGATGACAGGTGAAACCAATGAGGGCGTGGCAGTCAATCAAACAGGCGGGAAACTCACACAAAGGCAGGAAGTAAAGTAACTGAAACCCACCTGAGGAAACACTCTTTCAATATAATACTGGAAAGAACTAAACCAAACCCAAAACCATGACACATATATTTAGAAAAATTTATGTTGGTTGAGGTCAAATATTAATTATATTGACTTTATGCTGTTTTCAACACACACATAAATGTTTTATTTTGTATGTCGCCAACTTTAAGATAAGGTACAATTTCCTTTTGAGGACATAGAGTGTAAAAGTTCACTTTCTCCCTCCAAGCACTGGCAGACACAAGTGGTTTTCTTGCAACAGGTGGATTGGATTGGATTTTGTCCAAGTTCACCGTGAAAACTTTGTCATGTAAACAAAAATAAAACACAACACTGTCAACATAAATAATGTGTACCGCATGTAAAACATAACCTTTGACAAAAATAAAAATATACAAACTAAGTTACCTCATTGGCTGCATGCTGCAAAGGGAGGCTTGAGGTGTGCGGCTTGTCAGTCTTAAAAGGTTTGAAAGTCCGTGATTGCAGCGTATTTACAGGTGATGTCGGTTTTAGTCACGCGAGGGCAGCCCAACGAGACTTGAAAAACAACTTCAAAATAAAAGCGCCACTACTATATGTAACTCAATATCAAACTTACATTTTAGTTTACAATGGAAAGGTAAACAAAACTATTACATAGAGAATGAAGTATGAAAACTTTAAATCACATTTGTAATATGTGGTTGATAGGTCTATATGGCTTTTAAATCAAAATTTAAACACAGATATGTAAGAAACTCTAAGACAGTATTATGTTGGTAATTAAAGTAGATGAGTTGTGGCAACAAAAATGGTAAATTAACACTGTTCTGATGTGCATGTCTCTACACACACGTCCAATAGTTCAGTACAGTAAAATGAATTAATAATTTACCTCTACCAACAGCATTTAAAAGAATCACAAAAATAACACCAAAAAAATTACATTTATCTCACCAGCCAGCTTTTTTTAATACTGAGCTTACAGTAGTGTATTAGTGCTCGCTTCTCTTTGGCTTTTTCGCTGACTCAAGCGCTCCGGGCGATGTGCTTATTTACTGTAAGGTGGGCCGAGCGACTCAAAGTAAGAGCAAAGCTGCTGTAAATAAATAAATTCCACGGTTCCAACTCTTGCCTTTAAGTTCAAAGTTAATTGAGCATTAGATGACCGCGGTGTTGGTAAAATTAAGTTTGTGCATAAAAGTCACTGTTCAGCATAAAACTTAACATATGAGAGGACTATTTGTAATCATACTGTCAGTGTGGGGGATTAAACCAGCAGCCATTGCATAAGTTACTGATATTTAAATTCCTACAGCAAACCATCTTCTCACTTATTTACTGCATATTAGATACTGATTAATACCTAACTGTGTTTCTTCACCACATCCTTCTTCAATTGCCAGTCGGCAGCTTTATGTCCAGCAAAGCACATTCTTCTGCCTATATTTTACTTACAGAATAAAATGAGCATGATTCTGCGTTTGAAATATTTTGTTGTGTAAGTGTCCTGGATGTTTTAGAAAACAGTGGGCCGGGTTCCAAATTACCCACTGGGCATGAAGCGACAAAACAAGCTGTGCTCTAGAGAGAGCTTGTAATAGATTGCAGTGATTCCCCTTGGACATGCTGTTGAGCAGGTGGTGCCTTAGCTGGTGCAACACACGGCAATGAATTTACCATTTCCTACCCCACCATCTGACTATAAATCATACAGTCTGAAAACACATTTTTAATAACCAGAGAGCCAATTAAATAAATTCAGATGTTTGGAGAGAACTCTCTTTGCAGGTTATTTTTCTCATTAACCTGACGCACGCATTCATGAACGAACCGAGGCTCGTGGCGTACGTGAGTCTGAGCTTACATCTGAGTGGAACATTGAATAAGGCAATTTAATAAATATAACTGACTGATTTAGTTATGTCACAATCCACAGTGGTATTTACAGTACACTTAAAATGAAAAAAATGCTGAGTTGGAATGTAGCATGTTGACTTTTCACTCTCAGCTGAACAGTACAACAGTGGTTTGCGAAGCAGGTTTGTGCTGACTGTAGGAGGCGCTAATACACATTGACCACTGGTGGTGTTAAACTGGTGGTACTGAAGTTATCAATCAGAGAAGAGGAACAGCGTGAACACCCAACAAAGCCAGTAACTGAATTCAACATTCAACAACTCATGCAGGTACTTTTGATTTCTATAAGGCATCAGTTGACTTACAATGTTAAACATAATGCATCTTTATGTACCAAAACACATTTAGTTTTTTGAAACTGAAGACATTAAAAGATTTTATTGTATTTGGAATAAAACAAAACTATGACTGCACAACATCGTTAACTAATAATTAACACTACTCTGATAAATGAATGTAGCAGATGCTCAGTGTGGTGTTTTTGTGGCATATCAGTTAAAAAAATGGCCCAAAATGGCCACAACACAAAAAGCCTCCTCCCGACAGTCCAGCTGATAAAATCACTTATTTCTGCCCTGTTAAAACTGCCTACAGCAAGAGCCACTTGTCCATGACTGGCTGTTATCCTCTCTCTGTAAAGTCACACCCTCACAGGTGGTTAATCCCCAGGGACCTCAGACGGTCACCTGTAATGGTCATATTTTCCCAGCTTCTCTGACAGTGAGCCATGAAAGCCATTAGCTGTGGTAAGTTACCGCTGAATGAGGCAAAGCTAATATTACTTACTTGCTCTTACTTGAGAGAAAAAAATGGTCATTTAATAATCTTTAACAATTTTAAAAAGCATTCTTGAAAGGAAGCTACTCTTTAATAGATCAATGCAGGATGATCATTGCTTTTTTTCTGAGTGGTCTTGACTAATTAAAGCAAAGGCCTGAAAGAGAAATAAATTTACCTTCTGCATTTGGTAAATATAACAATTACTTGTGCTAATTAATCAGCACAGTTGGATTCTTGTGTCTTCCACTTCACAATCCCATGACTGCTGAAGACAAAAGCATCAAACAGAGCTTGGTATTAAAGCGTCATCAATTTTATCAAACATGTAATTCTTATTACTATTTCTTCCTTGTTTGTAGATTTTTTTTCCCTATCAAGGGATATCACTGCGCAAACACCGGTGTTTCAGTCCAAGGATGTACTTGGGTTCGTCTTGGATGGTGTCCACCGTAATTAGTTCCTCAACAGAGCCGGCGCATCCTCAGGCTTAATGGGCAACAATCAATGCCAACACAAACAGTGTGTCTTTCCTTGTGTGTTGCTACGACTGTGTGCTCAATTATTGAATCATCTCAAACTCTGAATTTGGTCTTGCTGCTGTTCTGGATGCGCTTATGAAAATATAACTGTTCTGGTTTGTTCTACTGTAACCACATCCATGCTTATTCATTGACACACACACACACTGGATGTCAGAATAGAAGATGATATATGCAAACACTATTGCTATCTCTGTCTCTCAACCTGCTGTCAGGGGTTAGACATATAATTGTGTTTATGGCACGGCACATCTACATAGAAATATTCCACCTACACATACTTTGAAAATCTCATTTATTTTCTACGGCCATCTGCAAGCACTCCACAATGAACCTTGTGAACCGAATGAATCACTCTGTGTTTGCAGGCTGCAGCACATAACTTTTCCTCTGAAATGCATAAGTCTTTCAAATCGAAAATGTTTTTAGTTACAAGCACCTTCTCACTGTTCAGATGTGCACATGCAATACGCACATTACTACAGGGTGAATTGAAGGACACGGAATAATCTGCAGAATAATACTGTTATTATGAGCGGGGTTGTTGCTTAGTTTTTTAAATATCTGAATTTTGAAGTGATGTGAATAGAAATGTGATGACTTTTAAAGCAATGCTGGAAGTGTGAAACAACAGCAAAGTCTGATTCTCCACATTTGAAAAAAAAAAGGCAAGTGTGCAACTTTGTGCCAGCCTTGTCCAAAACAACTAAAGTTGCTGAGACCATAGAGGCTGAAATGGAAGACTGGAACATTACTTTGAACAGCTTGTGCGACATAATCCAATTGTGTTCTTGCAAAATCAATCCACCGTGGGTCTAAAAGGCAAATAATTAATGACGCTGAACATGTTTTCATGAATGTTACCACAACATTATAGAACCAGAGCTGCTTTTATTGCATTGGAATGGCTGTTGAAAAAAACAACCCAGCAACGTAATTGTTCTCCTCAACGACTTGGGGAGAGGGAAGAATAGATTGGCCTCGCACAAAAAAAAAAAAAAAAGGAGTTTGGATAAAACTTGGAGGCATGATGCAACTAACAAGTGTGTTTCAGCATTTTGGCTGGCCCAGTGGTGAGGATTATTAGGTCCAAACAAAAAGACCTTCAGACCGGCTTAGACAGACACTCATGAAGGATTCCATGGGAAACATGTGGGCTGCAGCCGTGCTTGATTAATTATCCCTCTCACGTATCTCCAGCCACTTTGAATAGGTCATAGATGGGCATCTTGGAATGAACTGGAATCTTCTGATCAAAATGCAAATGCTGTTGTTGGCTTAAACCACAATCTGCTCCTTCAGTACTTTCAACCTGATAATGTTATGCCCATTCAAGTTTGCTGCGTGACTTACAATTTGTCCTCCCTGTGTGAACAGAGAATCCACTCATCTTTTTTAACAAGTGCCCAAAAAACGACATATGTTCGTGCCGGAGGAATGATGACTCCTGGCCACTGGGAGCAGAGGAGGAACTAGTGTGATGCTGTTGTTAATTGTGTTTCCAGCCACCTGTTTTCATGCACGTTTTCAATTTGCACATAAATTAGAAACAAACATTAATGTCACATTTCGATCATGTTTTCTTCATTGTTTTCTATCATTTGAACTTTGATTGGTGTTTTATATGAAATTTTGTTGCGTCATCTTCTTCTGCAATGGTTTAATAGGACCCATCTGGAGAATAAGTGCCACTAACTGTTAATCTCAAACTGAATCCTAATATTCAAACAACGATAGTGGTTGGAAACTTGCACTGATTTGCTTTTCTTTGGCTGATTTTTGGTTACAATTTGCACTTAGTTTGGATGGAAACCTGCTTGTGGAGCTACAAAATCCATAGAAGGATCTGGGCGGTTGAATAGGTCAACAAATGTACAACTTTAACTCGGTATAGGTCTAAAACTGTTCGCTTCGTTATTTTAACCTTGGAGGATGATCATTAACAAATTTGAAACCAAACCACCCATTTCCTGAACTCTAACCAAGTTGTGTTTGCACCTAAGCCTAAATTTTAACCACAGCAATGCAAGATCAGAAAACACTTTTACATTTTTGCACCACTGATATGAAATGATTTTCAATGTTCTTTTATTCTCTCTATGATATAGTTATGACTAATAGTACGTCTGTTTTGTATGAATGAAACATCTGAAAATGTTCAAACCAATGCAAAGCTTTTTCCGAGTCCTGTCCTTCCAGTCCAGGATTCCTCAACCTTTTCAGGCCTGCGACTCCAACTGTGATTTCTCTATAATCTTTTGAATACTGTATGTAGGCTAATCCATTTTGTCACCAGCAAAATCCCAGGATACCCTGTCTCATTGATTTTTCTGAAGTTTTTGGCACGGAGCCATACATACTGTGGGAGGTTCTTGGAACTGACAGCCGTGACCTTTCATTAATTGCCTTATACTTCATCTGTTTAGTGTTAATGAGCTATAGAAATGGGGACGACTCTGTGGACCACTGCTGCAAAACATCAGATAAAGCAACATCAGCCTTTCATGAGGTAGTCAAAAGTCAAAGGTTTAAAACTCCCGAGGTGTGTGCTCTTCCAAGCAGACTGAGTCCCTGTCCGTTAAATCTTATATAAGCGAACATCTGTTGAACTATGCTGCAAAATGAGATATTATTTTGAAAATTACAAAAGGAAACTACGAGCAATCTGGTGTAACATATGCTATTGTACAGAATCCAGAGCTACACATATAACCAGTATTGATTCTGCCTTTGGAAGATATGCACAAACTCTAAAGGTAGGGGTAAGCTATGGCTAATTAAGACTTCATTAATCGCTGCAGTATTAAATTGAGATGCACTAAGGCACACATTAATTCTCTACGGACATGCTCTACAATTTGTGTCCCCTTCACGGGGGCCAAGCAAGGCTTTAGTGCCAAAGACGCTCCAACCAACATATTTTCCACACTTGAACACACTGCCACCCAAGAGTTCAGTGTCAGCTTCATTAAAATGCATGGCTACTCACACAGTCGCACCTTGTGTATGCACAAATTAACATGAATGATTTCACTCTGTGTTATCCCAGTTGGAGACCCTACATGACTCTAATGTTAACCGACTGAATGAACTACTTGTTTCCGGGGGCCGAGTGGACGTGCACTGTAACTGATTCGCCTCTCATAGAGGAGAGACTGTGCTTGTTTAAACATATTTGCACATCAACTCTTAAAAAAAGACAAACCCTCCCCTGATATTTGAAATATTTAATCGTGCAACAAAAGCATAACAATGTGCATATTTAGAAAAATAAATCTCGTTTGCGATTCCTTGACTTCTTGTGTCACCTTCAATGTGAGAAACTTACTTTAATCTTGATTAAATCCAAACACAGCCACTAACCATTACTCTCCTCATTTGTGAAACCGAGCATCGCCTTAACCATTGTTTGGAGGATTGTCATTTAGTCCGGCGAGCAGAGAACGCTGGCATTTCTCGATGGTAAGATAGAGATCAAAGTTGTCTCCCATGCAGATTATCAGGATTTCTCATTCATGTTTTATTAATCAAAGAGGGGCCTTTTTTTTTCTTTTTTTTTTTTTTTTTACCTTCCAAACCACTAGACAGACAGCCAACTGAGGACATGGCCTCTCTTTCAGGGTGGCTAATTTGTACCTGGAGAACCTCATTTGCATTGCAATTACCTGAGAAGAACCTATAAGTGGATCCCGCTGCCTCTGACAATTGAGATGGAGTGGGCAATTCTGCTCGGTGCAATGGAACGAAAGAAAAATCAATTGATGGGGGGTGGAGACCAGGAGTTAGAAATTTTTATCATACAGTGTAATTAACTGGTGCACAGTCCTAAGAGGGAATTGTCTGTTCTTTGGAGTCACTTTCTATTGTGATATGTTTTAGCATTTCTGCAATTCTGCACTTTCATTATGTTATTGTAGGACTGCGAAATTAGCAGCAAGTGCAGCCAGTGAGAGCCCAACAACTGAAATAGGCAAGAAGAAGAAAGAAAGGCAGGGTAGATAGGTGCAGTTATATTGAGCTCACAGTATGTTTTAATACAGCAAGGAGAACAATATAATTCATTCATAATGTGTTTTCCATAAAATTGCATCTGCAGCAAAAGCCTGCTTGAATGCCGTAGGGAGCAGTACTTCAACTGTTTTAACCTTTCACTGATAATTCATAAAAGTCATGTGATGCTGCTACTGACGAGTTTGCATGTTTGATGTAGCACTTTCAGACATCATCTTATTTAATGTGGGTTAAACAGTGTCAACACACAGTTTCAGTCTGACCGCATTTTGTCTGGAGTTGCTATACTTTCCCGTGAAACCATAAAACTCTTTGGGAAGCAGAATTATATACGAACTCTGGCTTCTTGATTTTTGGCATAACAAAGACTGGCCAGAGTATGGGCTCGGCCAACCTGACGTGGTTTTGCCAAGTCAGCACATTGGCACTTTCTGTAAATCACAATTTGGAATTAAATGGAATTCAGGTGTTATTGTATCATCCATTTTTCCCCCAATGCAAAATAGTTCCATTATGCTCAAAGTTCAAGATTCAATTTATTCATCAATAAAATCACTGGTATTTCATCGTTCACTAATTAAACCAGCGCTGATTGTTTGAAGGAGAAAGGTTGGATCTGATGATCTGGTTTTGCACTGATCTCACCTTGTGTCTTCTTTTACTGACCTTTTCAGTATGCAATACCAGACAGAGCTTTGATGGTAAAATAAAAAATCTAAATTTACTCTTGTTCTAATAAAATTGTGCCTATTCAATAAAGGATCTGACAGGCAGAAATGAAGCAAAGTCTTTGGTTTGTATAGCCGGGTCCTAGTCGTAGATCAGGTGATGCACCAGCTGAGCTTGCGCTTTTTCCCCACAAACAATTGAGCGACCTATTTAATCTGTCACACGCTCTGCTCATTCTCCGCTCCTGCTTTCTTTGCTGATATAGTGGGATCCTTCTTGCACCCCCTCCCCTTCCCTCTCTTTCCTCATGGGTCCATGATTGGAGGTTGCATTGATATCCATCTTTGCGCTCACTCTTTTGCTGCCCTTAAATTGCACTTTGAATACAAAACATCAGCCAAAATATATGATTTCTTTTGCTCATTAAAATGCTCCCCGCTAAGACATGAGTGGACTCGCTGAACCCTCTTAAATTAATTCATCAAACGCTTTAGCAGGTCCATACGCTCAGCGTGAAAATCAATGCAGTGATTGTCTAATAACCTTCTGAATTGTCAAACAATACCTTTGTGCACCTCTGTTTTTACCACTAACTTATTATTTTTGCATGGGAAATATGGATCTGCCTGTTTTATAGCTTGGCTCGCTTTATAATGCATTAGCCGGACTTGGAAAAAAGACAACATTTGAAAAAAAAAGAGAGAGTTGGAATAATTTTTGGCAGATGCTTGACCCTTTTTAATTGCTGGCATGTGCTCGGTGATGGCGGTTATGCGTGCACGCCACGTCGTGAAAAGAAGAACAGCTGCAATGAAATAGTGATGTGGAGAGGGAGGGAATAAGAGGTGGGTGGAATTGATTTAAGAAAATAAAGTTTATTATTATTTCACAGGCGCAGCTGCAGAGGAAGGTAAAAATCATGAAAGTTGTTAAACCTTACAAAGGGACAAGGACGCAGTGTTACAGTTCTCATGCAAAAAAAAAAAAAAAGAGAGAAAAAGCCATAGAAGAATCGTGCGTGCTAACGAATGTGATGCTGTCCCTCGGGGATTTTGCACAGCTGTTTCCACCTGCTGAGTATTTCCTCCCTTTGCTTAGCTTTGTCTTCTTGCTTTGAACACAAGAACATCCTGATGGCTATAATTAGCTCTGTCACTCTGCACTTATGAACATGCAGCCCGCTGTCATTCATTTCTCCAGATTTCATACACCACACCCAACCACTCAAGCAGATGTGTTTTTTTAAAGCTTTTGTCACTCATTTTCATTTACTTTCCCTGACAGCCCGCTCCTCTCTTATTTAACCTTTCTGTAATATTCCACTTTTATTCCCTTCTACTCACATCCGTTCCCGTAGTGCCCCACAATCTTTTTTTTTTTTTTTTTGCTTCAGATGATAAAAAAAGACTTCAAATTGGTGTTGGAAGAGCTAATGACAGTAATCACAAAAGCGCTGACCTGTTCCATATTGAGAGGGTCACTTGGCTTCGAAGCTGCCAGATGGGCTTCTGCGAGAAGAGCTAGGTGTTATTCATGCAAAAGTTGGGGTGTTCAAAAGTTGTGTGCCAATGTCTGTGTGTGTGTGTGCGCACCCACATTCAAACGAGTGTGAATAGACAGATGTACATATAGTACTTTTAACATACTTTCAATCTGGTGCCAGTAAAATGTCGAATTGGACGCTACTCATACATACAAAGTATTGCCATGCAATGAATCTTAAACAAACTCTTATTATTAATTTTCTATCTTTCAATGTAATCTAGGTCTGCTGTATACAATATGTATTAGCTGTATGTCAAATGAAAGGAAGAAAATACAACTAAGCCTGAAAGATGGCTTCTGGTTCTGGCTTCCGCTATTACATTTAATATAATAATTTCATTTGTCACAATTAAAAAAAGCACTTCTTAGAGTCCTGTAAATATAGCCCTTGTGTTGGTATCCTGTCAACCTCATTTGCTTGGTTTTCATTACCTGCTGAGTGTCAGTTTTTTTTTTTTCAAGCTAATCTGCATGTGTGTGTTCATGTGTGACTGTGTGATCAGTTTGGCCCGTGTGAGTTCAGAACACACACACGCAACTACATTTTTCTCATAAAAGAGTGTAGATTAAAATGCACCAAGACCAAAAACAACAAAGTAGGTCATTTATTAGCGTCTTTAAAAACAACCAATATGGCTGCTCCAAAAACAACTAGGAGTATTTCCTAATCTGTCAGCCTGATGGTGACTGAAACAACTTGGTTCAGGTTATGAAAAGATCACCTTCAATGTTAAAAAAACGTCACTATGGTCTGTAGATGAAAAAATCATTAGCAACGACATCCAGCTATCTCAAACTTTCCTACTGACAGAGAGCACTCATTTGTCCCTGGTTGGGAATCAGTGGCACTTCTGCAATTGTTTGGGAACATCTGGAAAGATTATAGATTATATTTCAAATAATTTGAAAAAAATAATTAGATTATGAAAAAATAGGAATTGAACTCCAGCACCTGGACACTACATTTTGAGTATGCATGAAATCTGGTTAGGTAATGAACAGATAACTAATATTGTTAGGTTAAAGTGTGAATAAATTATTAAAACAGATAGTTAAAAGTAATGGAAAACAGTTAATAGTCATCTTAAAGGAATGAAAATTACTCAAATTCATGGTGGGATCTGTCAACAAATGTTGGGAACCACTGATTTGTGCAACCACATGAGGTCACTTTTGAAAAAAGTAGTATTTGAACAAGTAAAGTGTGTCATTTTTCAGGTGAGGACAATCTCTCTTAATGCATATAATAGCTACAATATGAGCTATTTCTTGCTCCTGATGATAGTTCACCTATAGTTGCTCTTTTTCATTTCTTTTACATCTGATTCCTTGGGTCTACCTTGCATAAGTGAGAACACCTCAAACCAAATGGGTTTCTAGTATGCCATGAAAAAATGCTGACATAAAACCACGCTCTAATATCTTATTTATGACGACTGCATTTGAACAGCAAGGTGGCTCGGCGGTTAAGTACTGTCACCTCACGCTAAGAAAACCCAACTGGGTCCTTCCTAAGTGCAGTTCTCTCTGTTGTGCGTGGGATTCGTCCTCGTGCCCTTGCTTCCTCCCACCATCCAAGGACACGCAAGTCAAGCAATTCGGTGTCTCTAATTTGGCCACAGGCGTCGGTGTGTTTGTTTGTTTGCATGTGTTACACCCTGTGACAGACTGACGACCTGTCGAGGGTGTACCCTGTCTGTCACCCGGTGTGTTGCTGGGAAAGGCTCCAGCCCCCTGAACAGGATAAACAGTTTAGAGAATGGATGGATGGATGTGTTTGCGAGGCCGCAAGACAATGCAATTAGAAATGTGTTGTCGTCTAAAAATGCTCTGACTGCACTGGTATGTACGAGTTCTCTCTTAAAATATGGGCCTACTTTAATTTAATTTAGAAGGAGCAGTCATTATTCATGCATCAACGACAAGCTTGATGTCTGCTATGTGAAGATACCCTGGATGCAACAATCCATAGAAGTGTGATTTCCTTCCCATGATCCACTTGATGAGATGAGAATAAATTGCTCATGCATCCACACGCATGTTTACTGTCTTTGATTTCATTATAGACTCATGTTGAATTTAGACATTTATTACAGAATAACTCATCGATGTTTTAAAGGTAGTGGATGATTTGAGGACAATGTAAGAAAACAGCTTTTGTCTGCCACAAAAATAATCCTAATAATTCTATGTGTTTGTATATCTGATGAGACGTGGCTTCAGTGGGCAGAAAAGTAGGCACAATGTCTTCCTAACATGAGCTTCAAAAAATTGCACAGTGCCATATCATCTGCATAAAAACATCAGATATGCCAACTGGGGCAAATCCTATAATAAAATGTTTTCTGCAAAATTCTCTGTAAGTTATACAACACAACAAAACATTTTAATAGGTTGATTTATCCATTATCTACCAACATCAAATGTCAATTTTTATTTTCTTTTTTGTGTTGTCTTCTCATTTAAAATGCTTTACCTACATTTTTGTTATTTGTTTCATCAATCACTCATTTTAGAGAAATACCATGTTTAAGACAAGACGAAGAGGTCACATTTGTGACAGCGGGGCAGTGAATTATGTGATCATCTGACTGTACATCATGGAGCTGTCACTTCACCTTTCATGGAGGCAGTCAGAGTCCACACTGTGAAGGGGGTAAGGGGACGGTGCCCTTGGAGTCAGATGACACTATTCCCCTGTCTGTAATGTGTCATGGCGTCCCTGTCAACTCGCTGTTTCTCCTGTGGATTCATCAGTGGGAATTCAATACTTAATACAGCCTATGGTGGAGGGGGGCTTGAAATCTGCATTGTCATTTTGAGCTGAGGTGCTGGAAGTAGTTTTGAGTTTGATGGGGTCCAGCTGATGTGATACTTGCAGAAGTCATGGAAACACTATCTGAATTGTGCACAAAGGTTCTGCCAACTTTTTTTCTTCTTATAAGGTCCAAGTAAATAAGTTGTATTTTATTCAGGCTGTCGAGGTGACAGCATCCCAGCAACACTGATGTGTGTGATACGCAGGGGCCAATTTAGTGATTTGAGGGCCTGAGGAAAATCCATTCACTCATGCTTTATTCTCACACCTGGTACTGGTATTAAGGAGGTTGCTGATACCTTTATTCCCTCTGCTTCCTTGATGTGACCTTCACACTCAACTACTGGAAAGTAAGCTGCTGTGTGTCCTCACCTCAACCAGCCATATAACAACCTGTCACTTCCACAGTCGCAAAAAAACAGGAAGAAGTATGCCAAGAGGCTAAAGCTGCGGAATTGACTTGGCTGAAAATCAGAGTTGACAAACAAAAGGTCAGTTTTCTCTACAAAATGAAGAAGTGCCTCATCCAGCTTGCCACTGTGAACATACTGCCTCTGTGCTACTGTAATTTGCTTGACTGAACAACTTCATGGATAAAAGTACCAAAGTACAAGTGATGCCACAAAATGAGGGTATCAGAAGATGTTTTAGTAATTTATCTTTCTGCTTTCTCACAAGCAGACAGGGATTTTCTCCCCATATCTTTTCTGAAAATTAAACTGAAACGAACTCAGAAAAGAACATGGCTTTGGTGTTGCCACTTTGCAGGCTTGATTTTAGACTTATAACCAGATATGCTGCTCATAAAAAGTGGCTAGTCTTGGAGGCCATGGTAACCAAGGCTAATGATGACATGAAGACTTTTGAACTGGACACACATTGTCCAGCGATGTAGGTGTCCCCTGCAGTGTCTAACCTTCTACACTCATGAGAAAGAGTGGGATGACATTGTGGTAGTCCTGTTCAGGTTCTACAAAAGACATAGTGTTTGAAAAAGGAAATCATGAAAAGTTCTGAGTCTGTACCTGCTGAGGGTCACTGGACACCTCTCCTAGAAGTGTTAGCATTTACTACTTTGGTCTTGTTAGTGATTATGAGTGGCTTTATCATGTTCATTATGTTTTGCAAGACTCAAGGCTTTAAAGATAAGATAAGATTACATTTATTGAAATAACTAAGACAAAGCAGGATATGGCAAGTCCATAGAGCACAAATAGCTTAATTGTGTTGTCGGAATGATGAAAGCTCAAATTATCACCTCAGCACAAGCGGCAGGACCACGCTTTGTTTTTTTAAAAAAAATCAAATTATATACAGTGTCTGAACAGTGTTGTGCAACCTCTGATTATCAACACGGGTTCATTTATTCTCCTGTTAATTTCAAACACTTCGGGAAAACACTTGGGACACACGCATGAGTATGCAGGGGCCCTGGAGGAGAAGACAGTCGTTTGTGAAATCGCATTCACAGCTCTAACAGCTAAAAGTGACTAAGCTCCTCGTAGAAGAGGCGAGATATTAAAACGCATCATAAAGGATTTGTAGGTTTGAATCACGTTTAAAGGAGCAAATCGCTGCCGATTTCAACTGAGCTTATGTTTGTACAGCTTGAATGAAATAAACACAACTGTAAAATGAGAGTGTGAAAATCTGAAAGGAAAGAAAAAGCAATGCCATTTTCCGATACTTCAAGACATTTTACAGTACCTTAAAATAATAGAATGTCTTTTCATTTCTTCTCAGAAGCTAAAGGACCCACCCACAGGGATGGGCAACCGAGGGAAGAGAAACTACCGCTGCATCCTGGAAGTGGTACAGGATGATGGACGATACGCTTAGACCTAAACATCACATTAATCCTCCGGCCCAGTGTGACTCCCCCAAGGACGCAGCGGCGGTTTCTCCTCCACCACCAGCACAGGGCAAAAAGACAAGGCAGATTGTGAAGAGGAGGACGCACGAAGAGGCAGACTGGCTGGTGTAGCTCCAGGAAATGGAGTGGAGAGAGGAGAAGAGGGAGAGGAGACTACTGGAGCGAGAAGAGCAAGAGAGGAACATTAGAGAGAGCCGAGAGGTTGGAGAGCAGAGAGGGAGGACGAGCTTGCAACAGGGCCTGCTGGAGAATGAATATAGATATAGAGAGGGTGAGGCAATGTTTTATTGAACTAACACATGGCATAGGCACAGTTGGTCAGTCTAGCTTTTATATTTATATTTTCTTGTTTTTATCAATGTGATCTTGTTATTTGAAACCCTGTATTGATTCTGTATGTAGAATTGTCGCCAAGAAGAGTAAACCTTATTTCAATTTTCAGTCCACCTTTTTTCCGATAAAAAGCAAGATGCAGATGATCTTCTGTCCAGAACACACACTGATTTCTGATTACTGATTTTGTAGAATTCATAAAAATTCATTAAAAAAAAACATGTAGCATTATTCGTGGTTATACGTTCTTGATCGTTGCCATATTCTTTGCTCATCACAAAAAATGTTGATCTCTGTGTTCAGGCTACATAAAAGCTACAATAAAGTTTTGTTACTTTTTTCAGTGGACATAAAGTAAAGAACTAATGAATGTCAGTTTGCTAAATGTTCACTGGAACATGATAAAGTAGATGGCCTTCATCATTTATTATCTTCTTAGTGTCTGCATTAAATAAGCTAAACTTAGCTTATGTTTTGTTCCTCATATACCTGTATTTACACATAAGCATAAAAATACAAAATGTGAATCTAATACAGCACAAAAACATTCTAATTTATACAGGGAAGACAGAGAAAAATATGTGAGAGAGGTACAATTGTGTGTCATCTGCATAAAAAGCTTATGTTGCAATGTCAAAACTAACAAACCAAAGGCTTTTCTGACACGAATATGACAATATTGACTCCTCAGCTCCTCTTGGTGGTGAAAGACAGCAAATACCAAGCAGCAGCAACTCATCAGTACAACAAGACACACAATGTACTTCATACTTGAAGTTGTGGTAGGCGATGGCCAAGGCGAAGATTCTCGGTTGGTGACCAAAGCCCCCTTGGTCAACAGTTCACATGTACTTCCTAAAGACAGCAGAACTAATACCAAAGACACAGGTTTAGAGGATAACAAGTAAAACCGAAGTCACTTATCTGATTGTTGGTGAGACCAAGGCTTATAATGGCATGAAAACCTTTGAATTGGACACACATTGTCCAGCAATGTAGGCGTCCCCTGCCAGGTTGAACCCTCTACGCTCATGGGAAGGATGTAATTGTGATCGTCCTATTAGAGTTCAACGAAAGACACTGGGTCTGAAAAAGAAATCCATGAAAGCCTTGAATCGGTCCCTGCTGAGGATCATCGGTATATTTGTCGTTATAAAGGGCCAAACTGCTCTTCACGGAATTAAGAAGCTTCCCTTTGTAAGCAATTTGGTCCTGTCTCGCCTTGTACCTTTCAAAATACCTCGAGGCGCGAGCATTTATTACTTTCCTCTAATATCAGGGAGACCGAGGGGATCAGCAATGCAGTTAATCAGTCAAGTCAAGCTGGCGTCCGGTGTGTGGGATGAAGATCTTTCGCAGCTGTACTGGCTCCAGAGAGCTTTTTGTCTTATGATATAACAAAAAAAAGATGCTGGAGACTCTGCATTTAAATAGCAGGTCCTTTCAAAGTTTGGAAACGTGGGAAGAAACGAACACCAATATTAAAAATAAAATTAAATAAAATATGATTTGCATCCTTATGTGCTTTGAAAGGAAACATTTGATTAACTTGTAGCTGTGTTTACTGTTCCTTGTGAAAAACCATCTCGCTCCAACTGAAGGTATATAAACTTTAAAAAGAATTTAATCTGAGCAGCTTTGTTTATTCATTCACCCACAAGAATTTGTATTAAAAAAGTATAGTAAGCATAGTGTTTGTTATTATTTTAGTTGAAAACTTTATTATATATCTGTTGTGACCTACCAACCTTGAAGAAAGTCAGAGACTAAATAATATATGTGACAGTGTAATAAAACAGAGTAATTGCTACCCATACACAGATTTGTTACTTCCAATAATTATATATTATTCAATTAGAATTATTCCCCTAGTTCTTGCAAGATGTTAGAAACAAATAATTTGAACGGTTAAAACTTGACGTAACGCATACAATACATTGTGTTAAATGAGCATAACAGTTAAATGAACACTGACATGGTCGTTTGAAAGTTTGATCTCGGCTACACAAAGTAAATACATAAGTAATTGTGTATTATTGTGTACAGTGGGCTTTTTTCAAGCCGGACATTGACCTTGTGAGGCTGCGAGATTGTGACGTCACACAAGATCACGTTAGCCGAGAATCCATCCTGCTGGGCTGGGTGTCACCAAAACACAGGTGTTCAACCATGACATGTGATGACAGCATGTAGCGGCTTGATTGAAAACAACAATGGCGGCTCCTGAAGAACGTCCTCACCCCGTGTTAGTTTACCTGCTTAGTTTCACTCAGTTCCTGGATGTCTATGGGAACATAATTATGTTATTTGATCCCACAGACACTCAGCAACTGAGCCAAGAGCCTAATATTGCTGTTTGACATAACTTCAGACTCCACCAGAACCATTTAAAAAGGTCTGTCCTAAAGCATGTATTAGATTCTGGCTCTTGGAAGTGAATAGAATTCAACAAAACCACTGTATCTCTGAAGTATCTCTTTAACCAAATCTCACACATTTAGACTATTCTATGTGATCTCCTTTTGATAACTAATGTAATAACTAATGTAAAATATTTCCATTCACTGAGCCTCCCCTGAAACTGTTTGGAGACCCTGAGGGGAGGTCCGCCTTCTACTCTGAAAACCTCTGTGTTATAGCATCAGAAGTGGAGATTAGTTCTTCACTGAAAGAAGAGCAAAGAACAGCTTAAAGACTTTTCTCAATGGAAAAGATGCTTTCTCTCTGCTCTGCTCTGCTGGTCTCCTACTACGTCATATGGTTTGCTGAGCTGATTGGTTGAAGTTCACCTGTCAAGTAGTTTTTGGAAAGTGCCTTTATCCAAACAGTTTCCAAGGAAGACATCCCAGGTGGTTCTGTGAAACAAAACCATCTGCCACATCAGGCTAGCCAAACATGCTTTTGCAAAAAAAAATCCTGACAGAGTAGTTCCTCATGGTTCCAAAATGGCTCTCATTCATTTCAATGAGAGTTACATGGCCAGCACATATATTATGCTTCCTCTTCTTTTTCCGACTTCCTCTGACCTCTGACTTCAGACTTTACACATTTTCTAAATACGTTTTTGTAGCTTTAAATTCACAATGCAAAGAATAAAAACAGAAGTTGTGCTGTTGTGTTCTAAAAATGTGTCTCTGCCAAGTTACCAGAAAATTCTGTGCAACATGGGATTTTTTTTTTTGTTGCAGCAAGGTTGCGTTGTTACTCATCGACAGAACTCCAGAATGACTGACTGTGCTGTGCTATATCCAGCTCTCTTAATACAGCCATGGTTAAAGTGCTTTGATATTGCCACCAGGAAGAAGAAGAAGAACACCTGCTGTTCATGTCTCATATTCAGGTTTAGACCCCTGGCTGAGGTTTACAGCCAGGTCTGCCTGTGTGACACTGATGTGGGGTTTGAGCGCGGCGGCGCAAAATACAATAAAAATGCAAAAAAGGCTCGTACTACATCAACCTTTCATTTTCCATTTCATTTAACAAATTCATTTATTACCCCACACCATTTACTTCTTCATTATCTTGACAAAATGCCACCATTATGGATGTTAAAATTTCGGGGGAACCAACAGGACTTTATCCAAATTAATTCCTGGTTTTAACCAGCACCACAGTTTTGATTCTCAAAATGTTGCATGGCATGCTTCATTTACTCGCTCTGCACCTCATATTGGGTATTAATTGTAAAAAAAGAGGCCGCTGCAGAACACGTTTGGCAATGTCACGTGCGTGAAAAAGCCTCATGATAGTTTCATATGTGCTGTGCATTAATATCGACTGCAGAGGTTTGAAATGCAATCATTAAAATATCCTCCTTTCACATCTCACTGTTTATTCTCAATGGTTCAAAGTAAGACTTGTCTCATAACATGAGGTACAGAGGTTCAAGCCACAGCTGTGCAGAGTGTTTACTTTGGTGTACAAGCACTCCTACTACCTCCCCAAAGACACGCGTGGTGGATTGTAAATACTCAATCTTTCACATGTTATTTTGTGCTCTCTGCCCAATAGGCTTCAGTCATCTGTGACCCTGAAAAAGAATAAGTGGGCAAAAAATGAATTAAATGAACAGATTCACTTGTCTTATTGATTTTCACACTCAGATCATTCAAATCAGCCAATAATCCTGGAGGGAGACACATGCTGGCTGGTTTTTTAGCGGAGATGCACTGAATGAACGCCAGTAACTAAATGAATTTAGAAAACAATATTACTCAAACAGTGCTTCCTATGATTGTCTCTCCACGAACACACAACTCGACTTTTGAGATGTAAAGCTCAGCGAGTGCCCTGTGCTTTAGGAAAGTGCCCTCATTCTTCTTCCTCTGCTATTGTGGAACTCAGCACTGATAAATGTCTCTATAACCTTGGCAAAAGTCACGCTGAATACATCCCCGGCAAGTTCGGCTGTCAGCTTGGGGTTGAAGTCAAATGCACAGCCTTTACTCTCAACAGCAAAAAACCACTGTTTATCACGCACGCACGCAAGCTGTGCTCCATTCCTCACTGACAGTCCTTATGAAAGCTCATGAGTACAATTTAGGAAATATCTGTCTGGGAACTGATAGCGGGTGACATATTCTAAGAGAAACAACCAATAATCAGCGTTTTTCTAACAAAAGCTTTGAACTTTACAGATACAGTTGTACTTTTAATTACCCTCTGAAAGCCATCTAATCATATCGGACACCATGCCATGTCATAATGAAGCTGGGTTTCTTCTGCAGTTCCATTCAGCTGTGGCCAAAAAAAATCAATCCTGCGCTATTTAATTAAAGGCCAAGCTCACATTACATCAAGTCCTTTCAACTAGACCGGGCTCTCCCTGTGTGTGCAGCGAGCCTCTGTTTTGCTTGAGTGTTTATATAAGGGGAAATACTTTGGCATTGTTGGCATTTATTTGGATGTGTGACCTTTTTAACATTCTTTCAATTGGGGGCCATCGTGTTCTCTCACTGAAGCAAAGGTTTTGTGAAAATGCCAGAGAGTGGCAGTGTATAATGGGAGAGTAATAGGGAGGTAGTTAGATATGTCTCCAAAAGACAGATAAGGTGCACGTTCAAAGAGATCCTGCTCAGAGAACAAGCCCATGGATTAAAGGGTTTTTAGCTTGATTCGTGAATCCCCTTATATCAGTGTGCACGTGTATAGGCACACATACTTTCTATTAACTGGACCTTAATGTATTTCTCTCGCTTTTTTCTTTACTTGGATGTGTCTGCACACACTATTTCTCATTCTGCAAAGTGGTTTTTACATGATATTGATCTAGTTTTTAGCCTCATTCTGAAACAGAGGGCTTCATTCACATTCATAGAGATTTTCAGATTTTTCTTCTCTTTTTTTTCCCCCTTAAATTGAATTAAAGAGAAACATTAGGCACTGCTCCGCTCTGTATGATATCTGGAGCTGTTTCAAACTGTTCAATCTGCACCCTCTCATCACGAGAGTCTAATAAGTGTGAAGACTCGCAGCTTTCTTCGAGTCTTCGTCTGGCTTGAAAGCTACAGTTTGTTCAATCAACAGGATTAACACTTCTGCTCTCTCAGCCAACGCTGTGGAGAGAGTACGAGCACTCTCTGACTGTCATCAAGGCGCCACTTCTGCATGTATGGTAAACATGTTGATACCTGTGTTAGATTTCCTTCTGACACTGTGAGAGCGTGTGGTTGCAAGCGCAGTGGAGGAGAGAGCAACATACGTTTACAGTTCCAATCAGGTCGACACCAGTCGCCTGTCGCCTGCGTTTTACAAATGTTAGCCTGCCAAGAAACATGTCAGCTTCCCCTATCATTCTCTCTTTGTGTTGCATGAGACCATGTTTAGTGCAAATCTAAGCTTGCATGCTTCTACCTGTCATTCTGTTTAATTTCAATTTTGCACAGGAGAAACAAAAAAAATCTGTTGGTGTCTTACAACATGCGAAGCTGTTCAGTTTACAATGTGCACATAATCTTGCGGAGGACTAACAGCTATAGATTCTGACAGACTGTTGATAAATGTTATACAATTTTAATGCATGGTAGAACGTACAGACGAGCGAACAGCCCGAGGCGGTACATCCCAAGATAATACCGGCAAACAATCAAGTACGCTCCCAAGACGAGGACGAAGCTGGTGGGGGCCTGTCGTCTAATAAATCTGTTTCGCGATTGTATAATCGATTCCTCAGTAAAGCAACAACTCGCATCTCATATTTCTGATGCTGTGTGAAATCAACATGCACCGTTACAGCCGGTATTTTCTTTCCTGCCTGTTTAGGTGTTGAGTCAAACTCCCTGCAGCATTCGGTTCTGGCGCCAGTAGACCACCGAAGCCTACACTGTGCTTCTCGGCGCTGCTGTCCACCTCCACACCTGTGCTGCACGCGGGGGTGTCGAGAGCAAAGTTCTTCTTCAGGGTTTGGTTGTATTAGAGGCTACTTTGCAAAAAGACTCTTGCATCATTTGCATCTTCAGTCACTGCTTCTCGCTTACATTAGATGCAATGCAGTGTGATATGCAGTCAAATGAGACGTCACTGCTAACAGACTCACTGTATGTGCAACATTACATATACTGTATTCTGTTTGATTATCTGTCTGGAAGATTATAGTAATTAGTGTAATAAAAAAATGTATTATCATCGTCTTGCATTTTTATTCTGCCCGTCTTTGACGATCTGTTTGATGAACATTATCCATTGATTCTGAAGATACTGCAAGACTCAGTGAAGCCTCTCTTGCATCATTCAACATTGTGTGTTTTATTGCTTAAGAGTCAGAGAGGCTCTTAAGTCAATACTCATGTGCAAAATATTTAAAATCAATAAAATGTTATTTATTTATTAAATTAGCACAGCACTCTCTTATTTTGAGAGGCCAGAGCCTGTAAGTGATGGGAGCATTCTGCATGGAGTCAGGGTCCAAGGCCTGAATGTAGAGTCATCCACCTTGGGTGCAGTGATTAAGAGATCACAGTAAACATTGTTTTTTGTGTCAAATTTGACTCGCCTTGGATTTCTTTGCTCGGTTTCCTGAGCCCCGTTCCATTAGCTCGCCGCATTTTCACTGCAATTTCCAAAAAGAAATCTTCTTTTGAAAAGGTTGGGTATAATTAAAATTCGAGTTTATTTTTGATAAAAGACCAAGAAGCATAGTTAGTCGGGGGGAAGGAAACAGCACTGGCTCCCCATTCATCAAAAGCACTCACTAGATAGACAATATTGATCTGAGGTGTGGAAAGGTAGAGCCAGTGGGAATCTAGAGGCAATCTCTCTTTCATGCATTCTCCAAACTGCATTGCAGCATTTTTTTTTCTCTAATAGATACCAGAGTGCTTGTCACAGTTGTCAAATCGCTATGTGTGTGTTCTGTGTGCATTAGTAGAAGAAAGGAAATTGAGTGTTTGACCATTTGCGTTTCCTCTTTTTTCCGTTTGTTTGTTCGACCAATGTTGTGTGGCCATGTTTCCTGATCTTACCCTTCGAATTGTTTCGTGAACGGAATGATGGCCAGAGTTAGGAAAATAAGACCCATGTTGCAAAAACAACAAAACTGTTTGCCCTCACCATCTTGCCAAGGACAGTGACAACCACAGTGCAGCTAATTGGGGCATATTTAGGGTCTGCAATTGACAGGCAATGTCAAAAACTAAGGTTATCCACCGTTAAATTGGGAGGCCTTAGTTTACTACAAGGTCAGACAAAATTGACTGTCATTTCTTTCTGCCTTTGCTCAGGTGGATGTATACATATTTTGCTGCAGCTCGGGACTAATAGGATCCAGGTGATGGACAGTTGTCAAACTGTGCACCTGCAGGCACGAGGGATGAACTGATTAATGAAGAATGAATTACGTTTTCATGTTGTTATAAATTATTGAACCCTCTGTTTTAAACATTGATACGTGCTATATATAATACATGTTACCAATGAATTTCTTACATTCTGTGACTTGTTTTTATCATAACCTTCTATGACTCGGATGGGTTTCTGTGCACTATTTTTTAAAAGCCCCAATTGCACATTGCTGAATAATTCTATACATATATTATACAGCGTTTATATCCCGTGGGGCGTTCTATACTTCAGGGGGCCAGGGGAACTCCTGGAGATTGTCGGCTGCACGCTGAGGTCCCATGCAGATGCGGCAAGCAGGGTGAGGATCGCCTGCTGTTTTCAGTCTACTGCTCTTACTGTGTCAAAAACATCGGCGCCTAATCAGAGTCGTGCATATGGAGGTATGTGCATTTAGGGGCCTTGTCTTTGTGAATCATGGCCAACAGAGTGGGCAGATTTTTGGTGTGGTCTCGGCTGGAGGCAGAGGACGTGGTAATGGTTTGGAATTGGGCAGAATACATTATCATAAATTATCTATCAATGGGGGTGTTACAGATTGTTGGGGACTGGTAACAATCACATCTAGTTCCTGTTCCAAAAAAGCAGTTCCCTCTCCACCATGATGCACAGACAGTTTGATACTGAGCCCAGAACTTCTCCTGGGAGGAAATTAATATGAAGCGAACACGCATGGTATTTGTGTTTTGTAGGAATAGCTCAAAATGAACTACATGAAAGTTTCATATCTGACAGTTGAACGTGATGCCACAGGAGACAATTAGCTTACCTTAGAATACAGAACAGAAGCAGGGAGAAACAGTTAGTCTGATTGTGTCCAGAGGTAATAAAGTCCAGCCTACCTGCACCTCTAAACCTCACTTATTAGCTCTTTATATTTTGTTTGTTCAACCCTTACAAAAACACCAGGTTGCAGTTTTACAGTGAATTATGGGCTGGACTATTTCTTGGCCAGGTGTGGTGACTTCCTGGAGTCTCGGCTGGTTGCTACACACGGAACAACTGTTCTTCTGATATTTGTATCATATCTGCAAATTTAATATATAAGTGTGTGCAGATGTAATGTAAGAAAGTACATGTAATCATAAACTGAACTTAGACACAAGTTTCTCAGAATTTTACATGAGTCTTATCATGTATTGTAATATATATATGTTTTTTTTTAGACAAAATGAAATGAAGTTGATCACAAACAAATAACCTGTTGTTTTTTATTTTGAATATGGAGAAGAGTGGTTGGAATGGATGGGCCTGAGCTCAGTGGTGAGAAGATAATTTTTTTTTTTTAATTCTTTCAGATTTCTCATGGACACAGTCAAGTGTGTATGTGTCCAATGTGTCAATGAGAAATCTGAAAGAATTTAAAATAAAAAATTCTTCTCACAGGTTTGCACAACATAAACTGGAAAACTGGTGCAGAAGAAGAGTTAGAGTCAACCAGCCACTTTCATATGAACAACAGTTGGTGATACTACAGCAGCTTAAAAGTGGATGCACTTCCCTTCCACCTCTAAATGGTAAAAGGGATAAATCAGCTAAAAGGTAAGACCCTAATACATCATGCCGAGGCCATCTATCTACATCACAAAAGTTGTGTGCCATGTGGCAACTAAGTAGGACTCAAGTTTTGAGTCAACAGATTTTTTGGGAAATTTGATATGATGCTTTTAACTTGATGCCTTCATATAAATGAAACAATACAATCTGTGAGTGTCAACATTAATAAAGCTGGCTATTATTTATAAGGTCTTTCACTAAGTTGAGTGCTTAATAAATAGCTATAGAGATAAGTAGGACCCACCTCATCACTTGTGGTGGACAGGTAAAGAATGGGGCGGGCCCATTGTTTGCAGCCTTTGAGGAATTACATGACTTCTGGGCTTTGCTGAAGGAACAATAGTGTGTGGTGCGAGTCAATTCTGTGAGCTGCAGTGACCCACGTCCTCAGGTCGGCTGGTGGTACCATAAGAAAGCCCTTTCCTGTCCCACATGTGAGGTCATTTTTTGCAGAGTAAGCATTCTACATACCACAGCTCGACTGGCCTCGTCAAAAGGCACCATTTTTCTCTATATGCATCTGTAGAAGAAAAACTGTTTTTACTGAACAACCACAATTCACCAGACTTCCATGTCTATCCATATCCCATCAGATATCGCACAGCAGGATGTGTACTAGTTATTATCTATATTATCTAGTAGCCTTCCATTTTCTACTCCAATGTGCTGAAAGTCCAAGTAGAACTTACCAGTACACCTACACCACTGTTGATGCAGTACTACTACAATCATTTATATTCATACTCATCATCTCCGTATCCACACTGTATAATACCGTCATTGCATTATGATCACTGAATCGATATTTGCACATCCATGTTATTGTAAATATCCTGTAGATATCATTTTAATTCTGATTTTATTCTCTATTTTTTTTTGTAATTTCTTTTTTTATTTGTATTTTTTTCAAAACGGTGTTCATAGTGGAACGCAAAGGATGAATTTTATTGTACAGGGAAACTTGTTTCTTTTAACTGGGCACCTGACAATAAACGCTTTGACCTTTGACCAATATCTGGATTTTTGTATTCAGCGTGAAAAGGTATGGTAGACATTCATTCTCGGGTCACATGACACAGGTATTTATCTTCTCAAGGCCTGATCAGCAGTAATGGAAACATGACAATGGCAACATCGTTTAGACTGTACTGAGTTTGAAAGAGAGGCTGAAGAAAAGATCTGAAAAAAGTCACTGTTGTATCATTGTAACTAGCCTCCATGCTGCTTTCTACTGTTCCCTGTTTTCCAGCATGTTTGTGACTATGTGACAGACCAGAAAACAAACAAACAAACAAACAAACAAAACAGAAAGGCAAACTCGTCCTCTGGCAATGAGAAAGAAGTCTATTTTTAACAGATTTTAAAAACCCACATATAGGTGCTAATTTGGCGCAAAATGGTTTGACACACAGACACACGTCCTTGGTTATCAGAAAATCACACGCTGTCAAGCCATTAAACCATCAAAATCAAAGTATGGTCGCCATTATGTGGACTGTGCATTAGAGCTCTTCACACTAAATGGAAGGACATGAGAATCCACTATTATCAGCAGTTAGACCGGCACTGTGAACAGATGTGATCACAATGGCGATGCCAGCTCCACTTATCTTTACACCTGAAACGGGTGAAGCTGAGTGACAGTGTTCTGACATACAGCGTTCTTTGGCTTTCTCAGAAAAATGAAGCATACACAGTGACCTCCAGTGGAATCAACAAAGCCTTCAGTTTTATTTATTTTAAAATGGACGCAATTACATTTTTGCCATCGTTATATAGATCATAGATCCTTTGACTGCAATGACAAGGCAAACCCCCCCCCCCCCCAGCTTTTAGCGAATTTGCACATATATTGAAATTGTCAAACAGACATATACATTGTGAATGTCTGCATATCTTTACATCTTTCTCTGGTTCTGTCCACAATCTACATTTTCTTCAGCCCTGCACATCAGAATGCGCAGTCATGCTTTGAAATCAAGCGAGGGAAGACGAGATTTACAGTTTGCATCTTGAAATTATTTTGAGGTTAAGATGAAAAAATGAAACATATCATCTTTACACAAGAACAAGTTTCTTTTTACCTTTGATGCAGCCAAGTGGTGAGTGCTCCCTCTTTTTGTGGCAGCATTGTTCAGTTTGGACAATAATATTTGAAACAGAAAAGAAGGCTATTCACCCAAGTAAAGTTTTATATGCATTGCATGAGTACTGATGCATCTGTTTTTTGAGACACTTTGTAACTTGTGCAAAAAAGGTAGCAAGAACGCAATGGACCGGACCCAAATGCAGTCAACAGAGGTCGGACTGAAGCTGAAGTTGATGATTTATTAACACGAAATGGCAAAAGCACAAAAGGCAGTCCAAGCAGGCAAAACAATTCCAAGTGGGAGCAGGCAAGAATCAAAAGTTTACTCTAGGAAAAACTTAAAACTAGGTATAACATTAGGAATAACACTTAGACTAAATACTAGTGAACAGGCTGGAATACATAAGGTACAAAGATGAATTGGCAAAGAGAAACAAACACCCAGAGTAAATACTCTAGAGACGGAAAGCTAATGAGGAAAATGAAACTAATCTGTGATCACAAAGATGGTAAAGACAGATAGTAAAGTAAAGCAACACACCTGAGGACAAACTCAGAAATAGGAAGTAACTCTACACTAAAGCTAACTACAGACGGAGGCTGGTGCAGCAGCGTTAACCAGCACCAGAGCGTCTGTGGGTCACAACTGATTTTCTCAAACTTTGAAATAGTGTGAGGCCTATCTTGGCATTTAAGCAGCGTGGATGCATTAAGGTGAATTCGCTCTCAGCTCGGGAGACATCTGTCATCTGTCCACTCTGTCTCTGCAAACAGCTGCTGTCGTTCATTTCTCACTTAATCCACCTAGTGTATCTATCCACAGCAAATATGTTTAAGGGCTATTTCTCAGCTAAATCGCTTCGTCACCTACGTCACTGTTTGGGTAGAGGAACTTAACAGTTGGATGTTTTTTTGAATCCCTCGTGGCCACGGCTGATGCTCATACTTAATGTATTTTTCAGAAAGCTTACTGATCAAAAGAAATTAATTCCACACGGAGAAGGAGGGGGAAAAAAATCAGCATCCTCTTTGCTGTAATGAAGCCTAACTACTTCAGCGGATTAATTAATTTTCTTCCCTAAAAAGAAAGACTTTGTTATTCCTTCCTTTGCTTGAGAAACATTTTCTTAAATTGTCTGACATAAGTTTGGTGGGTAGTTGTTTGGGGGGGTCAGGAGCACAATTGCAGACTGATAATGTGTACCTGTGAGGGGGGAAGAGCGGAGAAACGGAAAGGAAGAAAGAAAATGAGCATGTAGTCGGTTACACTATGGAATTCAAAGCAGACTTGGAGCAAAGTAAATTTGCAATATTTAATGAGAAATGTAAGAAAGTGTTTCCTCTTAGTGCTACTTAGATGTTTTGGCCAGAGGCTGTGTCTGTAATCCCTACAATGGTTTCTCAGTTACAGCAAAAAATAAGGAAAACACTGTCTAGAACACTCAATTAGGATTAGACCTGAGGCCATAGATTTACATTAAGTGTTCCCCTCTACAAGTGCAAAAACATCAATATGACGTACAAATGACTTAATTCCCTGTGATTGACATGGATGTTAAGGGCACATGGCTTCAACATGTTTCCCTGTTTGTGTTATATTACACCAATATTCTGTCCGTCCACGCTGAGAAGTGTTACGTATTGGATGGTAAAGTTCTTATTTGAGCTGGCGTTTCTGTGCAAACCTTACAGAAACATTCAGACCTTTTTACAAAAGGGTTCCACAACACGGCAGTTTGAAAACCAATAGATTTGCTGATTTATGCACACCCACATACAAACATAGAAAAAAAAATCAGTACAATTAAATGAAATCTTAAATGAATATGTCCAATCACCGTGACTTCCCAACAGGCAGCTGATTAACATTTATATCCACAGTGTTTAGGTTGTCAAAAATAGCTTATCAACCGATACTGTTTTGTCCCCCCCCTTCAAGATCCTCATATTATTCTATTAAATCCACATTTGCATACATGATGGCCTCTGGAGAAACAGAATTCATCTTTATGCAATTGTTCACAATATGTCAAAACACTTTTTGAAAGCTCGTGGATTTCATAATTGACTCAAGTGATATGTGGGTGATAATGTAATCATTTTATACCAATAAACTAAAAAAAAATCCTCAAGCAATCACAGCTTAGAGAAGAAAAAAACAGAACAACTTTTCAGACTTAAATTGATCTTAATGTTACTGCTAAGATACATTATATTGACTGAAGTTAGTTTAGTGTGAATGTTACATTTAAAACTTTCTGAATGTGTTAGATATCTGACTGTTATTGTTAAGATGTCGAGACCAAGAGAATCAAAAGCAGGGATTTTTCTAATATGTGGTCAAACCTTGTGTCAGCCTGCAGCTTTCCATCCAACAACACAAAAATAAAATAAAGTGAAAAGGTTTGAATCAATATTTTGATCGAAGAACTTCGAAGAGCTGCAAGTCGGACTCGCCGTTGCTGTGGTTTTAATTTCCAGCGTGACTGTCAGGTTGACTCCTTGTCGAGGAGCACGGACTACAGGAAAAAATAATAGCCTCATGCTGCTGAGGATGGCAAAGGGGACATCTCCGGAGGTTTAGGCAAGGGCTCACCTTCCCTATGGGCAGACACGGGAACTGGCAGAAAAAAACGTTGTCCTCGCTAAGAAATTATTTTTATTTATAGGCCAGCCAGAATAATAAATGTCAAATGAAGGTTGTTTTTTTTTTAAAGGTGAAAGCTTAGATGTGCTCTGTGTTGGTTTACCGAGGACATTATAGTCTCGCTGTGGCTGTGTGAGTTGGAAAGAAATAAGAATCTCCCTATTAACCATTTTTAAACAATTTAGATGTGGTGTTTTCAGTTTTAAGACATATTGCGTGGAATTAAAATAAATGGGGGGGGTTGTTGCTTGCAAGATGGCACACAGGTTCATTAGGCACCCTAATACATTTTCCAAGACATAATGGCGAGAACGAAGCAATAAAGGCCTCAGTTGTGTTTCCGCACTAACTTCACCCCAGCTCCGAAACTCAAGAGTTAACTTCGCAACTTTTAACAAGACAAATGAGGTTGATGATTATGTTCTCTGTTGCCTCTCAGAAGCCTATAATGCAATGAGATGCTCTAATTGAGACATATTTTAGGAACCCGAGAGGGAAATCTGAGAGAGCTCCAAAACACCATACAATCTATAAATCACAGAGGAGGTTCACTCAAAGCTTCAAGGCTATTATGGAGTTACACATATCCACCAGCTTCTTTTTGTGAAATCAAACTTTTGCCATGTGAGCAAAGTTATTTTTTCACTGAATGTTTGCATTGTTGCATATGATCATAGTGTAGGACAATTAGGTGCTTTCTGGATTTTAAAACATGTAGACCACCATGTAATCTTTGAACTTAAAAGGTATTTAGCTCATCATTCACTTTCATTTTTACACCTTGAGGAGGACTGGGATGATCATTTTTGTTTTTCAAAGGATTTGATATTTTGCACTCCCTTTTTTAATTTGCACTTATGAAATTAAAAAGGACTTTTACAGCACTCTCAGTGGATACTCACAATTTCACTCAATTGCCAAAACAAGTCCAAATGGGTTTATCCAATTGTATAGAAACCTATTAAATATCATATTGTATTTAGGAGTAATTTCTTAAAATGAGTCCTTAATGACAAATTATCTTTTTTTGTATGCAAACAATCAAGCACATTGCCTTGATTTCTCTCAGACACATCTCTTTAAATACTACATGTTTGTGTGAGAAGCAGGATCAGGCGCTCCTCATTATTGCCCTTGGAGCTGCATCTAATCTGGCTTCTGCGCTGCACAAGGTGAAGTAGTATTGATCCCAGGACACTATGTGTTGAATGAACGGTAATGAAAGCAGCTGTGAGGATTGAGACAGTTTATTATAGAGGCTTTGCTTTGCCTGCACTGTGCTATAAAGGACACAGCACAAAAGGCTTATCAAAGAGCCACACACTGTATTGACAGTATGAATCATCTCTGTTCTCATTGTGCTATCATTCAAACACTGTGTTTTATATGGATCTAAACTCGAAAGAAAACGAGACGTCTGCATAAAAAAATTCCTTCTAATTTGTCTTTATCGCCGCATTGTTTTGCAAGCTGCGATCCTCAGATTTCAAGCTGCAAATAATTATAAAAAATGTTTTAACTGTAGTGCTTAACACCTTGATGTTGCATGCACTCGCCCCAGAAGAATAACAGATGTTTGATTAATCTACCTAATTGTTTGGTTTTAAGAGCTCATAAGCTTCAGGGGGGAATATGATGGTAATTTATTGAAAATAGCCTAAACCAAAGACAAAGAAGCCGTTCTGTAATTTCTTTTAAGCACAACATCAGTGTGATAAGTGACATCAGCCAACGGGACACATGCACACTAATGTCATTAGCTGCAAACAAGCTTGTTGGTGTCGCGCATCACGGTGACAATATCAGCAGTTCGGGGGTTGCTGATTTTCAAGGTAATGGGAGACAAAAATTTTGGAAATCTGCAACATGACTTTGTTGCACGTTGCATGAGGAGGGACACTGTGAAAGCTGTCTCAGGGGAATTAGTTAATGATGCTGGCATCCAAAAACAGTTAACTAAATTGATTCTTAATTGCTTTCTTTTGCAAGTGAAGACATACATGCATATCTGTTTTTATTCATTTAGTGGAAGACTGCAATTCATCAACATGCCCGGTATGTAAATGAAGAGTTGTCTCCAGTGGATCTCAAAGGTAGATATTATGTGTCATGTAATCACATTGTGGCTGGTGTGAATGTCTATTAAAGTGATTCTACTGAGCAGAGTTAATCTCATGGCATATGGGATAATGTTAAAGACGATAAGGTTTGTAGCTTACAGAGGTCTTTTCATCATATACAAAGGATTTTTTGCTCAAACAGTACCATGCCTTATCCATAAATTAGACCTGCTCTTGTAATTCAGAATGCAGTCAGACTCCCCAGTAAATGAAACGAGTTCATCTATTCTTAATAGAGAGTGGTGAAATTTGTTGCTCCCTGTGAAAAATGATAGGCTGCCAACAAATGATGCAGGCCGATCTTGACCTTGGCACACCTTCTTTGACTCCCGGTTGTTT
Organism: Centropyge bicolor; assembly: GCA_037975185.1. Lineage (NCBI taxonomy): Eukaryota > Metazoa > Chordata > Actinopteri > Pomacanthidae > Centropyge > Centropyge bicolor. Next base: position 6,166,402 of record JBBMOC010000019.1, on the reverse strand, counting down.
TATAATCAAGGTTGCCATTTATCTTTGTCATTACTCCCATGGTAATTTGTAACTGCTGAGCTAAACAGTGTTAAACTGGGCATTAGAAATCTTCACCCAAAGTGTGCCTGTTCCCAGAATATTGCCAAAAAAAAAAAAGATAAATGCCTGTATTTGCTGTTATTAATGATACTCCAGTGACAGTCTAGCTCATGAGAAATACTTTCCCACAGTGGATTGTGTTGAATTTCTGGCAGAGGGAAAAAAAAAAAAAAATGACAAGACCAGTACAGAAAATTAAAATTCATGGTAAGAGACAACTCAGTACCCATTACCCAGTGTGACACCTAAAATAAGGTACAGTGCAAGATTTCAACAGCAATAACTGCTTGGCACCAAACACCGCATGTTGCCCTTGGCAAAAAAATGAGGATCTCACAAATTACCACTTTATATGAGAAATGCCACTTGATATTTCTGCGCAAGTGTGTGTGTGTGCCGTGGTGTTTTATGCCGCCACCTGGGCTGCGAGAGCCATGTGGAGAGCAGTTTGTATAGCTGACATTTTAATATAATGCGCTCTAAAACAACAACAACGGAAACCATGGCAATGCAAATGAGAGACATCACCTCTCCGAGACACACTCCATAAACATTTAGCATGTCGCGTCCAACTTGTGCACGGGAAAACGCTCGGCTCAACCCGAAATGAAAACTTATGTGCACAAGCTGGTGGATCCTCTCAGCCAAGAGCCGCACATATTTGACAAAGGACTTTAAAGCTAACAGCTGCTGATTAATCACGATGGGTCTAAATTACTGGCTGCCTCTCAACTGGGTATGGAGCTGGATGCCCAGTGCACTAAGAACCTCCTTTGCATGTACTTGACAGCTGCATAGACTAAGTGCCACTTCTGCCTATTTAGCTGCATCTTTCTGCTCCTTCTACAGTAAGCCAAAAATAGTCTCTGAGCACAGCGTTATCAAAGCGCTATCACACATTGTTAATTCATTTGGAAAATTGTTCATAGTTAATGTTAGCTCTATGGGGTTATGGCAGTCTCAATGAATGGTGTTTCATTTACATATTGCCATGTAAAATCGAGTCTTTAAAGCTGGCACTAATTAACAATCTCTGACCTAAATTATACACCAACCTGAGATACACAGACAGCAATTCAGTACAAGTTTCATAGGTCTAATGAGTAATCAATACTTTGCTGTAAGGCTTTTATTGCACACATTACATTACATACACTGTCTACATAGGATACAGAAACTGTTTTTCTGTTTGGTCCCTCACTGGTGTTACAACCCGAGCTCAGTGAGCCGGACAAAGAGACACATGGTTTAAAGTCCTTTAACCAACTTGCAAGACTCACAATACATTAATCTGTAGTCTGTAGGTCAGTGTATAGGGGCAGTGTTGAGTGTGTATGTGACGTGAGGAAGAAGAAAACCAAAGCAAAAAGGTAGATCCTGAACAAAAGAGAGAGACGGATAGAATGAGGAGCCAAGCTAAATAACCTCGGCCCAACCTGCCCAGGTGCGAGACATCAGGCTCGACAGCTCCACCCACATACCTGCAAAGGAAAAACATAAGAAAACACACAACAGCTACTTCCCTCTGTTACATGAAGGTGTACAAATCACTGCAGCTTCATGTATATGAAGAATCTGAAATGGAAATATTATAATGTACATAATGCATGCACGTACTTGTACAGTGTATGTGTATGATATTGATGACTTTATGCTGACTTACAGAATGTATTGAAAAGTAATGTAACACCAACCACATGCATCACTTTCGAAAAACAAAAATAATAAATAAATAAATAGAAGGATGTTTTGTTACATAAAAAACCTGCAGTCTCTGATGTATTAATGATAAAAAATAAACAGTCATATTTCATATTTGATTTTTCTTAAAAAAAAAAAAAAGTTAGCCATAGTTTTTGAAATCAATTATTTATTTTGCAGTTCATTTGTGAAGCGAGGTACTAATTACAGATTGACACTGGCTGTGTGCAGGGGAGTGAGAATCAGGTACCGGTGGGTCTGTACTGTTTGGGGCTGACGGCGTCGAGCCTCGCCGCAGGCCAAGCTGACAGATGACGGCGCCCACAGCCACAGACCTTCTCCACATTCAAACAGTCAAGTATCAACCAACAGTAATCCACACTGAAAAAAAACACACACTGACCTGACTTGTCTGGACCTCTGAATTTTGACGGCGCTGTCCTCAAAACAAACAGCAAACAGGGAAATGAAGAGGGTGAAATGTGTCTAATTTATGCACCGAGAAGAAAAACATGCTGGAGCAGGCAATGCTGAGTACATTCAAATAAGGGATGTGTTCAATGCAGGTGGAGAGTTCAAGTGCAAATATTAAGTCCTCAAAATGCAAAAATAATTGACCTGATTCAGTTCTGCCGTCTCTGTGGCTAAAACAAAATTAGCCCGCATGGTTACTGATGATTATACAGTAGCAGATATGGAAACAGTGTATAGGAGACTGAGACATGAATCGTGGACGTATATAGCTTGTTGTTGTGGCAGCCATCAGAGAGATCCACTGTTGATGGAAGTCAGGATGGTTTAACGAACTGTGTGTTTCTGCAATCCACTGTGAAGCTAGCAAAGCTTTTATTTTATCTCAGCTTGTATGCATTTTTAATGTTGTTTTTTTTTTGTTTTTTTTTCCAGCCACAGAGCTGTCAGCCCGGAGATAATGAGACAAGGTAAGAAGACACAAAGAGGCGGTATCTGCTAAGATGGTCTATTTTGTCGAGGTTACAGATGGTCTGATTTAAGAGTTCATGAGGGATTATGAGTTATTTTTATCTCAGAAACAAGAATATTTTAGTTGATCTTATGTTTGTTGTTTTTTGTTGGTTTTCGGGTGTGTACTTTTACTGCCCTCTTGTATCTTCTGCAACCTTTACCACCGGCCACTCTGCATTATTTAATTCCTGGGTTGAAAGTGAGATCTACTCCGTCCCTGCCTGCAATGTTTGAATCAGTCTTTGTTTAACTGATCTAGTGAATTCATTAAGTTCAGGTGTTCAGTCTCCAAGACACTGCAGGTAAACTTTTAATTAATGTTAACGAAGCACAAAAGACCCTTCTGTGTTTATATTGCTAATAAATGTAATGACTCACTGTTTCAAATTGACGCAACAAATGGATATTTTTCTAGTTTAATTTTTAGCCATTTCATTTCCTCTGTGTGTTTCATATCCTCTGAGTTCATATGCAATTTTGTTCTGCAATTGTTATTAGTCCACTAAAGCTTCATATCTTGTCCATGCTAAAAAAAACTACTTGCATCTTGCATCTATGAATTTCAAGAATATACAAAAAATATATTTCAGACTAAAGAATAACATAATTTTAGGGGACATTCTTAGTTGTCAAAATTTCAGTTATGACCAACAAATGTGATTCCAAAAGGGGGAGATACAACAGCTGACATGAGTCACCCAAATTGCAATACTCCTCCCGACTCAATGCTCATTGCTCATCGCGCCACGATGGACGTGAAATGGAACTGTTGCATGATTGAGTTGTATTATTGCACAGCATTGCACCACAGAAAGATCTGAATATCGCTGAAAATGAACTGTGAGAGACAGGATGTACCCCGGCCGCTTTTAAACTTCCAATCCTGAACTGCACAAACAACATTGTCATTTTTTTTTTTTTTTTTTTTTTTTTTATAGCTCTGTGTCTGATTTTGACATTGAAAAAGTGATTTCTCATGATGTGGGTTTTCACTATTGTCGACTCCACTGTGAATGAAAACCCCACTCGGCAGCTGCTTTTTTTTTTTCAACCTTTCACCTCTTTCAGCTCACCGGTCCATGTGGTTGAGTTCCAACAGCTCTCACCAAACCCTCACACACACACACACACACACACACACACACACACACACACACACACACACACACACCATGGTCAGACGTGTTCATTGCGTGAACTCGACCGGGCCAAATGTGTGCTACCTACTCAGTGCAAAATGATGGCGAGCCAAAGAGCACACTTGACTTTTGAAGTTGAGCATGTTGTAATCTAATACCCCCAAAGCCCCCTTGTGGTCAAAAACTATTTAATGCAGCTGCAGAAGCTTTTCACATTGTGCGGAGGATGCAAATGTTTGGGAGTATTCCTAACAAGCGTTATTAAAGTTAATGAGATATGGATAAGCTGATCTGCTAAAGTGATAAATAGTAATATGAGGTAGCCAAATTCTTACAGTTGCACTTACATTCAAAGTGCAGTGCAATTTTTATTTATTTAAAAATCATTTTTGCAGAACATAATTTCATACCCTGTTCTGCAAATACTATCCAAAATTGTTTGCTTTAAAAAGGCAACACAAATCATTCTGCAAGCGCAACAGAGATGAGGCTCTGTCCTTGGAGCACCTGTCTTGTAGTTGTCAAAGGGAAGTGGATGTGTGTGGTTGTGTGTGTGTGCATGCACATGTGTTTCCACGTCCAAAATGTGGGAGTAAATCTTGATCCACAGCAGCTGCCCCTCAAGCACAATGACAAGCACGCTCATTCAAACGCTCTTTGTGTAAAGTAGAATAGAATCAGATCTGTTCTATTTTCAGACGGAGCCAAATCCTATTTGTTTTCTTTTTTTGTTTTTTTTCATTTTTTCTGTCCCGACAATACTTTTCCATAATCACATTAACACAGTTGATGTGAAAAGTTGAATAGACGTAAAAATGAGCACGTTTATCAGCAATGCGCCATGAATCATCACTTTCTCTTCACATTTAAATTTGGGGTGTACTGAAATGACATTTGTGAGGCAGTTTGTAATCATGTTTCCTTTATTAATGGAGTTTTCTTTATGGATGTCCATATCCTTATCTCACTGGCATTCCATTAAATTTCAGAGTGCTTATTAAAAAGAACTAATCATAGGTGGCCTTTTTTTTTTCCCCACTGAACATTAACTGCTGCATTTGACAGCAACATAATGTTACAGACTAAGTGACATGCTCACCTCTAAACGGATAGAGCAAAGAATCCGTAAAGTGGAGAGGTAAAATTAAGTCTTTACAGTGAAATGTCCCTTTCACCCAGAGAGAATATGCTTTACAAAGGAGGCATAGTTGATACAGCCATTGGCGTCCTCCTGTCCAGCCATCAGTCTGTCCACCTCGTCTTCTGTCATCCTCTCCCCCAGCGTCGCCAGCACGTGACGCAGCTCCGCTCCCATGATGGTGCCGTTGCCTTCCTTGTCAAAAACCCTGAGCCCCTCCACGAAATCCTCAAAGTTGCCTTGATCTTTCGCGCGAGAGATGTGCTGCAGCATGGGCAAGAAGGTCTCGAAGTCCACCATCTTGGTGCTCATGTCCTCCGGCCGCGGTTTCCCCAGCACTTTGAGCACGTCTGCGTTGGTGGGGTTCTGGCCCAGAGCTCGCATCACGTCCCCGCACTGGGCGTACGTGATCTTCATCTCTCCGGTCGGCGTGCGGTCGAACAGGGTGAAGGCCTCCTTGAACTCCTCGATCTGGTCGGCGGTGTACTCGAGAGTGATGCTCTTGGGATCGAAGGCGGGCTCCTTGGGAGGCTCGGGCAGCGGCTCAGGAGGAGGAGCTGGCTTTGCAGCCGGGGCAGCATCTTTCTTAGGCTCTGGCTTTTTGGGCTCAGGTTTCTTGGGTTCAATCTTCTTTGGTGCCATGTTGTTAAGGGATTCAGAGGTGAGCCGGCCTTTGCTGCGAAACAAGCGCGAGTATGAAGGGATTCGGAGTGATTCCCGAGCACAGAGGGTCACCTCCTCTTCCAAGGCTTTTATATGTGTCCTGTCTAGGGAGCAAGATAGCAATTTCCAACAGCACACCTATAAAAGGAAGAAACCCGAAATAGATTCCCATAGCAAGTGATGTCAACATTAAGTATTGTTCTCAGCTGCTGTCATCTCGCCGACAGGGCTATTTGCTGTCATTAGCGAGGGTCCAGTTGCATTAGGCTGAAAATGTTCTGTCTCTCCGATGGACAAAGGGATCAGAGCACAGCCAATGTATTAGCCCATGAGGGAGAGGGACCAAAATAGCTTTGCTTGCTAACTGCTGAAAGTCTGGGAACCACTGCTTTCTGGAACAATGCCTTTTTTTTTCTCCACAGCCATTATTGTTGCAAATAGTTAATTCTTTCATGTAGGAGGTCTCAGGATGGATCAGCACACTTTTATCTGTGTATTATTTCTATAATAATAAGAGTTGTCTTTAGAGGAAATAAAATGATAGGACTTGAGGGAGATGCATTAAACCTGCCTTAGAATTTATGCTATGGCTTTACAGTTGTTGAGAGACAGAAGGTCTGCCAAACCTTTTTTTTTTTTCTTTCAATGAGAGATGTGTTTGTGATAGTATCAGTGCTCAATGATACGTTTGGGGATTTTGGCAATTTCTTATTTCAGGGATGAATGATGGCTTGCTTTTTTTCTCCTGTCATCGAGTAAGCTTGGAGTGTTTCACCATATTTAGGAACCTGGCAAGCTCTCATGGATCCTAAAGGGACTCTTAATTAATGCTTTATTAGAGGCTGATGTACTGGAAAGGTCAACCAGTTAAGCCCATAAATGTTAAAAATGCATTCAGTGCCAGTATTGGTTATAACACAATATGGTGTCTGCAGCAGATGCCTGATGAATCAAAAAACATTTTCCGGTTGCATCAAGATCATTTCTATATGATGAAATAGAAAAATGCCATAGTTCATTTACATGCTTATATTTTACCATTCACACTTTTACAAAAATATACTAGGAATTCAAATGTGTCTTGCATGGTTTGAGTGTGTCCGTCATGTGGGTGTTCACATGCCCGACTCCATATACAGTACAGTATATCTTGCACGGTTACAAGGTGAAAGCAAGCAAGGCAATTCCATTATGTGTCTACTGTATAAATACGTAATATGTCACTTGGCTTTATGTAGATGACTGCTCTGTAATACCCTTCAGTGAATGATAAATGAACCAACAAAACATTCATTTCGTTCATGGGAGGATATATGTGTAGGATGTGCGGTTCTGTGGCGCAATTTTTAATCACAAGCAACTTTAATTTTATGCACGCATCACAGTTTATCAACTCAGTTTAAGACAGCTAAAGCCCGTCATGCGATAATCGCATTTACCCTTCTCTGTCTTCCTGCCAGTCCCCCCTTGATCCGTCAATCTCCAGCTTGAAGTCCTTGGACAGTGTAGTTTAAGCATGTGGATGTGTGTGTGTGTGTGTGCGCGTGTGTCTGTATAGTTGTCCTTAGCCTAAGATCATTATCTCTCGTCTCTTTGCTTTTGAGGTCACATGGCTAGTAAAACTGACAGCTAATTTATCGTCTGTGGGCGTGCATGTGGGGATGTGCACGTTCTGCTTGTGTGACAGAAACAAAGAGTGAGACCTGCAAGAGAAGCCGAATGAAATATCTACAGCAAAAACGACATATATGTCAGATCCAGGTATTTCCCTCCTGGCCGCTACCGAATAAGAATAAATGACGAAACGGTTCAACCTCATTTGCTGTCTTCTTCACTTGGATGAGTCACTTACTGGTAACGATCGCCATCATTTCGGCCACGGAAAGGTTCAAATTAATCCATATTTATAAGTCACACCTGGTTTCATTATAGCAGCCCGTGTTAAGAGCAATTCAATCCTCAAAGGCACGGCGTCTGTTGGCTGCCTTCTTTGAATTTCAGCAAAAAAGGTAAACCCCATGTTGAATGGACCAGTGTGAGTAATACGACATCAAACAGCGGGTTTCACAGAGAAACAAACCACTGTAGTCGGTTCTGTGGCTCGGGCATCTGAGCAAATAAAAAAAAACTCTGGAGCACAAGCGTTGTCAAGCTGTCAGTCGGGCGCGCACAGATGCTATGCTGGCTGGATAGGTCGTGGAGGGACAGACTTGTTATTGTTCCTGTTTTCTGTCAAACTTCCTTCAAACAAGGCTTCAATCAGCACTCTGCTATTGCAATGATTGAACCAGTCGATTACTGCTTTCAGCATCTGAAGTCAAACAAGTGGTAATTTCATTGGTCCCCGCGATCTTTAAAGAGCTGTCAGCTGTCTGTACATGTTGAGCAGAGCTGTTTTATCTCAGACCTTCAAAAAGCCGCGCAAATGGCTTTTTTTCTCTCTCTCGTTTTCAAAAGCTTGACTTAAACTTTGTCGCATTCTCGCTCTCTACATATTCTTATTACGAGTGGAGATATTCAGACAAAGGGTTTCTGATCGCCGTCTGCATCTTCGAACTGAGTGACACAGAGTTTAATAAGAAAAGCAGTCAATATGATTAACAGACCACAATCCAGGAGTGACAGTGCACGGCGGTATCACTGTGTTACAATGCCAGAGTCCAGGCAGGCGTGCAACCAGATCGCTCCCTTTCATATTCTATTGAGGATGTCGTCACTGCAGATATAACAGAATCTCACGGGCATGTCAAGGAGCTGACAACACAATTGCGCAGAAAGCAGACGGTGGATGACAGTACAATCATGTATAGGAAGATATCATTAAAACCAGGATGTGACTCATATGCTTATTATTAGAGCGCACATAAACATATTCACTGCTCTGTCTCTCTCTCTCTCTCTCTGATGCTGTATACTCAAATATGACATGCTTTGTGTTAAAGAAATCTCTGGTTCAGTCTTGAATACTGTATATGTATACTGTACTGTGTATATGAGTGTCTAAAAATAAACATATCATGAGTGCAATAAACAATCAACGTCATAGCAGAGCATTTTTTTGCAACTCAAAACCACAGATTCAGACATTATGGTTTCATATGTGACATACCAAAGATGGGGCTATGGTGAAACAAGCCAGTGTAGGTGGAGAGGTGTAGGTGCCAGGTATAGTTACGTATCAGTATTTTGCAAGTTTCACTATTTTCAAAGCGATGGCAGAGACGTGTTCTGTGTTCAGGTGCAAAGTTGCAAAGGAGAAATTTTGAGTCTTCATGTGTCCTGGTCTAAAAATACAAGAGAAAACTCAGGTCATTTTCCAGATCACTGTTTTGCCACAAAGCCTATATTAAACACTGATGCTATTCCGTCCATTTAGCTGTGGACTCATACAAGTCAACATGTTGACCAACCACCAAGTTTTATTTTTCAATCTGTAGTGTGCTAGATAATGTCTAAGTTACATGACGATTCAAGTCAAATGCTGACTCGACATTTATACGTGCCTTGTGGCTGCTACAGCAAACATGACTGAAAACACTTTGTCAAGTAGCTAAGCTGCTGAATTAAATGAGATTTGTGTGTTTAACGAGTGGCAGAGGGGAGGGTGGAGATGGAGTCGGGGGCGGGAACTATTTGCATATTCACAGATCTGCAAATACAACATGAAGGCAAAACTGTAGAGTTACAACTGAGCCAATGTAAAGTGTGAAAAATTCTAAATACATAAGTTTAATGAACAGTTTTTAAGGAAACTAATCAATGCAAGGGGAAGAATGTTAACCAAGCTGCAAGATGCTGATGTTCATTTTGTGGGATGTCTTATATTTATACAGCTGCATTAATGTAATATATTTACAGTGGTTCAAATAACTATGTTTGATATGAAAGAGAATGCTAATGGTGATGAACTCATGTTTATTTTTTTTTTTTTTTGGTTTTACAGCCTGCAAACTAAACTTTCATCAACTCATTTTACAGCTGCTCAACCAAAATAATAAAATAAAATACATAATAATAAAAATAATAATTAAAAAAGTTGATTATGTCATGAATCACGTTTACAGTCAAAGCTGGTTCATACTAATATTGAACTATCATCAACAGTGGTTAACATTCTTGATGCAGCTGCAAAGAAATTTAAAAAGAAATATGAAACTGTCACATAGATCATGAAACTGCAGTAATTTCAAGCCTTAACTTTGGGTCAAACAGAATAAAATAAGATGTCGTTTGTTTGTTTTCCTAAACAACATCCATACTGGAACTCACAATAGGAAATCTGAGACATTTTTGAGCACGAGAACAAAAAAAAAAAAAAAAAAAATCTAAACTATATCCACCAAATCCCTCCATATAGTCAGTCATTCCCCTCTAACAACACTGCCTAACTCATGTGTGGGTGAGTGTGTGTGTGCATGCCTGTGTTTTGGTGGAGGTCTTCAGAGCGTTTGTTTATATCTGTGTAACCAGGCGAAGAGAGGGTGGTCAAAGACAGCAAGCCCTTAATCCCTGAGATAACAGTGGGAATGAGGGCAGGCAGACCACTGGTCTGCTCCGGGCTAATAAAAGAGAGCGTTTGAGACAGCGGTTACATTCCTCCTATGGCCCTGCAGGGTGTGACTCAGACTTTAAAGATTCAGTGTTTTGTTAACTCGCTAAAAAGGGAAGCGGGCCTGAGCCCTCGCTTCCCTCCGGAGCCTCATTGACTGTGTTGTATGTGGAATCATTTCAACACATACAATCAAGAGAATCAAATCATACTGAGAGTCTGTTCATGTGTTTCAACATTTACTCTCTGTCTAAAAATACAGTGATTGCATGGGCTCAGTATGTTGAAATGAACTATGAACACCAAGCAGTTGCCCATTAAGATTCAATTATGTGTTGACAGTGAGGTATTTAATGCATAAACATTAGTCCCCCCCACCCACCCCCTGACAGATGCCTCTCTAGAGATGACGGCCTTTATCATGGCAACTTCCAAAAGCGATGGAGCACTTGTTTGAATTAGTCAAACTCAAACAGGACTTCATTTTTTCCATTTCATGGTGCCCTTATAGAGCGTCGCGAAGAGCCACACAAAACTTTTTCTCATGTGTCCAGTAATAATATTCCGCTGTTATAATGGAATGACTTTTGCAGGAACCAGCTTGCAGACATCTGTGTAAACAATTTAATTAAGACCATGTTTGATGAATTATAGCTGGTGAAGGCACTGCCTGTTCTAATACTTCAGTTTCTTAATTACACCAGACATCCATGTGTTCATTCGCCTTTGCCTGCCCCATATCCCCCACACACACCCCCACCCCCTTGCTCACAATGATAGAAATTGAAAAACTACAAAAGGGAAAGTGCATTTCACACTCTACTGAAGCAAAGCAAGCAATTTGAAATTAATCAAAACACAATAAGTTTACAACATGATAAAGAGGTGCTGTATATGAAATGAGGGGAGTCAATTTGTGATACTCGGCCCTAGGTTTAACATTGCAGCACTTAAAATAGTAGTGAGCAAGAATTGCATTTGGACTAAATTGCGTTTTAGGTAAGAAATTTGAACTGTTTACATAAAAAAACACATGTCTGAATGTAAAGTTGTTCTTTTGAGTAAATGGAGTTTGCAAATGCTCTTTTCGCATGAATAACAGACAGAGCTTGTCCCTGTGAAAAAAGCCCTCTAGCAAACTGAATTTTGTGTCTTTCATACAGACAGTTTTATATATAGAGGCGACCTTTGTTAAAAAAAAAAAAAAAAAAAAAGTGCACCATCAGTGAAGCCAAGCATTGAATGTCAACACTCGTAATAACAATAGCACTGACTTAACCCGGTGAACCTTGAATCGGAGAGGAGCACATTTCGTGCTCAGGGTCGGATTATCATGTGCGATTCGGACAATCAGTGTATCTTGTTTCCTTCAAGAAGCCCGTCAGACACACCAGGCCAATTCAAAAAAAAAAAAAAAAAGAGTCAGGGACATTTATCCCAATTAGACAGGCTAAAGAACAGGACAGGAATACGGTGGAAAGGAAAATGCCTTTTGTTGATCTTACAGAAGTGACATAAAATAGAGACCCCCATAACTCTATTCATTCAATATTTGTTGGACGACAGCCACTTTATTCGTTCCACATTTGGTTTATTTTTTATACAACAGGTCACATAATTATTGCCAGCTGTACTATGGTCTTTCATGCACTAAGGTCACTTTGATTACTTTGGTTATATTTACTTTTTTAAAACTGTTTTTGCATTTGTTTTTTTCAGTGCTCTGCATGCATTGAACTCCCCCATGGGGATGAATAAAGTTATTTGAATTGAATGCATATGATTTAGAAAGCAACTTGAAATATTTGTAGGTGGATGATGTATGATTTTGAAAATAGTTTCTTGCTGATATAACTGTGCTGCATTTACAGAATATTTTTTTCGTGTTCATTGTGTGTTAAAAACCTGGTTTAAAACGCTTTGTTCATCTTTATATATAATGTTTTTTCACCAGTGTTGATATTTGTTGATGATAGTTCAATGTTAGTATGAACCAACTTTGTCCATGTGATTCAAATTTCTAAATTGTTTGCCACCACGCTGTGATGATGCCTGATGACGCAAAGCTAAAAATCTCCTATACTCTCTGTCTACCTCATAATCTATATTTGCGTCAGTAATCTATAAAGTCTCCTCGTCTAGCTGAGGGATCACGGTGCACATCCCCCTCACTAGGAATGAGCACTATGTCTCCCACTCGCAGGCTTGGATTGGAATTCTGACGGGGAGATTAGGGAAGTTTCCAAGCTATTCAAACCCCACTTCCCCCGCCCCCCCCTTTCCCTATTCTCTATAGTCCTTGGCTTGGTGGCTGAATCCTCTCCCGCTCAGCTGGACCGGTCTATTTCCGATGTGCCTCTGATGCCATGTTTGGAGCGTGTCTCTGAATGGCTTGTACCTGTTTATCCCAGCAGCACACAGGCTTATGAGATGTTTTCCTCGAAGCTTACCAGGTGCTTTTCTCAGCTGGAATGCCTGTATGTTTAATTCAGACCCTTAATCCTGGCAAAAGTGGACCAAAAGCATGTCTTCGAAGTGCTTTTACTATCACAGAAATTTACCACTTTCGCATCTTCTCCGGTTTGTCTGTGTAGCTCTCTCCTCAGAGTTACGCATTCTGGCAAAAGAGAAAAGTTTCCACGACATGTTACACAAACCAGAGTGTACTTGATGCGTTAAACAGATTTGAATTGAGTCATAAGAAATTTGCAACAGCCAGCAATATCCATAATATAGATGCTATGTTAACAAAAAAAAAAGCTGCTCCAAAAAGCATTTTCAGTAACGATGCAGAGTCGGTTTGGCAGCTGGTGAAATATTGACATGATGCCTTATAATTGCTATGACTATTGTGGCAATTATAACTGATTTGTTTGGTCCATATTTCATTCCCCAGTTATGTTTCAGCTGTTTTACCAAACGTGGGTGAGTTGGGTCAGTGTGATAGCTTTTTTTGTTTTTTTACCAGCACGTCATTAGTTTGATAAGTTTAGTTATGACAGATTTGCCTTCAGGCCAGTATGTTTTCTGCAAAGACTTTTTCTTGTTTGCAAACAAACAAGGATTTTTTTTCGGTGGTCTGTTTTCTGAACTCAGCACTTGTCAAAAATCAGACTGTTAAATTCGTTATTTCCATTTCATTAGAGCTAATATGCTGCTTTTGATTTGTGAATGTATTTTTGATGTTTTCTCGCGGACACCAGGAGCAGCTTATCAGGATCAAATAAATAGGAATCATAAATAGATCAAACTGGTTCTTTGTTCATCTAAATTGGGATTACTATGTAGAATTAAGTGAGCAAACATGAGATGCAATCAATGCTAATCTCATTTAGGAAACATCTTGTGATGAAGCAATGTCTTTTTTAAAACTTATTTTCATCTTAGAAAATTAGTTGTTTTTATTCTTCAGTCACAAATTATTTGAACTCAGCAGAAAATCATAACATTGTCTGTTGTGATAAATACAAATACAAAAGTCACTACATTTTGGGAAATTTTAAATGGAGAAGAAATCAAAATGGATTCGGCGTCACCAACTTTTTAGTTTGGGAAACTTTCATCAACTCTCTTTTAGCTAGAAGACATGGAAAATCAACGCTCTCCATTGATGGTCACTGATGGAAACGCTGGTCCTTCCTCGAACGACAGAGTCTGGTGAGGCATGCATGATGAGACAAGGTCAGTTGCCGGGCAACAGAAGAAGCAATCATGGACATAAGCTGGTCTTTGACAAATCTGGGGCTTTGTCCAACGAGGCCAGCGACTCTGTCCAGCTGTAGATGTGACCGCGGAGCAGGACAGAGGATATTCCTGCTTTTCCCAGACTGTGGCTGATTCTAGTGAGGAAAACAGTGGAGGGAAGATTCTGAATTTCCATGCTGTTCAATTAGCTATTACAACAAGATCCTGCTTTTCTACAGAAGCATTGGATCCTAAAGTAAATATTTCAAACTGCCTATTAAGACAGAAGCATGGATTAGGAAGAAATCACAACAGAGTGAAGAAAAAAAACAGTTTTGTTGTACAAAACCAATTACAAAAAAGTTGTAAAACATAAACGAATTTGATCATCTGTTTATCCTTTTTGACATATACTCAAGCTGTGAGGCAGTTGCATTTCTAAAGGCATCAAACAGCCTTAACATGATCCACTTGTGGATCAAGTTGTGAACTGCTCCAAAAACACCTGTTTGGATCATTCCACAGGTAAACAGGTTCATTGGTAACAGGTGATAGTATCATGATTGGGTATGAAAGGTTCATCCTGGAAAGGCTCAGTCATTCACAAGCGAGGATGGAGAGAGGTTCAACACTGTGTGAACACATGACTGTATAAAGGAGATGACTGCATGGGCTCAGGAACACTTGATTGCATTGTGGTTTTATTTAGGTTTTACACAGCAGCTTTTCTGGAATCAGAGGAAGCATTATTAATATTATCTGTATCTGTCTCTGTTGGTCTGCAGGATACTGAACCCCAATTTGCTTCCAAAATTGTTGTGTATGTCAATGGTTGAGCATTGAAATTTTGTATTGAAAGGATGAGCAGGTCTTGCACGACAGCCTCCACACATCAGCGTATGAATGTATATGTGTGTGTTGTCAAGAGCTTTGAATGGAGAGAAGTGCTGTATTTACCATTTACAATATGACTTATCCTACTGTATGCAGCATTATGGAGGACTGGGCCTCTTCCAGCTTGTACACACAGTATACAAAAAGGTTCAGGATGGAAATGTTGCCACTCCATTACAGGGTTATACACATATGACAAAAAAAAAACTGCATTTTTAGCGACTGAGGGAACGCAGACAGACACAAAGGGGCCGTGCAAAATCAAACATCTATGACAGAAAATTATGAGTGTGGCCCCTGGACTTTAGTTACCGACTCCCCACGGTTCAAATGCCTACTGTGCAGGAGCCACTCATGTGACTGCCGCTGCGACCTGTGTTTGACTGGAGCTGTCTGCGTTGGGGGGGGGGCTTCCATCGCTTTTGATAGCGCTGACTTTAGCTCTCAGCATGTCACAGAAAAACCTACATCTGTATTCCCTCTGTACTTGTTAACTTGCGCAGAGAAAAAACGAAACCAGGCTGTTATGTGTCTCTGTGGCTTTGTTTGTCTAAGTGCTCAGGGCTCTGGCAATCTGAGCGACCAACACTGCATTTGCAAAATTTGCTTGACATACCTCCAAAACGTCTTTCCATTAAAAAAGTCTGTTCTTTATTTGAGTATAAAAAATGGATGCATCCAGAAATCAGGAATGAGCTGCTGTTGTGCATTTCCTCTGTGTTTTTTTTTTTTTGACATTAATTGTTTTGCTACCAGAGCAAAATTTACTCAGCAAACACAGGGAGAGAATTTTTCACATTGCCAATAATTTATTTTTTTCCTATTCAGTCTTCAATCTTTCATGCCTGCTCTATCTTTGAGGATTTCAAGCTATAAATTTAATGGGAACTAATCAGTCCTCCTGCCCTTTACCAAGAAGGAGATGGACATTATAAATGTCACAAAGATAAAACACTTTAATTATCTTAGACTTAAATGAATTGCTTCATCTGTGCCAAAGAATTGCAGCGTCTACTGTTGGCTGTAGCATCCAATTTGGATAGTAGGTTAATCTGCCTGTGTCACATCAGGCCAAAATCTCAATAATTAATATTTAATCCCATTGGTCACAACAGTTAGTGTAAAAAAAAAAAAATCTGTAAGGCTGTGAAAATGTTACTGAATGATGTATCAATGCATTTCCAGCGAATATCGAAAGGGGATATGTGCACATGACTGGAGTTGTTAACATCCTGGTGCATCATGGGTAGAGGATGTCTCCATCAAATCTCCCATACAAATGTGAGAAAAGCATGTTAAGATGAAGAAAGGATGAAGATTTTTGGTGCACATCATCTTTAAGGTGTTTTGTATTGATACATGCATTTACTCAAAGTGTAAACAACATGAAACAATTACATAATATACATTACATTTCTATAATATATTCCTGCCTGAACTGTTTCAAGGCAGGATGGATCCATGCTTTCATGTTGTTTACGCCAAATTCGGCTGCTGGTGCCTCGAATGAATTTATCACAGTCTGTGTGTGTCGTCACTCGCCGTGTCGCTCGCTAACAGCTAGTTAATGCCACGGCTTGAAAAGGTTATCTTGATAGGTCAACTTCATACATGTAAACAACAAGCCTCTAGGCACCAGGACATACATTTTATCAGCCACTCATTAACATTAGCTAATTAACAGCTTCAGATATCGCCTTAATTAACTTGGCAAAAAAGTCACACGCCCACAATTTAGAGATGATCAAAGGTGGCCTTTATTTACTTTTAGGTAGTGGTGCCATAAATGCATGCACCAGACCTGACTGACAACATTTGCATGATAAACATTAAGGCCAAACCAAAAAAAAAAAAAAAAGAAGAAAGAAAACAAGTTACAAACTCAATCCAAATGGTTATGGTGTCACGCTTAAACAGTTGTTTTTGTTTGCCTCTTCATTATATTTTTGCAGTTTTGGTAAATGGCTGCATTTACCCACAGCACTTCATAAGTCGCCTCTCATCCACACACACACACACACTAATGGCAACGAGCCGCTGTGCAAGGTGTTGGCCTGACCATCACAAGCAATTTGGGGTTGGGTGTCTTGCCCGAGGACACTTCGACATGTGGACAGGCGGAGCTGGGGATCACTAAAACTAATTGTAATACAGCCACTGTAGTTGGATATTTGCATTTTCCCTGCAAAACAAGCACCAACGAGCCTGGAGACAAGTTGGTACATATTATAGGCAATCATCACATTTTCCTTTTTTGTGAGTGATGGTGTGCTCAGTCTTCTCAGTTGCCGGTTGGCAGACGTTTCCTCCAACACACGAAGACTTACGAGGTACCTCACAGAACCTTTTAGAGTCTCACGCGCCTGACAGACACATTGTGGAATGAATTAAAAGTAGAGGCTTTATTTGTTCACTAGATCCTTTTCATGTATCCAAAGGAGATGAAATGTGGCACAGGTTAGACAAATGGCTTCTGGATGCTCGCTCCGAATCGCTCTGTTCTCATGCCCCCGACTACAAAGACGCTTCGCGGTGATGCAGCATCTCAGCGCATGCACGAAACGAATTTAGTACACGAGAAGATATACAAGACGGATAAAGTGGAGAAGCAAAACAAAACAAATCAGATGAACAAATTATGCACGGCGCTGACAGGGCCTTTCATTTTTGGCAGGTGCTCGCACTATATCAATCGCTTAAAGTGTGAGATTTTTATTGAACTAAATGGTATGCACGAGTAACAGCTGGGGCCACTGCATTAAAATGTAATGAGTGCATAAATAAGGACAGAGATGATGATGAGAAATACAGAGGCCTGCTGGGATATTGCACCTCTCCGAGGTAGCATGGCTGGATACTAACTAATGTCTGCCAGGGGTGTGTGTGTTGCGATTACGCAGGAGAAAGAGAAGCTATCATTATGTCCTTAAATCATTTGGTTAACAATTCTTGTGTGAACGTACGACCGGTGCAACTCTTGCTCAGGTTAAGAGGCTTGTTATTCAGTCCACTTGTTAAAAATTGTTGCAGTTTCGGCCCATTTCTGTGGATTTTTGTCACAGTCCTTCGCACTGTGAGTGGACCTGCTCTCTCACCTAACAGGAAACAGCTGCATCTAATCAGCAGGTGAGGACAAGGCTTGGCACAAAGAGTGGATTGTAATGAAGAAAACGCCATGTAAAATGTACATGTAGAGGATGAGATGCAGCCCTATAAAAAAATGTGAAATGAAGGATGTGCACAAATAGTCTTTCATATATAGTCTCAACTCATCCCTCTCTCACTCCCCACATGTCAAACACAGCTGATTACAGAAAAGTTGTGAGGCTGTGTAAAACGTAAATGAAAACCCGAATGCAAATCATTTGCAAACAGTTTACTGACAAGAGTTTTACAAAGTCTTCCTGAGCCCATGCAGTAATCTCCCTTATATTATCATGTTTGACAATGTGTTGAACCTCTCTCCATCCTTGCTTGTGAACATCTGAGCCTTCCCAGGATTAACCTTTTTATACCCAATCATGATACTATCACCTGTTACCAATCAACCTGATTAGCTGTGGAATGATCCAAACAGGTGTTTTTGGATCAGTCCACACTTTTCTGTTCTAACTTGTTTGAAACATGTTACTGCTAAAAATCAATGAGGCTAATGAGGTCAAACTTTAAATACTGTGTTTGCACTGTTTTCAATTGAGTATATGTCAAAAAAGGATAAAGAAATGATCACATACTTTCATTTGTTTTACACAGTGTCCCAGCTCTTCTGGCAGCCAACCTGAGCTGCAACCATTTCACATTAACCAGGAGTTTATTATTATTCTCAGCAAGCTTTATTCTGAAGTGCAAAGCAGCACCTGGAGTGATATGTAGAGTGTCATAGCTTGACCACGCTGCGGTATTCGAGGCGCCGGGAGTGAGAACATGTTGTGAGAACCAGCGAGTCACAGGTAGGTCACACTATGTTTTCTAATGCTTTCCACTCTTTCCCCGGCTTTCTCCACTCTGCCCTGATCCAATGTACTCGAAACATCAAAAAGACATTTTTATTCCCTGCAGAGTTTCCTTCCCTCCATATATAAAGCACAAAATACATGTGATAAAAGTGCCATGATATCTTCTTTTTGAACCTCTGGGAGATGTTTTTATATGCTTCTGAGGATACCTGATGAGGTTTGTTTGGCAGCCTTGCTTCGCTGTGGGGAAATCTCGCGCAGGTAGAACCAAGCTGTGGCCTTCAGGGTGTCACATTTGTAGCAATATAACCTTTGAGATTGACAGGGGGGACAGCAGGAAAGTATAAGCTGTACTCAATCTGGCTCTCACACTGACTGCGAGGCAGCACGTAATTTAATAAATTCTTCAGAGAAACTCGGGGAAAAAGTGCGAACAGGTGTGTCCCTACAGGAGATCCGTCCCCAGTCCTCGGCGAGGTCTGGGATCCACACCTTCTGTGTAAGATAATGCAGTTTGTTTAATACGGGGTGAAGGCGCTCTGCAGTGTTTGCTTTTGGAGCCTGCTTTATTATCCCCGGGGATAAAAACTTTAGTATCTCCAGAGAGAACTATAAAACCGGGTGTGGGCTCGGCTCCACTCGCACCTTCAGCAGCTCTGGTGATTTTAAGATTCTGCTCCCACAGCATCAGTCGGTGCCATTAACAGAATACGGCCATGCTGTGCCCTGCTGCAACACACACAAACGCCAGCCTCCACCACATATGGTTTTATGGATGCGTAACAGCGCACACACCAAACATCCCCCGTTTGTAGCCCACATGGTTAGCGTTGTGAAATACCTGCACAGCTCAGCAGCACCGACATCATTTACAGCACTCTGGAATTTATTTCAATATATAATCGAGCACCCGCTGTAAATATTTTTTTCATAAAATGCCTGTATGTGCATGAAATAGTTTGGCAACAGCAGCCTTTGACATCGAGTTCAAGTTCTAATATACTACATAAAAAGGACATTAAATCGGAGAGATTTTTAAAAGTGACAATGCATACGTTGTAATGAGCCCATGTATTGCACTCTTGCAAAAATAAATTTCAAAAACAGCTCAGAGGATGGGTGACAAAATTACATAATATGCGATGCAAATATATATTTTTTTCTCGATTGTCATCATTGCATAATGTAATTGAAAGTGTTTACATGAGCACTCATAAAAAAAAAAATTACATCAGATAAGCCAGTTGATTTATTTCCAAGTGGTCTTTGTACAAAGCATTGTGTAAGATGCTTCATACATACATTAATATAGGAAAAAAAAACAAATGGGTAAAATGTGTTCTGTTTGTTTCTTTTTGTTGTCAGCTGTCTTCATATGTTCACCTGATACTGCAGCCTACATGCACCTCGTTTGAAGCCCCTCGACCTATAGAGACACTGTATGAAAGAGGTAACTATTGGAAACCAAACACCCACTTTCTGTGCAGGAGTAAAGCAGATTAACAACAGCAGCGAGCATTCAAAAAAGGCCACTATTAAGAAAGCAATATTTGATATTTAATAGTACTTTTCATATATGAATACAGCAACCACTGTTCTGCATGTAGGAATTAATCTTCCTTCTAATAAGTAGACATTGGCATTGTGTGAAAAGCCAGCCTTGGCAGGATTTTTTTTTTTTTTTATAGACATGCATCACAGCTGATTTGCGCTCTTCACCTCGTCCAACTCATTTTCGTGTGATGGATAAGTTGTTGGTTACGAATTCTATGAAGGATGTACTTCCTGTATAATCTCTCCAAAAGTTTCTCCGACTTTGTTTTGGCTCAGGCTTCAGAGTCTTTTCTCTCACAGCGAGCGACTGGAACACAGAGCGGAGAGGTGAAGTGGAAGTCACTCTGATTGAGAAGAAGAACTCACCGTGATTCTTTATTCCAGCTTCCCAAAGGCAGTTTCCACTCCCAACCAGGGCTGTGGAAGACTTTGAAGAATTCTTGCTTTGGTGCAGGAGGTTAACAAGTGTGATGCTGGACGGACATAGCTCGGTTATTCATGGGTGCTGGTTTCATGTGGTCGTACTTTTCCTGTCATTTGAGAGGGGGGCAACATCCAGTCGTTAACTGACAACCTGTGACGGCTTTAAATCACCGGCGTTGAATAACACCTGGGCTCTGAACATGAGACCTGCACAGAATGAGGCCTAGATGTGTAGAGAATAGAGACGGTACAACTTTAACAGTTAATTATTGTTTGTGTTTTCAGATTAACTGGAGCAAGTAAGAACATCTGGGTTAAAAAAAAAATCACAATTTAGGAGCCTTCATGCCTTCGACAATTAGATGCAATTAGCTCCTGGCAATGCGATGCAGACATTTGTCACAATATTTCCATGTGTGAAGACGGCGAGGAAGAAGACAAAGCAGGAACAAAATGTAGGTGGCGTACAAGCAATGGTAGGCCTCGATCGCAGAGCTCATAGTTCTATCATCTCCAGATTGGTGCCTTTTCTCCCAGTGCTCCGCTCTGGCACATTCATGTGCAACACGTTGCTTCCGCAGCTGCATCGACATTCACCATCCATCTGCGGCTTTCACTGGCGTTGCGGTGAAGTGCTCATTGTGCCGTCGCCATTGAAAACACAACAATTACAGGAAAGAATTAGAAGAAAAATGACTAAAGCTTGGGGGGGAGGGAGGGTCTCACGCTGCACCAACTGGTTGCACATGATTATGGGTTGATTTGCTCCTCAGGGTGAAAGTTATGACAATTAATTTCTGAGCTTTGAGAATGATGGCTTGACAGGCCTTCCTGCTGCCGACGCTCGGACTGATTTGCTGAAATGGATCTCAAGTAATACGACATGACAATGCTTCAGCCTTGATCACTTTCCATCTAACTGTATTTGTCCAAATCAGCATTATTACAGCTGAGCGATGCCAATGCAGAGGTGCCTTCAGCTGCATATTTCTGCAATAGGTTCTGAATATTTAATTTCACCTCTTTTAATGTGCGTTTGGATTTATTTGGATAATTATTGTTTCATTAAGAAGGTGTTAAAAGGGAAATTTTGTTATATTTCAAAGTGGCGTGTTCCCCATTAAAGTGGCCGTTGTGGCTCTACTGACTTTGCACTCTCTCATCTCCGCTGTCGAGATTCCAGGAAATGAGAATTCTCGCAAAAACAATATATACGAGAGCGAGCGGCACAAGTCTCCCGCAGCTTTCCAAATAAATCTGTCGCATGAATATGAAAAGTTCAGTTTGCCAGAAATTCTGGTGATGCATTTCTGTGATGTTTTTTCCCTCACTTGCTTACAGATGGACATAATAAACAAATCTCATTTTCAAAAAAAAAAAAATCAGATTTTTGATTTAAAGAGAAGAAATTTTGGGAATTTTTGCTTGATTGACAGATTTTCTCAACTCATAACAGTAAGGTGATAAAGAAGAGTTATTCTAACTTCAGCCTTCAAAACATGCCTACATAAATATATGGGTGCTAATGTATATGCTTGATGTTCTATAGCAAAAAGCCATTGCCTAAAATCTGAACATTCATCTCAGCAAACCTAACTTTTTGCACAACAGTTATTCAGTGTGTGTGTCTTCTCTCAGAACAGATTTATCCTCTGACTCACTACTGCCTGTGGTGTTTTGTGTTAATGAGTTGGGTTGAGTGTGAGGTTCCCAACTTCCATGCATGCTAATGGTGTTCGAACATTTCTGCTGATATGAAATCTGGCTGATATGGCGCAATAATTTGTTTTGTGACAGTTTTGTTTTAAATATATTCCAGAGAGATTTAAAAGATTGGAATACATTTTAGTTAAAGTTTGCTCGCAGACACTATTAATCGAGCAAAGATGTTTTGATCCTCGGGCCTGTAACCCTGAATGATGTCGGCCTCGTCCAGAACGACTAGCACCCAATTAAAAAGTCATGTTGCACTGAGCCCCTGTAGGAGTGTGACACATTTCCTCTGTCTTCACAATGCCATCTTGTGGTAATATCCTATGCAAAACATAAGCAGCAAAAGAGCTGTTACTACTCATCCTGTGATTCACCTTGTAAATTAACTAGATTTTAATTATAGCACATTACAACCACTGTATTTCAAGGGCATTTGCCTGTGTAACATTACACTACTGGAAATGATAATAATGTCACAGAAGGAAATGAGAGGGGGTTAGGGAAAGCTTGTTTAAATAGCCACTGTATTTCTGTGTGTAAGGTGGAGAGATGTGTTCTCAGTATCTTTTTATTTCACCTTTGTGTGATGGACCTTGCTGCCTATTTATAAGCATTAAAGTTACAACAGTAAAATGCCAACCAAATAAACTAATGAGCATAAAACCAAAAAGTGTAAATGTTTTTTTTAAATGCATTTCCTTCTTGACAAGTCTTGCACTTTTATTTTCTTTAAGCTTCCACAGAACCTGCTGTGTGCTCCAACACGTTTTCTTTCTGTGTCATCCGCAATAACAAAGAACAATTCATTTCAAATGCAGCGCATAATCTGTGCACATAAGTTTGCACATATGGCAATTTTCCTGTTCATGTTTTAATAATGCAGTGATACTGGGAACAGATGACGGTGCACGTGGCTTTTGCACTTCGCTGCCATTTTTTCCTCTGCATATGCTGCGATCGTGCTGGAGCTTTGTAACATATGACAGCTGGTGATAAACTGGATTTTGTAGCACAAAATGTTGTTTCATTCTTTCAGTAAGTTGTGTTTTAATAGCTGAATAGAAAATGCAACCAGCACTGACAAGCACAGAAAGCGTCTATGCAATGGAATAAATATACATTATATAAAAAATTATTAATGTGGGATGAGTCTGTCATGGGATTTTAACGTCCTGAGGGGAGTCTGTCAGACAGAGGTTATTCTGAGGCCGCAGAGAAATCCAATGGGGAGAGCATGCTTCATGCAAAGTGCTTGTCCGATCATCCAACAGTTTCCCTGAAACCTTTCTGAATTTTTCAACACCACCAAAACCCACATGAACTTCATGCAGTCGATGGTGATGACGGTGGAATTTTTCACCCTGCCTTCTGCCTTGGTCACAACACGAGCCGGGCGGTGTCAAGCGTACCCCGACTTTGACCCCAGCCATGGCCCCGACCTCAGCTATCTGCGATCTAAAGCATTTGATTAGTGGAGCTTATCAGATGCTGCGACAGCTCAGAAGGACAAAGGACGTCCGTCTCTTCATTTAATCAAGTGGCGTGTCCCAAAGGTTTGCGACTTCGCCCTCACGTGACCTTGAACTGATTGTGGTTATTGGCTCGGTCCTGTCAACATTTACTGTGCATGCTGCATTCTTCCCAATCAAGCCTGATGCCTGCTCGCTGTGCCCTTTGTGTGACGTCCATGTGACCTTGTGTTAATAAATACAGTGTATTGTTTGTTGCATTGCAGATGTCCCTCCTGTCTTCTCCGTACAGCCGGCCTTCTCACCTCCACCTCTGGCTGCCTACGCTTGTCCGCCATTTTTTTTTCCATCCCTCGACATTGTTTCACCTTTCACCTTGTTTCTCACTAGTTAGAATCCACAGCTACTGTAACAGTTTGCTGCAGCTTCAGAGCCTGGAAATAAGAATTTAGTCTACACAGAGAACTCCTACAGCGTGTGTGCATATATACTAATGTGAAAGCAGAGATAAGGAGCAGACTACAGAGCAGCAGCTGTGCACCCACTTTTTTTTTTTTTTTTGCAAAAGGTGTGTTCAGACAGAGAGAGAAGTAAAGTTTCACCTTGTGTCATTCACGCCAATTTAGCCACTGGACCATTTTATGCAGTCAGTGTTTATTTGCCCCTTGTGCTAATAGAGTATTTCTTCAACCATGTGTTCATCGGAGAGTGAGCAGTGGATGCTCATTTTGGGCAGCTATTACGTTACACAGTCCAGTTTTGCATCACATTGTTTAATATATTATTCCAAATTCTATTATCATAAAATATATATGACAGAGCTGGATGAAAAGATGTGTTTGAATTCATGTTGATGAGGCTGATATAAGACCGACAAAGTGGAATTCATTCGGTTCAGTAATGTGTGAAGTATAAATAATGCTATATTTAGTAGCCTGCATCAGGATACTGAGAGATTAGCATGAGAGTTCTTGAAACACAAAATCAACTGGTTGACCTACGTGTAGGTCAGTGAACACAGAATACAACCAAAGATCTTCTTTTCATGTGATATTTGAAGTGTCATCATGTAAAGTATGGACGTTCTCAAGTTTGAGAACTGTACAGTCGGCTATGTGATGCAACTTTTTACTTATATTTACTGTATCCAGCAACTAGAAGTTGAGAGACAAACCGGATATGGAACAAAGACAGAGAGGTGCAGGCAGCGTGAGGTCACCAGGAGTGTGTCTGTGTGTGGGTTCAGCTCAGCCTCTGACTGATCTCACCGGGAGCTTCACTTCTCTCTGCCGATTCCCTCCAGTCTCTCTCCTGTTTCCTCTCATCTCTGTGAAGTCGATTCATAAAGCGCAGCAGAAAAGCCAGTTGTTGCTCAAGCTGAAACATTTTGAACCCGCTCGGACTCATCTTTGCATCACGTCACATCTCTGCGGCGACCTCTGCCTCTAAAATTCACCTCTCGTACCATCTGAACATACAATAACTCACCTCGCACAGATTCTTGACACTTTTTCTTCTTCAGGCTCAACTGACCTTCGCTAAAGTTGCATCTCTTGAGACAATTTATTCGACTTGATGCAGCTCCCCCTGGAGCCACAAAAGAGTTTATACGACTTTTTCACATTTGCAGTCGTGTGCCAAAAGACCTATAAACAAACTCTGAAAACTAAAAGCAGCACAAATCCCCTTTAAGAGTGACAGCTGGGATGAAGTGTCAGGAGATACATTCATTCAAATTTAGCCCAGTTATACTAGTAACAATTGTGAGTGATGTCAGTTCCCTAATAGTGAAATAGGTGGAAGAACTGTTATGAACCCCTGAGCAATAGAGTTAGTGAATGTAAGCAGAGAATCAACAGGACTTATGCAAATAAGCAACACAGAGCTCGCCAACATATATTAAGATTCTTTAAAACCTACAGTCTGAGGCCAGAGTCTGGCAATGCAAATTATAACAATAGTGTGAACAGGGCCGCCTGAGACAACAAGACAAGGGATTTGACTCGATATAGCTGGTTCGTTATCCACTTTTAAAAGAATGAATAATTGCTTCCCTATAGTTTGCATTGCTTTAGCTGCACACACACACACACACACACACACACACACTTTTACAGTTAATGACACATTGTTGAACCACCCGGGCTCTTTGAACAAAGCCGTCCTATCGCACAGTGGTGACTCTTTTTTTGTGTTATTTTTCCTTCAAGAAAAACTTTGGATAACACCTGAAAGCATATAATTGGACTTTTTTTCCTCCCTCGCCGACCCAATTAGATTTTCAAATGGAGAGCGGTGAGTTTTATACCGGGCTGCACACACAAGGAGGCTGTCACCTGTTTACATGAGACACTGCGAAAAAAAAAAAATGTATATCACCATTCCCAAAGGAAATTGATGCTATCACTCTATTTAAAGACGCAACTCATGTGTGCAGTATGTTAAGTGTTTACAAAAACTACAAAGAGCAGAGTGAGCGTTTGAGGCCAATTCTCTCTCCCTAGAGGTAAATGTTGACTTCTACTGTCATCACATATCAATATCCAAGATTGCATGGGTGTGTAGAGATGAGCCAAGCAAAGTGATGACTTAGAATCTGTCATTCGCGATAGCAACAAAAGAAGGGATTTCAGCCTGATTGGAAGAATTAGAAAAGAAGCAAAGAAAGGAAAAAGGGAGAGTAAATAGAAATATCAAACATCACATTCAAAATCCATTTTAACTCCCGGCTGTGTTCACGAACATCGCGTGGCCACCATCTTCTGGTGTGCAGAAAGTGACGGTCGTGATTCGAGGAACTGCACTGTCATTTGTAATTCTGTGGTCGAGATGTTGACAGCCGGTGCCTGGAGGTAAAATACGAGCCTGCCATGCAGCTCACGTAGCTGTTCCACTCGCAGCCCCTGATTCTCTGTGGGGAGATAGTAATACTGAAATGCTTTCTGTTGATGTGTGCACAAGGATAGACAGATTTAAATGGTGAAGTAGCTTAGCTAGTGTACTGCTCAGGGACATCATTGTGAACACATATGTAACCTATGAAAATGTCCAAGCGTGACCTCAGTTACCAAGCAACCGGTACAACTGAATTGATTACTCTCTTCCCTTAAGCCTAAAACAGATCTGGCATTTTCAGAGCTCCCACATCTATTTTCTTTTCTTTTTTACAAAAGACTGGTCTCCTATAATTCCTATGAATGCCCCCCCAAAAAACCTCTTTATGCACAGAAAGTGTTTTGCCACAACGATATGATGATGTTAAAATGGGAACATGCAATAGCTTGACACTGAAATATGAATATGAGTCTCGTGGTTGGAGAGGTGGGTGGTGCGTTTGTCCTCTGCCGTGACCCTTGTTCCAGCCTCCCCTCATTACGAGTGTTTTATAGTGTGTAAAGCTGCACTTCTTCTTTTATAACCATGAAAAAAAAAAACACGCTCAAACACACAGATTTTAGTTTAGTTATCCACAATTATGAAACAATCAGCTAAAAACAGCATGCCTAATTCCTGTTATTGTGACATACTGGATGGCAATTTGGTGTATTGTCGCCAAATGCTTTTGTAGTGGAGGAATATAATTATCACATTACACCTTTTTTTTTTTCAATGCAACACACAATCAGCATAATATTTTGAAAAGTGCCGTAAAAATAATGTTGATTTTGATGATTGCAACAGAAGCGATCCGGATGTGGAGGCCGTCCCCGGCGTCGAGGTTTACCATGTTCTGCGCTGTTGTGGAGCAGCGGCTCATTAGACATGGCCTAGCCTGAGTGCTGTGCTGTTTTCTGCACTTCAGCTGAGACCGTCATCACCAGAAGAAAGAGTTTGAATGTGTAAAATAAGCTACGTTCCATGTGTTCCTGATAAGTGTATAATGGCTGTTGCGCAGAGAAGCAGCGAGGACCTTGTTATGTGAAGATGCTCTGCAGCGTGTTAACCCTGTCCGCACCGGGCAGCAGCATGTTTCATCCATCTCTGGTTTGTGACAGAGCAGACAGACATGAGTTCATTCATTTTCCATATCCTTTTTTTTTTTTTTTTGTCATTTTTCTTTTCCAACCACAAGTTTTTTTTAAGCATGACCACATTGTTTCCTTAGCGAAACGGAGATGATGAAGATCCCCTAAGTAGTCATTGTAACACAAATGATGTCGTTTCTGTAGCATTAACAAAGCGCTTATTTTAGTCCAAATCATGACTTTTCCCTAAACACAGCCAAACCTTAACCATATTTTCCTCCAGTGATCTCAGATTTTGAAAGATACAGGTAAATTATATTGTCCTGCTGACATGTGGATCACACTAGAAACACTTCCATGCATTCTAGAGGACATGAAACATTCAATTTTTTAATGACTTCATCGAGCTTAACCAAGTAGTTTTAGCCTAACCTTAACCAAACCTTAACCATATAGGTGACAGATGAGAAACATGTTTAAATAAATCAGTACACAAGTTATTTTTTTGCAAAAGTCAAGTGGAAGGAATTACAAATGACACATTTTGTTATTTACGTATTGTGTTCACCTCTTTTCTTTTTTCACTTTTAAGTGTCATTATACATTCTTATACACTCTAAAGCCAGAATAGAGTTTTATTTCTCTCATGGCACCGGAGGAGAGAAAACAAAAATCACCTTTAAAGTCTTGCATGCTCTTTGACTGCATTCCTTTTCAGTCGATCAACACTATCTGAACGCCATCTGATGTTGGTGGGTACAGTATGTTTTCCAACTGTTGTCTGCTGACTGCAAATATGCTCATTATTGTTCACTGTAATTCCAAGTAAAACATCACACACTTGCAGCATCTTGATCTCTAAACTGTCCAAATGTGTCAATATGTTCTGAAATGTGAACCAAAATTGGCCGTTTGTGCCGTATTTGGTCTTCTGTATCTTCAACCTTGCAACTTCGCACGTCCGATGCGAGAATATTAGATTCTTCTCAAGACAAGCTGCTCTGAACTCTCCGTTCCATTACCAGACTGTCAGTACGTCACGGTGGGAGAGCACTGCTTTTAAAGAGGATGAGAGAAGCCTGTTATGAAAGGCAGACTGACCCCGGCGCCTCGCTCCGGGAGCCACCAGACCCTGAAAACAGCGAGCCGCAAAGTACCTCAAACTCATAGGGGCTGTCCAACATACAGGTCAATTTACACGGGGTTTGTTTATTCGAGTCCAGACCAAGTTCAATTGTCCCCAACTGCCCCTGCTCTGCTCTGCTTTCACAGTTTGTTTTCACTATTGTTGGTGGAACTTTTGCGTAATACTTTCATCATTCAAGTTCAGCTTGTCAATTTTTGTTGAATACAATTTTAAAAAAAGGTGCCAGCAAACATTTTCAGATAAGTCTTTTAAACTAAGTACATGTTGAAAACAAAGTAGGCAAAATTCTTCCTTTTTATGCTTTGATTTGTTCCTGTCTTTTATTAGTAGTCTCTGTTTATCTTATGGATCTATTGCAAGTTAATTTGATGTCACTGCTGTTTCATTAGATAAATGTAAAAAAAGCTGTGCATGAATTTAAACTTTAAATGAACCACCTCTCCAAAATGAATGAGACTTCTGACCTTTCCTAAATGTACTGTACCAGCCGCAGTACATTTGCATTTTTGCCGCCTTAAACACATTGAGTAAATGTTTCTGTATGCTCAGCTGAATTCTGTGGAATTTGAATTATAGTCTCAAGATACATTGAATATATGAGAAAAATGTAAATATAAGTTTTTAACATTAAGGTTGATATTAATGTTGGTTCACCTTTTTTTTTATTTTAAGGCAATAAAACCATCATATTGACTTTAAACTTAAACTAAGTCCAACTTGTTGCTGAAGACTGAAGAGAAATGTAATTTCTGCACAGTCTGCTCCAAACTGACACAAAATCATACGACCAAAGTTCAACTATACTGAGAAATGCAGATAAAATGGCCTTGGAATTAGAATTATCTGTAGACACCAGACTAATGTATCATTAAGTATCATGAAGTGACGACAGAAAAATGAAACATTGTAATTCCATGCAACCGCGGGATTACGTCAGAACTTCTACTGATTACATGAATATGATTTAATTTCATATTATTAAATTATATACTTCAGTAGAGCTTAATTCAAGCATTTGATTTACTTCATGAATTGCTAATTAAGAAAAATATCCAATGATTGCTACACAGAAACATACAGTTCTAAAAGTAACGGCGTTGGAGGAAAAGTACACACGATTATATGCAACCGCAGAATTAAAAAAAACAAAAAAAACCCTGACCTGTGTTATCCACAATCCTGTGACTCATGCTCAGAAAGATAAGGTTCACTCAAAGGAGGTTGTGCAGGAGCGGCTGAAGGTGATGCAACAGGGAGGTAAGCATGTAAGATAAAACGATATAACAACTGCCCATCAAATCCATCTGATAGCAGGTGATACAAAAATAAGCAAAAAATAAATATGGAGCTATTTACGTCCCCTCGAATGGTGGTGACATTGAGTGTGTCGTCTCAATTTATATGTGAAATTTTTTGTCCTTCAGAAAACAGCACACTGTCCAAAATACTTGTGAAATGTCTGAATGACCCCTTGACCCTATGTGTGCAAGTGTACACACATAAAAACATGGCTGTGTGTCTTGTGCATTGTTTTCAGTAATAACACTCACCAGATTGAAGGATATAGCCCTTATCAAGTTTAAGGTACCACTCTGAATGCAGTTAACTTTATCACCACCACAATCTTAGCTCTTCTGTTCCCGGTCTTTGTCGAGTGACCATCGCCCGCTGCCCTTGCACAGAGAGGTGAGGTCGTCCCTTTGTCTAACGCTGACGTCTTCACTTTGTCCGAGGAAGGAGTTTTCATCCTGTGTGACAAGAAGCCTGATCAAGCAGATGTCTTGATGAATTAGGAGTGGCTGGCTTAATTTGGCTATCTTGCAGACATATTCAGGGAGGCAAACAAGATGTGCAGAACAACGCGGGATGGACACGCGAACAGCACGACCCAGCATGAACTGAAGTCAGGTCAGGTTTATGTGTGTAGCCCCGTTCCCGACCGAGACAGGAACTCTCCAAAAAAAGACTCCAAAAAACAAAAACAAAAAAAATCCCTGCTGAGCAATTTGGTGTGTTCTCTAGTGGGAGGCCAGTGAGGGATCAAGTTTAATTCAATTCAAATCAAAGAACTTTATTTATCCCCGAGGGGCAATTTAATGTTGTAGTCGCAGTAATGACTCCGACTGGTTGGATGGAGTTTTAAGGACAATTTAAACTATCTGAAACTTTTATGCCAGGAAAAAAAATATTGGGAACTTCTTTCATCAGCCTTTGTATAGTGCTATTCAAAACAGCAGGTGCGTATGGGAAGAATAGTATAGTTTCAATACAGTAATCATGCAAACGATATTGATCTCCTACCCATAACACTGAAAAATTCAAAATGAATTAAATGAAAGAATTAATGGACAACACATTTGGCAACACATTCTGTCATTTACCACCATTTTCTGGTTGTAAATGCCTCTAAATTTGTTTCATGAGTAGCAAACAGTTCCAGATTTTAAATATCAATATTGCTGGCTTTTGACAAGGATCTTCCTCCTGACAGAATATTAAAGCCTTCTGATTTTATTTTTCCACTTGTAGTAATCCAGAAGCGATATACAAGCAACCAACACAAGTGTGTGAATTTGTTAGTCTTTAACAACACGGATGATTACCGACAATTAACCTACCTCCATTCAGGAAAGGAGCACAGGCCACAAAGAAACTCAGAAACACTTTGTCCTTTCCACTGAGGGGATTTGCATAAAATTGAAAATGTGTCCCACAGAGAAAACCAAGACATCACATACAGATACATATTCAAATGCTCAGCAAGGTTCAGTTCCCCCACAAGCAGCTATGTTGGGTGCGTGATCTGAGCAGAGGAACAACACGGTGCATTTGCCACTTCTTCCCGGAACAGTGGCATCCTGCAGGAAGCCAAAAACAAAACATACTTATAAGAAACAATATCTCCTGTCCTGACAACAGGAGGCCAAACTTGTCCAGTCAGATGAAACAAATGTGGTAGGAAACAACAGGTGGGTTTAGACTATGTGCTCTCGCCTTAATACCTCTGCAAAGTAAGTTTTTAGTCTTGTTTGTTTGTCTGTTAGCAGGATGTCTCCAAACCTTGTCAGCAGATTCCGACAGAATGCGGCAAACAAAAGAAAGTATTTGTTTTAAAGGGGATCTGGATAGCACAGCACCACCATGTGGTCAAGATTATGTTTCGGCTCTTGGCTCGAGAACTGTGAAGTGTGGAAAAATCCATTGTTCATTTCAAGTTGTAAAACAACATTTCTTATATTTCTGAAAATAGTGCAAAGGTGTTTTCATGATTTTCTAACTTCTGAAAATAATATATAATCCTCTCTGAATAGTACAAGGGATGAATGCATGTGAGCATGTAAACATTATTCCCATCCCATATTGTTTATCTTAATTGTCACAGGAATTGTCTTTTTCACAGAAACTGTCGACTCTTGAACACACTGTGAAACTGCACATAGCACCTGTGAATGATTCTGCAAAATGTCATAGCATTTTAATTTGTACTATAACAACATGATTAATTCAGATTGAAAAAAACAAACATTGTATGAACCCTGATATTCCTGATGAGAATTTAAGCATTGTTTAAAACCCACGGCAGCCATCAAGCGACTCAGCATCATTGTCTATTAGTGTATGTGTTTTGATACAGATCCATTATGAGAGAAAGATCATTGTGTGTTAATAAAACAAAACAAATGTATCGAATCGCTCGGAGCTCGGCTCGACTCTCAGCCCAATTTCATTGAAATCTGTTAACACGTTTTTGAGACACTTACAGACGATTGGGATCAAAAACATAACCCCTTTGGCAGAAGGTAATACATACCACCAGAACAGGAGCAGGGGTGAGAAGGACTTTACTCATGGGAGGCAGAAGTTGTTGCCAACAGAAGAGGACACCACGCTGCAGTGAGTTTCACTGGACTGTTTATTTTTATTGGATTCTGTTCTGGATGGCGGCGCAGAGTGAGCTCTTATGTGTGTGACAAACAAGGGACTTGAAGCTCTCTTCTAAGCTTAACAAAACAAGACAAGCAATGCCAACAGGAACAGGAGGGCAGCTGCCGTACCAAAAAAAAGAGAAAAAAAAAATCTGAAAGCAGAAGTGCTGATTAAATGCCTCGCAGATGACTAAGATTTTGACCTTCTTTGATAAAACGTATAATAGACAGGCGGCTGATTATTTCGCTGAATGGCCCGTTACTGTTGGGTTTGAAGACTCATGGCTGTTCCAGCGTCAATGAAGGACTAACAAGGCAACTGTAATGGACTATGGAACAATCTGCCTTTCCCTTTCACAAAAGCGTGTCTCACAACACATTTTTACAATTTGTGTTTTTTGTTTTTTGTGTGTGGGTGACACACTTTGCAACATTGGTTTTGCACTGCTGCAGCTACTTGCACTACTACTATTCCTACTCCTCCTACTACAAATACTACTATTATTCCTACTACTACCATAAATAACATTTTTAATTTAATCAGTCGATGTATTCCTGTGAATGTCTGGCAGTGTAACAAAGGCCCTAATTTTGTTTATGCTTTGAGGCATCGTGCTTCTTTGCAGGAAACATTTTGTTTTCTGGAAAATGTGTAGCGTGTAAAACAGAAGAATAACAATCCAAAAAACAAATGCATGTTTGTCAGGCACATATTTAGACAAATAGTGGGTTTTAAATTATGCATTTTAAAATATGCAGGCAAATAATATTCCATCTTGTCCAGTGAATGCTGGTATGTTGTTGCTACATCTGTTAAGTCTGTTATGAAAACAAAAAATTTTTTAGGACTCTCTGTTGCAGTTGTTTTTTTTTTGTTTGTTTGTTTTTTGTTTTTTTGCCTGTTTGTAGGAATCTGTAGTTAAATGCCAATTTTTCTCCCACTCTGTGACTCCGGTGTGGCCCAGCACATTTTTTTCTACCATAGCTGTTGACCTGGATGCATCAGCTTTTGTGGATCCTGATGCCATCTAAATCCCATTCCTGACACACAGTGTTTCAACATGGCAGAGAATATCTGCCCTTACTTCTGTGGATGATGGTGCCTCATTTGTCCTCAGTGGTTTTCATGTAACTGTAATGTCCTCACTACTTTGCATTGTAGTCTTTTGTTTGCCAGTTAATCCCGACAGATTGGCTGCGTTTGACGGTATTTGAAATTGAAATTTACTCAATATACTTTTGCAAAATAGATGAGGAATAAACAGTGATTCATTATGCAAAAACGTCACATTTGCAGCCTTTTACCTGTGAAGCCACACTACGCTTTAACTAATGCCCACTAAGGCCATTTAGTGAGATAAAACAAAACCAATTACCTCGAGTCATTCTCCTCAGATAAGATGTTACCTCACCACCACCAACCCCACGATTAGGGTTGTGAGTGTACAAATCTTTGACAGCAGGGAGGTCTGAGGCCTCTTGGCCCCAGTAGCAGCAAGCTGTTCAAGTGCTTTGTGTGATGTTTTAAAAGGGCTGACAATGCATGCAAATCATCTTCAGTGTCTGGGATGTTAATGCGCCTGAATCACCAGAGAGCAGTATCCTGCCAAGCTGAACTTTAACCAGTGCTATACCTGTAATCACAGGGTTTACTCCCGAGCTGTCTCATTGGAGAGAAATTAAATGCCTTGTGGGGCCTCAGCAGTCAGATTGAATGTTTGTGTTGTTACCACTGAACACACACTGTCAATCATGACAGATTGCCCAAGGTGGAAGGGCAGATTAGGAGACACTTTACGGGTTTAAATCAGCTTCTTGTCAGAAACCAGGCATCTGTGAATTAGTCTGGGGCTTTTTAATGTGTTTCTTAAGCCCTTTATTTAAAAGTGTCTGATACCTTGATTAGCAAACTTTCCACAGGGAGGATGGTTGTAATTATAAGCAGTATCTGATTGTTGCTAAAAATACCATAAGAATTTTATTATGCATGAAATGGTCACATGTGCGAGTGAAACACGCTGAAGCTGAGGAAAATGTCACATTGAAGCAATTTATGGCAACTCCTAATAAAGTAATACTTCAGTCTCCTTCTGACCAACAAGGCTCAAAAGAGTCCAGTTGTAGCTTCTGACGTGTATTAGATTGATTAAAGCATGATGTTAGCATGCTGAGTGTGGACATTTTTCTCGTGCCCTTCTCCATCAAGCTCCAGTCAATATCACCTTGGGGGGATGCAGGGGTGTGGAGGTGGCTCATATGAAGTATTTGGTTGATATATGACTGGCCTGCATCATTTGTGACTGCCTTATCGCTCAATCACTCAGCAAGATGGAGATGCACAGGCAGACTGTTTAAATGACCCCAACCTCCACCCGAGTCAGAGGCAGGTAATCTCAGCCTCTTTTCCATTTGCTCTCCCCCTATAGTTCACACGACATCACAGCTATGCAAGCCCGCTCCTGTTTTTAATGTGTTTTCTGTGCATCAGGTGAAGCAATTTTGAAGATGAAGAAAGTACAGATAATGGATGATTTAAAATAGGCGAGCATGCGCAAGGTGTGCCGTATGTAAAGAGGGCCGTTTTCATTGTGCTTGTACTGTAAAAGAAATAGGCAGATTGCCTTTCTGCTCACGACCTCGAATCATGTGTAAAATATAGTGGCAACAGCGTGCGCGAAAAGTGATTGAGTCGAGTCTTCGCATGTCAAGCTTAATTCCAATGTGTGTGCCAATCAGGTGCACCGAGCCTTATCCCTAATGCAGCTCTGACCCTCCGAATAGATATATCTCTGTGTGTGTGTCTAAGCAATTTTGCAGCCTCCTCAGTATTTTTTCGTCCATAATTGCCTCCTGTCAAAATGTCTGAGTGAGCTGATTGCAGGAAATAGGACAGGACATGCATGCCCCTCATTAACCCATCAGTTGGTGCAGCAGATGTGGCAGATTGAAAGATAGGGTAACACGGGCACATATCACCTCTGTAGCTGATTTTTTTTCCCCCTTTTCTTACAAATCTGTCATTATTGTTTTTTTTAAATTTCAGTTAAACAATGTGCTGAAATGATACTTTGCTTAATTAGGGTGTTATGGCAGCTATGGCAAATCTCCCTGAACCTACAACATAGTAATATTATAACATATGACAATGACTTGATGATGCACTTGATTGGTTGCGATTTTAATTTGAAAATTAAATCATAGGTTTTAAGATGACAAATGAATGTTCAGGGTAGGAATGCATCTCAACACACTTTAAATGAGACACTACTCCTGACACTACTCTCATACCTACTGTACTATATATTCAGAGTTTCCAATTCATCTTCAACTTGCATGTTTTCATTTGGACTGTGGAGAAAAACCAGACTATCTAGAAACCAACAGACACGGAGGGACAACACACCAACACCAAAGAGAAGTCCCAGCCAGTCCTCAGATACCGGCTCTCTCGCCGCAGGGCTGGACTTCCAACCACTGTGATGTCCATATTCAAATGTAAAAGGTTCTACGCATCCAGTGCTCCCCTAAATGAATCCAAGCAGCATATGAGATTCTCAGGGAGCGCATTAAAACTACAAGGAATATACAGAAGAGAACCCAGAGGGTACGTATCACCGAGATGTGGGACATACATAATGCACAAGGCAGGAGATGCCATCGCGAGTATGGTAATAAGACAGTTGAATGGGAGGTGGAGGAGGGAGAAATCAGCACGTACAGGCAGCAAAACTAGCAGCCACCGAGGCAGCATAAATGATCAGAAGAGTGTAAGAGTGTAAGCTTGTTAGATTATTAAGGCTGTCTCGCTGACTTGTTTGAATGTGACCGGTGATGGTAAGAGTCAGCCGGTACTTATCAGCTAATGGTGTGCACGACTTCGGCGCACCGCCTGGACTCACACGCTTTCAGTCAGACACGTCAAAGGATTCCGAACCGTTTATTTGCGCCGGACGGCTCGCGCTTGCACTCGGCATTAGGGGGGCTTTGTGCCTCTGTGTACTCGCCGAATGAAACCAAGCCGCATGCCAGATTATGAGGGGAGCAAATTAAACCCCCCACCCCTCCCTCCACAAATCACAATATTGATCCCCCTTTTAAGCCTTGAGTTAGCAGACCAAACATCCCAAAACAACAGATCCAGCTATTATCCTAATAACACAATGATGATGCACATTCTGCGGCACGGTACAGTTTTATGTTGACACAAGGATATAAGAACCTATAAGACAAACATGTAGCATTTCTGCAAGACTGAGAGTTTGTTTCCTGCCAGTCTGCAACTTATTCAGTCAAAGTCAGTCACTTTCTGGGACAGGTTGCCCCAAACTGCATCCTTTCATCATTTATAATATACACAATGAATATTAGAATATTAGAGATTAAAATTCATATCAAACTTAGTTGAATCAGCGATATTTTGCCGACTGAAGCGGTTTTATTTTTGAAGTGCTGTTCAGATTGAAACCATTTGAAAGTCCTCCTCCACAGCCTCTCCAAACACACCAATTCGCCCCTGCAGCCACAGCAGCCTTTTGGCCTCGGCTCTTTGGCCCGTGGAAACCTATCCTCTCAATCTGCGGCCCGACGCTGCCAGCCAGGCTTTGGATGGCCTCCTTCTGCAGCTCGACAGCCTCCCTCACTGCTGGTGTCCGTGCCGCAGGCTTTGAAACAATGCTCAAATGTAGGAGAAAGTTTTGTTCCTTGGTGAAAGTTGAATTCATTGTGGACGGTGGGCGCGCTCTCGGGCCAATCGGCGCCACACATACGTTAACGCGCGCTGCCTTCTTCGCCATCTGATGCGACTCACTACCAGGTGGTGAGCAGTTGACAGCTCAGGCCCTCACTTCACCCAGGACATAACACCTCAAGCCTAATGAGACAGCTACAAAGTCAGTCATTGATCTTTGGCCCGAAGTGCTCTGCTTCTGCCAAATGTAGCCGTTTGAGAGTTGGGTAAAGTGGCACAGCTGATTTTGTGTTCGTGCGGATCAGTGACACAGTGTGATTTTTTTCTGGTGCGCGTTTTGGCAAGTCGTCTGCATCTCTGCCTCCTCAGATCACTTTTAATCACGAGCACGACGAACGGTTTTTGCGGCATGAGTCAAAGTGAGAACAAACACTTCACATAATCCTGATTTTGTACTCTAAATTCAAGTAATCTTGCCATTGGATTACTGTAACACTCACAAGCCTGAGCTCTTGCGGCCCTAACATTTCATCCGTAACGATGCCGCGTGATTGGAGTAAGACAATTTCGCAGGCTCATTTCAGACATAGTAAATTAAAACCTGTGTCACACTTATAGACAATTAACAACAAGTTGATAACCAAATATAGTCATTATGCCTTTATATATATTATATTTAAACTGACATCATTAGCACATTGCATCCTCATCAGTAGAGCAATGTCAAAGGGGATGTTGTAACTAAGGAGGATTAACCTGCTGTGTTCATTGTAAATTACTCGAAATTAATGTGTAAACAAAACACTAAATGCTTTGGATATAAATCTTGTGCTGCAGAATCATCCAGTATATTTACAGAAAAAAATAAATATACGCAGACTAGGCTGATCAAATGTGCACTGCAGCGTTACAGCACCTTCCTCTACTAAAAGCAATTTTGTATCTTCCGTATATTTCAAATAAACATACTTGTTATTGGGGCTCTACAACATCGAGGCATTAGACGCATGGATTGGCAATATGGCGTTTTATAATCCGCTGAAATTGGACAGCAGCCATTAAAGTCAACCACTGAACTGTGCACACACAATTATTATCATAAAAAAAAAAAATCTTTAAAACAAGACTCCTGAGGTCAAAACAAAGTATAAAAGGGTAAATAAAATGGGTGTTTAATTAGAGAGAGAATTTTAGAAAGACAGAAATATGTTTCAAAATATTTACACAAAGTCGGCCAAGAATCTCGAACGTGCATCTCTTTTCTCACAAAAATATGAGATTAATTTATTGCGAGGATAAAAATGCAAAGTGTAACCATACTGTATTAAGTCATCAGACCCTCAGCTTCATATAGACACAAACACACACGCCGACACACCAGAGGGAGACAGACGCTCCTCCAGTCTTGTTAGAATCGACTCCAAAGCTTTGTTACCAAATGAGTCAGACGTTCCTGGTGCATGGGCTCAAAATAAACAAACAAAAAAAATTTAAAAAATGTGAAGCCCCCTCAGATACCAGCTCCAATCATTCACCTCAAAGAGCCAGCTCGCATGTGCACAAACACGAGCAATATGTGATCTGCATATCGTGAGGGTTGAGGGGTTGCGTTGCTCAGGATGTCGCAGCTCGTCACAAAGGATTCCCGTTTTGATTCTGCCGTTTATTATTATTTCTCCCAGACAACAGACAGTGTTCATTTTTACAGACGGGCCTGGAATTAACAGATTCACCTCGCACAATTAAAGTGCCGGGGATGGATATTTATGTGTTAAAGCAGAGAATCAATATGCTACTGTATTCCATTTCACAAATCCCTTCTCACCTCTAGCTGAGCAGATGGCTTGTAAAAAAAAAAAAAAGTATGCCAACCAGTAATCATATGTGCAATAAATGGTGCTGGTTATGTTCCTGTGGAGTGACTACAGATGGCGTGGTGATAGTGTTGCCTCCGAGTGCATGTGCACATTTTAGACACACCCTTTATACTGCCCCAAAGGGGACTTTTAGCACAGACCGTGTCACTACCTATTGCCAAGGCAGCTATCCAAAAGAGCGGTAAATCAGACTCGAGGTGACTTTTATGGACGTCTCATTTTATTGGTCTTTACCAGGCCAGATGCTAACCGGTAAGTATGGTTAATTATCTTTGGTTTATATCAAAAATACACCTAAATATTAATAACCCGTGGATTTAGTTGTGTTTATTCTGACAAGTGTAAATCCACAATAATAATAAAGACCCAGGTGAATATGAGGTAATAGACATTTATTGTACAATAGTAATAAAGTGCTTGCTCAGCAGATTTGTGTTTTGTTTAATTCCTGAATACACAAAATATGAGTTGTTGCAAAAAGGCCATTTTTCCTGAGATCACAGGTTAATAACAACAACATGGCTGATGTCTTCTGGCTGAATATCAGTTTGCACCTAGCTGTTGAACGCACCTCGTTGTGCTCTGTGATTTGGACTGATTTTGTGGCTTTAAAGTTAAATTAGGTGAAGACGGACTCAAAAAAGCATCGGTGCATTTAGAACAAGACAAGCCACATCTCTCACCATTGAATAAACATTTGTGCTGGATTATGGATTACGCAGATTTCTCAAAGTAGGAAGTCTTACTGAAACTTTTTTTTGCTTGTGTTCTGAAGCAGCTGTGCTACTTTCTAAGCACATACTCTGCAAATGTTGCCATTAATCAACATAACTCACTATCAAACTGAGATACAATGACCTATGGAGCACTTCCATAAGCAATTCTTGAAAATGAAAATA
Organism: Centropyge bicolor; assembly: GCA_037975185.1. Taxonomy (NCBI): domain Eukaryota; kingdom Metazoa; phylum Chordata; class Actinopteri; family Pomacanthidae; genus Centropyge; species Centropyge bicolor. Next base: position 6,125,953 of record JBBMOC010000019.1, on the reverse strand, counting down.
AATGGAGCATAGCATTATTTGAGGCAGAGCACCGAAGTCACACTTGCGTTTGCTGATTAATAATAGTAATAATTAAAATTGCTTATAGAGCATTATTCAAAACAAATTGCTTTACATGGTTGAACCAGGATGAAACAGCTGAGTAGCATCAGGTGTTTTGTTCAGGCTTCACAATCACTGGCTGCTTGAACACCAGCAACTCTACATGCATCGATCGTCTCAGGGCCGTGTCTTTCTAACACGGCAATATGATAAACATGATATAGACGTGACAACACTAGACAAGGCCAATTTAAATACAAAGCAGACAGTCAACAAAGCCACATTCAGACTGAGTTATTGAATACAAAGCATGGATGTTTCTCTATGCTCAACTGTAGTTTTGTGTTGCCTGTGTTTTCCACCATCCTTCATAGGACAAAATAATCCGAACAAGCAAACGAATTTTATGCATATCACTATCCCTCTGTAAAACTTCATGGAAGTATAATCAATGGCAGAGCAGCCGTCCTCCACCTCATCACTTCTCATGCATGTGCTTCCTCCTCCCTGCTGTGCTTTTCATGACCACAGATTTGCGAGCTACGCTTTGATCGATGCTATCCCCTCCGTTAGCCACAGTCAGGCCAGGTGTGCTATTAGTAATGTTACACTGATTACGCATCCTTTATCATTGCAGTTGTGTTGAAAGGACAAGCAAGATGAGGAGATGTAAGAAGAACACAGGATGCAATTTCTTACTTGCTTGCTTGCTTTAATGCGCTCACTCTCCATTTTACCACCCAGGTAGAATTTAAAAAAAGAGTCATGTAGCATTGGGCCAACCAATGGTGTAACTTCATCACTACATCAGTCAGTCAGGCCCAGACACACAGACCCCCTGCTGAGCGTGGGCCCTGTGGCGTTCGCCCACTCTTCCCTTGCAGTCACTCTGCTTATGGACTGAACTACATAGATAAAGCTGAACTCTGCTGCAGGATCCTACAAATTACATAACAGTTTGATTTTCCTTTCACTTATATTGCTTGTGGGTGAATGCTTGTTCCCGTCAGGCGCCATCTATGGGAAAGCTGCAAGGTGAACAGGAGGGCACGAACAATCGGTGCCTGTGACTTCTGTGTTGCCGTCACATCATCCGGCGCCGTTTGTTTGCTATGGGATTCTATGCGCTGTCCTCCCACAACTGCGTGGCACTCTCGGTTCTCTATTACTGCTGTCTGCGCAGTGCTGCACGTCTTTAAATGTATGCACATGTCTTCACAGTCACAGCAGCAACAGGAACTACTGCATGTCAGTGTTACTTAAGGGTAAGACTTTGATCCATGCATTTTCCTCCATCCCAATACGGCTACACTGTCTTATGCCAGAGACGGCAACTTTCCTTGTCAGACTTGATTTGCGGCTTGTCTCATGTAAGAGTTGACTCAGACACAATGATACATTTTTAATATTGATATGGCGCTGCGAATGTTTGATTTTCAAACCAGGCCTTTGTCCTTCGACGCATCACGTTGTGCGCCTGCCGGCCGTACGTGTGACACAAAACAATCAATGGGGATGGCAAGCTGTGTCACATGTTTCTTACCCTTCTGCATTCGGATTAAGGAACTTAACAGCCCTTAAGCTAAATGAGAAAAAAAGTGAGTCTTGCACCATCTGTGGGTAAAAAATAGTGGCGTCCTGGTGTTGCAGCATCTGAGAGGCCTGTCGTTATCCTGCAGCGTCTGTGGTTCAAGTCCAGCCACAGACGGATCCACACTTCATCCCACTCTTTCTCCTCATGTTCCCCGTTGCTCGATGAAAGAAAACAAATAAATGAACACACCAGCAACATCCTCCAGCTTCTTAAGACTCCTGCCACACTTCCAGCCAGATCAGTATATCGCTAATGTTAGCACGATCCTTGATCCAGCACCAATGCAATTTGGCCGCCGTCCTGTAAACTTTATTCAAGTAGTGCTTCATTGTATGTTTGATTGTACCATTTCAAGTGTGTCTTTTGGGGAATGCGGCATTTCTTCCTTTTATTTCACTTGTCGGGCCGAGACTGATGACACCGCTCGTTAATCCATCCCATTGTTGTTTCACATGGCGGCGAGATGTGAGGAGCCACAGAACTGATAAGGAATGATAAGCAGGGGTCTTCAGCTCGCTGTGATTGGACTGCTACTTTTACTGGAGCCTTTTCCACTCCGTGCCTTTGTGTATCATCGAGTTTCCGATGCAAATACTCTGCTTTAAGACGGGGGAATGGTTGCTGCTGCCGCTTCCATTGTTTTCAATGGAAACAAAAGCTGCAAAGAGACTGATTTTACTCGAGTCTGAATTCCCTGAATGACTCTTCACTATCAGAGAACAGACACATCAATGAAGGGAATCAGCTCCAAAGCTTGATCATTCAGTCCGGGACAATAAACGTTTATGATACTAATTATCTCAATCGTGTCATTATGTTAATCATTTCCTCTATTTTTAAGCTGCAATCCGCTCTTTATTTAGCCGCGTGATGAGATTATACTAGGTGGATCGCAGCAGACTGTGGCGTACAGATCACAGGTAGCCGGGAGCCGTGGCGGCGAAGTGGCACCCTGCTGATTCAAAGCGGAGAACATCAGTGTAAACAGACAGCGGCCGCGGAGGCAACCGCCGGCTGTCTGTAAGCAATTTTACTCATACGGACTCGAAGAAGTCAACCTGGGGAGACAGTCTGCAGTGGTGTTTTTTTTTAACAGCTGTCTATCATTTTATCTTTGGAGCAGCACAGCACAGCCTTTATAAGTGCTAAATCTAAGTGTTGGCTCATCAGCTCTAACTAACTGTTGGGGAGTTCACAGGCATTTAGAGCCGTTCGCTCATTTAGGGAAAATGAGGGCTGCCGTGATCATGTGACTTATCAAGGTCATGGAAGTTACCATAGCCACGCGAAGGAGTGTGATTTGGCGTGAAAGTGCAGAGGAGGAGACGTCAGGACGGCAGGATGTGAGCGGCTGATAACTGCTGCTGGAGGCCTTCGTTCAGGTATGGCTGTTCGTGTTTGACACAGATTCTCTCCTTCGCTCCTCTTTAAAACTATCTGTCTCATCATCACCTGTCATCTGTCTCTTCCCTTCTTGGACACTTTCACACCGCCGGGGGGGAAATGATGAGACGGTGCGGCGCGGGCTCCAGTCTCCACGAGACGCCCTAATGTCGATCGACACCGGGGATGGGGCCCACTCCCACACTCCCAGCTGGGGAGAGTGTGGGTGGATCGATGCTGGATCGATACTCTCTGGATAATTTGACAAGTGCTTTCAACTCTATGTGCCCCAACCTGCGCTTTGTATCTTGATTACTGATTAAGCGGATGCCCCCAGGACCTGACCCGCAGCGGAAGGATTCCACGTCGACTTGGACTCAAGCACTTGTAAGCCTGGCAATTGCCCTATTATCTCCTCATCTCTCACTCGCTGTGATTTTCTGGATCTCTGCCGGTCAAGTTTTCCCTGAATATCACAGACGGGGTCGCAATTCAAACCAAGATCTCTCTATTTTTGTGTCGGTAATTGGGCACTGACCAGGCACACTGGGACCGCTGCTTTCTATCTCACCAGTGACTTCTGAGTCATAAAATGTGACAGAGCTCCTTCATGTGAACTGCAGGTAATCTGGCATTCAGTCAGTGAAGACTTAAATTAATCTGAGCAGAGAGGAAAAAAATATTCACAGATTCATGGATTGTTTGATCGAAAGACGATTAACTACCAAACATTTGATAATCAATTAATCTCTTCAGTCATTTTTCAAGCAAAATTGTCAAACATTTACTAGTTCAAGATTCTTAATATGGGATTAGTCCTTTATTATATTTAATGAAGGTTTTGGTCTGTTAGTTGGACAAAGGAAACAATTTGATAACATGACTTTAGGCTCTGGGAAATTGTGATTTTGTCAATTGTTGACAAAATCTTTTGACTTGTTTTCATATAAAAAAACAATTATCATGAATATAACTGGTAGATTAATCGATAATGAAAGTAATCATGAGTTGCAGTTAGTTGTCATGCAGTTTGCCATCCAATGTCCTGATGAGGTTTGTTCTTTTAATCAGCGATGTGCATGAAGACGAGGTGGACAGTAAGTGATTAAATAGACACAGTGAACATGGGGATGAATTCAATAGAACATTGGATCAGAAGAATGAAACAAGGAGCACAAGGTGTCCAAAAGATATTGGCTGAGACACCATCTCATTATACTTCAGCTTACATAAAGTATTATGGCTTCAGTATTTCTCTGTGTGATATTTAACGGGTCTTATTTAACTGTTTCAGGAACATAAGACCAAAGGTAAACTCATGCTGAATGCTGTGGCTGTCTACATATTCCCATGACAAGACAGTGTTGCCCCATGTTGTGAGGTATCATTGAGCCTAATGTTGCAGCTTAGCAGCAAAAAAAAATTGCTATACCACTTTTTCAATATAACCTATAGCAACCAGGCCAGAAAGAATCGCCCCGCATGCCAGAGACATCACCCTGCCTCTGGCGAAATGACCTGCCTACTTGCCATCTTTTCCATTATCTATTTTCTCATTCTTTGCGTGTCCTTACGACGGGGACTTCTGGCTGCCCCAAGGTCAAGCCTGAAAAACTTCTGGTGACGAAGCCACTTCAGCTCGGCAGCTTTTTAAATTTTAGAGTCTTAATACTCAGTTTGTCTTTTTAATGCATGCCTCTCTCTATATTTTTTTTTTATTTTCCTACTCCGATAACGCACCACTGTTTAACAGATGGTTCTAAATCTTTTTCTGCTTTTGTTTGACCATTCAAATTTTCTGGTGTGATGGTCTGTTGCTCTGAGAAATTATAGAAACTCGATGGGTGTTTCATCAAGTCCAGCATGTGTTTCTTTAATAAGATTGCCCAGGTAGGAATTCATCCACCTTCTTCCAATGACTCAGGCTTCTGGAATCTAATATTTTATGCATAACAGTGTCTTTTTTTAACTGCAGTTTAAGATTCCTTTATACTTCTTAGAAAAGTCCCTCTTTTATTTCTGGTTCACTATTTAATTCAGGGTCTCAAGGAAGAGTTGGAGCCTGTTTTTATTTTCTCATCTAGCATTAATCTCCTCAAATGCAGAATTTCTCCTTCAGTCATTCATTACTCTCCAGTCACCGGTCTAATGATTTCAGTGCTTTGTGTGTTTCCGGTTCGGTCACAAGGCGAGATCAGATTACTTTTTTCCTGTGCAGCCATTTATTGTTTTAATGCTGCGGCTCTATCTCTAATCATATGAGAGCATCTGCAAATTAGCCTCCATCGATCGATGCGAAAGCTGCCTGCAGATCACCTGCTCCGTCACACATCATTATCGAGATGCTCTCTCTGAAACTTTTACCTCTTAATTCTACACGCGCGATAAATCCTCCGCTCACATAACGTCTTATCATATTTGTCTTATTTTGAAAACCCTCATGTCTTAAGGAATTTTAATCTGGATTCTTGTCAGGGGTTTAGAAACTGTCTGATTCTGCTACTATTAAACACACCTCTTCTTATCACACTCACATTCACCTCTTCCTCTCCCCCTATCTTCTCATTCATCCTCCCTGTTTTTTTTCCTTTCTACTTGCTGCCAATTTTTCTCTCCTTAATTTAATCCCATTTCAGCCTTTCTCTGTAATTCTATGCCTCTGTGTGCCCTGTATGACGTGCTTTCTCTCTCAGTTCAATTCCTCCATTTAAACCTATTTCATTCTCTCTTTGTAATTCTCCTCCTATCTCTCCTGCACCTTCATGTAGTTGATCAGAACCCCGCCCGCCTTCCTCGATGTAATCAGGATATCGGCCTGGGTGCGACTATGTCTCAGTGTCATTTTGTAAAATGCTCAAACAGCTCTCTGTTTAATGCCTCTCGTCCCTATTCATATTCTAAGAGTATGCATTGTTCAAGCTGACATGGAGAGGGGAGGGAGTCAGAGTTGGAGGTGGGGTTAGGGGTGTGGAAACAGGCGGGGCGCTCATCAAAGTCATATGGAGCGGCTGATGAAACCAGAGCTTTATATTCTCTCCGAGGAGCTTCCTGACACTGACGCCATCGTTTGATCATCAGCTGATAAACTTTCCAAGTCATAACCGCTCCCTTCAACTGCTGCTTCAAAAAGCAGCACACTGCAAAGGCAAAATGGAGCACACCCTTCCTCAAAAGAGTAAAATTGGTGTGAGCTCATGCAGTAATGTCCTCTATACAATCATGTGTTCACAAAGTGGTGAACCTCTCTCCATCCTTGCTTGTGAATGACTGGGTCTTTCCAGGATGAACTTTTCAAATACCCAATCATGATACTATCACCTGTTACCAATGAACCTGTTTACCTGCGAAATGATCCAAACAGGTGTTTTTTAGATCAGTCCACAACTCGATCCTACACCTGGATCATGTTAAGGCTGTTTGATGCCTTTAGAAATGCAACTGCCTCACAGCTGTTGTCGCAGCTGGTGAACCACAAGACAGTGGTCTCGACAGTGTGACTCGAGACGACAGTTCGGTTTTTCAAAAAATCAATTAATTTAAATGGGAAATGGGCAGTTGAACAGAAACGGTAAGATAAAAAGGCAACAACACAAGAACACAAAAAGGAATAGCTGGAATGCTTGAAGCAAAGTACAAAAGTGAAGCAGCATAGAGGACAGTGGGGACAATCAGACACCGGTGAAACCAATCAGGGTGGGACAGACAATCACAGAATTGGGAAACAGACAAAGGCAGTAGATGGACATTTGAGACAAAGAGGAGATGCTAGTAACCAAAAAACAAAACAGGAGGTGCTGCAGAAAAATGAAAACTAATAAAACATAACCTAAGATGCAGCCAACAGCAAATCTGAGGTCACCTGGTCGACTTTCACTTCTGCGAATGATCAGAACCACATCAATTCTACTTAGTTCTGAATTGATCTACATGGGTTGTGTTTGAATTGATTTGAACAAATGACATGTTAGTTCCCATTAGTTCAAACTTAAGGGACTATCTCAAAACAGCTTGTTGTTCTGTTTATCTGTTTATCAACTCTTTACTATTTATATCCTATAAAAATGATCCAAACACATGACATGATCAATTTTACAATAGAAATAAAAAATGCATTTGCAAAATAGGAACTGTCAACATGGGAAACATATTTCCCAGAGTCTCACAATATGCATTGCCTTCACCAGCTCTTTAATTGGACGATTAAATTGAAGTGACACATGGATACGGCATGGATTGATACGGTCCCCTGGGAAATCATTAACTCCAACACCATTCACAGCATCCCCGGGGAGAACGGGATGACCCTTACATGATTAGAACACCAGCAAACATTAACCAGTCCCCAGCATGTAATATGTTGCCTTAAATCAAGATCATTTAATTATCATGACCCCGGACCTCAGACATGCACAGTTATCTATTAAAGTGGAGAAAATGGGAAAGAGCCACATACCGTGATTAAGGTGTGAGACCCAAAGTACCTTGTATGGTGAATAATTTATTCACATTTTCATGGGAAGATGGAACCAAAATGAAGTCTTTCAGATTATTCGGTTTCGTTTAAGAGAGGAAACCATTTGCACACGTGTTCAGAAGAGATTATTTTAGTTCAATAAAAACCTGCCATCTTCTGATATGATCAGGTCAAAGCGAATCCTCCCATTCTCACCTGGACATATTTTATATTGTGAAACCAGCTAAAAGAAGTAAAGTATACAAGGGTAAGGAAAAAACTAAAATCTTAATCTACATTGAAAGGGTTAACTAGTACATAGAGGAGAAAGTCGAGAAAATAGTAGCTGATAACTAATAGAGATGATTTCGTCTCGTTCTCGTTTCGTCTCTCAATACTGTCCTTTTATATTTTGAGCTGCCTTTAACCACAGGAGATTACTACTTCTAAGAGTAATGCCTGAGGTTGCACCACTTTTTCATCTTTTTCTAGAGGGCCAGATGTGGTGCTTGAAGTTTCTTTGATGTGCTCTACTCAGGGTACCACAAGGTGAAACTCAAGGTCACACAAAGGAATTGGTGATTAGAACTCCAGCAGTTTTTTTCTTAAAAAAAGAGAAGCTTCTCAAAGGCAGAGGCTTTTTGATATACCACCGAGCATGGATTTATTGTGCCGCTCTGGAGTTCTCCCGCACTAATTGAAGTTACAGAAGTAATGTCTTTTTCAGAGGCTGGTCAGTCATCTCTTAAATGTTTGCTTTTTATTGCAGCATTTCGACGATGCCCAGAATGCTAAGACGCTTGATGGACTAAGAAGAATCAAAAACAGCAGCATAACGAGCAAATTTACGATTGGCGGAGCAAAACGCAGCTGTCAGTTTCATTGTTATTTCACGTTATGAATTTTTTTTTAAGAAACCCAAACAACACAAACCTATAAATAACATGGGGAAAAAATACAGTTTGGTTGAGGGCTGTTTGCTCGATTTTTCATATAAATTCGTTTGATGCAGCTTCTCGCTCGACGCCAATGATATTTGTGTGCCTCTCACGGCTGCCATCAAACAAACAACCCTTATCATCGTGTCATACACTCGTTGTCATTATTCATTCACGTAACTGACAGCTTGCCATTTTGTTTCCATAACAATGAGAGGGGTGAGAACTGACTTTCTCACAGTGTCACAACTGTGGTCCAATTAGATGCCGTGTTTCGACATTTATAGCAAACTGACCGGCAGATGTGAAAAGGTACGAAGTACATGTATGTGACGTGTACATTCAGTTCACACAGTTTTGGAGGACAAAATGTGCTTAAGGTATTAAAAGCAGAATTCAGACTGTTCACATTTTCCCCTTTCCAGTTTTCACCCTTGTGATGCAGGCAATCCGACAAGTCTGGCTATCTAATATTCACTCTACTTTTAGCTCTGTTTTTGTGGTCTCTGCCAGTTCCTTTAATTGCAACTTGCAATGTTTTTGTTAAGAGATTATGAGAGCAGTGAAAGTGAACTAAAACGATACTAAACCAAAACAATGAGCTGAAAGGCGCTGAAAAGGTCCACAGAGCTCCAGAACTGCAGAGGTGGGTAATCCCTTCACATACAAGTGGTCATGTGACCCACTGTGAATATAAGACAAATACGGATTATAGCTGCTTTAATAATAATAATAATAATAAGTAATGTTGAAATACACAGTAATTTCTGAGCGTAAAAGACAATATCAAGTCAATGTTTTTGTCAGAATTACATCAAACACCAACAATTCCTGACTCCAAGCTCTCGAGGACAAGACAAGAAAGAACTCCAAGAAATCTTTTTTTTTTCCTCGAGAACAGTGGCTCAAATAAAAATGCAAAATAAATAAATAAATAAAAAAATTAAAAATCACTTGCACTGCAGCCTAGATTTCATGGACAGCCAGTGTGTTGTCAGTGGTATTGAAGCGTAACCGGACAGAAGAACTTGCAGGTGCGTTTACATGCTGATTAATGTGATGCAGCTCATCAGCTAATTAGCTATCTAACCTACAAAGTCATGACAGCAGTGCACTTTTCCCTTGTGAGTGTTTGTCCCGAACAAGACGTGTGTTCATGTTTCTAACTTTGACTTTAGCAGGAAGTCTAACATGGCTGTCGGTTTGACTGCGGCTCTTGTGTAAGTGCCGTCTGTCTCAGTGTGACGTCTGCTCCGCCTGTGATCGGACGCTGATTTAACCGCCTTATGCAACCTTTGAATGGCTGTATCGAAGCAAGGTCTCCCTCTAGACGGGAAACTAATTGTATACCATTGAATTAATGCAAAAGCAGGGGGCAGCATCATGAAGTCAAAATTTACATTTCTGCCTTTTGGTTTCAGATTTTTTTTTTTTTTTTTTCAAAAGAAAAAGCAGGATAAGTGATCCACAGAGATTCTGTAGCAGAGAAAAAATATGCTATTTAATTTCATTGTATTTGAAAAAAAAGATGGAGTCAAAACCTTTATTGATGTATACAAACCAACCAAGACTGAATTTTTCTTGACGAGATCAATACAAGCATAAACATAGGAGCGAAGGGTCTAAATCCTAACAGACAAAACATTTTATATTGCATCATGATAACAGAAATAATATTCTTTATCTGCTTGTCCAAACAATTCATTCCGGCTGTGATGCATATACAGGGTGAAATATTCACACAGCTGAGTTTTATGGCTGCATCATTAAAAAGAAGTTTTCTTGAAGTCTGCTGCATCACTTTCACACAGTCCACACATCACGATAAATCAAGGTTTCATACATATTTTGCCTGCATCGCTCTGTCTGTTTGTCATCCCCCCTATCCGTCAGACCCTTTGTCTTTCTGCCTGGTGCCCCTCTCGTCTGTTTGCCCGTGTCCGTCCGTCTGTATGACACGGTCTGTCAGACGGTCAGTGCCTTAATGGCGGCCCCTGTCACATCAGTGTTGGTTTAAGTTGTAGGGTCCCTGTCCGTCTGTCAAGTGGTTGTTGTCATCAGCAAGTGCCTTCTGGGAATCTTGACCATTTTCTTGACCTGTCTTTGAATAGCTCACACTGGTGCACTTTCTCCTGAGGACGGATTTGACGTGTGATGATTTTCTTCAACAAAATGTTTCATATCAGTTTCTGGGATTGTGAAAAGAGATTGAATAGATGGAAAATGAGGTCTTATTGTAGTTGATATAAAGAAATTAAACACATGGTTTCAACTAGTTTATGAGGTGTTTGGATAACATAAACCTGTTAAAAATCATAGATCACCATAGAACCCCCTTTTATGTGCATCTTGCTTGTCTGTTTTAATTTCATTATACATTAACACCAGACTAATCTAAATGCCTATAACAGGTTTAATCTGATTACTGCAATAATGCTGCAAGGCAGAAAATACATTAGGTGATTTTTACAGTGTGTGTCATCCACAACAGCTTGCATGTATGAAGACCTTCCCTTTCAGTTGATTAGCTCTTTGTCTGAAGTCAGCAGGTAGGCTCCATCTGCGGCCTCTGATTTCAGGTGTGCACATTACGCATGCTAGTTCCTCTGTGGTCACCTTGATTAAATGTTGCACAACGAACAAACGCAGTTAACATTTTTCAGACTGACATAATGTGCAATTTATAGCTCTGTCTCATCGCTATAACTGAACTCCCTTAAGACTTATTGTTCCACTAAATCTCTCTCAGCTATGTAACATAACAGTGGCTTAGTTGGGTGCCACAGCTTAGTGTGTTATCTACTTTGTTCCAACAGGGCTGGCAAAAGTATCTGCCAAAGAATTTCATTTTCACATACATTAAAGAGAAGACTTCTGGCTGCGATCAACAACATGATGTGTTAGAGCAAAATCACGACTGCGCGGCTTTTAATCCTGCATGGCTTAAAACACACAATCGTCTCATCCCTAGTTTGACAAAAGTGACATTATTGGGACATGTAAGAACTTCCAAATCGAATTTAATAGAATATTAAGTTGCTATGTTTTCGGGTTGAAGAAACAAAAAGCAACAAATGCAGACGACAAAGAAGGACAGCCCAAGGACTGATCACTAATGAAACACAGGTGACACAGAAAAAAGGAACAAAGACAGCAAGTAAAGGCAACAACACACCTGAACATGACTCTTTCAAAATAAAACAGGAAACAACATGACTAAAACCAAAAACCATGAAATAAGTTCTTTTTTTTTTCTTTTTTTTTATTTAAAAAAACCCTACTTTACTGTGACCTGAGTGATGAAATCATCTCATCATATGTTTCACTCGGGCCCAGTGTTGCCAGGTCTTTAGTGAATATGAGGGTATTTAAACAGCATACCCTCTGATTAAACCTATCTATCACTCACCACATGGGGAAATAAAGACAGAATGTAAAGGGCAGGGGTCAGCAGTTATGTTCTTTACTTTGTTCAAGGGGGTGTCAATATAGTTTTGCAGGCATGGTGAAAATGCAATCTTACATATGGTCAAAAATTTAAAGGAAAAAACAAAGTGTCTTAGCAATTGAATTTACAAGTCTCTGGAACTCGAACACGTTGGTCCAAAATCTAGGTATTCAGCTGGGTTGAGATCTGGCAACTGCAAAGGCCACAACATATAATTCACATCATTTTCAAAACCATTCAGTGACCCCCGGTGCCCTGTCGATGGAGGCCTTGTCATCCCGGAAGAGACAATCAGGGATAGATCATAGGATAAAGGCGGATCACTCAGAACAACCCCGCACTGATTTGCAATGAGGGGTTCATACACTTCAGCTCTACTATAAAATCTCTATTTAATTGTTGACAGACTTGCTGAAAGTCTGGTCACGTCCTGCGTTGACATTCTCCGTGACAGATTTTTGTTGCTCTTCTGTTTTTTTCCCCTACATAATCGCACTAATGCTTCAGCATCACGGTCATCAAATGTGCTGTCAAGAAAAATTTCAGACACTATTAACTGATGTCTTTTTCATAGATCTAAATGCAGATGTTTCTATTGCAACACTGGAGCCGGTTGAGCAGCCATCCGTGCCCCAACAATGAACCCTCTTTCAAAGTCTCTCAGATCTTTTCCCTCTTGCCGTGTTGATAGAAAATCGGATTCAGAGCCGACTCAGCATGTTTATACATGTGACAGAGCATGATTGGATGTTAACTGCTTAATTGTACTGTGCAGAGCACCTGTGTGGAAGCATCTGCATTTGTTATGTTCCCCCACTCATTTATTCAGGTTTTCTTCCATCTCTAAATGTTGTCAATGTTTGTTTTTTTTGTCTTAATGTATTATTTTTTGAGCCTTTTATTTAATTTTAGAGTAAAACAGAGATCTTCTTTGAGGGTTATATCAGAGGGCAGATTTTTTTTTCTCCTCATTTTCCCCATTCGCTCCTGAGTACTGCTGCAACCAAACTAAGTCAATTTTGTCATAATAGTTGATTTATCTCATCTTAATATATAATTTCCCAGAGTCCAAGGTGACAAAATTCAGATGGCTTGTTTTGACCATCAGTCCAAAACCCAAATATATTCAGTTTAATATGATCTAAAACAGAGGAAAGAATCAAATCATCACGTTTGAGGAGATGATTACTTGATTATCAAAGCATGTGTAGATCAATAAAACTAAAAAAAAAAAAAAATAGACTGGAACAGTTGGTGCATGATACAAAGACAAACTGGCAACAGAGACAGAGGGATCACACAGACTAAATACACCTGTGAGGGACAGGTGAAACTAATGAGTGATCACAAAGGTGGGAAACACAGGGACAGGAAGTAAAGCCGACTAACACATCTGAGGACAAATTTTTTCAATATAAAACAGGAAATAGTTTAACTGAAATCCAAAATCTTGGCAAATTGTTTCAGCTCTCTCATGTACACAGATTTAAGTTTGGTGATTTGAATGAGACTACCATTATTGTTTGTTTGTTTTTTTTGTCATAATTATTGTTTGTGTTTGATTCACAAATAATTGATTGTATTAGTTGTGACAATTCATTGAGAGTTACATAAGCCTGTTACCAACAGTAGAAAAATTTAGCAAAAGTTTTTGAGCAAAATATGAAAGAGGAAGCTGGTGTTCATTGCGGGGGCTTGTGTTGTTGTAGGAGGGCCAGATTTGGCCCACGGGCTGCCATTCGCCTCCCACTGTTAAAGGGTTTCTCCATTGTTCTGTTGTTTCTCACCTCCTTGTAAACACTCCCACTCTCTTTTCACTTCCTCCTTTGTCCTGATCGTTTTTTGCTTATTCTCTCTCCTATTTCACCTTGTGTTAAGGACCGTGTTTCAAAGTATATAATGATGTTGCAGTTGAATTATGAGCATGAATTAAGCTATAAACCATGCACTTTGCCAGTAAATAGACCCCCTAAATCATCTGAAGAAATGCTAACTGCCGTGCTTTCTGTTGCACCGACTTTAGGACCTTAATTTCATGAATGCGGTCGCTCGCCTCTCATCAATATCACATAGGCCGAGACGCGATAACCTATGTGGAACCGTAATGTGAAAGGCTCTGCAATCCTCATTAAGACCTGAGAGGGATTTTTTTTTTTTTTGTCAGCATGAGAGGAAATAACCTAAGCTCTCTGCTAAATGTGCTGTAATATTGTAATGGAAGGTGTGCGGCGTGAGTTCATTTCTTGGACGCAGCCGAGGAGACGGATGTGGCATAAGTAGCAGGAGTGAAAGAAACACCATGCTGACCTTGATCAGTGCAGGGGTTGATGTGAGTGCAGCTGATGGCAAAACGACCGTGGACATGCTTCAAAGTCCTGCTGTTCTGCCAATGCGACCATTTGAATGAATGTATTACTTTATTAACTGAGTGAATTGATATGAACCACAAATGCACTGTATAACCATGCAATGTTAGGATCAATAAATGTATTCTGCTCAACTTTTAAAAAGAGGAAGCATTTCGTAACTTTAATGCAAGAACAAAATATATATGCATTGCTCGCCGACTCTGACACAGACACATTGAAGTTTTGTGGATGATCTGGCGGCTAAAATCTCCAAAGCAGGCACATAAGAGAATCCAACATTATTCATTCAATTCGTACACATGCGTCAGCGGATGGATGGAGACAGATGAATATAAAATCTACCTGTCACAGAGAAAACTGCAAACATGTGCACTCTCCTCTCTCCCTCGTTTGCATGTCTCTCTCTCTCTCTCTCTCTCTCTCTCTCTCCCCCTCTGTGTGTTTGTTTGTCTGAATTTGCTGCCTCTTCTGTGTTTGCGTGGCCTGTCCTCCTTCCAGGTTTTCATGGATGGTGGAGAGGAGGGCTTACGGCTCAGATCCTTGGTGATGCCTCAGTGCTACTCCTGAATCCACATCCTTCACTTATATTTTATAATCTGCATGTATAATTCAGTGTCATCTGTATATGCTGTGATTTAGTTGGTCTGTTCCTGTCACGCAACATCTATTGCATGAGGGATCCTTCTATTTTTGTGTGTCTTAAAGTTTTATTTTTGGGGGCTTCCTCACCTTAATCAAGGGACAGAGAGTGTTGTATCCTGTACCATTTTAAAGCCCCCTGAGGCAAATTGTGATTTGTAATTTTGTGCTATATAAATAAAATTCAACTTGACTTTACTATGGGAAGAAATGTTTTATTCATTGTCCGCTGACATATTTGAATGATTATTTATTGAAACAATTTGTAGGCAACATGGAAACTGGCCACAACAGGCACAGGCCACAAATCTATAGGGGCAAAGAATTTATCCACTCACTCAGATATCCATTCATCAAGCTGTCTGAGTAGGAGTAAACGACAAAGCTGCACACAGTCCTCGCCGAGGTCCGCTGGGCGGTTGCAGCTGACAGTGGGGGTAAACCATTAGGTCCCTGCACGCTCCCTGTCACCATGAAAGTGACAGCACCCCGTGGTTTCATTGCCACCAGCTCACTCCTATATAACCTGGGTGAGGAGGCTGGTGTGAGCTAGAGCGCCTTCACCTTGGTTATTAATGCAGTTTGTGAATAACTGCAATGTCTGTAAGTTACACAGACTGTATAAAACATGGATGTAGGCTCTGTGACATCACCCGGAGGTTATTTAAAGAGCCACTGTGGAGCTCAGTTTAGTGGCTCCAGCCGACGCCATCTTGGCAATACCTGACTCTGCCTGATTCTGCTAACATACAAATTATATGATTGAATTTTTGCTCACTGAAAAAACTGGAGCACAGACTTCTTGGACAATCAATTGCACAATTAACCGCACAGCAAGATATCATCGGATATTATTCATCCAATATTTGCATGAAAAGAAAAACACGAGAGATCAAGTTCAGTGACTGCAGTGACTTAATTTTGCTTCAAGCCTTATTTTAAAATAAATGCAAATTTCCCTACTGGGGGACAAATAAAGTTTTATCTTAACTTAGTTCAAACAAGTTGCAGTAATGAAAATAATGCAATCATGAAAGTCGCTATGGAGACAAAATCATTTTTTTTTTGTACCAGACTAAACATGAGACGAAACATTTTTATTTCTACTGGAAAGTTGACCATGTTGACCAATGTAGGAGTCTATGGGGATTGGCTTATGGCCATTTGAGGAACTGCAGTTTTTGACACTTTGATGGCTTCATTTTGGCTAAAAACAAACAGTATTTTTTTTTGTTTGTTTGGGGTTTTGGACTGTGCACATGCCTTCTGTCCAGTCACTCGACTATGTGAAATCATAGATGGCTGGATGACTGAGCATTTAACATGTGGCTGATTATAGAGTTTTTGTGTTTTACTGTGACAGGCTGGTCGTAGAGCAACAATCACATCGTGGTCACTCTAGGTCTACCGTCATGGAAATCTCACCTGGGTGCATTTTACTGTCTCCTGAGTTTGAGACAACAACTGTACAAAACATCACAAAATGTTGTACAACTTGTTTCATTTTATATAAAGAGACAACTCAACAATTCAAAATACCAGACTGGTCTTGTTGAAGAAAAACTGATGTTTTATCAAGGGAGCTCTCACACTGACAGTTTGGTCCCATGCTGGGAACAGTTTGGAAGAAATTTTGGAAGTATGACAATATTTTTAAAATCAGTTGTTTGATCATCAAAACTGTGCCCAGGTGCTCGTGCTGAGATCACCTGAGATCGGTGCTATATGTGAATAATGCAGTTTGTTCTCCCACGGGATGAAGATTCACGCGCACGTATTGTGACAACATCATTAGCGGCTCCTCAGTCACGAGTGGCAGAAGGTTTTGTTGTGAAAAAAATAGATGAAATACTCTCAAGCACTATTGTTGTTTGGGTAGTAGATAACACTTGATGTCACATACAGGAATACGCAGCTCTGTACCATACTTTGTTCACAGTTTTCCTTTTGTATGTCAAAACTGGTGTAACTTTTTTTTATTCTTCTTTTTTCCCCGGGAGCTGTAAAGTGTTGCAATTTTAAGACGAAAGTATCACAAAGATATCAGAGATTGTAAACAACAGTAAACAACTGTGACAGCAGACCTGTCTCTCTCGCTGCCCCCCCTTTGTGTTCTAAGTCCATCTGCAGTCGGTCCAAACAATGCAAATAAGCTCATACTATAAATGTGTCTGGACTTGTGACTCTTGCAAGGACATAAATGAATAACAACATAAATTTCAATTTTCTGATTTCCAACAAGATTCAATTTTAGTTGGTATAGACGTTTTAAGAATACTTAATTAAATTTTGAAAAACCCTCCTTTGTTAAGTGAAAAATGTTCCCACTAATCCGTTCGTAGCCTTGGTCGACCTGAAAAGCCTTTAGAGCAAAGTATCTTGTCTGACATTTGAATGCGCTTATTTTTCTGCGCGCGGGGAGAAATGCACTTCAAGGAAAGCCATTCCAATTCATGAAGAACCCAAGGACAGGAGCAAATATAAAAGCAATAAAAGATATCCAGGAGATAGGTCATATCTGCAGTCATCACGCTGCAAAGCATGCATCATGCTTTTGTCCTTGAGACATTTTCCTCTCTCCACCCTCCCTCTAATACTTACCCTATCATATGAAAAATGTGATTAAACTGTTCCGCAGCTGAAAAACTACAGTGATTTTTCCCAGAGCCATTATTTTCTCGAAGCTGCAGATGTAGCCGCCTCGCCGTCTACACGTGGATTACACCTTCTCCCTGCAGGATTTGATTCTCCTTTATTGCACATTTTGACCACATTTTCAGAAAAGCTTCGGTCACAGTTTGAACTTCTCGACACTTCAAACGCTTCATTATCGAACGGAACATCTAATAGAAAGTCGAAAGTCGAATTTAGATTAAATCCAGACAGAAAGCTCGGAGATAAACAAAACACTCATAACAAGCTTCATAGCCTGGTGTTCGGAGCATGTCAAACAGAAATAAAGACAGAGGCTCTCTCGCATAATATCGCCTGTTTTGGGAGCCGATAATATAAATTACAAGATTCGAGGAACGAGAAAAATGGATTTGATCCAGTTTGTGTAAAAACACTACACCTGCTCTACACCTGACCGTAACTGTGATGCAGTCTGTCAGGAGAGATGTTCTGTGCACCCGTCAAACTCATGAATTTAATATTTCAGAATTATAAAGAATTATAGCTTTCATGACTAACTCACCATCATCATCAAATCAGCCATGCTTCCAACTCTGACAACAAGTGATCCTACTATTCATGCAATGGTGAGAACAGCTTACAGGTTACAGAATCCATAAATGATGTAACGACACAAGCTGCCATTTTTATTTTCTATTTGTACGACGCTAAAATATTTATCAGTCTGATTACTTTCAAATTGCTCTGAAGCCACCTTTGTCATCCTCGTTGTAGATTCCAAAGCATCAGCTTGATTTTTTTTTCTTTCTCGCGAACAGGAAGCGAAGCACATCTGAGGCGTTTCATTTTTCATAGCAACAGTAAACGTTTGGACAAAACCGTCATGGACAGAGACCAGGAGGAAGAAATGGAGGGGAGCGGGAGTAGATGAAGGCAAAATGGGATTAAGGTTAGAGCAAAAGGATGGAGCGAGGGAGTGATGGATGGAGGGAGGGGAGGTAAAATGGAGGGAAACGGTGAGAGAGGAAGGATCAGTGTGATGCAGGAAAAGGTGGAGGGGAGGAGGTGGGATCGGGGACAGAAGGAGGCAGGAAAGATAGAAGGAACAGAAAGAGCAAGAGATGAATGGCGTGATCGTACTGTTGCCTTCCTTGCCCCAAGCTTTTATGATTGATGACCTGTTGCTTTTTTGTTTTGTTTTTTTCTTTTCTCGGTGTGCTGTGCCTGACCATCCGCTGTAGGGTAGCGTTCAGGGACCACTCGAGGACACTACAGCTGGCTGGGCAGTGGCTGAGAGGAGGGAAAAAAAAGATTTCTGACCTAATAGCAGAACCAAATTTGGGTTAAAGGGTGCAATAGAAAATAGCATTTGACAATAAAACTCAAGTGCCACCAGTCAGATAGTCTCTACTGTCATTGTTGGACTTCAGTATCCAAATGTGTGTGTGTGTGTGTGTGTGTGTGTGTGTGTGTGTGTGTGTGTGTGTGCTTGGATTTGAAACGCAAACCTAAGCAAACTGTTGACTCCCCACCACTTAGGGGAAATTGGGAAATTTGCCTGTCATGTTCAGTAACGTTACAAAGTGGATTATTGCTCCTGCACCCAGGGAGAAAATCCTATTTAAGCCACTATCTGTTTATAGAAAGCAGTAGCTGAGACAATGGGGAGAGTCACAGCCATATCAAAGTCAAATCCTGTAAGGTCAGTTTAAAAGCGATTTTTTTTTTTTTTTTTTTTTGAAACAGGCAAATGCTTTAGTAACACCAGAAGGATAAGACAGCATTATCCATATATTGAAATCCGAGCTAAAAGGCCACTCAGTCAGGAGAGATTAAAGTTAAGCACCAACGAGTTTATCTGCCATATAAATCTATAATTATTTCAATCTGACGCAAATGAGCCATGTCGCTCTCTCTCTCTCTCTCTACTGTATTTTTTTTCTTAACACAGGATATACTCTTATGAATATTTACAACGCTGTCATCTCCCGTTCCAGCCTAATAAAAATGTCCACATCTGGTCTCAAGTAAGCTGTAGCCGTGAGAGGATGTGAATAAAAAGGCACCCTCCTCCTGTCAGCCTCACGATGCCGCGCACGGGATCTGCTGACTGCGCATGCTGTCATCGCCAATAGGGTGGCGACGTTAAGACGTCAAACTCGCTGCTCATTTCCTGCTGCTGTTACTTATGCATGTCATGCCCTGCGATTACTCAATTATCCACCTGCTGGTTCTGTTTCTTCACAGTCCCCCCTCAGTAGGAAGGCGGCATCGATCGCCTCAGCTTTCAGTTTTTCCTTTGCTTTAAAGTATTTCTCACTTATGAAGCAGAGAAAATAAAAAGTACAGTTACTCTTAATATGCGTCTAGTCACTCCTGATCAATCCACATACTTCCGCCTGTTCCACACTTTCATTGTCAGTCTTTAGTCCACAGTTGAAATTATATGTCCCTTTAATAAACGTTGGCCTTGTCGTTCCAGACGGCAGCTCAATATTTGCACCATTTTCACAAGGTTTGACTTAAAAATACTTTGCGTCCGACCAATCAGGCTTCGAAGAGTTTTTGTCCTGTCTGAATTTTGAAGGACGCTCTGAAAGTGGTGACATTTCCTTTGCTCCGGATATTCAAGTGAAACCTGTATATAGATAAAAAGCCATTCACAAAGCATCTCGGCCCAAAGACACGGCTGAAGGTGAAGAGCTGCGGAGAGGGAGGGAGTGCATCCTGGGAGTTTCTTTTTTTTGCAGAATGAGAAGTTGACCAAACGCAGAGTGGCGGGGGATTTGGTCAAGTGCTGCAGATTAGGACAATGTTCCTATGTGATCTTTACCTCAGATGTGTTTGCGCTTCTCGCTCATTAAAGTAAAGCTTTTAGGCAATTAAACGAAGCTGTTTCAGGGCCATGATTGATTTTATTTCCATCAGACGTATGGAGCTTACGATCCAACAGCGGCATTAATGGGTGTAGCAGATTTTGCCGGCGTTGTCTGGATCATTGTTGGGCTGCAGGTCCGTGTCAGTTTTGCTCATCACGCTTGCCAACATAAGTGAGAAATTGCACTAATTAGACAATGTTTTGAGCCATTTTCAGCTGCTCTTATTGTCCGATCGATCTAAATGTAATTATTCCTGCACAAATAAAGGCCTCTGAGTGCTGCACAATTATTAAGTTAAGTTTGTTGTTTTTTTTATTTTCTCACAAAATGGGCGCCATGCAGGAGGCCCTATATTTTTATCAAGTAAGAAATCTCACTTTGGAAAGTATCAATGGAGCTCACGGATTGTGTCATTATGGAGAGTGGTTCCCTGTGTCCATTCTGAAGGATGGATGAAAAAATGAGATTCTCTTGATTGAAAGTTTTGAAATGTGAGTACAGATGAAAACAACCCCCTCCTCAACGATATAAAGGCTCTTGTCCTTGTGTTGCTATAAGACATGTTTCTCCTATTCAACTGTGTGATTGCTCGTAGCTATAGGCTTATTCATAAGGCCCCAGGTCGGCTCATTTCACTCAAGACTACACTTGAATTATCACATATCACTGAACAAATAATTATAAAATACTTGTGCTAATTCAAAGTTTTGTCTCATTTCTACAGATCTTTTTTTTTTACCACTTAATTTATCCAGAGAAGTTTTGGGCGATGCTCCTTTTCTCAGCATCACCTTATTAATGCTCATGTAGTTACACAACCTGAAGCTGTTTAGCAAAACCACAGTGAGTCCTGTGGCCACAGAGCAGCTTCACCGGAGCAGTTGGGGGAATAGCGGCACAGCACTCGAGTACCACGAAGGGAAACTGTTTCACTTTGCTCAACCCAGATTCATCCTCGGCGACCGTACTGTAAAGGCTGATTTTACAATTTGGATAAAGTTCATGATCTCCTGTCGCTTTTGCATCATTTACTGCAAAAATCACTCTGGAATTTATGTCTTAGATGAGCTGTATTTTTTGTAGTATAGTTGAGCTGTAAAGTAATTTTTAAAACTAACCCACGTTTCATGTTTGCTCTCTCATACCAAACCATATCAGACCTACACCATGAGCACAGACACAGTAAGGTCAGAGAAAGGTTAAATATGTCTTCATCCTTTCGCATCAAAGCTACATTAAAAAAAAAAAAAAAATTAATGTATGCATAGACAGCAAAGCCACAGAGGTAAATTACATAAATCAGCTTAAACATCCCATCTCAGACACATCCTATGTCTCCTTCCCAGCACACAGAACTTTGTCCTGTCCAATGCATTGTCAAATCTTTCTAGACAGATGGGTATGAACACGCATGGAGGACGAACGAAAGTGGAAACGATGCACAAGACAAAGAGCATAAAGAGCCAGGAGTCTGTAGGCTCTGCTGAGATTACTTTAGACATCCGAAAAATCACAGAGAAATTAGACAAATTGTGTTCCAGCAGAGGTTAAAGCCACGGGCTTCTGAATCAATCTAATTGAGGGAAAGGGTCTTTGCTTTCGAGCCCCGGAGCACTTTTAAACGTCGCTTCGGTGCCAGCATTAAGAAGAGTGCTTCCTGCACACTCCTCTCAAACCAATCCACTCCACCACCCCCCGCCCCAGCAAATCCCTCAGCTATGGTGATGAACTGGATTCATAGGGGGCTTTAAAATGAAAGGTCACGATATTCTCAGACCAGGGGAAGAGGTAAGACTCCGTTATGTCAAATTATGTTGTGGCCTGTGGCAGACCAAAACAAAATTACACGGAGGATGGGAGCGAGCTGAAGCCTGGGCTCCTGCGGGGTCCGCGCTTTGAATTCCAGATAAATGCGAGCAAAAGGATAGAGTACGCTCAGGGAGGCAGCGGCTGTATCTTTTTTTTTTTTTTTTTTTTTTCAGGAAAACACAAAGTGGTAAACTCCATATCTTATCTGTTATCACTTAATGTCAGTCAGCGTATTATCTTTGGGCGCAGTACATTCACATAATTTCAGAGTACCTGAGCTAAGCAGCTATCAAGAGACGATTAAAAAGGAAAAAAAAAATTATCAGGAAATCTTAAGTCTCTTTGAAGCCGCGTGGGTGATATCTACAGTCTGTTGCGTTAACATCCTGTGGAAGGTCCGTACTGATTCCCCGAGATTGATGCCAAAGTAAAAGATATGATCCTCAAAGGGCAACCTTCAAAGGGCGATCCTTACATGTAATTGCCCATCTTCCTCAGAGTGGGACTGAGAGAGATGCTTCGCAAGGTTGCTTTATCTGGTCTTTGTATCAGTCTGAGGAACCTATCTCGCTGGTTCATGGCCTTTTTTCATCATTGGAGGCTAAATTATACATCACTTATGGCGGGGATTCATCCATGTTGAATTATGTTTCTCTTAGAGGTTCAACAAATGCTCTTGGAAGCCGGTTTCCTTGAATGAATCGCAGGGCGAAATTTGCATTATAAGCACATTTTAAATCAGTCGCGGTCAAAATCAATCTTAAGTCAATCTTCTTCTTCTCTCAGTGCTTGACGCCGTACACTGCTGTGAAAATGCGCATTGCAAAAGGGAAATGTAGATTAAAGCACACGGACATAAATATTTGAAACTACTGGATGAACTTTATATTATCTACTTTATACTTTTATGACAAAAAAAAATGAAAGCGATATAGTTAATATTTGAATTCAAGTATTAAAGCACCCAAATCCTTTTTGATGATTTGTGGTTTTTTGTCTGGATGATTTTGACAGTTTTATTCTCTGGTCCCAAAGAAATCTTATTCTTTTACAGCCGAAAAGGCAAAAAATTGCCATCACAGATTTTAAGAGTAAATTTGCTTGAATTGTGAACAGTTTAATTAGCTGAAATCATAGATGACATTAAAGCTCGTCAACACCAAACGGCTGCCTTTGTTTGCTCCATCCGTCTCTCTGAACAGATGCCTTTCCTTTTAACCCAACACCTGTGAAGATTGCCTCCCTACCAACTTCTACCAGGGTCTGTAGCACGAGTGCCAAAACCCAGTTGGCTTTCTCTACTTTTCTTTGGACAAAAAAGCGACTGGAAATGAAAGAAAACAAACTGAAATCAACCTGTGCTCGCTGGAAGCCTGATGGAAGGGAAACAGTGAGCAGAAATAACTCAGAGAAAGAGACAGATTCATGGGTTTACCCCAACATAACCACAAGGCCCATGTGAAGCTCTTAACATCTTTAAACTTTTACCAGTCGCTTCTGATTTCATTTTGCTGTGTAGTTTTCATAATGGCTGAAAAAATGCAGCTGCGTCAGTTCAGATGTTCAGAATACGCACCTGCTCTCTTTTTCTGCTGACGTCCCAGAAAAGAAGCTTTTTTTTCTATGACTCATGTCTGGCGTATTCTGCTGCGCCTCCACTTCTTCTCTTGTCAGGTGACATTTGGTTTGTGATCTCATAGATGTCACAAGCAAAACTTTGAGGAAGAAAAATACCCAGGCCTTTGTGACCCGCAGTCCCAGCATTATAAAGCTCATAGTGAAAGCGTCGTCGGCCGGCGAGGGACAGCTGAGAGATTGGCTCTGCAGGTGAACAACACACAATGGATTTGTGAATAGGCCTGTTTGTACTCGAAGCGTCAAAATCTTTTCTTCTTCTTTCTTTCTTCTTTCATTCTCTCTCACTTCTTTCTTCTGCCCTGACATCTCCCAGGGGAAAATATTATGCACTGTACATGTGAAACAGCTCCCACCTCTGATAAGCTGTCCACAAAATTTCATATTTTCTGTGGTGAAGCAAATTAAACGGGAATGCAGAAGCTGTTTCTCGGCCTCATTGTACTTTGTCTAACTTTCTTTTGACTCTTATTGTCTTTGATTAAAGGCGACGTTAAACAAGTCCTAAAGTTACGGACTATGAGCGAGAGAAGATAGAAGTTGCTTGAAGTAGTCGCTCGTACGTGTACAAGTACGTCTCGGATCAATGTCTAAGGTGTTTCACTTTTGTGAGGAATGAAATATGAGAGTCTTTGCATCTTTATAACCATCATGCTTTTATGTCATTACATCTGTGCAACACTCATTTCAGTATATTTATCTACACATATATATCTACATTCCATTCACTGTGCAATATTTCTTCAGTGTGCATATTTAATATTGCTATATTTAATTCTCCAGTCCATACTTTTTATACTTGGTCACATTTTCATATATTCTCATGTACATTTGTAAAAATCCTGATAAAAAGTCTTAAATTTGTTAACTTATTGTTTTAACCTATTTAAAGTGTTAATAATTACTGTATTTCTTTTGGTGCAATGTTAATACGTTTAATTGTAGCTAAGTGATTAATACTTTTTTTAAATCCTATCTCTTTATATTGTTTATTGTCTTTTACTATTTAACTGCTATATTGTCTTTGATGCTGGACAGTGTGAATTTCCCCACTGTGGGATGAATAAAGGAATATCTTATCTTATCATATTAAACTCATCTTAAACATATTCTGGGTCAACCTCCATGACAGGGCCATAGCTAGGAATTGTGGGACATATGCACAGAGACACACCCTCCACTTCTCTGTTGTTCTCCCATTACACCATTGTTCCATATATAGACTCCACAGAACATAAAACACTTACAGTGTAAGGCCTAACCTTG
This sequence comes from Centropyge bicolor, assembly GCA_037975185.1. Taxonomy (NCBI): domain Eukaryota; kingdom Metazoa; phylum Chordata; class Actinopteri; family Pomacanthidae; genus Centropyge; species Centropyge bicolor. Next base: position 6,100,864 of record JBBMOC010000019.1, on the reverse strand, counting down.
GACTGCATTACATTATTCAAGGTGTTTCCTTTAATTGTGCTCACCCCTGCAAGTATTGTAAGAACTTGACAAAACTCATTGCCTTAGTTTTTATAAGAATCTTCACTTTATTCATCAACCTATTTATTTCAGTGGCCGTACTGTTTCTTTACAACTACAAAGTCTGTGTGGATTTTGACAGTGTTGTCAAAGCTGCTGGACCTGGCAACTGTCGACATGCCATTTTATTAATTAATTTAATACTAAACAAAGAGTAGGTGCAAAACAACAGCTTTTGTTTACAAGTAGCTCCGGAGAGAAATAGGTCACGTTGTGTAAAACCGCACTAAATCTTTGACATTCAGCATGTTCAGAGCGAGAACACTCAATCCATGCTACTCTACCTTTTTATACACTGAGGAACATTTCCTTCACCCTGAAAATGTCAAAAATACGCCTGTATCTTCTCGAGCCTGAAAAGAGGATACAAGCATTTCTGTTTGTGACAATATGTATTTATACAGTAGATTTAGTCTGGTGGAACGAGGCTCACTCTGTCTTGTATAAGACTCAAAACACTGAATGTCTTTTTGCTCAACCCCTATTATACAACAAAACATGAACCATCACTTTGCTTTATTATGTTTTATGCACGAACTTAAGAGGTGTTTGACTTTCCTCATTTTTCCCATGATAGCTAAGCGAGATGCAGATTGCTTTGGACATGATATGCGCTGCATTATTCTTTTTAATTAGGGGGCTGATGTTTATAAGCCCCAAACAGTAACTCTAGATAATAGTGTATTCATGTCCAGTTAATCAAAATCCTGTTGGCAGATAATGGCTGCCAGGGGCTCCACCAGGTTTGCAAAAATTTAATTAGCAAAGCCATGAATCTCTGCTCTACAATGCTTGCTCAAGGGTGAAAAAGGACTGAACGCAACATCGAGTTTGTGCTTGACTGGTTTAAAAAGTTAAAAGGTCTTCTTTTAGACAGATGCTAAGACGTAATGTCTTTATTTCTAAGTGAAAAACCAGACACAGGAATGTATCTAATATATGTAATTGCCATGTGTGCAACAGAGCATGATTTTGTTTTTCTGTCATCATCGGATAATTAGTTCAGCCGCAGTGTCTCTGGCAGGAAATGTTTGGAATCTGAAGCAGAACTAGGAGACACAGCAGGTTGTTTTTGAAGCAGAGGTCAGCAAAAGGCAGTCAATCAGCGAAGGTAAACACATGCAAACAGGGAGCCTGTTCTCACCTGCCTCCTTTCTCTGTCGGTGCTTTGTTTGTGTGACACACTGAGAGTAGAACCCAGATTCCTAAAAAAAGTTGGAATACATAAACAAAATGCAATAATTTGAACCTCTCTCCATTATCACTTGTGAACGATTGAGTCTTTCCAGGATGCTCCTTTCTACCCATGATACTATCACCTGTTACCAATTAACCTGTTTAGCTGTGCAATGATCCAAACAGGTGTTTTTGGATGAGTCTACAACTTTCTGTCCCAACTTGTCTGAATCGTGTTGCTGGCACCAAATCCAAAATAAGCAGGTATTTACAAAAATCAATGAAGTTGATGAGGTCAGACATGAAATATATTGTCTTTGTGCTGTTTCCAACTCAAGTCAAAAAGGATATTAACGGAGTAATGAGAGGATGTGGAGCAGGTGAGCATGTTAGCCCGGAGTTCAGGTAAGGTGGAAAGGCTGGAACTCACCAGGGACGACTGCTGGACAGGGAGGAAATAGCAGGTTTGGAAAGTTCCTTATAAAAGCAAGGGCCCAGGGGAAATGAGACTCTGAAGCTGATGGGATTGAGAGAGAGACAGAGAACGTGTCCTCATGACATTAGCAACTTCAAAGAGTAGAGTGGAAATTCTCAAAGAGCATTGCTTGAACCTGTGCAGTGTCTATCTCTTAAGCTACAGCCAAATAGAAGACGGAGATGTTTGACTTCAGCTGTTTGGAAACACACTTTAGAGACAGCAAAGTGTGAATTTGTATTGTAACCAGCGGCATATTATGATCATGCTATAACTAGAAATACAATTCTAGGGGGGAAAAACTGCAAATAAATTCAATGTGAACATTTTGTGTATCATGATCACCATCTTAAGATAAGATATTCCTTTACTGGTCCCACAACAGGGAAATCTGCAATTATAAATAATTTACTAATTAGCAGAAAACACAAAGTACTGCTGAGGCTGATGGGGATGTTGTTAGCTTTGGAGGCATTAATCTGACTATTGGACAAGGGTAAACGACTGCAGACTTCCATGCAAACACTACAGGGACATTACAAAAATCAGTAGGGTTCATCCTCTGGGAGCCATGAATATCTGTACTAAATCTTATGCTAATGCATCAATAGTTGTTAGACAACTTAAAATCTGGAATTGCCATCATTATAGCTAAAAAACAAATCTGGGAGCATTGCATACATTTAGCTGCTGCAATATGTGTAGTTCCATATGGATGTGATTTTTAGGATAGGCTGAATAAACCGTATACGGCCGGTTAAATATATTGTACAATATGGTCTTGATGCTCATTAAACCCAGATTTGCAGTGTCCATGTAAGCATTGTGTAAGTGTGGTAAAGCCGGCGAAAAGACCAGAGGATCTTCCCTCCTTTTCAGGATTTATGTCACCTATTACTGTATATATGGCTGTACAACTATTACATTACAGGCTGGATTTCAGGGGACGAGTCTTTCTACAGAAAAAAGAGGGTGCACCATTGTTTTTAGGTGCTGGACAGAGAGCACATAAAAAAGGCCTTAGATAGAAATTAATAATAGCAATACAGTAATAATATTTCTGAACATCCTTGTTTACATCCTTTACCCTTTATTCACATTCATAAGTCAGATTTCCTACTAACATTATTGTCATAGATGCTTTCCTCTTGCATCTTTTATCAAACCAATATCGCAATAATTCCTTGAGAATGGAGGAAAGATTTGGCGATTTTTCTTGCCACATTCTGCTAGAGATCAAATGAGTTTCGGATTCAGATCTCTGCTCTCGCCCGGCCGCCATCCAGACAAACAAATGGAACCAGAGTCCAAGCAAAGCCTAATGCACCACGGAGAGGACATTACAAACACATATCCTGTTTTATTAATGTGGTCAATACAGTCCATTAGGCCAGGGATTTAAAAGCCACAGAGCTCTTCCACCTCCATTAATATTTTCCTCTGACCCATGGTAATCTTGTTTTTTCTTTTTTTGTCGAAGAGGGGCAAGTTGCTTTCCATATTCTCCCAGCATGAAAATGTTACTGGATGTATTTTTACATGTGTATGGCATTTTTACGTGTTGTGTTTTGGTCATGAGAGATTAGCTAAAATCATCCTCTATAAAACATATGTTATAGTTTACATTAAGTATGCTTCCTTCTGTCTCTGCTTCCATAGTAGAATATATCTAAAATGCTACATGCTGATAGTAAAACAAAAGCTCACAGAAAAGATATTTGAACAGGCAAATGCTTGGAATTATTCTGCAGCCAAACTGGAATAAGACATGCAAGAGTGAGTCAGATAGTTAGTAATGTTAGAGAAGGCAACACATGAACGATCAGTGACCCAGGTGTCTTTACATAACTCATTACTCAAAGTGATATCACATAACAAGAGGAAGGCTGAGTAAGAGAAACGAAAGGTTGAATGATTCCACCACATCTAAGAAATCCTCATAGTATGTAGACATAATAACGTAACTGATAACAATTCAGATAATTCATAATGAATTATAGGTGGTCCATACATTATGAAGCATACATAGCAATAAAAGTGGATGCCAGTTCTGAGAAAATGGGAAGAGTTGGCAGTGGAAGGCTGACAAAGACAAAAGCTTTAATCAGATACTATAAAAATGAATAAAGTATTCAAATAATGGAATTGCAATAATGAATGCCATTTATGACATATATGATACAATATACTTATTAAAGGAATTAAAGTAATAAAAAATGTGTCCGTCTCAAATAAAGGCCTGGTCAAATTTGCAGGTGAGGACTTGAGAACCTGTGGTATATTAAAGCCAAACTCAAGAGATGTTAGACAGGCTTAAGTGCTTAAAATTAGAAATGCAGATCTCCAGACAAGAAATTATGATTTTCAACTTTATCCCTCTATATTTATGAGCAATACACGCTCCCAGACACCATTGTTCCTGAAGTACAGCAACCACAGTCAGATGGAATTCATGTCCTGTATGAGCGCCATTATAAAAACTATTCATCACTTATGTAAGACTTAACCGAGGACTAAAAATCCACTGAAAAAAACAGTTTGCATGTGTAAATGCCTGACAATGCTTGGGGGTACAGTCGAGGACGTAGAGGATGTCACAGCAGGTTGCACTTTTGTCAAAATGTTATATAAGCTATGAAATCTACTATGTACATGTTTGATTTGTTTTCTGTGAATAGCAGTATTTTTTTTTATCTGATAGGAGGTTAGTGACATAGCACCCTGTATTTTCTGGCACCATTAGAGCATATCTGTGTCTGTGCACTATAAAGCCAAGGTTGTCAAGTTATTTCCCTCTGTAGTCCCATTCATAGCCTGTGTCGGACCACTCCCCATGACAGTAATGGTTCTTTAAAAGCTTGGCAGAGGTGTATTCCCTTTGCTGCGTGACAAGGTTGAGCAGCAATGGTCAGAACCCACCTTGTCCCACGCCTGCCCCCTTCGTAAGAGCACTATTTCAGGTGCGTGGATGCGGAGTCCGTCCTGATTCACCGAGGCATTATGCTGCACAAAGAGATTCACGGGTGCGGTGTCATGCCCTCATTCCAAGGATCTGTAGTGATCAGTTGAGAATGTTCCTCTTTTCTTTTCTTCTGTATTGTATCCTGATTCCCAGGGCAGAGAGGGACAAGGCAAGATAGCATAGGGAGATAAGACACAAAAACCCTTTTATTCACCAGCAGGTTTGAAACAGGGAAATTAATTCAGTCTTATTATCTGACTCTTTCAGGAGCCAGAGGGCTGAAACTTGAATGTCGTCTACAGAGATTTTCCAAAATTGTGTTCTAATGCAGGTACTGTATATCATTCAATTTCCATATAAAATATGAAATTATGACTTCATTGAAATGTAACGAACTTCAAGAGTTCATAACCGGTAAAATAATGGATTCATTTGATGTATCTGCTGCAATGATTTATTTGTTTTGCAACAGAAAGTGCAAATGAAATGGGATTCAGTTTGGAAAGTATCTTAGCACAAACAACATAGTGGTCTCAGGGGGGGGCTGCAGACTTTCCACTGTCTTGTTGTAAAAACCTGTGTTTTGCATGCCTTCCTCTGCACAGACTCTGAGATGGGTACGATTTTGACCCCAAACAGTTTCCCACAAGGTTAGCATGCCCTCCCTACCATGTTCATCTAGTAGCCCCATACATCAGCGGTGACACCGGGAAAATTAATGTCACCGAGATCCACAGCCCGGCGATGCCGCTGATGGCATCTTGCTCAGTGGCCAGACACGTAAGGGATCAGCTAAGTCAGAGGTTTTAAAAGTGTGAGGCAGTTTCAGGGGAGGCTCAGTGAAGTGAATGAATAATAATATTGCATTACTTATTATATTAGTCATCACATAGATTCGCCTAAATGCATATGAATTGGTTAGTTAGATAAGATAGTTTGAGGGAATATTCCTACTTTTGCAGAGTCAGAAATGAATAAATGCTATATGATCTTTTTTTATGTATTTGCTGTAGTTATGTCAAACATTGGCTCAGTTGTGTGTCGATGGGATCAAATAGCATCATCATGAACCAATGAGGGGAGGCACACAGTCTCAGACTTTGAAAAACCCTGAGCTAAGCTCATCCTCATTAAGCGTTATATGTTCATTTTAAAGGGAACTACATATCTGGCTTTCTTCTGTTTCTGCTTTTGTCTGAGTACAATTGATGGTAAATGCCACAATCTGACAATAAATGTAACATTAAGATAAGAAATATTCTCCACAATGTTCAACAGCATCACATATATTTTAACTGTTATTGCAAAAGATCTTTGCCGCATTTAAAAAAAAAAGTGTAAAGCAGTTAAATGAATACTGACTATGATGATATCTTAAGAACAGACTGTATTTTTTTATATGAGGAACATTTCAGTATGGGGTTCGAATAACGGGAGTAATAAGACGAGCAGTTCTCAGCGAGAGGCCTCCCTATTTTAATTATGCTATCATTAATAACACATTATAGATCTTCTTCGGGAGAGACGATCCATCATGTTAGTTGAAGGGTCACAAACATGATGAAGTGATTAAAAGCTAATGTTTAGTTAATGATCATTGCAATAGTCTGAATTCAACCGATTCCTACTGTGCTGTGGCCATTTTGGCAGATTACTATGAGGAGGGCTGCAATGTTTGTAGCATAACAATGCCAATACCTCAGGTCTTGCTTTGATTAATATATGGTTTGTGCATGATGGCATGATGTCCCTTCTTGCACATTCATGATAATGAATCTGCACAAACTGATACATATTATTAATAGTTAATGCTTTTTTCTTTAATTATGTTCTAATTAACTACAGGTGATTACTTTATAATCATTAAACCTGCAATTATGGCTAAAATGTTGCAATGCAATTTGGTTTTAATCCAGTTTCACTACCTATGATTTCTATATATTTACCTCATGAATAATTGTTCCACTCAGAACAATATCTAAATACAAGTAACTAGTGACAGTTACTGAACGTTGCCTATCACATGCTGCAGTCCCTACAGGACAAGCTATGACCTTTTCAAAATAAAATGCTGGATAGAAAGTTTGCAGTAGATTTCTTGTTTACTCCTATATTCTGCATCTGCTTCTATATAGTTTATGGTCAGTACCTAGTGGGTAAATACAATGCGCCAACTTCTAAATGAAACCGACCCCTTAAAAGAAAATATATGGTGATTACCAATGACTGGCATCTTACACGGACAGACAATATGTGCTACAAGGGACAACAACGAGGGATATGGGGGCAGAGAGAGAGAGAGCGAGAGAGAGAGAAAGAGAGAGAGGAGGAGGAGGAGCAGGCAGCATTCCAGCCTGCAGTAACCTTGATGACACCCTTCATTACTATGTGCAGGCTGACATCCTGACAGAGGCATGCGGCACCAGATGGAGGGGAGGGACACAGCGCCATTCCCACCCTCCGCTCGTCCTTTGTAGAGGGGCAGCAAGAAGGAAGTTGTGGTATAGGGAAGAAAGAGGAAGGGATAGAAGTTGCGCCGGTGCACAGCTTGACTGACACTGCACTGGCTCAGCTCGGCGAGCTTGCCCTTGTCCTTGCGCTCTGACAGCAGGTGGCCTAAACTCTGGCCCGACCTTGCCACATCAAAAACCTCAGCCTACCACTCTGCACGAATCGGCAGGACCCTCGCTCCAACCCCTGTACGATAGCCGAACGTCCCCCATAGAGATGTCGACGCCAGGATGCTTCATCACAAATTTAAAAATCACAGCGGGGTGGAGAAAAGTTGCATGACTTAAAGATGATGCGCAGCAAATTGTGTGAGTGTTAAAAAGTCCTTAAATAAAACGCTCATTTAATATTGATGATGGCCACAGCTCAGCATGAAAATCCTCCTTCTGTGCATTAAGTAGATATTCTTGCTTAAGTCACTTTAATCCAGATTTCCTCTACGGAAAGTGCTAATGAATAAAAGCTTCAGTAGAATATACTTTAAAACACAGAGCATTTGTGAGAAGAAAACACTGCGCATGAGGTGTTTTGATGAGAGGCTACTTAGACAGTGTTAGTTTGAATTCTACGGTATGACACAGAAAGCTATCTAACAGTCCCACTGCTGCGGGAAATACAGTCATGGTGGACTGATCAAAGGTGGCATTGCCAGCAAGTCCCCTTTAAGGACATTGGCAGTTAGCACAGGGCTGCCCGGCCTTTTTGTCTTCCTGGCAGCCCTTTGATGAGAGCCCCCTGGGTGATTCACTCTTACTTACAGAAGTGCACACGGCTGTTAAGAATTGGATCAAAACAGATTGAGAGGGGGTTGAATGCACAGGGAGGAAGAGTAGAGCAAAGGATTAAAAACGGGAGATAGATGGGAAGGATAGAGAAACAGTGTGTAAAAAAGTAAGAGATGGAGCGTGGGGCAGACAGAGGGTGACTTATAAAGGGAGGATTAAAATGTTGAAATATTCAGGCCTATTCATCAGTTCGTTGTTGTCGCAGTGAAAGACAAAAGGTCACTGTATTTAATGGCCTTCCTGTCCTGGGGTGGGCAACATGGGCTCTGCAATCAACTCATCAATTTGAACAGTGAATCAGTCACGCTCATCTTTGCATGGTTACAAATCTGATGTAAATTTAGATGAATCCCTGCCCTACTTAACTCATCAGGCTTGACAGTTTTGCATGGATTTCGCCAGTCTTCATCAGTGTGTATTGCCGGAGTCGTGGGGTGAATCCAAAAAGGTCTTCTGTTGTATCTGTTAAATGGAGATCCATGTAAATGCTGATGTGTGAACAATGTAGCCGGGGTGCACTTCAGAATACTTCACAAATATTGAACTCGGAGTGGCGGGGTCATTTTGAAAGCTTTGTATTTTGTTGTGGGGGTTTTTTTGTTCCATGATAATTGGCAATAAACTGCTGCTTTCTGCCTTCGCACGACGCTGATGTGTAAGATCGTTCATACACGAATAATAAAATAATCTTAATCAACACATCACACAAATACTGCTAATTAATAATAAAATAAACATGAAAGGTGACACTCGACAAGACGTGATTAATTTTGTTTACACCTGAGTCAGAGCGGTGCATTCAGTCTCCTTCATTAGCAATTAAAACCAAAGTCTTTTATGTCTATTTCATCTGGCTGCACTTTTTCCAACCTTGTCTCTTTCATTTTTGTTCAGTCTGAGAGTCACGCAGTGTTGAGGCACTATTGACCCCCGAGCTTTTACAGGTTGTTCGGTGATGGTAAATTGAAAAGAAGCTGGAGGACATTACGTGCCATTCACTCCTAATTTCCACAAGCTGGATGAGACAAAAAATGCAATGTGCATATGTGTAAGCAATTTGAAGCTTCTTTATACAGTCAGTCTTGACATAACTAGTTAATCATAATCAGTATCTTCCTATTACCCTTATTAATGGCATGCAATTGTCAAACCTTAACCGTGATGCGACTTATTGATATGGATGAATACTGAAGGAATATTGGAATGATCAGCAAAAAAGTCTTATTATATATATATTGAATATCAAAGTTCTCTCTCTCTTAGTGAACCACTGCATTTCTCTGGAAGCAGATTTTGATGATGCAAAACATTTTAATTCATCAGAAGAAAATTCGGCGTTCAGCCTTCTGGAGTCTTATATTTTGTGTACATTGCCACCGTGTCTATAACTGCACTAATTGATTTCTTTGGCCAACATGAGGCAGAAAAGATATGTTCTCAGACACACATCATATATGATCAGTTTTTGTTTTTACTGGCACCATGTTAGCAAAAATGATTTCATCCATTCGTCCTACAGGGGTTCACAAGCGCTGCTTACGCTCTACCACAAGTGCTGGGTTGAAAGCAAAACAATGAGCTAGAAGAAGCTAAAATGCTCCATAGAGCTGCAGAGTTGGATGGTGAATTATCTATGATCTCCACATGAAGAGGGACCATTTCTAACATCACTCAGTCCTTCACAACGTGGAACATATCTGCTATTGCATGCACATAAAAATGCAGCACGGTCTGTCTCTCCTGCTTCTGTTTGTCAGCAGCGTAATATTTCATCCTATCATTGATTGGCAGCGGCACTGCTTCCTGGCTGTTACAGCAGTGGCGAGAGGCACATATTAGACCTGCTAAATTTTGGTGGCAGATGGCAAAACTGTGTGCTCTCCCAAGGGGTGGCAGCCAGCTGGCCTCTCTTTGCCACTGTGACTGGGGTGAGCAGTAAAGTTGCCACTTTATGTATATTGAAATATAAAACATTTTTTTTCCCCTGCTTCCTACCGTGTCCGTACTGCACATTTAAACATGTCACGGGAAGTGAGTCAATATGCTTTTATTTGTCCTGTGTTATTATTGTGCAGCATTGCTTGGTTCAAGGGAGGATCACGGCGCCTGAGGGGAGTTAGTATTGAAAAGAAATCTATCATTGATATTACTGAATGTGCTCGAACACAGAAGCTTCAAATTTCAAAATAAATATTTCTTGATACTAATTTGCATAATCACAAAATGGCAACGTCTGATGCACTCATTTGTTGGAAAGCGGGCCTGACTATGCTTCCGGCCCAATAAGTCCTTGCCTTATTTGTTGTGATTGAAGAGGGTCATGTGGTAATTTCAGTTTCTATATAATGCAAATGAAACCGAGGCTTCATAAATAATGCAAACAACCCAAAGACATAACGGCAAAAAATAAATACACATGGCTGAGGTTTCCAGGCGACAGGCTCTTTAACTACGGCGTGAACAGAGCGATCCCACAGCCATTCACCGGGTGCTCCAGCCAGAGAGCTTTAATAGCTGCAACAGTCGAAGGCAGCTGATGAAATTATTGCGTCGCAGCCTAAGTTTGTTTACTGGAATATGAGTAAACCAAACACAACAACATGAACGGCATAACAAGCCCTGTGTTTTAGTGGTGTGCGTTTGTGTTTTAGGCAGAGAGAGGGAGACGGATGCAAGAGGTTTGCGGTGCCAGAATCCATCACGTCCAACCAAAGATATAGAGTCACAATAAAAAGTGTCTAATATAGGGACAAATATACTTGTCACAGTTGCACAAGCAGGATGTCAGACAACCGAGGCTGGACTATAGTGAATTACTGCACATATTTAAAAGTTCAAAGGCTTTTGGGACGGTCAGACAGAAAAGGGTCAGAAGCAGATCTGGCAGTTCAAACAGGCTAATCCAACAGGGTGCAGGCAAGAAATCAAAGACAAGGCTCAAGAAAACAAAGCAGGACAACATACGGCCTAAACATGAAGAAACAGGCTGGACATGTTTGGCACATGGTGCAAAGACAAACTGGCAAAGGGTGAGAGAGAGAGAGAGAGAGAGAGAGAGAGAGAGAGAGAGAGACAGAGAGAGAGAGAGAGAGAGAGAGAACACACAGACTAAATACACCTGTGAGGAAAAGCTAATGAGGGACAGATGAAACTAATCACAAAGGTGGGAAAACACAAGGACAGGAAGTAAAGTAGCTGACACAAGATGAGAGGAGAGTGTCAAAATAAAACAGGAAGCACTGATTTAGGAACATGACAGTAGGATTACAAATGTTATGAGATTCAACAAAGCATGTCAATATTATTTTTTAAGTGGAATTTGAAATAAGTTTAGATTTTTTTATGATTAAAAAAATGAAATAGTCAAATAAAAGCCTCATGAGGTAAATTTCCTTTCACACAGCAACATTCTAACTTTATAATTAACGACCTGCCTTAAAGGCAATACCCAGCAAAAAGCAATATCCCATAGCCGGAAACTTGGTAGCCTAATTATAACAAGACTGAATTGCCATTTTGTTTTTTCTTCATTATTCAGTCTGATGTCGGGCTCATGTTAGCCATTTTTTTCTCCGCACCAAAGCAGTTAGCGGCTGTGAGTTGCTACGAGCCGTGAACTGAACATTTATCACGTTAATGATAGAAATATGCTGATTAAAATGCTGTTAATTCTCTAACAATGACTCACATAGCTGTGTCGATCTCGTCCATGCTCCGTCTGAGATTAAGCAATTTGCACCTCATCAAAACTGAGCAATCGCAACCAGGAAAGTAAAGAAGCAGCGAGGAAGCACTGAACGCTTCTTAATGAATTGTCAAGAGCTGATGATGGCCGCCGACATAAAAAACAAATACGCTGTTGCGAATGAACAGTTTCACAGTATTATGGAATGTGAGGCATCATTTTATAATTACATCCTAATTTTAGTAAAAGTATCAACATGAAAAAAAAAATCTTTGATTTTATTGAAGGAGTCACAAACATTTGTATGTCCATGTATATTTTACAGCTGTTAGAAGAAAAATTACTGTCACAATGACACATTTTCTCAATGGCTGACTAGTCTGGCATCAGCACAGACTAATTACTTGTCCTACAAATCATAATTTGTTTTGCCAAAGATTCCTCTCACTAGCATGTAAAATAAGGCCAAAGGTAATCCCATTGATTAGTGTCGTGTGAACTCCGCACCTTTCAACAATGAGGTGAGCATGCCGTCCCATTAAAATTAATTAATTACCTTTTGCCATTTGGGAACCATTTAAATTTGTAAAAATGTGCCTGGGCCAGCCAAGGTTAATTGGGCATTTAGCTCTCAGAGCTCCCCTTAACACCCAGGAGGAGCTCGTCCCTAAAACAGAAGCAGGTCCTTAATAAAAGTAGCACAGTGACCCCTCCAATAGACAATAACTGCTTCCTCGTCTTTGACCCCACACATCCTGATACTGATAAATGGATGCACGAGAACACGTCCACATAATCGTACTCCATTCCACTACAGTCCCTAGAAAGTAGGAGAGGGAGGCTGGGAAGGTATTCCTGGCGTGTGTTTTGAAACTGTGATCATGGTGTGTGTGTGTGTGTGTCTCCCCCCTGACAGAGACAGATGGAGTGGGAGCCACCAGATTTACCAGAGGAAGCAGTTTATAGAATATTGTCAGGGGAGAGTAGGCAGTTTCTGAAATACAGCTTTCAAGTCACAGCCATCAATCTCGCCAGTGGCTGCCTAGATCAAGCGGGCTGGAGAGCTAGTTTGTTAGTGTTCACAAAAGATGAGTGTGTTACGCTACGCTATTCCGAAGGCCTCGGAGACAAAACAGCCGCCAGCAGCTTCGCGCAAAGAGCAGGGTGGTAAAGGTGAAGCTGTCGGTCATCAGTATGTAAATAAATTGCCCCATTCTGTCAATCAGGGAGTGAAACTAGGGCAGCGAAACTGTAGGTCCTGTGTTAATGAACAGCCTCTTAGGACTATTTGCAGGCACATAACACAGGGGAGCAGCAACATGTTAAACAAATCTGACCGGCCATATTTTGACCCCGTTTTAATTCACTGACCCTGTTAAGCCTGATGCTCTCCGTGTTAACATAACAGACTCGATGATGGTAATTTTCCTCCAAATTGTAGCTTTTCCTTATTTCGCTGAGAGGCTACTTGAACATCAAAAGAAAAACAGTTTACCGCTCGTGAAGTGTGTTTCATAATGATTAATTATTACAAGGATAAGTGGGGAGAGAGGAGCAGGGTTCATTCATGTGCTGTAAGAGTTTTAAACTGGTGAAACAAAGTCAGAAAAATATCACACCTGATCACATTATTTTCTTGTTTTGTCAGGCCGACTCAAACTTCTTAATGCAAAATGGCGGCGATTAAAACAAAGTTTCAATGAGAAGTAGAAGAATTTAACAGATTAAATAAGAGAAATTTGCCATGGAGGGATAGAAATTATAAAATCCTTCACACACAAATTGAGTATTCACTGCTGTTATGTGACTCAAAGTCTGGGCCAGACTTTTCATAAGGCAGCACACTACAAAAAAAACATATATTCCACCTTTCATCATTCAGCGAGCGAGACTCAGGGCTGATTATAAAAAGGAGAGTCTGATTCCTTATTGACACCAAGCTGCAAGACCGTGATACTGGAAACACCATTCGTGTCTCAATTGCTTTACCACCAATGAGCTCTTAATAGATTAAGCCACCGAGTTCAATATAAAAAAGGTGACGGTGTTCTCTTCCAATAAAATAGAAGGATTCAAATTCCATTACCACCATTGCTGTTCGTGTTCCTGCTGTGCGGTGTCCCACTTTTGTCGGCCTCCAAATCTGATTGGACCACATGGCTTGCGAGGCGATGACGATATTGGACATGAATGTTATGTTCAAAATAAATGTACAACGGGGTCCAGTAACCTGAATAGTTCTTATACAGAAATCGTGTGTTACTAGCTCAAATGTCGAAACCTACCCAGAATGTATTTTCGAGCAGCAACTGCTGAACTTCAGAAATGAAAGAAATAATATATTGTGACAAAAAGAGACGATAAATCTGTCATGAAGAAAGAACTTTCAGTTGCAGCTTGAGCTAAAAAAAAAAAAAACGTCTCCTTGCAGACAAAAAAGAAAATGTTCAGAATTGAAACCAGTCACCAGTCAGGGGATTTAATTTACACATATGGCAACAACATATCCAGTTATCAATAGCCAATATACTATTTCAACCAGGAGAGATGAGTATGTGAGGAAAGATAATTTGTTACAAGTGACGTGATGATGATATTGATATTGAAACTTCACAGAAAGTCTTTGGTGTTTTGGACTCTGGGGGGAGACATCTTGATTGAAGAATGACTCTAAGAGCCCCCCCCCCCAAACAACAAAAAAAAGAGAGCAAGAACATGATAGGTAGGCAATGAGGGTATGACGCCTTGCTATTGGATGGCAGAGATCAGCTGATGAGGCAGCTGATTACCAGAGAGAGCCCCAAACACTGACAGCAGAAAATGTGTGTGAGCATGTGCAGGAGGAAAAATGAGAACAGCTTTGATCAAGAACTTGTGCCAGAGCTTCATATCATACTTTGTTTCTTAAATTTACATCCAAAGGGGAAAAGCATCAATGTACAGTAAAAAGGCAAACCACAATGATTTGAACGAGGAGAACACTGTTTGTGTCATGTGGGAAACCTAAGGCAAAGTTGACTTATTAATAAATACTTATTATTAAACTAACAAAGTAGTTTTGGTGCCTAAACCTAAACAAACTGTTTCACAATGTTAACCATGTATTAGGTTTTCTAGCAGAAAGCCTTTCTAAAAGGTGCCTGGTGCATCTGTCTAGGACGACATGGCATGAGAAAAAAGTCTGTATGTGAAGACCTGGGAATGAGATTGGGCATCACCATCATTCATACTCCACAGAAAGTAAAATAGTGAGTAGTCATAATGCAGGATATTAAAACACTGCTGTTCTGTCTTGTTAAATGAGGAATCGCAGTGCTCAAATTACAGCTTCTGGTGTGCACAGAGATGCATTTGTGATTCAAAACGGCAGATTTGTTGGGAATAAACAGATCACAACTGAGGCCTTTGGAGGCTGATTTTTATCAGCTCCATGAAAATGTGTTTTCTGAATTGTTAGATTTTTTTGTCTGATCTCCTCTGATTAATCGTTTTAGTCTTGTGCCTTTGTATTGTTTACAAAAACCCGCCATGTTAGTCTCTGATTTATGGCGTCGCCGTGCTGTTTTGTGCTTTTAAAGGTTGCTTTGACTCATTATTTCATGTTTTCTTTGCAAATTTCGGATTTTGCTCTGCACCCGAGGGCCGTCATAAATAACACCAGAGCCGAAACATCATAATATCAAGACGGCACCAGAACTAGTTTTCACCAAGCACCAAACTGCATTAAGGTGTTTCAAGTCATTTTCTTCTAGCTGTGAGGCATATGACAACATCTTGCACCTAAAATACTTTATGTGCTTTTCTTTCTTTTTTTTTTTTTTTTCCTGTGTGTGTGGCTTGTCACAAAATTCACTCTGCAGAATGCCCTTAACATAGGTGCTCACACATCTCTGTCATCCACAGCTGTTAACAAGATTCGAGAATAACAACAGCCTTGAGGTGTTTACGGTGTAGTGTCTTCAATTATCAGGAGAGCTACCTGCCAGGTTGTGTCTAATTCCTTGCAAGGCGAGAGTGTACACTAACAAGTGTGTTTATTCCTGTCAGCTGTTTTTCTGCCCGGAGGAAAGCTCAAACTTAACAATAAGTTCACATGTTCCTTGTTAATGGGCTTTATTTAGTTGACATTTATTTCACTGAGGTTGGCTCGCCCCCCCCCCCAACACGTATTTGTTATATAAGGTGATGTGTTTTCATTGTCCCACTTCTTAGTCTGCTTTCCTGTCGTCTGGGCATTCAACACTTTGTGGACTTTCAAAAATGAACTGAGTTGAAAAAAAAGGGAGGTGGTATCAAAATGTGATTCTGCACTTCTCATGTAAATTTCAGTCAGATTTATTTTCCCCCTAAATCTTGTGACGTACTTTGTTGCCACCTCGTTCAGATGTAATGAGCCACAGACAGTGTTGATTTTTTTTTTTTTTGCCAAACTCCTAATGAATGCAACGTGTGTGATAGAAGGCATCTGTTTCCTCCAGTCTTCCTGTGCTGCACTCTGTCAGGTGTTGGCTCTGAAGTTTCACACACCCCGTCCCAAAAACATGCATTCGAGACACTGACATGAGCATCATTATGAGATTCAATGTAGTAAAATCACTGAATCACAAATTTGGCTTGTTTGAAAAAGAAAAAAGTGTTGTGTCAAAGGAAGGTTATTTGAAATGTGTCTTAAGCTTTTTTTTCTTTTTTTTTTTTAATGTAATGGTGTTTGATACCTGTGATTGAGACATTTCTTCATCATTATGAGATCACAGTCCTAAAGAGTAAGCACTTTATGTAACATATATATTCACATATAGCACATTTAGAACTTCAGGCTTTTATTGGTAGGTGTGGGAGGATACTGGGTGTGAGCACACAATCTGCTGTCCCTAATTTTAATCTATTTTTATTCAAGCATTATAACAGATTATTCCTGAGCTTTTTGAAAAGACAAAACAAGACGCTGGAGTTCACTGGAAACGTCACTTCATGCACGAATGAAGCTGGCGGTTCACTCACTTTGAACATTGGAGCGTATTTTATATCGGTCTGAATATCAGGAGGAAGCATTATTACAGCGAAGAATTATTCATTTAAACAACATAGGAATGATTTGTGTTGGCAAGTTTTGACTGAATGACACGAGTAAACATAAAAGCAATGATGAAACTGTCAAACACAACCTTGCAATTATTATCGTGTCATTAGCTTTGTTGTCTGTTTTGTACATCTACATCTTCCTGCTCTTTGTGTTTTAAGGGGTGCAAGCTAAACATTAATGCAGTCAATGGACACGTGTACACGAATCCCATTATCAGCGTGATTTGGAATATGCTCCTGACATATGATTTAGCAACGTAAAATTTTGTTAATGCTCTGATTCCCTCGCCACCTGCGAATGAGACCCTGACACGAAAGAGCTCTTAATTGAATTTGGCAGGGGGTGCGAGCTGAACAGGTAGGATGTTGGTTTAGCAGCATGTACTAATGGAGAGCGTGTTCACTGAGCCCGTCTCTCACTGAGAGATAATGCTGGCAGGCACCGAAGCAGTAGGTATGCATTCTTAGAGATCAGAGACCTCATTAGGGCAAATTGATAATTTCATGTCTGATTAGGTCAATTATTTGCGATTCGCGATCAAATGTGTCATTACGGGATGTTAAGGAATCGTTTGCGGGTTAACAGGGATACGACGATGGGAGGTGGACACTGAGAGGGTTTTTTAAAGAAGCTATCCTGTGGAAAAAGAAAGTAATGATTACCTTTATTAGCATTGATGGGCTCTGAGATTCAGCGGGGGAGCTTATATTTGCAGCTCTCAATAGTGAAGCAATTATCATGAGTCAGTTTACTGAGACTCTAATATCGCTGAGGAAATTAGCTTTAGGGAGCTTTAGGTTGATGTATAAAACTTTCGACTTCACGTTGGCGCTGTTGGAGTCAATCAGGTGTGGTGTTACAGAACTTCAAATTAGAATTAACATCACAGAGATCAGATGGTGAGGCGAAGGAGTTACATCAGAGACAGTGATACTCGAAGCAAGGCCGACAAACTATGGTGCTTTGAGCAAACAAGACAAATCATGTGACAAGAAATATCACCTTAGAGGTCAGATGCAATATTTATATGAGTATTAAAGTCACCGATAATTAAGTGTAAGGGTTACCAGAGGTCTTCATCAGAACCAAACCGCTTTGTGTTTTCAGTTTTACCGGTGCTCTGGTCAAGCCCTTTGTCACCCATGCTAATATTTCTCTCCCAATTATAACCATTATTTTATAGTATTTAATAAGATAAAAACAATATGAGCACTGCACAAGTTGTGATTGTTCCTGAACTTTGTTGTTAGGGGATTGAAAGGATTGCTCATTCTTTGCAGAGAGGAAGTCCAACTCAAACTTTAATGAGAGCATTTTCACTCGTGTAGCAAAAATCATTAAATAATTAATAAACTAATCCTGTCTTTTCTCCGGTCTGAAACCCAGGTGGCAGCACAGCTCTCCGCGTGTCTTGCCGACATCCGCCGATCCCGTGAAGCTCAGCCCCGACAGGACCGAGCTGCGGGGACCTTTCCTCTGTGGTGACCGCAGCTCGAGCTGCAGGGAACCTGGGCGTGACACAAGATCCTCAACATTTGTGCGCTTTAACATTTGTCCAATTACCGCAAGCTCAGATACTCCCTAAATGCTACGTGCAACTGCAACATAAAGGGCACCACTGTGCTCCGACATGAGAGAGAGGGCGAGATTTACGAAAGCCCTTTGTGTCTCACATGAGATGCTTCTAGTACAATAGATCCTCAGCTATTCAATTAGCTTAGTTGGAGATGAAGGAAAGAGGAGGGGAACACAATATGTATTGTTCCATTCCCATTGATTCGTGGAAGGCAAGAGCAAAACAGACAACCACTCCCCATGCAGCTTAGTCTCAGAATTGACTGGATCTTGACTTTTCTTTTTCTTCCTGTTTTTTTTTCCAATAGCGTGGTATCTTGGTTGCCGAGTGTCTGGACTGCAAAGCTCTTGGGGTATGGTACATATATACACAGTCAAGGAAATATCAGTATGTGAGGTAATTATTTGAACAGCTGCTTCCCTTCTATTTCATTTAAATCAAATTATCTTAAAAGCTTTCCCTCGCTTTCTTTTTGTAAATCCTATCCTTTCAGTTCAAATCGCAGCTCGGGGACAACAGAACCATTTCCTTTGAAAAGAAAGGTGCTTGGGGGAGTGAAGCAATCATTTATGTCCATCAAATAAAACATTTCCCATTTTAATAATATTGTAACATTATGTTCATTCCACTTTCGCTCGCTGCTGTTTAAATTTTCGCTCTTATCTATTTAAAAAAAACAAAGTTAATCTCTGTAGCGTGTTCACATTCTGTAACGTAATAATATAGTGTAATACAAATGTTAATAATGGCCGACTCTAACAAGTTTTTGGATGATTATGTTTTGCATTTTGTATGTCATTATGTACTGGTGGCAATATTTTGTGTAAAATTAATTAAGCTATAATCATATATACCAATGTAGTGGATATATAAGTGCATATTCATGAAGGCATTTTTGAGCTTAAACCATTCATGCCCACAGACAAACATTGGTTGGTAGCAATGAAACATGGCAGAGGAGTGTCCAGGTGGCACACCACGACGGAAACCTGCAGGTTCAGTTCCTGGCAGAGGCTCCTTTGGCTTGAACAGGCATTTTAACCAACACAACTGGCAGAGATGACAAGTGGGAAGCCAGTGAAGGATCATGTCCAGGTTTTTTTTTTTGCTTTTTTTCTCTGCTTGAGGAGTGAGACCAAATGATATTTCTGTAAAAACAAAATGAAGGATTGTAGACTAAATGTTTGCTGGTTAAGTATAATAGGCAGAGGAAGACATTTCCAAAATTTTAAAACTGATTATTTGAACCCAAACCATGATCTTATCCCTAAACTTGCTACTTTAATCTAACTAAAACCTGTGATTGTTTAAAGTGTAAAGTCTTGGCTTTTGTACTCAGATTAAAGAGATTGGGTTGAATTTCACTAACAATATTGTTATAACCTGTATTAATTATTTTTACTAATGATTTTGAATGCCTGCAGTAGGGGGCGCTGCAGCTTTTACCAAACTAGAACGTATTGTACAGATAACCTGCGCTATCACCTGATCCACCCAGTATCGACGGTTCAGTGTTGTGCTGCTGCAGTTTCAACAGAAACACTATCTCGACAGATTTCAAATCAATAGATAGTCTTTTGCCTCCACACTGAAGCCTTCTCTAGGAGGTCTCGTCTCTTTCCTCCTCTGCGAGTCCTGAAGAGAATTGAGATGTTTTTAATGATCCGCGAAACACTTGAAACGCATTCAAACACTTGATCCTTGTTTTTGCAATACATGTCAAGTTGATACCAAAATCATATCCCCCTCTGACCTGGAAATCTTCTGCAACCCTTTCAAGTCTTGGTTGCAGGTAACTACACATCCCTCACATGCTATCAAGTGTCCATTTTTTATTGCAGTCACGTTAAAGACTGAGAACAGTTCTGCTCTGATGCTTGTACCGGCACGCCTTTTAGCCATCGGAGTGCTGAAAAGACAAAAGCAGGGCATGATTAAGTGGATGAACAGATGGACAGAACTATCAGGTCTGTATGATAGGGAAATAAATAGCGGTGGTGATGAATGCCGCCGCCTTGCCGAATGTGAATCCTTGAGCGCAGGCATCATTTCTTTTGCTGCACTCAGCAAACAATAAAATGTGAAGCCACACAAAGAGCTGGTTGGCCAAGGAAGAAATCTTTGTTATCAGCAAACTTCAGAGACAGAATAATGCTCATGCTGAGAATCTTCTATAGAACCACAGGCTGGAGCTAAAAGAAAGTATTTTGGCAATGCTTGGACCGTGCACTAAAATTAACTGGCTCTCAGGATTTGGTAAATACTCTGCATGGAGTTTGTGCTGCATTGTCAATGTGTGCAAAAAATACTACTAATAATAGGTGCTATAAAGGGAAAGGGTACAAACAAGCCTTGCTCTTCTTATTAAATATAGCATTTTAATGAGAAATAGATTATTATATGAAACATTCATTTGAAATAAGCTGATATAATGATATCAACAGAACAGCAAAAAAGTACATAGGCAAGGTATTAGGTGTAAAAATCTTCAGACATATCCATGGATACATGTAAGCAACACTGTGGTAGCATAATGCCGTACGAGTAAATGTGCTTGTTTTATGGACCTTGCAGTGGCTCAAAACTAAATTGTAATGTACAGTATGTTTTTGACAATATAAAAACAGTCATAAATTGTCATGAATCTAATTAGATACATAAGACATAGGCGCCCTGTACTTTGTGCCAATGTACTCAAATGGAGGGCTTTCATGAAGTAGTCTTTGTATTCCCTTTCAATACTGGTATATATATATTTTTTTATAATAATGTCACTGTAGCAGAGCGTTGTTACTGTAACAGAGTTAATATTTACAGATATACTGTACAACAGGGGACAAAAAAAAACATTATCCACCTTTACTTCAAGTCATCCTTTGTCTCTGTCCGGTGGTTGATATTCCCCACATGCACAAGCCTCCACGAAGGCGTAGCTCTCAGGAGGAGATGAAAAGTGTATATTTGATCGACATTAATGGTCTTAAATTCTGAAGCTAATTCAGTGTCACTCTTCTGTGTAACATCTAAAGGTTTTTCTCCAGCTCTAAATGTGTTAAAGGGATAGATAACAGGCACTTAATAATAATAATAATAATAATAATAATAATAAAATAAATTATTTGGATAGTCCAATGTTGATGCTGAACAATCAAGTCCTCTATTTACTGCATCTCTGCTGATTACACGCTTGTGGCCACCTCAGGCTTGTTATGTCAAAATCAGCTCTACGTCTGCTGAAATGAAATCTGTCAGGAGACACTGTTATCATGCAAATGTCAATGCCGTGGGTGGTAATGTATGTGCACGACTGCAATAAATCTACCAGGTTGACATTAACATGCTAGTTAGCTCAAAAGTCATAACAGACTCATTAACTAGCACAATACTGACAATATTGACTCCCACGCAGATGCACTGGTCATGATACACATTTACTGATATCCACCAGTCCAGGTACAGTCTCCTTACCTATGCAAAATGCAAAGCAAAGCCAAAAACACCTTCATGGATGCTCTTAACCTGACAAACATATAGACTGACTACAATTGTACTGTGAGATTCAGTGGACAACATAGAGCTGAGTCTGACAACCTGAACTGGCCACCACATGTGCGCTAACCCACGTATTAGAAATAAATTGGTAACCTGTTTTGCAGACGATCGAATCAGTTGAATTTGATTCGACTCGTAGTGACTCATCGTAGTTACTTAAGTGAGTGGCTAAGCTGTTACACATAAAGCACCTCTCAAGTGTTAAAAGTGAAAAAAGACTGACAGCGGTAAAATAATACATTAAGGATAATCATCGTCACACAAAGCCGGACAGATCATGACACATCGAGAGAGAAATATTTAACTGTTGAATGTGGATAAAGAAAAAAATCTGCAGCTGACAAATGTACATCAGACCAGAAACAGGCTTTGTTCCGCTTTTAGCTTAAATCGTCGCTCCTGATTTTGACCAGTTTTTAACAGGTGAATCTGTTTTTCAGCTTCAGTCATGACCCGCCATGTTTTTTCCTACATGTATTACACACCTCTGCTTACAGTTGATCCTACAAGATGAGTCTCATAACTATGAAAAACAACAACACTGACAAAATTAAACATAACAAACGACACCAAGCAAACAGACAGAAAATGACAAAAGAATTAGAAACAGTGGAAAAGTAAGACTTTTTAGATGTTATTCTAAAAGCTTGCAACTGAGCTGGCAGCAAATATGAAGTCTCCTCTTTTCTTATTTCATCATCACCTACAGCCAGAACTGATGACATGAGTGACCTTGCCTCTGTTGTTAACAAACATGCATGTAATCGACTGGACCTACACAAAGTCATGAGCAAACAGCATCAGATTACCCAAATAAAACGTGACCAACAATACATAGGTAGTGTTTCGTATTTCAGTTTGACGGGTTGAGTGTTAAACAACGTTGCAGCTCTGTTTTTTCCAGCAACATGCAAAATTAAATTTCATATCTGGAAAGAAACTTTACATGTGGTCATACAAAGCTTACAGATTAAACACTGCCCAAAATTTATTTTAAGCTTTAATATAACCTTTTTTTTTCTTCCTGTGGCACAACAGAGAAATTCAATGGCTTTACAACACGATTCTTATCCAACATTATATGTCTCTCTTGTCGTCTGTCTTTTTGCTGTGCTCTTATCTAAAAACTGAGAGAATAAAATAAAAACATACAAATGGAACACTTTTTTTTTCATGGTATGAAGTAAGTACTCTGTGGAACGGGGATGAACTTTATGTCTTACTGTATGTCTACCTCAGGGAAGTGTATGGCTTTAAGTTGTCTTGCAAATGTGCCTGAATGATGGATGTTTACACTTTGCTCTTGGTGCTGAAAAGCTCCACAAATCAGCAGTCACAACATGTACATTTTGCAAAGCTGTACAAAATAGCATTGATTGTTAAATCTTCAGACCACAATATTGCACTCACGCACCAGGAGGTACTGCCTTGTGAAAAAACACAGCTTGAATTTCAAACACGGGAAGAAGCGCTCCAAATGCAAGATTTAGCTTTAGACTGGAGTCAATCTCAAAAATGACACATTCAATTAACGAACAGCAATAAGCGTCAAGCCAAAAAAAGGTGTACGCACACTTGCACACGCGCACGCGCACATACACACACATTCACCCACATATATATGTATATATAAACAGCTGGCTTTTGTTATTTGACATGACTATCCATTACTGCCCTGCTGTGTGCCTTATGTGTCAGAACAATGACAGAGCAGTGCCTCATAACTCACAAAGAGCAATGCAGATTCGCTGTGGGTCTGAAATGTAATAAAGAGTCTATAAGTAATGTGTTGACTACTTACTCACTAGGGCTATTTAATCCTTACAATGTATAAACATTTTTAATATTAAACTGTCCGTTATGTCTGAAATATTTTGCACATTAGCTGAAATAAAAGGATATCTGGTCTGCCCTTGTGTTATGTCGTTATTCCTTTTAAAAATGTTTTCTCAGTAAAGAATGGCAGTTTCAGATATAACCTCTTGATCCCTCGGAGTAAAATCAAGGCCTCTTTTTCACCAGTACATAGATTTAATTTTTTTTTTCTCTCTCTCTCTCTTTTAAGTTCTTTTAGGGAATGACAGACATGCTGGGACAAATATGATACAGTCTTTATAGTGGTTCCATTATTCTTCTTTATCTGCCTTAAAATGCTTTTCATCACTGCTTTTTTCCTTTTTGTCTTTAAGAAGTATGCTTACAAAGTTAATATTACATCAAAAGGCAGAAAAGGTCCAAAACTGAAAAAGAGAAAACAAAAATCAAGATTAATATCCCCTCATAGTTCATTTGTCGGGTGTTTCTGTTCGCTGTCCCTATGTTAATGTTGCTTATGTTCAGCAGAGTTTAGCAGTCAGGTGATCTGATTGTTTTAGTATCTCTGTGCTGTACATGTCCAAGGCATGATTTACACGAATCATCTCGCTGTTGTTGAGCTTGAGCCTATGCTTTAGCATACAAGAGAAGAGGTCCAGCTGTGGTTTGCCAGGTGCAGATGGAGGGGCGAGGCGGTTAATCCGATCCCGAATGTCCAGTAAGAGGAGCATGATAGATGAGGATGAGTAGAACTGAGTTCCTTGCGTGTACGACTGGTTAACCTGCTGCACGGCGCTACGGAGCAGGTCGGCATTAAAGCGCAGGCTGTAGCCGAACACTTGGATGTCAGATATTTTTATGTAGATCTGGCGCTTGTTAGGGTCTGCAAGATCCACCGGGCCCTGTCCCGTGTCATTGCGTAGGCCGGTGGGGATCTTAGCGCGGCTACGCAGGTAGATGTGCACCGTCTCGAAGAAGGTCTTCCACCGGTTGCCCAGCAGGAGAGTCCAGTTGAAGCACTGGGAGTTCTGCAGTCGTACTTTTTCCCAGCGTGGGTAACCGTGTTCCCCAAAGGGCATGCTCCAGCCTTCTGAGTGGCTACCACTGAATGGGTTGACATAAACAAAGAACATGGGGTCAATGCTGCTGTTTCGCATCTGGCAGATCTTCATCGACAGACCGATTATCATGTGGAGGTAGTCCATCCGGTTTTTGTTACTTTTGAGAGTCAGGGACATGCGCTTACGCCATCGAGGGTCAAAGAAGGTCTCTAGTCTGATCTCGTTACTGATGAAAGTGGTGTGAATGTACAGTCGCGAATCCATTTTCTGCAACAGGTATTTGAGTTCCAGGTCCTGAAAGTCCAGATCAGTTTCAAAGCTGATGAACTGCTCGCTACGTTCTGAGTCCACGTTCTGGGGCTCGCAGCGGCCGCGGTACAACTTGTAGCCCTTGTTGCAGGAGCCACACTGTGAGATGTTGGCCAGGCTGCACATGGCACAGCTGTTGTTGCCGCCTATGACGCAGGGGATGGGTCGCTGGCACAGGGTGACACCTGTGTGGCACACGCATGTCCTTTGGCTCTCCAGGAAGGTCCCCCAGAAGCCGTTCTCGTTGCAGTAGAGGAAGGACTGAACCCTGTTGAGCCACTGCATCACAGACCTAGAGAGAAAGAGGAGGAAACAAATAAGAAAGGAGCATTAAAATTGGTCAGATGGAAAGTTCAAACCTTTAAGAACTAATTGTGAAGCCAATGATAAATTTTCCAGAAATATTCCAGATAAATTTTGCTTGACTTAAGACTTTCATTCATCTCTATAAATTGTAACAATGCTGTGGTTCGAATTGTTTTGAAATATTTCTCAGCTGTGTGCTAGCACTTGAAAACTGTTCAAAGCATTAACCTTTTTAACTTGTAGGGACGGTTTACGAACTACAGCCTCTTATACTTATGTCTGTTACATGAAAGTAATGACAAGAAGCAAACGAACAGATCATAAAAGTTAACATTTTATTGCAATGTTGAGTTACTTAGTCTGATATGTAATTCTTCATGAGCGGTAAATGGTTATTCAACACCAACATTTTTCTTTTGAATGCATTATGAAAAAGTTTACACCACCCCTCTAAACTGATTGAAAATTCCTTCTGATCGGGCCAGTCTCTTCTGACTGAGGTGGTCACATGAGGCATTTTCGTTTTGAATGGGATATTATTACTCAAATCTTAGGGCCCATGTAAACGCCAGGAATGACATGCTTTGTTAAATTGGTAGCAGCAACGTGTACATGAAAACCATCTAGTCAGTATAGTCAGTGAATAGGATCATTTCTTCCCTTCAATGGGGAAGAGTTGCGTTATTTCCCTGAGGTGCAAGGCATTACTTGCTATTCTTATCCTGTCTCTTCTTTTCCCCTCAGGCATCTTTCCTTGTCATCTTGACAGTACTGGAACTTCTTTTCTGACTGTAGGAGGCGAATTCTGAATCCTGATTCTTAAGAGAGGAGGGCTGGTCAAGGTTAGCTTGACATGTTAATGAACTTCAGCTTTAACTGTGATGGATGACAATGCATTCTCAGCAGGCTGGAGAGCCCTCAAGCTATACCCAAAATGAGCCCAGAACAGATCACCTACAGAGGATGATGGAGGCTCACTGTTTGATTCCACTAACTTAGGCTTCATGTTGAGTATGGGGTGAAGTCACGGTGTACAAGAAATTTCATGATCCTTCTCCTAAATATTTGGCCTTTCAAGGCCTGTATTTCAGGAATCACAAGTATCAACTTGAAGTGTACATACTCAATATTCACACATACACTTTCAGTGCATATTGTAAATAAATAGTAAACAAATTGTTGATTTAAATTACTGCTTTTAATATAAAGGTCATTTCATTAGTCCAACTATTCATATACTCTTAAAAATCCATATTTTAGCTTTTCATTAATTCATTCAAAAATGGCCTCTCAACACTGATTGGTCTCTTGTGTGGGCAGCAACAGGGGCTCTTTGATTACTATTAGAATTCTCTCAGAGGGACTCTTTTTGTACAAATAAATTCATGTTAGTGCTTAAAATAAATATACAGCTCTCCCCATTCAAATCATAAAACTTTCACAATGCTAATTCAACCACCAAGGTGGATGGAGGGTTTCATCAACCTCTCATAATTAAGCCATTAAGCCAGTCAGAGAAATTTTGAGTAATAGCAACACATAGATTTTTTTTTTAAATTTTTCAAGGAAGATAAAGATGATGAAGTGATGTGTTCTGCAAGACAACGGATTTGAAATGATGCACTCAGCTTAACCTTGTAAATACAGTCATTACTCAATAGGTGAAAAAAAGCTTTGAAAGAGTTTGAAACGTATGACAATAAATCATCAGCATACAGTCAGACTGTATAGTTTTTTTCTTTTGGGACATGATCACAAGCAGCTCAATGGCAATAAGAGAAGGAAACGGGATAAACATATCTGGGAAAACAGCCATTAAAAGAATATGTTTAGAAGCAAATCCAAACTTTAACAAGGACAAAAAGTGTGCTGTGCACATACATGATGTTCATATAACACAATGTTTTCATGAAGTCCATCTGCTTTAGAGAAATAAGCCAAAGAAGCACCATGTGGGTGAATAAGCCAGTATCTTGTTATCAGCATCTGGTCAGCTCACTCAACTCTACAATTCTGAGTATCAGGGCTTTTTCATATGGTTGCATGATAAATAGTTGGTGCAGCACCCGAATATCAATTGCCATATTAAATAGAGTACATGAAGTAGAACACATGAGATTTAATTAATGATGTCTTGTAAAACTGATATACAGTCAAGTGCTGCATATGCTGATATCAACTGTTCCAGGAATCTGTTTAATGTTTGGAACATTCAGGTCCTCCAAAAAGAAAAAAAGAAACATACTCCATATAAGTGATGAATCCTTGATGGGTTCTGAAGAATATAACTTTATCTGAAAGGATTTAAAGGTGTTATTTATCTCCTATAGATTAGCAATCCGGAGGCAGCCATTACCTTAATTTAGTATGCCTGAATTTTGCCAACTCTCACTGGCAAAATTTATGTTTTGTGTTAGTCAGAAGGTTCATCGTCTCTGGATAAAAGTAGATTGCATTCAGTCTGGAGAGGATGTATTCTCTCTATATTAAATCAGGTGAAGGAGAAATTGAATAGCGCTGATCTAATTTCAACATTTTGTGCATGACTTTGATTTTCCTCCGTGCAGTTTCTTGATTAAAGTGTTGTGTTGGATGATGATATGTCTCTGAAGATATACTTTGCATCACAGGTTTTGCGAGCAGCCAAGTAGGCAAACAAATCTGAGATAAAGCAAGAGTCAAAAGTCCCAGAACTGGTTGGACTAAACACTTGGCTGGATGGCTGGATCGCTTGATGCGTGGTACAAAGACAAAATGGCATGGAGTGAAGAGAACACTCATTAAACACACCTGGGAGGATCACAGGTGAAACCAATTAGGGCGTGGCAAGCAATCAAACAGGCGGGAAACTCACACAAAGAGAGGAAGTAAAATGAAACAAGAGAAGATGAGAGAATTTTTCAAAATAAAACAGGAAATAATGAAAAACATGACCAAGGGCAGGATGTAGCATTTTGAGTGTTCTTTCAGTGCATGTGCTTGTGGTCAATGTGGCTTTTAATGTGCTCTGCAAGCCTATCATCTGTTCGGAAGTGCCACAACCTGTTTGTATATTTATAGTTTTTGCTTGGCACCAGATTTGTTTGCAACATGACGGCATGAGTCTAAAAGCATCTGTCTCTTGCCAAACATGCAAGGGTTGGCAATCCTGAAATATGAATTACCCTCACATTTTGCTTATGTCTTCATTTTTTCCTGACCTGTGCGTTTTTCTTGTACCCCTGATCTTTCCAACGCTGCAACTCAGCTGATCACGTCACTCACTGATTTCCCCATTTGTTTGTTCCGCTGGAGACTTTTGGTATGTGCTTGTTTCCTTATGCGCGCCAGTGGTGCTGACACTGCTTTTGCCTCTTCCCGAGAGATGAAATGTCTTAATCTCCCGGTGCAGGCGCTGTATTTGTGATTTCATATCATTTTCCACTGCCTCTCTGTAGTATTGCAGCTTGGCCCAGAGTGTCTTCAGGGAGACGAGGGTATCATGTTGGCTTCCTCCAGCTTGTGTATGCTGTCTATTCCAGTATGAATATGAAAGGAGCTACCAAGCAGAGATGTGCCAGCTTATTTATTTTTTTATTTCTTTATTATTTTTTTATACCAAGTCACAGCAGGACCAACTAACCAGGCTCTATGTCTGTCTAGCTTTGGGCTCTGGCTTCTCTGGCCTTGCAAAGTCGAACTACTGAAGCACATCTTGGGAGCTTGCGTTTTACACGGCAGACATTAGTGAAACTTATATTTGTTATTATCACATTTAATTTTATTTATGATTTACACAACCTCCCAACTTTTTTGGAATCAGAGTTGCAACAAATCTATGGAGGAACCTAAGCCCATAAGTTTTATTGCTGCTGAGGTTTGAAAGCTGACGCATTGTGTATTTTTAAAGTTAATTGTTTTTTGAAATAAGAAATCAAACTTGTATATTATTTTTTACATGTATAATTTGCGAACATTACAGTTTGGCACTGGGCATCTACTTATTCAGGATATTGCAGAATACACAGTTTTTCTTTGTTTAGAAAACACAAATCTATGCCTCGTTGGAAATAGCATACCACAGAGACTGCTTTCACAGGTGCCTCAGATAATAAACTATATCCATATTATTATTTGTTCGCTATTCATTATTGCATTGGATATAGACATAGTCATAATGATCCTTCATTTGAATTTATCTGCAATAACTGTGGAAATATCCAGTGTGAGACACAGAACTAAAATATGCTTTACAATATTACTGCCTCCCTCAATAAGCTATTTGAGTGCATCATCCAGCAAGTTTTATTTTTGCCTTATTTGTTTCCATCAACACCAATGGCTTGGCTTTGATTTGCCGTAGGAAATTAAATGAAAATACGTTGGAATGGATGCTGTTTGCTTTCACGAATTCAAGAATACTTTGTGTTTGTAATTGGGCATCAAACATTGCTGCTGCCTCCTACATCATCAGAGGAGGAAAATATAATCTGTCTCTGATCAAAGAAAACAAAACAGTAAGACCAACAGATACGGTACATGAACAAAAAATAGTTTTAACAATAGAGTGAGCGTATGACCCCGAAAGGTCATGTTGGGAATTTGATCTGTAAAATTTGTTATGTTACAAATGCAATAAATGTTGTGTTCCCATGCATTAACTTTTTTACTATCCCTCCCATAGAGAAAGGCTGGGCTGTATAATGATATACTATTATGTAGTAGACCTCTGCTGGTTGTAACCTCAGGTGTAAGTCTGCATTAATGCAGCTGGATAAATAACTAGCGGAGCTGGTTGACCTCGCTCTCTCACCGGCTGCTGCTGAGGATGTTTGAGACAGGTTGTAGCTGCAACTATAGTCATGGGATAACGTACAGCACCTTTGGCAGTCATTTTGATAGCAGCTGGAGTCAAGCCCGTCCTTTGGCTGTTATGATTACTGCTTGGACACATTAGTTTATAATAGGTGTAACACTTATGTAGGGGTCATGAGTGGGCAGCAGATTGACATTGGTCGTGCTGGCTGAGCGTTGCAATGAAGCTACAGTATTCCGGAACTCCTCTGGTGTTTTGGTAACACATCTGTCTTATCTGATATAAGCACCTCAGAGCCAGTGGTCGTGTACTGTCAGAGCTCAGCCTTTTGAAAGGAGTAATGAGCAATAAATGCATAATGTAAAGTGTCATCTCTCCTTTCTGTGGTATCTGCATACTGACAGTCTGTTAATACTGGACATGCGAACTGTTTCTATGGATCAGGGGGAATGCAAAAAATATTCTGAGGGAATGCAAAGTGGTTAAAGAAACAGCATGACCTTTCATAAGAGACAGCAAATATTCTTGATGATTTCATATGACATGACAGCCACAGTATAAAAGAAGAAGGACACTTGCAGAGCACAGACCTTCACCAAGGCCAATAGTCCAAAAATGCATTAATCTTGGGATAGATTTCCAAAACTATTATAATTTGGCATTCAGATGTGAGTAAGAGCATAATTAGTTGCATGTTATGTACATTTCCATTGCCACGCCTGAGCTTGTGAAAAAAGCTTTCCTATCGCTCCATAATGATGTCATCGTAATTGTACAACTGGATATGTTTTGTCACTATTGAACTTTATTATCATCAAATGGATTTTGAGATGTATGGCTTTTACTCCACCAAGGCCAAAATTTCTGATTTCACGACAGAAAAGTGAAAAATAATGTGTGTATAAACAATTTATTTTGGATCCGCATCAACATTTAATGGGTTCTTCTTTAGCCCACGTTATTCCCTTTCACTAAGTTTCATGATAAATCGGGCCGGTAGCTATTCTATAACCCCGCTGACAAACAAAGACACCAACTGAACCAATAGCATAACCTCCTTGGTAACAAAATATAAAAATGTGGACTGTTTATGCAAAACTGTAAAAAAAAAAAAAAAAAAAAAGAAAGAAAAAGAAAAAAAAGCAGTGTCACGTCAAGATCGATAGAAATTAGGGTTAAGTAATTCATCCTATTGAGGGTACATTCATATTTGTAAATAAGCCTGACTTCGAACATGAATAATTAAAGCCAATGCATACCCTGGATGCAAATGATTTGGCTGGGAGTGATGCTACTTCATATCTGTCACTATTAATCATTTATACCAAAGACAAACTGCTATGTTCATTCTACTTGAAGCAAGCTGCTCTACTCATTACAGGAAATGAAATGGCAAATCCGATACAGTTCAGCTATAAAGTTTCCACACTGTTACTGTGAGTGTTCACAGGAGGAATTTACGATGCTTGTAATGAACGGCTGCCCCGTGGTGAGGTCAACCTAGAGAAATTATAAGGTGGTGATGTGCAATTCTAATTATGGCCTGGCCAACAATGCATCTGAAGCCTTTCATTCAATGATGTAAAAATATTGATTGACCTTATGTAATATGACTTAAAACAAAATCTTCTTCAGATATGACTTAAAACAAAACCTTTTTCAGATATAATTTGATAGCATACGTTTGCAACATCACTATTGCAATTAATAATAAGTAACTCCACATGTTTAGATCCATCATTTAATTAAGCTAAAGGCACACGAGGCACAATATGACAACATGCAAGAATTATGAGATCAAATGACACCAAAGAGGAGCTGGTTCACTGAGAATGAATCACACTCCGAATACATATTACAGTACCTTTATATTTATCTTAGCTTAGAATATACTTCTGCAGTAACAGTGTGTGCATGATCAACATGGATTATCTAGCAAGTAGTCGTTGCTCAAGTGAAACAATTATAGAAAAAAAAAAGATTGTGAGTCACTACCTTTCTTAATAAAAATCCTAGGCAACAAAGCATCACAACAGCTTTTCCTATTCTTTATCTTTCTTTCTCTTCCAGCACATTGCGAAAGACTGTGTTAGTCATGATACAACCACGGCCCTTCAGTGATGACGGTTTCACCTAACGGGAAGGTGCAATTATCCAGGTTTACTCTCATAGTTCTCTCAGTCATCTGTCTTATTGTGATTACCTTGAGTCACTGGTGATTTCATAACTCCTTAATCAGATCCATTCCTCCTTCCTCCTCTAACAGATGCACTCTCTCAACCTCTGGAGAAAGCACGACTCTAAATGTTCTAAGATGTAAAGGTTAATAAGTGAGTGAGACAGTAGAGCCCCCTGAGGAGCTGCTGTGTTTCCCACTTGTTGATCTGACACAGAGTCGTATAGTTCAGGTCATCCACTGATGGCTGAATGATTGGCAGTTCGATTCCCGGCGAGATAGACCACAAATTGCTCCTCATGGTTAGGCCTTGCACGGTAGCTCGCCCGCCATTGGAGTGTGTATGAGAACGGGTGAATGCGAAGTAAATTGTAAAGCGCTTCGGATAAAAGCGCTATAAATGCACTCCATTTACCATTTAGTGTCAAAAAACTATGGTGATTGGGTAATTGGCGATTCCACATGCATAGCTGGGGGAAAATGTCCCAGTGGGGGAGCCTGGACGGCGTTTAAACCACCGGACAAGTCAATGAATGCGATTGTGCCTGTCCAAGCGGGAGTGTGCACCGAGTAGCAGGTGGATGACAGCTCCATCCTCCCCATTGTGGGCCTAATGTATGAACTGGAGGGGATCTAAATGGTCTCTCACAAGGGATCTGGCCCGCTGTCATTTAGAACCCCGGTGTGCCCATTCTTGGCCACTGGGGCCAGGCACAATGTTTTTCACATCATCATCAGCACCCTCTGCAGTCTCACTGACAGGTTGAAGATGTGCTGGAAGGCCTCCCTTAGGTGGTTGGCACACAACTTGAAAACACTTGGGCTGATGCTTTATGGGCCTTCAGCTTTGCCTCATCCCCCTGATCAGTTGCTGTATGCTGCCCAGAGGAGAGGTGAAGGTTTGAGTCCCTGTTGGTGATGGGGGCTCTTTTCTTGAATCATGGACAAAGAGAGAGACAGGAGGATCCTAATGGGATTATACCGGCTGTACACATGCACAGAGCGAACTCACAAATCTCTTATAATACAGTTTAATAATGATACAATAATTGTTCGCTTCCATTGGACATTAACATAAGATGAAACAGGGAGTTAATGATACTTAGAATGAAATAAACCAAAATGATTTTCTGTCCAACAGTTTACACTAATATGAAAACACAGCAATAAAGCATCGTTTAGAACCCCTGTGTGAGCTATAGACCACTTATGCCTCATTCACGCATGTATGCAAAGCGCATACAGACGCGCGCCGTGGTGATGAAAACAAATAAGTCCTCCATCTGATGCAAAGCTGTCTCACACAAGCAAGCAAATAAACACGTTCCTCTTATTTCCAGTGCCATCAGGCACCCTTGATGCGCACTCCATGGAAGAGGAAGCGCACACTGCGGCTCTTTAATAACACTTCAGAACAAACCTCTGCCAGCTCTCACACACAAATGTGGGTGTGCTCCTTTTCTGTCACTGACAGTTGACAACTGTTCATTTTCAGACCACTTAAATGAATATTTTACGGATTCTGTTTCCATTTACATGGTGACATCCCCTACACAGAGCGGTTTCAGGGGTGTTTCATGTGGCAGCCAGAAACTTTGCATATTTTGCAGTGTTTTCTGATATTTGCTAGGGCGGACGGGGAAATTCCTGGCATTTCAGGCTGTGCTGACACCATGGCACAGCAGCGAGGCTCTTAAGCTGCAACTATAGTAGGTGGTGACAGATGTGTGCAATGACCTATCAAGAAAACTCCCACAGCTACATTTTCTTTTCAGACGGCAATGTGAAATACAAGAGTGAGCAAGAGTGCTTTGGGCATGTGCATGGCTCAGCACTAAGTTGACTTGATGGACAGAAACAACAGAACCATAAGTTGAAATATATAATGAATGACATCCTTACTGTGCATGCTTCAAGAAGCAACAATCAAAATAAAACCCCTACATCATCTCCGTGGAGAATTGTGGCTGAAAGATGTCACTCCTCTGTGAGATACATTTTCACATCTGCTCTTTCAGCACTTGGATATATCCAAAAATATCAGCACCAATAACGTGAGCTTTGCTTTATGTCGCTGAGTAAATCCACATCTAATTTCCATCATGATGTGGAGGTCGTATTTCTACCCACCTCTCCCTAGGCATCTGGTGGTTTGGGTTGTGGTGACAACGGATGCTGAGGCCAAAGAGCTTGCGGGCGGTGTGCTGAATCTTGAGTCGCTGGATCTCCAGGGAGCTCTGAAGGATCCTGTAGCGGACCTGAAGGTCCCAGTCGCTGCCCCAGAGGAGATGCACGCTGCTGATGGGCAGGAAGTGAGTGGAGGGCAACCTTTTCAGGAAGGACTTGAACTCATCTGGATGACAGAGAGGGATGGAGCGAGAGAGCAGATTGCAAAGCAGAGAGGGCAGGGAGAGAGAGAGTGTGGTGGCGGTGTGACAGGAAAAGTGAAAAGTGAAGAGTTAGGGAGAAGGTGTGATAAAGTAAAATGTGTAGTTGCAAAGATGCAGCCAAACCATTTGAGGATGTAATTAATTCATTTCACTCAGTTTTTCAGTCAAAATAATCAGAATAGGACACATGAAGCTGAGCAGTTTATATTCATTCTCAAACTTTGAAGAAGTAAGTTACACCAGCGTTTCCAGACTCAGCTGAAAAGTTGCTTTGTTTAACTTTGTTGACACTGCAACATTAAAAATTACATTATGTATGTATACAAACAATCTTATCTATGAACCTACTGGTGTGTTTTCAAAGCAATGCTAAGAGTGCAAACAGTATTGGTGAGCGGGTTTGCTTTACAGAAACACTCGACTCATTTATTTGTTCAATTCTAATCTAGCTAAGCATCCTGGGTAGAATGACAAACAAGCAACAGCAAGCAGCAGGCTATTTAAAGGATTCATACTGGCGAGT
Organism: Centropyge bicolor; assembly: GCA_037975185.1. Lineage (NCBI taxonomy): Eukaryota > Metazoa > Chordata > Actinopteri > Pomacanthidae > Centropyge > Centropyge bicolor. Next base: position 6,065,585 of record JBBMOC010000019.1, on the reverse strand, counting down.
GACAAAACTCTGGAATCTGTTGGTCCATCTGTAAAGTTGTCCATCTAAAATGGCTGTTTACAGTAATAAAGAGCAAAGAGACAGTGGTGATCTGTTTTGGTGCAGTTTTGGCATTTTAACACAGCAGGACACAAATCAAAGCTTCCCTCACTCTGTCAGAATGAACCTTTATTAAGTGATGAATGAAGAAACAAATGGTACTTTTTGTATTGTAGCGTTCATGTATGTTATTATCAAGCTGCTGTTTTAACCTGAACTAAATCAACTGTCACTGAAGCCTGAAGTGAACTCAAAATTAAGCCAAGGTTAAAAGTGTCAAAGTTTCAGTTTTTGCATAGGGAGGAGACATTACTTTAAGAAAGAAAGTTGCTTTCATCTGCATGACTGTTTTCAGTTTATAATGTGAGGACATATAACTACTGTCACTGCTGCAAAATCAAAAGTGGTCCATTCATTCAAAATTAAAATCGTTTGCCTGTGGTACAGTTTTGAAAGACGATCTACATTTTCAAATGTGGCAGAGGTCAACGAGCGCCCGCATTCCTAACTCGTCTCCTCCACTTTAAAATGTGGCCGGAACGTCTTTGCTTGATTGTTTTGGATTGCTTCTGTCGTGAGCATTTGCAGAGAATTGAATCCTTCGGCGCAGTAAACATCCTCTTACACTGCGCTGAAGAGCGCTGCCCAAACAAATTTGCTCCCACCGGTGCTGATGATTGTCCTCACGTCCCTCTTGCTGCCTCTGATAATTCTTGCTTGTCTCCTCAGACGGCCCGTGAGCCCGGCTCTCTGACCCATGTTTTCAACACCAGCTCCGATTTTTAGTAATAATGGGCTTGAGGATGTGACAAAAAAAGAGAAAAAACTCCGGCAGCAAACACACGAGGAGAAGGAATCTTTTTATCTGGTGTGCTAATTAAGAAAATATTGAGTCAAACGGCTCAAGAGTAGCTCATTATTATCTCCTAGAAGAAATTTAAGCACATTCCTATGAATAATAGAGTGAACATGTCTCCTTAGCGATGTCAGCCTAACACAAAGATAACCATCTCTGCTCTGGGTTTACATTTCATCTTTGTACTGTCATGGTTTCGACGACACACAGTCTAATGCATCTAATGTGTAAACTCCTGCCTGCTAAACAATATTTGGTGTGAAGGCAGAGATAACACCAATGTTCCTGGAGAGAATGCAAAGCTTCTCCGCGCTTCGACTCGTAAAAAGAACAGATCCCCATATTGAAGACATCCAAAGACCTGTACAGTAAGCCAACCCTCCCACAGACCCCTCCAAGACAGTTTGACAGCATTAACCGCAGAGTTAAGAGCTCTTTTTCAGCAACAGCCGAGAAATGTCAGAATTTCCTCCGCTCTCCTCTCAGGCATGTCAGAGCTCCCTTCCCCCTTTTTTCTTCAAAGGGGCCAGATTCCTTCTCCTCCCCTGGTTTTGAACTTGCCATATTCCTCCACCCAGTTTTCAGAGATGTCAGTTACCTCCCTCGCTCCTTTCCCTACAAAAGCCGGGTGTCTCCTGCGCCCGATATTCAAAATCGTCTGATTCCCTCACCAAATGAAAAAAGGCATTATCAAGCCGTTCCTTCCTGCCAGGTCAACAGCTGCCAAGTCCTTTCACACGAGCTTCAAAGCCATCGAGGATCCCTTCCTTGATACAGCTTCCAAAGAGTCCGCGTCGTCCCTCCAATGGCTCTTATCTCCAGTCACCCGGCATCTTATCTGGAGATTACAGCTCTTGCAATGTAACCCCACCTACTGCGCCGCGACTTCTCAATCTGCCCGGCTCCAGACATATAATGACAAATATTTCGTCGTATCTAATGTTTCCAACCTTTAGTCGCCACCGAGATTTGTGGCGTAGTTTTACGAAGCCAAAATGCTGCGAATTTGGGAAAGTGCAACCAAATCAACTAATCTAGCTGAAACTCTCGCAGATTTAGGTTCAAATGTGTTGCAGACTTGTGTTAAATCAATGTGACATCTGAACATTTTTTTTCCAAAAGGATCAGTCAATCATAGTAAATGGCTCACAGTGGGACATATGTAGAATATCGAGCTGACAGGTGCTTTTTTTTGGATAACACAGAAGTGCAGCATTGTTGGGAGTGGAAAAGAGATTATCTGTGGAAAATGGTAGATGGTGATATCGGTCATGCAAAATCGAATCACCCCTTCCTTTAAAAAGGCAACTGACAAGGCCAGAAAAAAAGGTTTCTCCCAAGAGGAAAGAGGAGTCTTTGTCGAGAAGGTGCTCTGCGTAATTGCCATCAGCAGGAGAAAGGTGTCTTGACAGGATATATCTCATTCAGCTTATCATTTCACTTAACTGATACTAAACATGGGCAGGTAAAAAAAAAAGTGACCTCAGATATAAGCACATGTTTATTTGAATAGAATTTTGGTTTTATACATTTGTAATAATGATGAATTGACTATCTTAAGAATGTAACTACTCTGCATCACTGGATGTTGAACCTGTGTTGAATGCAACCTTCCATTAAGACATATATTATTATTAGGATTATTGGTCATGTCTGCATAGTCTGAATCTATTTTCGCGATTTTAAATCTTGTGATTAAGTTTGTACAAATGTTGCCCTCTGACTCTGACAAAGGTAGTGATTCTATAATCTCCTCTTTTGGTGATTGTGTGAATTGCATCTTGTTTTCTGGGTCAGTCAAACATTTATATTCCTTTTTTTCTTTCATGCTTACTTCATTTTCAAGCGCCTCTTCACAGACGGACTGCACCCGCTGACCTCCGTGACTCACATTAACTTTCTTCTATGGTACATAAATATATTTATCTGTTGCTGGCAGGTTTTTAATGGGACACTTTTATATCATATCAATAATAGATACCCATGCTGCCTTGCGATGTAACAACTGGGCACTAGCTGTATTTTTTTTTCTTCACTGTATCCAGTATTCTGCTGCCACCCTTTGTGCCAGGATTTGCATTTAATGAAAACTGAGAAATTTGTATAGGAGAGAATATTACTTGCTATGACATTCAAACATTTGACGCCGAGCATTTGTTCCTTATGAACAACAAATCCTCAAACCTAAGTAACAAAAGAGGCTATTTTTCAGTGCATTGCAATGATGTGTTTTTGATGAGTTTTTTATTCTCACACAGGTTCAGGACTGATCACTGTGATGGTTAGAGAAATCAACATTTACCGGTTGGAGTCAAGTGAACCCTTTGGTGTCAGAATAAATAGGTTGCATTGTCACACTTTTTGCATCACTGTGAAAGTTTCCCACTACTTTCTGTGACAGGCGTGAGAAAACCTAATTTTCTATTATGTATTTAGATTTGGCCGTGAGCGAGGAAGGCCTGAGCTGCCAAATTATGAAATGTGTTCTTAAATGATTTTCCAGCAAAGAAGAAAATGGCGAGATTATGAGATTACCTTAAGTGCCTGAGCTGTGCATGTGTGCCCATTGATAATGTGCGTTTCAGAATTAAGGCGGCTAAATGCGTCAGGATTTTCTTCCTTTGCAAAATACTGAAAATACCTATGCATCTTAATCTTTAATGCAATATTTAGCACAGATGATATACTATTTTCATATTTGTCATGGTAAATAAAAGTTGGAGTTTCCAGCTTACCAGAGTTCTCAAAGTCTTTATAAGAGGCAGCCCAGGACTCAGACATCCCCAGCAGGGTGTTCTCCATAATCTGGATGTCGGTGATGGGACAGTTGCACTGGGGATACTCGTCGGCGCACTGACAGATGCACTGGTTTTCGTGGCACACATACTCCCCCTCTCCATTGCACATAATGTAGCTCAGAGCTGACTGGACAAATTTCTCCTGCAGGTATTCTGGGAAAATGACCTGAAGACCTGAAACAGAAATAAGACAGAGGTTTTTTTTAAAAAAGATAATGTATTTAAAGAGTAAGTAAAATTCAAGGGTAAAAAAAAAATACAATCTTTGTTCCATTTCCTTTGTGTTGGAAATCACTGAAGCAATGGGTGACAGAAGAAATCTGAAATGTGCAGCCTCCATGCTGTTTGTATCACACAAGTGCGGCGGCGAACAATCAACTCTGTTTTTTTTTCTCCTTGTTGTTTTTTAACAAAAGCTCAAACAAGATCTGATTAAATGAACCTGAAAAATATGCAAAGAGCCAAAAAGCACTGTGAGGTTAAAAAAAAAAAAAAAAAAAGCATTATTTTGTATGCACATTATTTTTGTGTTTAGAGTAAGAATTGAATCACATATAGTAAAACACATTTGTGAGAAAAAACAAAAGTGGACTAAAGGCTGGCGAAATGGCTGACTGCCCTCCCAAGATTGCTTTGTGTTAGAAGCACTCATTTGTTTTTCTTAGGGGCCGTGCATCAAAGCTCGACCATGTTCGACTCGAGCTGTCTGTTCTGGCGCGGGTCACTCGTGATGTGACAGTGCGTAACTGTGATTGGTGGCCGCTCTCTCGCGCTGTGTTGTTTTATTTAGCACAGAATTCCCCTTTGTTCAAACACGTGGACACTAAGTGTTACCGCTTCTATTCGCTTGTGTTTTATATTGCAAACTTTGCAGCATTCCGCTAATTAAGCACTAATGACAATAGCTGAATTTGTAATCGAGAGGCCAATTTGGGGCTGAAGCTGAAAGCACCTCTTCAGTCTCACTACTGACAAGGTGTTTATACTTTTTAGACTCGGAGCCAATTCATATCTCACCCTGGGGATCTCATAGAATTGAAGCTTGGACAGCAAATGGTAAAGCCTCTCTCTCTCTCTCTCTTCAGTCCAGGAAAATAAATCCCTAGCTCTACAAGCCACTGGATTGGAAAAGAACTAAATAGATTTTTTTTTTCTTTTCCCCCTTCCTCGTATGAAACAGCATCTTGGTGAGGCAATATTTTCTTAATAGGTTTTACTTGAGCACAAACAGTGCTTCAGCAGAAAATATGCAACCAGGAACCAGAACATAACATGTTATTGAATGATGAATGATTGCATTATTTTTTTTTTCTTCCCCCCCTCGCTCACGTATTATTTTCACCTTTGGCTGAAAATGGGAATCCATTTATGCAAAAATCAACATAACGCAGCTGGAATGAAAGGGAAAGTAAGCATATAATTTCATACTGAACACATGAATCACTTTCAGGGTGTTGTCATGGAGTCAAATGGTGTCCCTTATTATGCGTGTGCATGTGGCAATTAGCGCTCCTTATTTTCACCCACAACGTACAGCGGACTGAAAGCTTCCGGGCAAATTTAGAAGCAAATAACGGCCTTAATATGTGCCAAGATGTCGTCACTGTGACAGCCTTGGAAGAGAAGTAATACACTGTGAATTCATGCAGCAACGCCTCAGTTGTCTCTAGCTTAAAGTTGAGGTTATATGTTTCATGATCTCAGCTTCAAATACTGCGCAAACACGCGTGTTTTTCGGCATCAGTACCTTCTGCTCTTCACCTCATCAGAACCACTGCCCATCAGCGATGAAGGGAACAGAAGGAGGGAGGGACGGAGGGGAGTAAAGGGGATGGATGGATCATGTCTGACCACAAAAGAGTTGGGTTGCGCGGGGGCTTTTTCTCCATCAGGCCTGTCTGCAGCCCCTGGATCCAATATTCATTTAGCTTGATGTATTCCTGGGCTTGAAACTTTAATGTGATTTGTGGGAGAATCCAGATGGCAAGTTCACGGATCAACGCTGCTCACTGACAGTGCTGGTGCCAGCGGCCGGGTGCACAATAACACCGAGTGCCTCAGCCCTCCCTCTCTCCCTCTTCTGTCTAAGCATACCTCATACCCCCCTCCCGACCCTGCCGTCAACACACACACACACAGCCACACACTCTCTCCTTCTGATATCAATGTGTTGCTACCGGGAGATTGCACGAGGAACCGTTCGGGATGCTGACATTCAGCTCGGCGCTATCACTCTTGCGATCTCTTGTTTTCCACTCTCTCCTCCTCGCTGTCCCTTCTCCTTCCACGCCTCCCTTTCTCTCTCTACCTCTTACTCCGTCTCCGAACACATCTCCTCTGTCTTACTTCATTACACTCACTCCTACTCCCGCAACACTCATGCACATGCCCCTTGACTCGTCCCCCATCATCCTTTGGCTCTCGTTCACTCCATCAATCGCTCTCCTCATTCCTGCTTCTTCACCTTCTGCTCTCCTCTACGTTCTCCCACCGAGCACGTACATAGCCAGGTATTGGAAATTTGATGTCTTGTCCTCCCACTCCAGGCATAGAAGTGATGTCATGCAGCAAAAGTAAATCCATCAACATTTGTTAGTGCGGCGGGGGGAATGAGTAAGAGAATCGGAGCACCTCGGGCCAAAAATGAAATGAGAAACTAATCAGAGTAAAAACATTTATCTTTGTGACTTTCGTCGCTTCGCTGTGTTAGCGCGGTAACATGTGAAAGCATTGAGAATGATTGGGCTATAAAGCTACAGTTTATTGTGGCTCTCAGGCAGGTATTTGTTGAGGAAAACACTAGATATCGGAGTAGGGAGTTACACTTACCATCATTAAAGAGCTGCCGATAAAATGAATAGGGGCATATTGGAATTCCCGTGCAGCCGTTTGATAACCTCCAACTTCATGCTCTGTCAGTGCACATAATTCCCTGCAACCCCTATGCCTGGCTTGCTCTAAATAAATAGCACCTCAAAATGGCAGTTAATCTCATTGCATACATCAGAGGCTCATATATTTCCCTCACGTACGTCGGAGGATATAGGCCCCGCAAACATTCCATGAATGCTAAAAATGGAGGCTCGCTGCAACTGTGACTTTGCCTTTTCATTATGTCTCTTTTCCAGAGTGCTCTATTTTTACATGGTGATAGATGGGGAGTGTAGGCCGCAACTGAGGCTTGTAACTGCCTTGGCAAGCAGTCGCCTGCTTATTGCAATGCCACGCTCTGCCTCATAAGTTACAGTTTCATTAAAGATTAATTGACCATTGTGTGGCCGCAATTTCGCAAAATAATCATTACTTAATCCAGTGGTGCAATAAAGTGCATTACTTCAATGGGGGCATTAAATTACCATTGGAGGTTATCGTTGCAGCCATGATACAAAACCAAAGACCTCTGAACTGGAAGATTGCCTGTTTCTCTTCGGCCCAGGCCTGCCCCCAGCCCGCCTTGCTGATCCTTAGATACTCCAGAGCGAGGGGGCCTATAGCTGGGAGATTTGCTGACTCGGCCCATTTCACACGAGAGTTCCTCTTCCGCAACTAAGAGGTAAAGGTGCAGCGTAAGTAGCTATTTATCCACTTTTCATTTCTTTACATAAAGCGCTTTAGGTCTCTGACAGTGTGTGCGTTGGGCCTGACAGAGGATAACATGTTCCACTGCAGCTACTCTCAGCTCTCGGAATATGTTAGCATTTTTTAAAGTTATGAAAGAGGTGTACTTAGCATTCAAATGGATAATGTGTTGCTATGTCTGTGCTGAGTAGATTATCGCAGATTATCATAAGTGTTCTCGGCACACTCCAAGGCAGCAGTCTGTTGTTCAACTCGTACTCGAAATTCAGCTGTTATTTAAGTTTCTTTGTGTGTAGGAATAATTGATAGGCACAATTTAATCATTTCTATCTCAAACATATTTTCATGACCAGAATAATAAAAAAAAATTCTTCCTTGAATGCTCTGTTGAGGGTTTTTGGAATTTTTTTTTTTATTTTTTGGTACGCAGATGCTTAGACATGCACATATTTGAAAGAGCAAAACAAAAGGGACGTGGTAAATCCCATTTCCTAGAACATATTAACATACAAGTGCTTGAATATGCATATGTGATACACCCTGGTCTATCTGTGCAGAACAGAAAGACTTGGGAAAACACAATGCGTTTCACACAATACCCACAGTTAGCTTTGTAGAAACCTTCTTGTTCGTATTGTTAACACAAAAAGCAAGGGGAGGATGCAGGTGCAGTTATCACTGTAAAAGCATAAATTACATATAAAACTGGTCCTGGCATTCAGGGCTTTGCCGCTCCTGCCTCCTGGAAAAAAGGGGAATTGCTGAAATTGCATGTTGAAGCAATTGCTGGATTGAGGAGGAGAGGCAGTCTGGAGAGGTAGATGAGCTCTCCATGGTGCTGCCAGTCGTGTTGCCACGCTGGACTCAGACACACAAGTTGAGTCAGAGTAAAAGTTAGTGATTGCTTCTCCTATTCCTGTGTGTGTGAGATCAGAGTAAAACCAATGCAGTTTTTAGGAATAATGCCCTCAAAGCGTTGAAGGCAGCAATTTTTGTTTGCAGTATACACTCTAACACACTGAGCATTAGCTGCATTTCAGGATATGTGATGTGGTTGCCGTTGGCCGCCGGTGCACTCCGGCAGCACCGTTCAAGCTGTTCCGTCATGTGCTGCCACGTGTCCCCGCACAGCAGTAGCAGGTGGGCCTCGGCTGGTGAGATATTTGTACGAGCTCCGCACATTCGCGTGCACGAACGCGGGCACACACACCGTTGCAGGCTCTTGCAGAAATCACATGTTTTACAAGAACCCCGGAGAGGGGGGGGCGGGGGGGGCGGAGAGACATATGACAAGCTCTGACATTTCCATTTCAGCTATAAAAGATACAACTGCCCTCAAAGTGTCAACATGTGCTGTATACACGTCTCAGATCAAAAAGCCCAGATTTATCACAGAAATTACATCCAACAACCATAAATACGGAAATAATGCTAATTTCTTCGCAATCGCTTTGCACTTTGAACAATCTGCTGATTCACAAACAAACTGTTGTGGAGTTACCGAATATCGAGAGTACAAAGTGCACAAGCTTTTGAGGGTTGCTTATTTTGTTCTTGAGATATTCAGCCTTTCAAGAGGTGTGTGTGTGTGGTATGATGTTTTGTCATTATAAGAGTGTGCCTCAACTTATGGGCCACATAAACACATCTTGAATTTAAAAGTTTTTCAAAATCTAAGTAAATTTTGTGAGTCTACTGTAAATCTTTTAGTCAGTGGTAAATATATGACAATTTAATAACTGTTGTAATATTAGTTAGAATGTGTTTATGCATGCATCACTCTAATTGCATAAACACAATATAACCCACAGTTGAAGTAAAGTAGTATTTGTAAAAATCGCTCAGTACTGCAAGAGCCCTTCTAAATACAAGAGAAGAATAAAGTCAAGAAACCCCCAATCAATAGATGAAACTCAGTCTGTCAGAGAGAGAGAGAGAAAAAAGACTGAGTGGAAAACCATGGCACTTGCTGAAATGGCAGCCTGCAGCTGGCAAGGCCGAGCAAGGGGGCGGAAAAAAAAAAAAAAAAAAAGCAGGAAAGGAGATTTATGGTCATGCTGGTCCAAATGGAAACTCGCTCTTGATTGACCACTTCCAATTGAAAGCTGACCTCTGGGTCAACATGGAAAGATTTCATCAGGTACTGGGGGTTTCGCCATGTTTGGGAGCAGTGAAAAAAAATGTGTGCGGCCATCCATCTTGATGGAAATGATCCTGCGTTATCAGTTGTCCGGGCGAAAAAGGACACGTGGTCGTAAAGGGAACAGCTTGTCCAAGTGGTGGGTCCATACCTCAGACCACTTCAGTGACAACCCATGATTCCTAAATGACAATAACTTCAGTAGCATCAAATAAATATATTTTGTTTTTCAGTCTATCCAGGATTCAGAAATAAAAAATAAACAGTTAAAGACTACATTTCATCAATAAAGAAAGATGCAGCACAACTGAGGAGATGTTCAAAACTCGTGCTTGTCTAACATTTGCTCTCCATGTTGTGCACCAAAGATTTTTCCTTCAGTAAATTATTCTCTGGTAACCAAAGACATTGTGTTTACTGATATACTTTGGCGCCCAAATCAATTTTTCAACAAGTCTGTCATCAAAAACAACTTAATTGATTTGTATGTTTGTTTGTCTTCCCCCAATGTGTTTGCAGCGCTCTCACTTGAAAAGAGGGACAGGCATCGAGCGGCGGAGAAATGAGTATCTAATTCATCACTCTCCGCACGACTTGCCTACAGGGCCGGTTTAATTTATTTTCACTTCACCACTTTGAAAACTGTTGGCTCAGGCTATTCTAACATATTCATAAATCTTCCCAGATAGGCTCATGGCTCTTCCAAGATAGGCTGTTGAGGAAACCGGTGAAAAGAGAAAGAGAGAGAAAGTGTGCGGTTCGGGCGATTGAAAGGAGCAAATTAGTTTGCTTTTGTTTTGGTGCTAATTTATGACAGCCATATTGGAGGCGAATGGGTCCTTGCAAGGTAATGGCTTGTGGAGGTTCCAGGGCCTTTTATCTTTCTTTGTCCCTGTTAATATATGTAACCAATTTGCTATTTTCAAACCCCAAGTATGTTTTCTCTGTTTGTGTTACAGATCAAATTACACCAACAATATTCCAATCTCCTGCCTAATATACTTAAAGTCCCCGCTGGTTTGCTATTTAAAAAAAGAAAATACCAATTCAAACGAGGTAATCAATTATAAATACCAGCAGATGGCAGGGAATTAGGATATTAAACGAAATTAAAAATGTGACTACTTTCTCTCTACCACCTGAAACATACTGTATAATGAGACTTTTAAGTAAGCAATGAAAATCCTGACCATTTAACTACCACATGTTAATTCCCTCTTTGCTAATTCTCACCCCTCAATAAACTTTTTTTTTTTTTTTTTTTTCACTTCTACGTCCCAGTGGAGGCAGAGAGCGAGAATCCAGCCAAAACCAATATCATCAGGTTTCTAAGCTTTAGCCTGGAGAAAGGACAAACAAACAAGAGAGCAAATTAACGTGGGAGAAGAAAAGTGTATTTAAATCCCAATTGCGGTAAAGCTAAATAATGTGGATCTTTCATTGACGCTGAACTCGGGAAAATAAACAAACCGGAGTGCTTTAAAGAAAAGTCTATGAATCACTGGATGCATTAAAAATTCAAGAGTGGGTTTATGGTTTTTGGCTACATGTGCAGAATATGCTTTTGGCACAGTTTGTCATTCATAATTCAAATTAGGTCGATTATATCATGTTCAGAGACATCAACCGGCGCAAGGTTATACTGTAACTCTTGTTAGGCGACAGAGGATCAATGAGTTCCTCTTGCATGTCCACAAATAGTCTCTGCTAATAACACATCACGATGCCCTCTTGTGCTGTATTTAGCCGCCAATGGTGCTAAATACAGTAGAACCAAACCCCCTTAACAGCTGTATTAAGTGTAAGCAATGCAAAGTTTCATGTTTGACAGATCAAAGCGTTGCCAAGTCATGCATGAAATCTAATGTGAAAAAAAACTGTTCCAGCGTTATCTCCAATTCTGATGATTGTCGGGGTGGAAAGAAAAGAAGAAGGTGTTGGTTAATTTGCCAAACATTTTACAAAGCAAAAAAAAAAAAACTGCGGGAGAGAAGAGGAGCGAGTTCAGGCTTTGATAGGTAGCTCCCTTGATGTCAGAGTCCACTACAGCATCCTAATCTGAATCTAAGTGAAAGCAGGAGGAATAACCGCCGAGTGTCATATCCGCATTGTGTTATCTGTGGCTCGCAGGCCCGCCGGCTCACAAAAGAGCCGACCACGGGGGTGAGGAGGAGAGAGCGGAGTGAAAATGTCCCCTTTTGAAAATTTAAGTTATTTCGAGAGAAAACAGTCCAAAGTGTCTCCAGGAGAAATTTGACCACAACTAAAAACTCGCCAGCTTGCTTCTTTCTCGCCTCTTTAATTTAAACCAGAACAGCGTTTTAAAGCTAATTCCACCAAAGCGAATCCCTCAAAAAGCAGTAAGAAAAAAAAAATGTTTGGCTACAGGTTTGTAATCATTTTCTTGTGCATATTTTGGAACAAAGTTTTGCAGCTACGCTTACGTCCGCCTCGAGGTAGATAAAGTGCTGAGGTTCGGAGCAAAAAAAAAAAAGTGAGGGAGAAAACGGCATGATTAAAAGTTTAATTAGAAGAATGAAATGGAGTGGGTTTTCTATTACTGCATCCTTGTTGTAACTCACATGGTGCTGCATACTAATATGATCCCCTTATTTAATTCATAAGCAATTAAAATAGCTACTCCAGATTAGGGATTTTATAAGTTTATTCATTTCTAAAAGATGGAGAGGCTGCAGCAGCATTGGATTTAAGAAATTCATTAAAGATATCTTATAAAAATATAGATCGCCTGACTGTGCAGAGTGAAATCATGCTTTAGAGATGGCGAGTGACTGAATGAAAAACATGAAAAAAGAAAAGAAAAAAAATGTTTGGATTGATGAACAAGCAGAAATAAACAGTGACAAATGACAGCAACAAAAGTGGAGAGAAAATGAAGAAGCAGAAAAGACAATGGAGTGAGGGATGGATAAAGCAACATGGTCGACAAAAGGTTTCCAATTTTCGAATCACTCAAACCGAGATAGAAAAATTAGCGACGAAAATATATATTGCTCATGCTAGCTTGGCAGAAATGGCTCTGGCAGGAATTGAATTAGCTGATTCTTAACATGTGAACATATGGACGTTGGAATATTATTACTATGGACTCTATGTCTATGTTCATGCTGCTTCACTTGTGAGCTCATTGATTTGAGTTGAAACAAATAGATCTGCACCCCAAGGAGGATGTTAATGCTAGTGATCTTTTCAGCAAAACTCTCTTCTTGGATCGATTCGTTTCAAGTCCATTCTATATACCTATTTGATCCAGCGCTCATTCTATTGGTCAGTGGGATTCTTTTTTAATCTTTCCTCATTGATCTGCTCACAATGTTGAAGGCACCTGTCCTACATGTTGTGTCACTCAGAAGATGTGCAGAAGAGTTAAAAATAAAATCACCGCAGAATTAAAAATGTGCTGCTTCTTTTAACCCATAAGAACCCAGACCCATTTCACAACTTTCTGGAAAATTATGACCAAGTGGAGCACATAGAACACATTTCATTTTTAACATATTTATTCATATTATAACTTCTATATTTTTGTTCAATAAATTTGCTCAGAAGAGATTAAATGTAATGCAGGAAACTTAAATAAAGCATTCAAACTGTTAAATGGCTTTAAAATCACCTTTAATATCAAAGAACAAACTTTGCGAAATAAGCTACTTCCTTTGCTTTTGCTACAGGTCACACCACCATTTTGGGGGAGGTCATGTGACACTACTGCCACACCTGGATGTTTAGCATATGTCACTTAAGGACTTCACGAGTTAAGGTCAAGCATGAAGCTGTATAAGGAAGAGTGCAGGTGTTTGTTACACCCGTGTCACCGTGGGTTCTTCTGGTCTACCTGTGAGCCTCATGAGAACAGGTGCGCAACTCCCTACACCTCTTTATTGATTTTAAACAAGTGTGTGATTCTGCAGCTACACCTTCTAAAAGTAGAATTCAGAACGTGTTCACCATTTCTCCCTTCCCTCCCTGGTAGGGATTCAGACAGCTGGCAGTCAGTCAGACTACATTCATACTTTGTTATTCTCACTCAGCCAGCAATAGGCAGAGCTCCAGCTATATTGGCTTATCTCTCTAATTTTTGTTAGCCAGTGAATATTTTAGTTCAGATTCATTTGACAAAGTGGCCAGAGGCCGTCTGCAGCGAGAGAGCGCTCTGAAGGAGCCTCTGGCTGAAAGCTGAAATATTTGTGCTGCATTATTTTCCCTGTCCTGATAAATGAGCGGGGGGGAAAAAAATCAGAGCTTTTGGACCAATTTTGTGAGCACAGACCTTCTTTTGTGCTTTATGTCACAAATGGTTTCACTCAGCGGAGCGAAGACGACAGAGATGCACTTTTACAGCTAGATGCAATCTTGTTATTTCAAATGCTGCGAATCAACGTTTTTCCTTCTCGCGATCAAAACTACAAATCGTCTGGGTGACATGTTGCTGCTGTCCTGTGAAAATCATGTATCTAGATTTCAGATTATATGTTTTTCTGATAACCCAATGGGATTTTTTAAAATCAGTTAAAGAAGTAGGAGAATTTGCACTTTGCATTTGTCGTAAAGGAAAACATAATCCTTCAGTTTATCTGAAAAAAAAGAGAAAAAAAAAAACGAATTTCCAAATGTGGAGAAGATGTATGTTTTTCACAGTGAAGACGATTTGAATCAGTGAGCTCACTGGACAAAATGAACATAGAAATAGAGTTCATAGAGAAGTTATCAATTCAACCTCCAACCTCTTAGTGTCCACATTGTAGGAAGAAGCAAAATAAATGGAAAAGAAAACGAACCTGAAAAATATCCAAGCATTAATTTGACAAAAGAATAGAAAGAAATGAACCTTAGACATAAATCTAAGGTTTTTATTACTGGGAGATGTTTTTGTTTCCTTTGCATAATTATTGCCTGATTTTACCATATGCATACAGTTGTTTTTGAATGAGCTGATTCTTAACATGTGGACATATGGGTGTTGGAATAATATTACTATGGACTCCATATCTATGTTAAGGTGATTGCCTTTCGAGCTCACTGATTTGAGTTGAAATAAATAGATCTGCAGACTAAGAGGGATTTTAATGCTCGTGATCTTTTGAGCAAAACTCTCTTCTCGGATCTATTTGTTTCAACTCTGCAATAATTCTTTGATCCAGCGACCATCCTATTGGGTATTGGGATGTGCAGGTCCTTTTTTTTTTATCATCTTTCCTCATTGATCTGGAGAAAGTGCTCACAGTGTTGAAGGCACTTGTCCTACACAGTGTGTCACTCAGGAGATGCGCAGAATAGTTAAAAATAAAATCACTTAAGTTAAAAGTGTGCAGCTCTCTCCTCCTTCCTTTGATGCCTACCTGCGGGCCTTTACCTCACATGGATAGGTGCGCATTTCCTTTCGGTTCTTTATTGATTGAACCCACCAAACACTTAAGTAAGAGTAAACAGATCAGCGGTAGATACATGTCCATATATCTTTGCAGGTACATCTACTTTGGAGTAACCTCAAGATTTGTCTCAAACAATAATGGTCTCAGCATTATTTTGCACATAGTGTTGCCAGTGAGCCGGGATCTTCCACGTTGGCCAGATGTGACTCCTCCCTGCGGTTTAAATGCCAAAAGTTTGCATTTTAGCTAATTGCCTGGTAAAAGGTCAACAGGCATTTGAAAATTAGACACATGGAGGGTGTTCAATAGATGTGCTGAGCAATCCCGGGCCCGGCCAGTGTCTTCCTCCTCAAGGGAGAGTTTGTGAAGTTCATTTATGGCACATTGTCAAAGAACAGGACGGTGCTGTCAAAGCTGTTATTTATTTATTTTTTTTTTTTTTGGGCAACGACTGTAAAGACCGGCCAAGGGATGCAGCGAGTCTGTGTTTCGTCTGAATGAAAGGAGATCAAGCTGCTTTGGGATCCACTGTGAGGTTCAAGTTGTTCCAAATGGCTCAAGCATTTAACTTACAATTTTCTACATATCCAGTTATTCCATGTGCAAGCAGATACAGGAAAATAACATTTGAACTCATGCTACAGAAATGGTGCTTTATACCTTTATGTTGTGGAGGGTATGTATTTTTGTAACCATACAATACCTGAGCAATCACAGAGAAGATGGAGGCAACCACCTAACAATGCACTAAACTGTGGCAACAATATACTGCCGCCCTGGTGGCTTCAGGAAGCACCACAGGTATCTGGAAACATCCCAACAACTTCATCAAGAACCCTAGCAGCTATTTAGCAATGTGCAACCAAATATCCACATCTACAATCTTGCAACACCTGAGCAAACTACCTGAAGAACAAGAAAGTATCTGTCAACACTTTAGCATCTTGCGTAGCAAATCCTGACCAAACAAATGTTCAGCTGTGTTTGGACATGGCTTAGAAATTGATGCTAATAAATTTTGCTTACTCAGCAGCAATTCAAATGACCCATTACATTCTTCATTACTTTTGTAGAAAAATGATGAAATGCTAAAAAAAAAAAAGTGACTCAATTAGTAATTTAATATGCACAAACACCATATACATACATACACACAATGATTTTATCTTTCCACTGTATGTCATTAAATGCTGTGAGTAGTGATAAACACGTCAAACACCATCTCAGCCTTTCTGCCACCTGCATGTGTTTGTTGACATATAGGAAAAATGGCCGATCCACAGCCTCATGCATCTTAATATGAGTGCACAACTTTCGAAAATAGAGAACTCCAGTGATCCATAATCATATGTAATGGCTTTATATTGCACTTTCCAGTGGAGTCAGAGAGAGAAAAAAAAATAACACTACTTTGAAGCTGGCTGAATTGCCTGGGAACTCCAGAATAAATCAGAAGCATTAATCCCACCAGCATGGACAGCGGACCAGAGCCTGTGACCCGAGTGAATGAAAAGGTTTAACCCATGCCAATTTTATATGTGTGTGGAGGAGGGGGGGACAAAAACATAAATGCAGCTGGCTTGATCTGAGAGGAAATGTATGGTTCACCGAGGGACAAAATACGGTCACAACTAACCTGGAGAAGAAAACCGTGGGGTGAATTAAATGATTGGATCTCATTATAAATATATTAGAGCGGCGTAGCCCTTAAAAGCTCTTTGCTAACTACATGCCTCTCCATGCACTGTGTGAAGTGCTATGACTTTGAAGAGCGTTGATGATTGTCGAAGAAGTTACACCATCAGCTGTCTTTCTAATTAAAGGCAGAAACGATAATTGCTCTTAAAAGAAGGCGTTTTGCAGGAGAAACACTCGACGCCTCCCCTCGCCCTTCGCCCACACACAAAATGCATAAACACACACACACACACCACTATAATTTGACCTAATAGAAAACTCTAAGCCAGGAACCAATCGGAAAAGCTTTCCCATTCTTTCAGGGGTTATTATCGAGCCAAAAGAAAGAATCTTTCCCAGGCCTGTCATCTATCAATTGGGTAAAAAAAAAAATACAGTCTTCAAAGCATAAGGCTAATACATTTGATGCATGACAATAAAGCTTTTCCCAAAACCTATAGAGTCCTTTGAGTAAGTGGCAGCAGAGAACTTAAAAGTGTTTCTTTGACAAACCACTTAGCTCTCTGATTTTAGAGGACGAGTAATGATCCCTTCCTGAAAGGGAGGGGGAGGTGGGGGGGGGTGCGATTGAAAATAAGCGTCTGTGATTCTCAAACCGGTTTTAATAACCTGCGTAAACTTGAATAAATCAAAGAACCAATCACTGTATTCAAACACTTGACCACGGTTACGCGGCGTTTCATCATCCTTCCTCCCCAGGGTGACTGTCACTCCGAGCGATTCCTCCTTTTAAGCTAATCATTACGTGTCGGCGTTTAAGACAGAACTATTTTCGCTTAAAAGAACACAAGCGCTAATGAGTAAAAGTCGCTTTTTGCATCCAGCTGACGTATGATCGGCGAGTGACATGCGAGCAGATTCTCTTTCAAGTGCAGAGGAAGCCTGGTTTAAGTGTTTATATGTTGAGTACGTTCTGGAGATGGATGCTGACGGACTAAAAATAAATCAGGGTTTGACACTTATATTCATGAGCACAGCAAATACCTTGTCATCATTGTCTAATTATACACTGTGCCATGGAGAGTGCTAGCTTCTGCTCTCATGTCTGAATCGTCTGCATAGTTTGTCCAACTGTTTTAGCTTCAAGAGACATTATGTGTTGTGAACGGCATCTTTAACTAATCGAATCATAATGCCCAGAGGAGATCGAGGGGGGAAAATCTATCCCATGCATTGACATTCAACACATTTCCCTCGTCCACCAACGGCATTCCATATACGACTATAGATCTGCTTTACTTCTAGAGGTCAAAAATAGTGTTTGACCCTGCTGCCTGGTGTTGTCCAGCATGAAAAATATTGACACGCCGGCTTTGTTTACCTTGCAGATGAAGCTTGCTCTCGGGGCTCTGCAGAAGGATCGAGCTGACCGAGTCCAGATTGTCATAGCTGCTGCATCCCAGTGGCCCCGTCCGTGTCTCCGTCACCTGCGACAGAATTAAGACCGGAATGAAAAGACATGTTTTGAGAAGCGAGCGCTTGCATGTAAATGTGTTTGTGTGTGTGTGTGTGTACGTGTGTGTGTGTGTGTGTGCGTGTGTGTGTGTTAACATCTGCCTGCACGTTCACTCCTCTGATCTGACGTATTTCTCTTACACAACTCAACACTTTAAGACAACATGTGCAAAGTTATGGATTACAAGAGCCACCAGCCATTAACAGCTGGTAGTAACAGCTGCATAATGTAACAGTCATTGGGCAATTTTCTTTTTTTTTTGATTGACTCAGACATTCACATCAGTTCACCAGTATATTTAACACCCTGTGGCCCACAGACAAAGGGGAGCTTGTGCAGAGGCAGAATGTTCTTACACAAGAAATCCAACATGTCACAAGCACACGATTTCTTTCAGAGTCACTTTAAAATTGCTTTTTTGAAGGAGAAACATTCACGCCCGTTTCTCTTGAACTATGTCCTTGTCCCCGTCCAAACAATAGCACTGGGACTATGGTGGTGGGTCTCGTCATTCGCCACCATCAAAAGAAATAATGACGCTATTCAGATGTGAAGAGGCTGCGCATTTTAAAGCATTTTTGAGACTTTTGAGGAGGCTGCTCTTGAGAAGAAGGGAAAGGAGGGAAATCTCTTTTTCCAGTTGCCTTTGCTCATTAAGTTCTTCCAATAATTCCTAATAGTATCTTTTTTTTTTTTTTTACAAGGCTCCAAGAGGCCAAATGAGATCAGCAAAGGAGATTAATGGAGACACTAAACGAACCTCACTAAAAAAACCTCAAGTGTTTTTTTTTTTTGTTTTTTTTTTGCTTGCGGGTCTTTGTTGAGCACAAAAATGAAAAATGCCAATGGCAAATAGCAGAACCATAATGCATAATACACACCCAACAATTAAGACTAATGCAGTATTAGCATTATTTGACAGCTCTTTTATTTATTTTTAAGGCCAGTAATAAACACATAGCGATGACATATTGGCACCCTTTAAGCTGTTATGATTAATTTGTTAGCATAAAAATCACATTCATTTGGAGTCGTGTTTCTAGTCACCTGGTAAATATAATAATGACAGATTGGAGTTTTTAGCTGCTATTTGCTCCACTATGTTCACCAGCTAGTCAATCACTTTGTCTATCTGCAGTCTGGTGCTCGTGTTACCAAACGACTGCTCCCTGAAGCACAAAACAACACTGATGGGAGCAGTGAGCATGAATTACACTTGGGTGGTCACTATTTTTTCATATCTTGGATCTAACATGTTTGACACTGTCTAGACTACACTTTGTGTCTAGAATACAGTTTGACAAGTCTTGCTGGGTTTCAATACTTGTGGCCCAATGACTGGATTGGAAATGAATGTTCTTCTTCATGAATCTTTGCTGGAGGAGCCATTGACACATCAGTAGGCTGAATGGAGATGATGTGCAGGCAAACTGGCAGCTGAATAAAAAAATGACGCTCTCTCACCTTTATCATCGGGACTAAACCCAAAGTACCCTCAAATGGAAATTTCACTTATCCTGCAACTCACAGTCACCATCTTTCTCCGCTCAGCTGCCTGTTCCACCAGCAGAGACTGACTGCTGTGCACTGCAGTATGTCACCTCAAATCACCACCAAAACACTGTGCTGAAAGACACTATGAAGCTCCACGGAGGTGAGGGGAGCTGCACAGACAGTGGTTGTAACTACATGTGACTCACTTAATCAAAGAGCAAACAATCAAACTTAATCAAAGTAAACAACAATGACCAAACTGTTTGTAAGACATCCACCACCCATGGCCTCTGTAACTTGCACATTCTGCACGAGTGTGTGTGTGTGACTCTGATTGACAGTGTGATACCATTATTCCTGTCTTTATTGTTGATACTGCACCAGATGGTGCGCTGACAAGCAAGAAATTAGACAGATGTATATCTTACCCTTGGCATCAGGCTGTTGGGGGGAAAAATGCAAAATCATGGGGAGGCAGACAGGGACAGACTCTGTAGGAGAACTGCACCATCTCACTATTCACCGGCTTCGCTCTTGAATAAGTTTAGATAATTTCCATCGTTGTAGGATGCATGACATTCACATCACAGTGCTGTAACATAACTGCGGTATATTTTACTTTCAGGGACTAACTGAATACACCTATCAGTATGCTATAATCTGTTACTGTTGCATTGAACTGACATTCTTAATACATACATGTTAAAAGCTTGAAATGTTATAAATTCCAACATGTTCTTGGTCACTGGCACTTTGACACTTCAAACTATAACACTCACGTGCAAGTCATCAATCATAAATATGCTGTATCCAAAGAGCAATGTCCTTTTAGACTTTCAAAATAAAGCTTACTAAGAAAAACAATAAATGTGGTCAACGTTGACAAAAGGTCCGTGTTCGGTTCAGCACCAAAACTACTTGATCAGGTTATGTAAAATATCCTGGTTTATGTTTAAATATGTATGTTTGTTCTGTACATTAAATTATTTAACTTCACTTATTACATTTATTATTTCCATTTACGTTTCACACAGGTCATGAAACCCTGATGTCCTGTGTCGAAGTCCTGTATCGGACCCATCCAAACACCTCAACCTCCTACATATGTGGAGTTGACGTCACCTGACTTTGACACATCACAACATGACACTCGATAGGCGCCTCCAGAACTGATGCTATAGGGTATATAGTGACACAGTTTGAACATACGGCCACTGACCACGCTGTAAATTCATCACGACATCATGAGCTTTTAAAGAAATATTACACAATACTATTATGTCATGAGCTTTCTAAAAAATAATATGTGAAAGTCAGTTCAATGTCTTTAAGTCACCAATACTCTTTAATAAAGTTTCCCCAGTACAACATTCTTTCCTTTAAAAGACAAACTGAACTAACAGACTATAAAGTTCATTGAGTGTAGCCTGTTAACTTTTATATATAACTTTTATATATCAACTTAAGTTTACATCCCCGAGGGTTAATGCAGTCCAAATAACACTGAAGAGAATATTAAGGCTTACAAGTTACTAACTGTTAGTACGTTTACATTTTTCCAGCTGTTGTATGTAAAACATGTTTGGCTCCCTATATGAGATGGAAATACCACAATATAGAATTAATGTTCACATTGAAATATGACTTTAGGCTTGATGAATTTTAAACTTTATAGTGGAAAAATGTAAATTATTAGTACATTTAAAAATGCCACTGAGCAGTCTATTAAACATTTAGACTGTATCTGCGATGGATTTCTCCCTCTGGGCGAGGTCGGGTCAGATACAGTAAATGTCTGCAGGCTGCTGGATCTTCAAAAGATAGTATGAAAAGAAAAGTTTACTAATACAAAATAACGTTATGTTTAGCTGTGGTTTACGATATCATTCATTTTTAAGGATGGTAGACAAACATTCCTCATAACTCCTACGCACTTTTGTCCTCTTTGATTGGCACAATTTTTAACAAATCCACCTGGGTATCAAAACCAATGTTGCTAATAAACATTAATGTTCACTGCCCTCAGACTATAGAGGCCAATTTCATATTTACTCAAAAGACAATTTCCTGTTTTTAGTTTGGGTTCTCTTTATGGCTCCCCCCTAATAATTGACCAATGGGAACAATTTTAGTCAACAAAGTTTTCCTTGGTCTGAACTGGGCTCAGCAAATTTTCAGTGACCTTGACAACTTCAACCAGGACTCTGACGGGACGATGAAGACAAAGCAGGTTCAGGTGGGAGAGGCATGAAGCCAGTTTTAAGCAAGTAAGCACACATCATCCATTATATCTATAAGTCCATGAGTATTTAATTTTCTGAAGTTGGAAGCTATTCATTCCAGTCTTTTGAACAATTCAGTGTTATACTGTGATACAAAAAATTAACTGAATATGCTATATATATTATTATTATTTAAATAGCTAAATTAATATTACAAATGTTCAACGATGTTCAACTAACGCCTTGAACTTACGACTACTTGTCGTCCAGGAAAACATCAGTCTGACTGTTTAAAGGTGTTTATGTGACATTACCGATCACCTCAGAGCACTTTTCACATGACTGTCTTTTCCAAACATGTCCCCTTCTTCAGTTCCTCCCAGCCAAACATTGGACTTTGTAAATGCACTTCACAGCCTTGCATAAAGTGCACGCGCAGATTGATTACAGAGCTCGACTTGCCTATCACCCTCCGGCATCTTGATGGCTGCTGACAGTGCTCTTTTCCCTCGCTTTTTGTTGTGCTTATCGCTGAATGAATTACTTCCTTCGAAAAGGGTGGCGTCGCCTGATCCATGGTGACTGAGCAAAATGAATATCTGTCCTCTGTCGCCGACGGACATGTTCCCAGGTGGCGATGCATGAGGTAGCTCGGTGCGCATTTACATTACCGGATACGCACAAACCACACACACACACACTCTAATGGATGTGCATAAACATGAGCACAGCTTGCCACAGTCAGTTTACCATACAGTAATTTTTTTCTCCAAGAATTATTATTCCAGACTGGGAGCAGACGTACCCAGCTTTATGGATTAGAGACTGACCCTTGTAATCTGAATGACTTTAGGAGAGCAGTATGCTGCACTTGTCAGGCTCTGTCTTTTCCTTTCTCTCCAGCACGCACCATAAGAGTGCTGTGCACCAGATTAGGAAAATGGAGTATAACGTAATAAAAATACAAGGAGCAATCAAAGGACTGAAGTGGGCCGAGGGGGACTTAGAGGATTTGGATTATTAAGCAGAACACAACAGTGGAATCCCACTGGGCCCAGACTATATCACAGCCAACAGTCAGAAACCACAGTTCTGGAACATCCTCTGTAATTGTCATCTGTCATCAAGAAAATCATCTAACCAAAGTAAATAAGAGATGATGCACATGAGATCCTAAGTTTCTCCTGCTTCTGTATTTTCTTTTGGCAACCAAATGTACATGTACTATTCCCCAAGTCCCAAATGTTGGAAACTAACTTTCTCCTGTCTGTGCAAACTTCTTTGCTTTTCAAAATGCAAAATTCATCCCGGTGACACACTTAAAATGCAGCTGCTGTGCATCGAGTGCGTGCAGGCGAATATGTGGGTTCTGGATGTGTGTGTGTGTGTGGGTTCGTGTTGGGATTCAATAACGTGTCTTAAATTTCATATTAGAGTGAATGCTATATGAGCTTGTGCCTGTCGATTACATGCATAATCAATACGCCAGCCAAACATTTTGACCCGGAGCACTTTTTGGTTGCATGTTTAAATCTCAACTTATTAATGTCCTAAAATTAGAACAGAAATGTTTGGCGCTATTTGATATTGCTTCGTTAACTGGCTCTAATTAGGCACCTGCAGCAAACAACATAAAATATGTGCTGTGTACTGAGTTTATCTTCCAACTGATGCCAGCACTGCCCATGTGTTTTTAGCATATGTACGGTTGACCTCTCCAGAGCACCGGACTTTTGTAGAGCAACCAATTCAAAATCTCATTAGAATCCTGGAGTTTGACAATTTCTAGTTTCAGCAGTCAACATGGGAGGCAAGGGGTCGTAAATAATGCATGCTATTACTGCACGGAGCAATGCAAATATTCGTAGACAGAGTCGATGCAAAACAGACTTACATTATCACGGAGCGCTGCGGATTATCAGGGATAATTATTGGCCTCTCAGAGCATCAATTTGAAGATAAATGTCAGAGGACTTCCTCGTGCCTAATTAGAGTGATTGAGAAGTAGGTCATTTTCAATCAAATGAAAGGTTGTTATCAATTTCCTCCTTTCTTCCATGTTCAAATCAGTGAATGTTTCATTTACATGTTATTATTTTAAGGTGTTATGTGTCACTTGTGCACGTGTGCTTATATCCACAGATATCAATGGAAAACACAGTAAGCACACATAGACACTTTCATTTTCAATTTAATAACTTTGTACTATAATGTATGGAATTAAATCAAAAGACTCTCTATGGACTTAATCAGTATTAGCTTTACATTAGCATCGCAGCCTTGAAGAGAATGAAGAAGAAGAAGAAATCGCACGCATTACACATCACCCTTGGATGTGTATCGACCGTTTCAGTCGAGCAATAAAACCACTTTCCGCCAAGTTCATTAAAATTATCACAGCATATGGAGCTCTCATTATTTCTGTAATTCCTGGAACTTGTCATGGGAGCGGTGTGTTCTCGCTCCTGCTTTTCAAAACCACGCTGAGAGGAGTGCGTTTCTCAGAAAGCAAAAAAAAAAAAAACCTCCTTCGTCCCCAGGTTGCATTTCAACTTAAAAGGCCGGGGAGATTAAAAAAAGGGAGGTTTGAAGCTACGTGAGATAAGTAAAACAAGGGATGAAGGCAATAAGATGGGTGAGTGGGACAGGGAAGAATACTGTAAGGTTGAACTGTCTTCATTACGCATCGCCTCTGCTGAGCCCTCCTAATATGCCCATCACCTGCCATTCTCTTAATGACTTGCTATTTCTGGATACATAGAAATGAAGAGACGTGCTCCTCAGTAATTCTCCGAGCCGGGCGGTGAAAGATCTCTGAGGACACTTTTTCCTGCCTTGTTCATATCATGTTACATGTGGCTACGGTGTTGCTGAAAGTCAGCCGCTCGTGAACCATACATGTATAACATCCGTGCTTGGATGTTTTGGAAAACACAAAATATTTCTGCAAAAGCCACTTTTTATGTAACTCATCTGTTTTAGAGTATCAACTTTGGGCCTTTTCTAATTATAACCTTGGCATCCTCGAGTGTGCAACTCAAGCAACGCTGCATATAAAATCTGTCATGCTTTGCTTGTGGCGAATGCAAATTAGATGTAAACTCTCCCAAACGCGCGCACAAATCTGGGTCATATTGTATACACGTTAAATTTTCCCATACTGCCTGCGATATCAGAAATGGGATAGCGTGGCTGCGGCTGCTACACCGCCGCCGCCGCCACCGCCACCAGCAGCACTGCAGCATCATCAGGAAATATGCATATTGAACGCTGGTGTAAATCAGCCCGGAGGAGCTGTATGGATAGGTGACCTTGTGAGGGATGCATGCATACTCGCACACTCCACGCATGAACGGACACACACGCCACATTCAGACGCCGCGTATGCAGCGTGGCGTGCCAGCTCGTCTACCCTCCCCTGATCGCACTCCTTCCCGCGTAATCGCACTTTTCCTCGGGAAGACGCTCACTCGTGAAACTGACATTTTGCTTCCATTAAAACACTCCATTGGGTATCTTATTTTCATTCCTAAATGACCCTGCTTCCCCACTGGAGTCCTGGCTGGCAGCAATCAGACTCAGCCCCACAAAGACAAACAGCCACATGTCATTTATTTCTATCAGCAAGGTATGATATTGTTCACAGTGGGGAGAGAGCGCTCTTTGTATTGACTATATATTTGCTTTAGAACCCCACTGACAAACAATATACGTGGAGACATATAGACTTTATGATTGAATTAATTATTGTTCTGCTAAAGGGGAGGGGGGAAATGGTGGGAAAAGCTTCAGAGCTGTGCAGCCCAGTCGTACAGATGAGCTGGCAAAATGATGATGAACACACATTCTGACACAAGAAGGAAGAGAAATATGATTTATGAATCTGTACGGAGGGATAAAGCCTCCATGTTGAATGGGTGCTGTGATTTTTTTTTTCTCTATTTAATATAACAGCTGCAATACATTCATGGAGATAAATGATGTACAGCAGGGATCCCCCATACTGTACGATCTCATTACACTGTAACCCCAGGCCACAGTGTTCAGTACTGTGGGTCTGATGTTGCTCTGGTTTGTTTGTTCGTCTGTGCGCTCGCGTGCTGCCCTCGCTTTGAAAATGTAACACGAGAGAGACTGGATTTATTTTACAGTCGCCCCTGATTGTCACCTCTTTGTTCCATATACATTTTGCTCTGTACTTTTAACTTTTATCTTCATTAAGCAGCTGCAGCTCAGGTGCGATTTTTCAAAATGCACACAAGAGGGGAAAAGAAGAAAGACTTTTGTTTTTAGCAGGTGCATTTCTGCATAGGTGGGTCTCGGGTAAATAACAAGGCTGAGATTCTGCTGAGGGCGCCGGCGGCACAGTCGGGGATACGTCTTGGTTTTGATTAACGTTCACATGTAGGTAAGACCTCTTAAGCTGCGCCGAGGCTCAGAGAGACAGAACGGGGGTATCAAGGATGAAAGGTTTGATAAATTCAGCCAGCCGCTATGCACGTACTCTATCAGTCCACACATTTAGAGGCAAGCAATTGGATATAGTGTGCACAAAGGACACACGCAGAGAGAAAGCCGCTCCTCGCTGTTTAAAGCATATCTCGTGCTCGAGATTTTGCTTATGGCTGATTTTGATTACTAGTGAATTTTATATTATTTTGGCAATAAAATCAGAGCTACTTAGGGACCAATTTGCCCGAGCTTTTAAAAGCACTCTATAATGTGTTTTCAGTATTCAAACCCATTGCAGCTTGCACAGCATGCGCTACCTGTAGGAGTCCAATAACAATCAAACAATTGTTTCTGGCTGATGACGAGACGGCTGAGTTTATAATGAGAAAGCTTTGCATTAGGCTGCACAGATGTCTGATGTCATCAAAGACTGATTGTTCTATTTCCTGCTGGCTGCCCTGATGTTCGCACACTGCTCCGCTGCCTCATTAGTACTCTGATAATGACAGTTAATCAAATAATTCTTGAAAAATTGTACACAGCATACATTTTGTTTTGATATACTGCAGATACGCATTTCTGTCTGACTGGAATGGAATTGTGTTTGTCTTGTATACAGTATACATCTGCTCTGGAAATCACTTCATCACCTGCATCAATGTCCTTGGAGGAAAAAAAATCTGATAGCAAATGGAAGAATTTTTTTTTAGTTTCACAATGGTAGCTGTTATTTTTTGAGCATCCTTATACGTGGATGGAGACCTTATCTGGATTCAGCCAATCAAATCTTACATAGCGTCCTATCACGTAGCGCAGACGTCACACTGAGACACCAACCTGCTGCACAACAACTACAGACTCTAACTAACAAACATGACATCCTGACCTGCACCAGCTCGTTGAACGAACCACCACGCAAACTGCTGACGTCAGTTCACAGGCTCCATCGCTAATTAACTGCTCAGCTGCAGCACATTACACAGCATGTAAACAAAGCTGCCAATGTCCGTTCAGGTACCGGTGCTGTTCTCACTCTTCAGTACCACTAACAGCACGCCGTCTTCCTGTGACATGTCGGCTACTGTGCAAGTTTGTTTACTTTGCCCACGGCGGTGGCGGTTTGAGGAGCAGCAGAAAAAAAAATGAACCAGCACACAGAAAGTCGTGATGCAGCCTATGTGGCACTTTTGTTGTTTTTGTGCACATTGAGCCACTGCACAGGGAACTTTATCTTTTTTTTTTTTTAACTGTAAGAGGTGATTGCCAAGGCCCTGCAGTGTAACACCGGCACTCACCGGCAACCTAAAAGCTGCTGTCAATCAAACACAAAAACGCCACTCCACCCGACTGAGCATTTCTAAAATTTTTCCAATGAGCCTTTTCTTCCTTTAAGAATTTTGAGACATTACTTTTGAGGGCTAGAAGAAAAAACAGATACTGGAATTGACCTGAAATCAAGAAATGGTTCGAGTGTAAATCTGTGCAGTTGATTTCGGCTGTAAAAGGGATTTGGTTAGGTAACAAACTTTTGCTTGACTTCACTTTACGAAATGTCTCTTCAGATTTTGTCATACAATATATAAAGATAAGATAAACCTTTATTCGTCCCACAGTGGGGAAATTTACAAATTCCTCACATGTTATATAAGCAACCAAACCTGATGTTCCATTTCCTCAAAGCAACAGATTTGGTTACTATTTTGTTTTGCTTTCTCAGATAACTGCCATCCATCATAAGCAACAGTTCTGTGATATCAGGCCAACAGCCAAAGAAAAGTTGGCGGCAAACCATTTGGGACATTTTGTAGAAGGGAGGGAGGGGGGAAAACGTCCACCAGCTTGTCCCTGACATCTGCACAATATGCAGCCTCTTTTCTCCTCGAAATCAAACATGATTGCGGTTGGTGTATTGTGAAAAGTACTTTTCAGTCGGATTTGCTCTTTTGCTTTGTCGGCTAATGGGCGCTCCCTGGGTAACAAGGGTTTTATCAACAATGTTTTCTGACCGCATTAGTTTGCTGGATATTGACGTCCCCTCTGTTGCTGCAGACAGTGGAAGAAAAAACTTAGACAGCACAATAGATGAGCATTATGTGTGTGAGGCTGTGAAAAGGCATTGATCTGCATAAAAAAATATTTCATCAAATGTAATAATAACATTTCGATCTTGTTTTTATATGAAGTTTTTATATGAAGCCGTGTAGGTGGTTTCAGTGCTGTACAACTAGTTTGTGATGAGACTATATGACCTAAGGGCTGTAGATAATATCACTGAAAGCATAAACACTGTTGCATCAGTCATTGTGATTTGTCCACGCTGCAAAAGGTTGGACCAGTTTTGACCAATAAGTTCGAGTTTGCTTATTTAAAAGTTTGCAATGCTTGGACTTTAATTCAATATTTCAATTATATGTTCTGTACTTCCATATAAATATTGGAATACTTTATTTGTGTATATTTTACTCTATTATAGTCATTCAGGTAAGACATATCTTTTACAGAAAAAAAAATGATATGCTTATATATGATATATTACCAATCTACCCAGTAGTACATGAATTGGCTCCACATCAAAGAACATTAAAATGCTCTTAAATGGTTTTTGTTAGAGACATAATATTACACTGTAAAAGGAGCCATTCTGCTTAATGAGTACAGCTAAAGTGATACTTTAAGTACACTGTGCTTATAATTCTTCTGTACGTTTACTTAAGAAATCTTTTGAATTCAGGAGTTCTTGTAATGTATGACAGTATTGTGGGAATATGATATTTCTGCGTTTGCTCAGTGAATGATCTTCCACCAATGCAGCCGCCTCCTGCATCTATACCCCGATGTTCGCCTCGGGCTGATCATTATCGTTGCTGGAAATCTATTTTTGATGGAAGGGAACATACATATTTCAATGTATTTAGAGTCAGGGAAAAAAAAATATCAGATAATCAGCAGTTTTATTCATTGCATCAGTAGTTCTGTATTATGCCATCTGCATACATTTGCTTACTAATTTCGGGGCATTTAGAATTGGTGAATAAATGAAAGCTCGTTTCTCTTTGACCCTTGAGGGATCAAGGAAGGCAGAATATTGCCACAGTGTCATAAATATGGACAAGACCTCTTTTAAGATATTTAAGATGCTTCTTCATTATTCTTAATTTTATTGTTATTTTTGCAATGCAAGCAGTAAACACAAAAATTATGAATAAAAAATTCTTCAGAATAATTGAAATGAAATGATTTATGTGTGTGTTTACTCTCTGTTTGCAAAATGCTGCTAATAATGGGGAAAAAACTGTTAGCTGTTAAATTATCATGAATGCATTAATGAGACGAGTTCAAAGTTTCCTCAAAAAAAAAATATTATAGTGGAGCCGATTTTGAGCCTGCTTACTCACAGACAGGAAAACATCTAAAACATTTCTGCTGTATTGACACGTGTTTTTCATCCTGATTGTTAGTTTGCACTCCAAAGCAGGTCTCACAGCCATACTGAATCAATATTGGAAGAGCAAAGCCCTTGTTCTCTGTGTTTATAGATCCATGCCTTCTGCCGGACTTTGCTTTCTCTGCACATTCTGATCACTGTCTGTCTGCTGCCGACGTGACTGGAGAACTGCAATTCATGCTGCCTGTATTTATAGCCGGGAGATACGAGAAGGAGTTCGGCCTTAGACAATGTTACGTCTGACGGTTGTGGACATTTTTAGAGATTCAAAAATGAAATCAAATTGGAGGCGTTTCATATTTCCTCAAAACTTGTTGCCAAGATCTGTGGTTATTTTAAGCTCCTTCAACTCCATCATATGTGCATCGTTACATCCATTAGCTCCATGCATCTTCTTTTCTGCACAACAGGTTAGTAATTTATAACCATGCATACCCCTCTCCGGTTTTATGCTATTCAAATTATAGTATTGAGGACAGGAGAGAAGGTGCCCCCCGGACTCCCTGCCTATTAGAAAACTGTCTACTGAGATGAGAAGAGTTAATGTGATTGGCCATTACCGAAAGCTGCACCATCTCTATTCTCTGGTAATCTATTCCTGAACAATGTGTTTATGCCTCTTTCACCCTTTACCCTCTTTTCCACATTACTCTCGTGCCTGTCGTGCCCCCAAAATGCAGCAGATTCTCGGTCATATTGACGTGTGTTTGCACCCTGAAACTGTGTTCAAGTACATATTGAGCCTTTGGTGTGCTCCTCGGTTTGCTTCGCGTCAATTAGTTTGCCGTAATGTGATTAAACACACATTTATGTCGAAGCATGCATCATGTAATTTTGATAATGGGCCCCTCTACGAGACAGGAATTTAAGATTATGCAATAATTTACTCATTTTAAGGCGCTTATCATTGATTTTGTTAATCAAATTACTGCAGAGCAATTACAGTTTTCAGGGACCCTCGGGCAGTTGACCACTCTGCTAAGTCAGTAATGAAGCCTAAAACTGTGGGACTCAACATGCAGACAATCTGGAAGAACTTGAATATAATGTGAAATCAAACACTCTGCGCAGCTATTCCTACTGTACACTACTTCCTTTAGGCCTTATGTGTACACAGACATGTTTGCCGAAGACTCTTAAGCTGCTATTTTAGATGAGCAACAGACATCTATAGCGCGCTGCAAACAAGTCTTTACTAACTCGCAGAGGATGCATTGGTCTGATGGGTGAAAGACAAGCCATATTGCATGCCTGCATTCCCATTAACAAACTCACTCGCTCACAAAGCCATCCCTACCCCTCCGACACTCAGATGACGCCTCACCTCTTGACATATGTTACAGGTCCATCAGTCTTGATCAGGAGACATGCGGTCCACTCAGCTTTGCAGCAACTTTGGCTGTGTGTGTGTGTGTGTGTGTGTGTGTGTGTGTGTGCGCTCTCTCCTCTCAGCGCCTCCTGCCTTCCCCTTCATGAGAAACTGACTCAGCAGCCACTGTCAGGTCTGCTTAATTTTGTCATGGTTGACTTCCTGCTACCTGGAGTCTCATCTGCCAGAGCCCCTTAATCCACTTGTCACTCACGACAACAAAAAAGCTCGGGAAGGTGCTCCTCGAATGAAGAAAGGGAGGTGGAGCACCGGTGGGTGGATGGTGGATGATTTTTTTTGTGCAGGTGCGCGGACACAGGTGCGGCAGCTGCAAAGGCTTCAAACTTAACGGTATGGAAAAATTTCAACACTATTTCAAGACTGTACCGAGAAGAAGGTGATGAGTCTTGAAAAGAAAAATGCATCATTCTATCATGTAAGCAACTTTTTCTAAAAAAAAAAAAAAAAAAAAAATAGAATAAAAAGAGAATTAAAAAAAGACTATGAGCTGCCATGAAAGTGTATTTCAAATTAGACTGTATATAAATGGAAAATAAAACAATAAACAATTATCATAAACAATTAGCTCTAATAAATATATTTCAATCAGCACAATACAATTAAAGTACTATAAAAGTCAACAGTTAATGTATTATTAATGCCATTATGCCCATTATGTACGAAAGGTTTGCTCAACTCATACTTTTTAACAGCTGTGCAAATCACACTCACAGTAACTAAGTTTTATGTCTCATCCCCATCAATTTTAGTTAAAACAGCTGCTCTGTTCTTTGACGTCTTTTTGGTTGTTTCATTTATTTCTTCATTTATTTTGTTTATCAATGCTACTTTGGCCAAGCCGCTGGCGAGAAGGGCATCGGGCTCGTTTCATCCCTCTAACCCTGGATGGAGACATGGAAAGAGGATTGGCAGGGAATGGACAGTCCTGAGGATGTTTGGTGATGTAGAGAGCAGAGATAAGTTTAAATTAGTTTTCATGGATCCCTGTTGTCCATGTGTGTCCAATATGCCTCCAGGATACCGATGCTCCTGCTGATCCGCGCTGCAAAAACTAGCAGTTTGGTTAGAAAGCACACAATAACCGAGCGGGCTGATGTGCGCAGATGCTTTTCTTGCTGTGTTGCAAAAGCCTTGTGCTGATTGTGCATTATTTAAATAAGCATATTTCAAATAAGTGAAACTTATAAATGTAATTTCTGCTGCCCCCAGACGGTTGAATTCAATCGAATGAAAAATAAAAACAACCCACATGCAGATATGGCTGAATGATATAACTCATTAATCTCTAGCTCAGATGAGACTTTGCTGGGATTATTGCTATATTCACTTTTAAATTGCATTGATTGTGTTGATGAAGTGTTGAAAATAGCAACAATCTTGTCCTGCACCAGTGAAGTGTAATGGGACTATAAGTGCTACAGTCATAAACTATTATTATCATTATTGCAAATTCACAAATTGTGGCCTTCAGGAACCCAGAGGTATTTGAGGAGGTCGCCACATAAATTGAAAACACCTCCCATGTCATATGTTTTCAAACGGGTCTCCAGAGCCCAAAATCTCTCAGTCTGAAATCAGACTTGAGTATTAAAGTTCAGATGGTCAGACGATGCACCGCCGCAGGATGAAAGTCTCTAAGATCGTGCGATGCTCCAATTTCTCTGCCTGCTTTTTTTTTTTTTTTTCGCCTGCAATCTGGTTTCTGCTAAGAATTGTGTGATTGCAGACCCGTGGGGGAAACCGGAGAAGTCTAAATAATTATGATCACCTGGGCTTGAAATTAACACCAGCTAACTCGCTCAGTGCGGGGTAAAATGTGACTGTGGCAGGTAACGCAGTTCTACCTGCAGCTCGCTCGGCCAAGCCCCCCCCCCCCCAAATTTCCATTTAAACATAAAACCTCTCTGCTATTGAGGCTTGAAAAGTGTGTGCTTTTATGCATTCTCTCCCACCTACTTGTTTTCAAACAGAAGAAGAAATAAGCATTTTCAATTTACTGCACAGCTGTATTATTGCCCGTTCCTGAATTTTTCTGTTAAGTGTGAAGGAAAAAGTGAAGGTGAAGTGGAAAGCTTTCAACTCTTTTATCTTCAGCACGGTAATGGCTTCCTTATAGGAGAAAGTGCATGTTAAAAGAGAAATGGCATTTGCACAGTGAGGACGCTATTTTCGTCGCCATACAGCTGTAAACATATGGTTTGTTGCGTATGTGTGTTTTGACATATTTGGCATATTTGGGTGGAACAACACTAAAAATACACCGATGCCTTTCACAGTCAGTAATCAACGCTGAGCCGCTCCCGGTTAGCAGGGTCCCCTCCAACTATACTGGAAGCAGAACAGGAGCGAGCGGTCCCTGCAGACTTGTTAATCAACTTGACGTCTTCACAAAACATCCCAGAAGCGATGCTGCGCTCAGGTTCACTCAGACTTTTGTTTCCAGTTGTGGCGTACGTGTTGCCTCTGCAATAAGTGCATATGAGCAAGGTCGTAGCAGACAGGAGATGTTGTCCTGGGCCCCTGGGTGATATTATTTATTTGTTATGTATACACATGGAATTATAATGCCGCCTGTTGTTTATAGGACTGATTCACTATTAGACACTATGCGTGGCCTGATTTGTTGTGCTTCGTTTTAAGACTTTGTTTTTCTCGCAGTAAAGCTGTCTGAAGCGCTTCCATCTCAGCAAGCGTTGGCTGAAATTTATGGTTGGGGAAAGACTGAAATGTCAAATTACAAATTCTGACATTACATTTATTAGTCGATGCAGGGATCGGTTGACGAAAATATTTTGATTTGTGTGTTTGTCGTTCAATAATGTGACGACAAGGACGACTCCGGTTTGCTTGATTTAGCAAAGAGAAATTTCTCTGACGGATGAAAACGCCATTCCTTCTATATTTTGATCATTAATATTAAACATGACAGCGAATCTTTTTGGGTTTACTTAGTGAGTTTTGAAGTTCAACCTTATTCCATGCTGACACCGCCTCCCTCTTCACCTGAGACATGAATGAACATTTGGGCTAATTACTGGAACATGCTCACGAGGGAGGGGGGTTTTCCCACAACTTTGGCCTATTTGGTTTCACTTGCTGTTATTTATAATTTCGATTTTACAATTGCCGTCCCCGGGCCCCCTCGCCTCAGTCCCTGGGTGAATGAGGATGTGAATGACCACGACGGGCGAGCAGTTGCAGGCACATTTTCTTTTTTCTTTCTTTTTTTTTTTAATCAGTCATCTTATGGCAGAAACACAACAGAGAGAGACTGTCTTCAGCAAAAAACAAACAAGATAGATGATTTGTTCAGAGGCATTAATCAAATTTACGTGCCCTGTTCCTGTTTGTTGATGTTCATGGTTAACTTATTTTCAGCACCTCCTAGTGGTGAAAAAAATATAAAGCAGTTCTCATATGACCCTGATGTGTGATGAATATCCATATGGGAGGTGTGCATTGAGAAAAACATCACGTATGTGTTTACAATCATTAATGAAAGAATCATTAAAGTTTATGTCAATGTGAATTCTGACACTGATTGACTGTCCATTGAAGGAAAAAGGAATTTGATTGTGCAGGGAAACTTGTTTTAACTGTGCATATGACAATAAATGCTTCGACTTTGACTTGACTTTTCTCACATTTGCACAGTATTGCAGCAAAGCAGAGTCTTAAAGGTGGGGTCAGCGGTTCTAATCCAGTGCACTTTTTTTTTTCTTTTTTTTTTTTTTTTATCACTTTCAGCAAATATCTCCTCATTCTGTGAGTGCACTAAAAAAATACAGGCCCAGATCTGTAAATGGGAAACAAACAAAGTGGCTCAGACCAGGAGATGGGGAGAATAGGGGGCAAAGTTGGAGAGAGTCTACAACTTTTAAATGTCAATAGTCCTTCTCCAGAATCAGTGACTCCACCTTTAAGGAGGAAGGTTGACTGTGAGAAAGAGGGAGTGTGACTGAGACACAATGTGCAAGTGATCTTTACCTTCTTTTAATCATGTTTTAGTTGTAAGGGTCGTTTTGGACGGGACTCACGAGCATCTACAGTACTATGTTGTTTTCAAACTCTCATCGAGGTGGAAAAGGAAAGAAGCCATATGTGCTAAAAATCAATACTAAAAACTTTATCATTGATATACAAAATCCTGTATAATGCTGATGAATGATGGATTTATTTATTCTGAAATCCAGTTGTCATGTGCATGTGTAGAATTTGCTGTATAAATGATGCATATGACAAGAATAGTCTCCCTCAGGTAGTGCACCCCTGTTTCATCCTTCAGCAGCATCGGCATGACTCAAACACATGTTTCAATAGGCACCAACCTTGATGGCATTGGTGGATATCTGGATTTCATGCAGCTTCCTCATCGTGCCGTCGCGGTCGATGAAGTAGGACGAGGCCAGCTGATGAAGGGCTTCCACGTTCTGAGTGGCGTTGGCAAGCTTCCTGTCCAGCTTGTTTTTGGCCAGGTACATCGTCAGCGCCTCCTCTCCTACAGGTAGGACAAGGAAATGGAAACACGATGATGAGGATTATAAGTACTTAAGGCCTCGGAAGGGGGGGGAAGAAAAGTGCTTGATGTGCTTAGAGTGCTAAAAAAGCGAGTAAAGTATTTAAGGTCTCACTTGGAGAAATTACCTACATTTAAGGTGCGCTGAATAAATAATGTGAGTCTTCATTTATGAGAATTGTCCCACCCAGGATTATCTAAACTGCCAATAAGAGCTCTTAACAGGAGAGATAAGTCAGAGGTCTGAACACCGAGGCAAGCAGTTTCAGCTCGAGAAACCAGATGCCCCACTTTTCCAGGAACAGTCTCAGTATTCGCCGCTTTATCCCCAGCTGGCACCGTCCCCAGAAATGTCCCCGGATTTACCCCTATTGGGACGGCATTATTTCCATGAGAGGTCTGGTGATATAGAATTTTTACCCCAATACCACAGGAATTTTAGCCCGTGGAGAACAAATATATCACATCCGCTATCTTTTTTTTCCTGTTTTTTTCAGCCACCCCCGGATGAGAAAATTGAATACGAACACGCACAAATAGAAAATAACATTAGAGATTGCAGAGATTTAATTAGTGGAGAGAGAATTAGAAAAGATGAGTAGAGGAGCTGCTGCAGCTGATGATTAAACCATGTGGAGCTTCTACCTGTTTATTTGTATAGTAGGATTGTGTGGTATGTTCCTGGATTACCACTTTTTTTTTCTTCTGGATGACTGACTAAATTTACTCATGTGCATGGTTAAATTAAATTACTGACCCATGGCTGGAGAGGTGTTAAATCCTTTCTTTCTATTTCTAAAACTTAATACAGATAGGGTCCATTTTTGTGTTTCTAGTATTTTCAAAGATGCTTTTAAACCACAGAAGTTGTTGTCTCTGCTCGCAACACAATACGCCTGCAGCTGTGAAAAAGATGTTTCTCATCTGATCTTAGAAATTTCGTCGGTGTCCTGCTGACAAACAACCCTGATTCCAAAAAGCTGGGGTGTTGTACGAATCATAAATGTGGTAATTTGCTGATCTTTCTTGACACATACTCAATTGATAAAAAAAGCACAAAGAAAATATATTTAATGCTTGACCTCATCAGCTTCATTGATTTTTGTGAATATCTGCTTATTCTGAATTGGATACCCATTTCAAACAAGTTGTGACAGGAGCAAGAAAAGACTGTGAAAGTTGTGGACTGATCCAAAAACACCTGTTTGGATCAGTCCACAGGTAAACAGGTTCATTGGTAACAGGTGATAGTGTCATGATTGGGTATGAAAGGTTCATCCTGGAAAGACTCAGTCGTTCACAAGCGAGCATGGAGAGAGGTTCAACCCTTTGTCAAACACATGATTATATAAAGGAGATTAATACATGAGCTCAGGAACACTTTGTAAAACTGTTGCAGCTTGTTTGAAAATGGCTGTATTCTTCATTTCAACTCTTTCAGAATCGGGATTGTAACTATCTGCCAGATTTAAGGCAAACACTCCTGATGAGTCATTGTTGTTGTTGATGGGAGTGGATGTAGTTTAAAGGTAGATCTGGGTTGACCTGAAATCCTTACTCATTTTCTGAGGTTCCCACCTCTCGTGTGATGTGAATTTAAAGCCACCCGCAACTGTAACAAGGTCACAACTACTGTGAATATAAAACTGATTATGCACGAAAAAAAAAATCAGCAGGTCTCTAATCCCCCTCCATAAACGCAGTCCTGTGCCCAGAATTAAAAACCGGAGAGGTCAGAAATGAAAACATCCTCACCCTTCACCATATGTGTGTCCCGTATGTCAAGTTTGAATGTGCACAGGAAAACGAGCGGGGGAGGGGTTGCATTAAACGAAAACCGTTGACCTTTAAGTCGGCGTCTGAACACCGTGAAGGGGAAGGATGCGAACGCTTAGAGCAGCAAACAGGGCCAAATATTTACACAGCGCCAGACAATCTCTCCCATTTGCATTTGTCACGTGTGCGTTTTGTTGACACGCCACAAAAGCTTGAGCTGCCCCCCCCCCCCCCACACACACACACACACACACAATCTTTTTCATTCCTACGAGCGGAAACAGACGCGCGAAAAGCAAACAAGCAAACACCAATTCATTTCCGCGAGCTCACACAAACTTGCCTTCGAAGATTACTGTTCAAAAAAACGGGCCGACCATATGCCCCGCGACTCGCTCAAGAGCGTGTCACATATGCTCAGGTTCCCGGCCATGTGAGCGGCTGTTTCGGCCGCCGGGCGATTGCATTGGAGTTGGTCACTTAACTTGTGGGTGACCGTGACTAGGGGTGGGTAGCAGTCAGGGCCAATGTCTCATGCCTGGTTAGAGCGCGAGCACCGAGGGGACCAGGCCCCATTCTCTGACGCTACCACGCTCTCTCTCTCTCCCTCGGGGGTTTGCAAAGTTACTTACACACACTTGACTTACACTACTGCACAAGAATAATGGTCCCACATTAAGCCGCCGATATGCCTCTTTTTTTTTTTTATCTCTATTGCGACTTAGTGTGGCGTAAAGGAGGTCTTCTGTACATAAATATTTTGTGGTTATTGCTGCTGGTCAGGCGAAATCATTACCTCGGAGGCTTTAGAAAGAATTCATCTGTGTGTGCACCTCTCTGTAAGTAACACATTGTGCTGCATTATCACGGGGCACCTCGCTGGCTCGCTGCCAGAATTAATCAGCTCATGTCGAGCTTATGTGTTTACAGCTGAGAGGTATTTAAAAACAATGTAGTGTTTCACGTGTGAAAGCAGCGACTACATATGAGGGTTTTTTTTTTCTTTCGCGTGCATGCGTGTGGACGTCGACGAGGGCTGGGAGT
This sequence comes from Centropyge bicolor, assembly GCA_037975185.1. NCBI lineage: Eukaryota > Metazoa > Chordata > Actinopteri > Pomacanthidae > Centropyge > Centropyge bicolor. The sequence continues at coordinate 6,027,287 of JBBMOC010000019.1, read as the reverse complement.
TCAAGTAGGGTTTTAGAGCAATGTAATGGCTGGGAGTGCTCCATTTGGTGTTAATGGTACATATGTGGGTCACTTTATGGAGAACATTAAACTATACTGCTTTCTACACTGCAGATGAAAGAAGCTAATGGATGTTTTTTTTTGTTTGTTTTTTTTCACAATACTTTCAACAAAGCATATGGATTCGCACACAGATGCAGTCGAATGCATCAGGACTTTTGCTGCAGGAATGGACACCGTCATGATAATCAGCTCTGCATTTAGAATAAATGTATGTGTCCTCAACTCAACCCAATCTGTGTATTTCACCACAGCAGAGAGCAGCACAAGCCAACAAACAATTCATGTTTTGTCAATCAAGAACACAGGTGATAAATAATGAAAAGCCGCCGATTAATAGTCTTTTTCAAAAAACAGGTGGATAGACCTTGTAAAATAAAATACATAATGCATGCACGACGCGAGTGGAGGGAATGAACTGAACCAATTTTCTATTCAGCCCTAACTAGATTGTCCGCGCTTTATGCAAGAGATCTTCTGAAAGTGGGGCTGTTGCTTTGAGATAGCCACGCTCTCAATGCCCAATTATGCCCTTTGCTTTTTTTTTTTTTTATGTTGGCAGCAGAACAACAGCATGAAGTTTCAAGTGTCACGTGACCAAAGGTAGTTGTGACAGCGTTCACCGTCCTCCAGTACAACCACACCGGTGTTCTGCGTATAGGCTCGGGCCTCAGGCTTCAGTGACCACGAGTCATTTCAATGAACGGCTCCTTCCTCTTCAGCGCTGAACGCATCAGACTGTTGCTCTGAAAAGGTCTCTGATCCAGTCACATAGGTTGTGTATTCGCGAGTAGAGGAGCAGGGCGGCGGTCGCGGTCCCTCCCACATGTGAAATCTTGATTCGTCGACTCGTCACTCAGGAATTACACTGACGCAGCTTTTCTTGATCCGCTGTGACTTATGGTGGATAATTTTAGCTAATCTCTAAAATTGAGGTTGACGTTGCATCGTCGCCGACTTGTCTCGTCTCTTTACGTCTCACTTTAAGAGTCACAGTCGCGCCTCTTTGCCCTCTTCAACCCTACGAGCAGGACAATAACCTCTTCAAAAACGTAGTTACAGTGAATCTCATTTGTCTTTCTAAGCTTTCACAAACATTTGCATGTCTTTCCTCTCTCAGCCCCGAACGCTCTGGACCGACACAAACACCAACGTGAGACAAACAGCAACTCTCTCCCTCATAGCGGATTTCAAACATATGACAGAGCGGGAGTGACAGATGTGGAGAAATATGCCCCTTCGCAGCTTTAGAGAAATGCAAATCTGTCCTTCACACGTTTCCCAATAGCAACACCTTCCTCTAACATTTATGCACAGCCGTGGTTGTGCAGCAGCTGATCTAAAGGCCTGGACACATAGACAGGTTTGGATTCTAATGTCAATAAACACACTGCACATACAGCATTGTTCTCAGTGGCTGCAGGCGAACCAGAGATGTTAAGCGTCGATGTCAAGCTGTTTTTGATGCGTCTTCCAGTTTCGGCTTCAGAGCTTCGGTTACGTTCTGCAGCATCGACTCACGGTGTCTTTTGTTGGGGAGTCTGAGATGCGTTTCCCTCTGTTCGGGCTTCAAGTCTCCCACGCGCTGTGTGCACCCAGGATGCAGTGGGGTCACGCGCTGCACTTCGAAATACTCATCCCTTGATGCCTCCTTTAAAGGATTCACATATGCCAGGAAGTTGGCTTCAGGTGTTGTGAGGAAGTTGAGCAGAGCAGAAAAGCAGCAGGTGATTGATAATTATTTCCCCAAACATCTTCACCAGCTGCTGTCAGTCAGTTATGATAAGAGAAAGTAACTGACAATCTCCTTCCCCTTGTTCACCATATTTCCACATTTAACTCCAATGGGTAAATTTTGAATTAACATGGTTCATTTTTTTCTTTTGCAAATATCACATTTAATACTATTATAATTCATTATGTGTAAATAGATCAGATCAGAACCTATAAAATCTGATTAATCTTTTTTTAAAGTCCAACAACCACAGCACAATTAGCAATTCATTCCCTCGCTGCAACCTGGACCAAACCACTACTTCTCCCCAGGCAACAGAAAATATATAAAGCCTTTATATCCAGTAAAGACTGTCTCCGTAAATCCAGACAAAAGACAAAGGGGATTGTCACAAACAGTTTTTTTTGTGTGTGTGTCTCTGAGGACGGCGTGTTGGTGCCCACAGCTTCCAGGCACCGCAGGCACCATTGTTTTTGCCATGAACAGAAGCCAAGGGACAAAAAAAAAAACCCCAAACAAATAAATAAATAAATTGGAAAAAAAGGGGGTCACAGTCTATTTGTAGACTCTGGTAGTAATACTGAACTAAACTTAGGGCTTTAGTTTAAAAAAAAGAGAGGATGAGTTGCCTCAGGTGCAAGGAGTGAAGGAGGAGAAAAAACAGCAGTGGTCAAATAGATAATTTTGTTTTGATTTCTTGAATTATGTTTTTTGTGTGCTCTCCAGGGAAAATCAATCAAACTGGTGTTGAGATGTTTTAATCAGATACCTCAATTATTATTTTTCATTTTCCTAAAAATTTTTTTTTTTTATTGTTCACTTGAGGGAAAATCAATCAAACTGGAGTTGGATTATTCATTTTTAGAATAGTGTTTATCTGTTTTGGCAAAATAACTTTTCTTTAACTGCTGCACAACGGAGGAGGAAAGGCCCTCTCAAACTTTAACTATGACCAACTTCTATCCCTGAGCCTTACCATGTAATTTAAGTTGCCTTCATTTGACCTTAAAGGTTTTTCTCTTGTTTAGTTTTATCAAAAATGCATAATGTGCATCCAGGATACGTAACAGATGTATTGAGTGCATTGCTTCCTCAGAAAACATTTGCAAAGTTCATTTTAAATCATGCATTGTTTACATCAATGATTGCTAGTGAGCAGTCTTTGTCTCATGGCCTTTGCAGGTGCATTGATGCCTCTTTGAATGTTACCACCAAATGTCAAACAGAGGAATATCGGTGGTCATACTGGCACCAAGACTCTGCATCATTATATGTGCATCCTTGTGCATATGTTCTCAATAGCGCTACTAGTGGTCAGACACTGTCAAAGTCTTTTTTTTTTAAAAGGTCATGTGGGTCATTTCCAAACACCCTGACAATTGAAATGTTTTGTTGAATGAAATATCTGACATTGTGTTTATGTCGCTTTAGTTTATAGATAAGAAGTAAAAAAAGAAAATAAGCTATGAAGTAGAATAAAAAGTTATGATGTTATTGTCTTGATATGATATTATTGTGTTGATATGTCTCCCAGATACAGCCTTGAAGGTGGCTGTTATTTGTTTTTCCACAGCTATTTCACTCATTTCAGGAAGTGATGCGACACTTGAAGAAGATCACCACAATAAAGTGCATTTGCTGCCTTGCACAACCAGAAGGCAGCAGTTTTATTTAGTTCAGAGAAAGGGGACCTCTAATGGGGCTCTTCAGACTTGACCACTCAACTTTAAACTGCCTGTGAGAAGCAGAATTCACTTCTTTCCTCTCAAGTGTATAATGACTCTTGAGACCGCAAAGTGTAGGTGACTAAAGAGAGAATTAGCCTCTTCTTTGTACTTTATCACTCGTCTGGTGTGCACATTTATTGGTTCATATAACTGTGCTATTTAATGGGCAATCCTCGAGATTGAGAAAAGAGCGTGCTGACCCATAACTTGAAACAAAGCGGCCTCAAGGTTAAAGCTAACATGGCGACAACAGGCAGACACGGGAAGCCAGAGGTTAGAAAAATAATGAAAGGCAGGAAATGTAAAGAGCAAGAGGAAACATATAAGGTGATGCATTACGGTGAGAATAAGAAGGATGCTGTGGTTGAATCTGATACGGTAATTATTTCTGTGGCATATTTTTTTCCCCCAACTATTGTCCAATTTTAGCCACCTGGTGCATCAGTGGCGGTGGCATCCTTCCTAGCTTTGACACATCTAATTACGTTTTACCTCCGTATGATGTTTCAGTCCAATATTGTGTTTCCAATTTCCAAAATTAGTGTCTCGGCATGAATCAGCTTACAGAGCGGCTGCAGACGATATTGCAACTCTAACCCTTCACACCCGATATTCCTCTGCACAGTTACATTATTAAAGGCTGCTGTTTGACATTAAATGGTGAAAAATTTTCAAATAAAACAAGTCTCCCACTGAAATTCATTTGCCTGCTAAAGGCTTAAGCATCTGTGGTTCGAGTTGAAATATCACTGCTGACACATAAACGTTTTGTTGAATCTGTTCTGTAATATTAGACAAAAGGGCGGGACAATAAGGACAGGCTTTTTCTATAAAAACATTCTGCACATAATTGAAAGCTTCAATAGATGTCTGCCATAATCTCTACACTTTTCATCACTAACCCTGTCTTTGTTTGCTGAATGTTAAATTAAACCAGGTCAGCATTTGTTATTCCAGAATTCAAGTAGTTCCACAGTGAAGACAATGAAGCAGAAGTAGGTCTTAACGTCTTAAGATGCTTTTATTTTACATGGTAATATGTATTAAAAGTGTCGCGACTGACACAGGTGTTCCTCAGGGTTGTATCAGCAGGAGCTTGCACATCTGTGTTCAAACTGTTCTCACTCCCACCATGACGAATACAGCAGCTTGGTCAGCAGCCTTACGCTTCAAGCTATGATGCTGTAGGCAGCTCTTTAGCGCCATCTCTGGTGGTGCACCTTTTAATATTTTGACGTGCCTCCAAAGTCAGGTAGTGTAAAGCGAGAAAAGTTATACATATAGAGGGGGAAGGCGTGGTTGCATTGGCCAAACACAGGATCCAAGAAACTGGGGTTCATGTCCCAGTGGACGAAAAGTGAATGTTGACCTTTTCAACTTCTGTCTGTAAGTGAAATGACATGCTGCATGTAGCTGGGTAACTTAATGTAAGTAACTAACGCACCTTAAGCCAAAATGATCTCTGCAACTATTTCACAGCATTGACCACGTTGTTATTCTCACCAAGCTTTATTTTGAAAGTCTAGCCGAGTGTTTCTAACCAGGGCGTCCCATATTTACTATTACTAACTTGAACACAGAGCCCTGCGCTTGCAAATGCGAGCTGGAGTTGGGTGTGTAGCGTCAAGGTTTGAAGCGTAGGGCCACTGAACAGGCTGCCGTATTTGACGAGCTGGGAGTGAGAACATGCTGTTGTGTTGCACTAATGAGTCGAGTGGGAGGACGGTTCTCAGTCAATGTGCGAGACGATTGATTATTGATTATAACACTACTCCAGACCTCTTGGACTGTACAACTGAAGGCATGAAACTAAACCATCTCCTGTTGTTGGGGAACATTACCTCATGAATAATAATGAAAGAGAATGCATTTTAATATATGGAGCTTTTAATGGTTCTGCTGAATTTGTAGTCATCATATTTATAACATTGTTCCCTTCTCTTGTTTCCTCTCTCTCCTTCCCTCCTCCTTCCTTCTCCCTTCTATCGATGATATATCACTTCCTCACTTTTGACCCTCTAAACTTGTTAGTTTAACACGATACAAGTGCGAAAGCTGCTGCTGACAATGACACTGATGACGACCGGCTGCCAGACATTTTAAACACATGCAGCCATATGAATAAAGGCAACCGCGCAATGAGGTCTTCACAAGATGGAATAGTGTTAATGAGGACAGGAAAAACAGAACCAGAAAAAAAAAAAAAAAAAAAAAAAATCAGGAATATTTCTCAAAGGCATTTGATTGTGAGATTGCGCGGCGACAAACATCATTTTGCACAACTGGAACGACTACTTGGCAATGTCTCATGCATACAATTATATAATGCAGGGTTTGAGTAAAAGAGCAGATTATCTTACTAATTATATCTTTGAAATGCAATTGGCAAAGTAATCACAGTTAGCTGCCTTCATGCGTCCCTCAGAGCTCGAGATAAGATAAGAGATTTGAGGGAGAAGCCATTTATATTTAGACTTGGACAGCAGGGGTGCTTAACTTTTATTTTGGGAAGCACATTCAAAAAAATCATCCATTTGGGGCGTTTATGCTTCTCCCCTCAGTCAGCTTTTGGAAATGGGAATTTGTCGTGACGTTATAAAATATGTAACTCTAAATGCTTTATTATTGACAGAAGAAGAAAGGCCTTGAAAACAGGCTCCATTCTTTTTTTTCTGGATAAAAAATTCTGTAGCATGCCTGAAAGTATTTTTCTCCACTGTGCACCACCTGAAATGTGCTAAGTGTTCCTGTTATTCGTCTTTAATAAGTCAGCACTCGTAGATGAATCAGAGCCATAAATATGATTATCATCCTTCCCCCACTTACCTGGAAGGTGCGTGAGGACAAGTACTTACGAAGAAGACTATCTTCAGGTCAAATTCAGCATGTACATAAAAATGCAATTACCATATGTATGGCTATAATAGTCTTGGTGAATAAAATTGAAGCCGTGTTGCCAGATCCTTGTGCAGCTGCTTCAGAAGATGAATTTGTGTCCGAGTCTCCCGTCATCAGCATGTTGTTATCACATTTGCTCCATCTCGCCATAATGGGAAAAGAACATTGTGTAGATGTAAAAAGTACAACTACTAATCACATTAAGTCCAATTTGCATGTTATGTTGCTCGGGGGCCGTAAACAAGGCTGTGTGAACATTTCTTCGAGTTCTGGCCGGGTGTCAACACACATTGCGGCGTATGAAAGCTAATGCGGGGCGTTTTGTGGCTTGGAAAGCCCTTCACATCGCCTGTGGGGGAACATGTCAGTTTTGATTTTTGACTGCCATTCCACAAATGGTCAGGAGCTAAAATACTTACAGGCCATGTATGCAAAGTTAAACTTATTATGCCGCGCTTAACCTTCTACTATAATACTGTTTACGGATCAGTTGGCTAAGCCGCCGTGTTACCCTCAGTGTTCTGTGTTTTGAATTTGGCTCGTCACATTAGCATTTTCACCAGTTTTTTTTTTCTTGTGCTTGTGTTCTCTAAAATGTGACTCATCCTCTCACTTAACTTCACATTTGGTTGATGTTTTGGAATCGAGGTTGTATATTCCACAGGCTCTTGCTTCCACATCGAAGATCATGAGAGTTCACAATAGTTTTATGACGTTTCTGTATGTTTCATTTATCAAATGTGTGTTCAGTGGGTTCGAGTTTGGCGACTGCAGATAGTCCTGTCACAGCTATGATGCAAATATTGCATCACCGTCTGGCTGGAAAATCAACTTACCCCAGACAAGATGGAATCACAAGAACTTTTTAAACAATTAAAACGCCATTATTTCTTGGCAGGCTCGTGTTAGACCTTAAAACAAACCCTGACACATTTCATTTTAAGGTCCAACCTGGCCATGGCAAGAAATGCATTTTAATTGTTTAAAAGGAAGGTCTGTGATTTCTTTGAGTTCAGGAAGAGCTCCAATCCAAATGTGTTTTTTTGTGTGATGGAGTACGTGTTCAGAATAGATGCTTCCCTTTAGTCAGTGAGGAATCGATCAAAGACAAATCCACACACCTGAATTCAGCCTTTACTTTACAGAATATTTAAATGTAAGTTTTATATTCTGTTACCTTATATGACAGCTTTTAACTACACGATTACAATCAGTTTACGAATGAAAAAAAATGATTCAAATTTTGACTCTTGAATCTCAGGGTTGTTGACCAAATGCTTAGATGCACTTTGTCATCCAAAGAAATGGATTGGAAAACTCATTCATCAACGCAGCTCTGGCACAAAGCCGTCTTATAAAACGGCTCAGTACATCTACCCGTCTTTCACCGTGGTCACTTTACGTTGCCCTACTCTCGCTTTCGGAGGAAAGTCATTTGGTTTGTGAAAATGTATCCGCTCTTCTTTGTCCTGCCCTCTTGTGATGGAGCTGCAGTTTTGCTGTGGGGGAGTTTTTTTTTTTTTCAATACCCAGGAGAACGAGTTGACCCCGAACTGCTTCACTGAGCTGTTTTGACATTGTTGCAGACGGGCAGATAAATACTCCTGGACACCGTGGAGTTGCACTTTCTCAGTATAATCATATGTCATAGAAATATATGCATCTGGAGTAATGAGTCAAGAAATATTTATGAAGTCACATGTTAGAAGGGTCCTGTCTTCTTTTATAGCTGTTGCATTGATGCATTATTATGGATCTGTGCACTATATCCATGTAAATATCTAGTCTCTTATTACTGATAACTACTGTTCATTTACATCTGTCTATGCACCTGCACCTATATTTATATTATATATTTTTATATATTTATATACCCACATACTGGTACTACACTGTATTACACTGCTGACACAACCTCAGAAGCCATTGCAACGAAATTTCGTTTCCCAGTTTGCATTGCTGTGTAATTTATGAAATGAAAATAAAGGAAGTCTTAGTCTATTAATGACCAATAATTATAAATTAATGAGAAATGAATTCAATTTATAGATATTAATTATCATTTAGAAACTCAATCCATATTAATTTACAGATGCAAAAGTTCAGTATCTAATGACTTTTCTGCCTATATAGTTATTCAGCTTCTATTAATTACTTATTAACTATATTAGTTATCATTATTGTTGTTGTTGTTACACCTCCTTTTAAACACTCACATTGTATTGCAGCCTCCCTCAACCTCACCTATGAAGTCATGTAACTGACACAAGCCATGTAAGCGAACCACAACCCATATGTACAACCTGTTCATCAAGCGATCAGACGAAAACTGCTCTTACCTCCCAGGGTGGCCGAGATGAGAATGTGGGTTCCATATTTCTTGATGATGGTGTCGATGAACTGCTGAGTCGTGGGTCTGCGGCCCAGCAGGCGAACGCTGCGCTGGAACTCAGGCATGAGCGGCACCGGGTTCCGGATCAGGTCCCTCCTCTCGATCGCTGTGTTCCTCACCTTCCAACGTGCAAATTCCCTGATGGCGACAGGAAAAGCAAACCAACATTACTATATGCAACCATGCTGTCTGCAAAGTGAAATACTTTTAATTGTAGTATGGTAACATTAATTAGCCTGACTGCATCTCGTCAAATGCATTTGTGGGGAAAACACATCTGGTCTAATGTGTCAGATAATTAAGACAGTAAAAATGAGTGGAGTAGTTTTATAATTTATAAAGCAGTTCAGAGCATCCAGATCTGAAAATTCACATTAAAGTTAAACACAGTAAGACACATCTTTAAAGAGTCTGGCGATGAGGAAGATTTGCATTCTGTGTTTGCTAATTCGCTCTGACATAGATATCAAAAATCATTTTGTTTTTCTGGATGTTGTTTGACCAGTGTCCTGTGATGTTCATCTCTGATAGGCTGTGTTTTCATTTCAATTGCTCAAGGTCCTTTAGTCTGTATGATGCTCCAAGTTTAATAAAACTTTTAAATAAAACCTTTAATAAAAAAAAAAAGAGATTCTGTAAACCCAAAGTACGGCTTGCCAAACTGTGCATAATTCCACCCTTGTTGTTTTCGACTGTCGTCAAAAAACTTCACAGCGCAAAAAAATTAGAAAGCTCCAGTAAACTACTTGTGTGGATATTCATGATGTTTGCTTCTGCACCCACTGAGACACACATCAAGAAAACATTTCCAGACATTACGGGCATCTCTGTTACTCTACTGAGGGTTACAGAAAAACCAAATATCCCTGCCCTGAGGATAAAAGCACCAGGTTTTCCTCGGCTGTCTGAAATGCAAAAGAAGGCAAACTGTTATTGAGTCAGGGCTCGTGTCTAACATGTCCAGGGACTGAGAGTCAGTGATTGGGTATTCATGTTAGTAGTTTTCTTGTGTGGTAAAATTGTCAGTAGAGTAGAGGAGTTGGATATAAATTTAGATATTGTTATTGTTAGAAAACAAGCGGTTTGTAAAGGTAATTCAACACATTTGTTTTTCCTGGGGACAAGAGAAAAAGGTTGGTATCAGTTCAATCGAAATCATTTTGATGCAAATTTAATCGGAAGCTGCCATTTTCATCAGCATCTGCTCTTTCTGTCCATCACAGAAATGTTCCTATTTCCATATGTATCACGCACATTCTCAAACATGCATGTTGACCTGTCTTCAGGATTGGATGTGTGACATATGCATACACACAGATGTGCACATTCAGGCGACATAAACACACTCTCCATCGACAAAGATGGACACAAAACTAATTCTACTTAGTCTATAGACAGGGGGGAAATGTAATCTCCTAATTACTGACTGATAGTTTTAAAAGCATTTGCTCAGAATTGGGTTTAGATTGAATTTAGATATATTTAATGATACAGAGTTTAGTATATGAATGATGAGCTCAATTACAATAAGTGTTTAAGTGCAACAAAGGTTCCGTCGGATAAAGCACAAACTAAATAAAACTAATTGCAATCTGAGTTCTGTTCGATAGAGGTGTATAAATTTAATCTAAAAATCCATCAACAAACAGATGTATTAGATAAAAAGCACATAGGTTTTGACATTTTGGACATGGGTTATTACATGTATTTAAACCAGTTATATGATAAAACACAAGTATAATCTGTGTCAGATTAGGTGATTATGGAGTAAGAAATTCATTTAATGTTAACAGCAACAATGTAAACAAACAGTACTGGTGTGTATGACGCTCACTGTCTCATGTTCGTGTCTCGCTTTTTGCCATATTTATTGGAGTGCTCTGTGCTCCTATTGGTCAACGTTTGGGACACAAATTTGTTGTGGAAGGCAAAGAAAATCTACCATGCTAGCATTTGTGGGACGTCGTGAGGATGCTCAGATGTCGGCCGTCGTCCTGACACATAAACTGGATTAAACTTTCCAACCCCAAAATCCTATATCAGCCAGGTCAGACTGATATCGCTTAATCTGAGCAACTCTTAAAATGTGCAAAGGAGCTTTCACCTTGATTGCAAACAAAACAAGATACACACAAGAGGTTAAAGTGGAAAAAAAGCATTGTAGGAGTTGATTCAGCCACATACAGTAACATGCATCAAGCTGTTGTGTAACACACTGCACTAAAAAAAAAGCACCACATCATTGTAAAGATTTGTTTAAGGGATTGTTTTATGACCCGAAACTGCTGTTATCACCCTATAAAAATGAATTTTTAATCTAAAAAGTAAGTAATGTGGCTAAATGCTGAAGCCTTATAACAGCTTCATCTTAAGCTTTTCCTCCGAGTCTTTTCCTCCACCGCCCCCGAGGGCTCCTCATAATGATTGGACCATGAATAGGTGGGTCCCCTCAAATTGATCGCCGGTTCCCTCGTTTGAATTCTCTGACACGCAGTCAGCGATGTGTCAGTCTGCCCGGCTTGACGGCAGCACTTTTTAATGCTCTATTCAGCGACCTTATATTAGCATTTAAAGTTGAATTCCTCTGCGCCAGTGAAATGTTTCATGCACACAACTTCCAACATTTCAAAGGTAAAAATCTTGACAACTCTTTTAAAGAAGAGGTAATTTTACACTTTTAGTTCCATCAAAGTGCAGCAAGAAGCGAACACGTCGTCCCAGAATGACTGAATGAAGGCTTATATAATGAAAATGTCGCCTTCGAAAACCTGCGCCGCTTTTTCTTTACTCCGTCTAATCACACACATCTTGAGTAATGTTTTCTAACCGGATATCCAATAAATGCTTTGTGGCAGATTTGCAGAAGTCTTACTTTTGACAACTCTGCAATTCCTCAATGTTGCAAAGACCCGAGTTCTGGCGGGACAGGTCTCACCGCTCACGCGAGTACAAGCTGATTCAGCTTCCCCCTCCTGTTCCGTGACTTAGCTCCATCGGAGGTACACGGTTGCTGTTATTTCTGAAATCTGGAGCAAACGTTCACGCCAGCAGGGCCGAGAGAAGTCTGTCAGATTCGCAGCAGATGCACCCAAATCTCTCCCTTTTCATTCTTTGCCCATGCTCTCTCGCCGCGTCCCTCTTCCCTCACATATCAATTCATTTGCACTGAATCCTCCTCATGGCTCCATCACTGCCAATTATTACATAAAACTTTATATGGCAGCCATATGTACTTGGGCCCTTCTGCCCCAGATTAGGCATGCCGGCAGATGGAACCTGCGACATGATTCAGTGCTTTACTTCACAGCTCCAAGACCGGTTTAATGACCTATCAAAGGAAGTTAAGAGGAGATAAATGGCATTGCAGCTGCATAGGAGGAAAATGGGACCGTAGGTGATTATTGCTTTATGGTGTTCATGTAACTCGCGTGGGAGGGTGGATACATTACATATCCCTGTGTGGAAGTGTCTGTGACCTACAGAAAATACAAGATACATAAATAGAGAGCCATAAATGTGTAGTTAATTAATTTATATATTTTACTGTAAATGGCACTGACAGGCTTATACAGTATATTTGCTGAAGAACGTCACAGTGGAGCCCTATACTGCCTTTAATATATATACCTTGTTTCCACTTTCATGTATTCTTAGCAACATTTTGAACAATGATAGATGAGTTTTTCTTCTTTATAGAATCAAGCGAAGTCGGCTAATCCCCCCAGCGTCCTCATTGGGACCGCCACCACCATTTTATCTAATTCCCTTCCAGCGTTTGTCTCAGCACAGTTGGGCCAAATAGACGCGAACATCGGTTGCTATATTCATTATTGTAATCAAACAGCTAACCTCCTCATGTCATATACTGTAGATCAGAGGGAGAATGTTTTTCGCCAGAGATCAGTCGCTGTAATGAATGTACCGGTGGCTCTGACACATGTGTGCTTCTATTTCAGACCTTCATCAAGAAGCCTGAAGAAAAGTAATGTTTGCCGCACATGGATTCTGCTGTGTCCTTTAATATGTCTGCGAGGAGGAGAGGGAAGGCGAGTCTGTCAAAGTCGACACCTGAGCAATAAGGCCAGTAAAAATAGCTTTGATTTGCTTCGGATTTCTTGCACGAAACACAAAAAATGAACTGTGAACAGTGTCTTGTGTCAACGCTACTCTCAGTCCTTATTGGAGCCAAATTGCAACGAAAGCTCATGATCATACTTGAAAGTCATCTTTTTTGAGGATCAACTGGATGCAAAACGCAACGTATAACTGAGATGGCAGAAGGAAAACAAATTAAAAATTTAACAGAATGCATTAACACATTTCTGCCAGTGTCCCGGTTTTATCATTTTTGGGTTAATTGATGTTTACAAGGGGTGTAACGATTCATTCATTGCACCAGTGCATCAACTGTAAATTATGCCGATTCAACTGCATCAATGTGCTAAAAGAAATAAACAGGATGAATTACTCTGACTTCAGTAATGATCAACTCGAAATGCTTTGAACCAAACTATTTGCAAATTCAAATAGTTTATTCTGCTTTATGACCAGGAGATTAAAATATTGCTGCTAAACATTAAAGTTGTAATTCAGAAGCTTTTCATGAAATCAACCCTCATTTTTTTTTCTTTATTATTCTATTGAGTCTGCATTTTCTTCTGCAATAGCCATTAAGTGTATTTACATTTATATCATCATCATTGCCTCTCTGTGTTTTACTTATTAGTGGCAGGGTCTGCCATAACAGAATCTCCAAGCTTGGGTCAAATAAAGTACATCTATCTATCTATCTATCTATCTATCTATCTATCTATTCACAGAAAATGATGCATTTCTGTAATTTAGAGTTACTGTTTTAACTCATCAGACATCAGTCTCACTGTTTACTGTTTACAGTGTCAGACTCTTAAGAGACATGTGAGGTGGATTTTACTAAAAATGACAGGAAATTGCAATGCATTTGTCTGACTGCAAGTGTTCATCAAAAATGTTTCTGTACATGAAGCAACAGGCTGCACAACTCCACCCTCTCAGCGAGGTAACTGACTCCTTCGCTGTGTCCTGCTGTTGCGTGGAAAACTGTTCCTGCTTCTGCAGCAGGAAGTGAGATTGCTGTTTGGCTGCACTGTAAACACAATCACCGACTGGGGTGGCACAGTTGTTCTTCGGTTGTATTTTATGGCCAAAATTCCAACTTGTCGATAACTTTTTTTTCACCAGCCTGCAGCAGCACTAGTGTACGTTTAAAGGGGCATATTTTATCACTCCCACATAAAAACACAACAGTAATGAAATGTAAGACAACTCTTTCTATAAATTATACATGCTTTCAAAGTTCATTACATGCATGAATCATCGTATAAATCAGTCTAACTCTTAACAATGATGACGATGTCTTATTTGTCATAATAGTTTTTTTTTTTTTGTCAAGTATTATTTTCTGTTAGTGTAAACCTGCTCGGACTGTAATTGTCTGCACGAGCTGCAAGGTGTGATGAGTATCATGGCGCTCTCTCTAAGCTTAATGGATGGAAAGTGTGGCTCTGGCATGTCATAACACATTCCAGGCTGCGTGTTGTCTGCTTCAATTAGAGTCGGGCCGTATTGACATCCTGTGAATATTCCCCAAAGCTCTGACAGGGGCAGGAAACTGCCATCATACAGTGTGTCACCACAGGCACTTTGTTGATCCCGGCGCTAGAGACCAGATTAAAAAGAAGAAGAAAGAAAAAAAAACCTTGAGAGTGCATGACAGACATTGGAAGTGGAAGTGTGGCGGCACAGAGGAAAGAGAGGCGCAATTTGTCAAAAGAAAATCTCTAATTAATTGAGTGGGAAACTGGCTCCGCAGGACCCGCAGACAACATGTTCTTGGATGCCTCGTAAATGTCATCAGAAAACAATAAAAGCAGGAGTGTCGGTAAATCACAGAACTTGTCATAGTTGGCTTCTTGTTTACCTCTGTCCTCCTCTCGTACTGTATCAAACAGTCAGATGCAATACATATTCAGAAGGATATGTTGTTCAGTTACATCTTGACCTTTGTCAGGCTGCGGTAAAAAAAACAAAAAAACATGAATATCCGACAGAAAAAATAAAAAAAAGAGGCCGGTCTGTGCCAATTTCTCTTCACTCCAGACACAAAAAAACATTTATGATGAAACAAACCAAATAAAAATGTTACACCGCGCTATAAACATGTTAGTGGCATCAAAACACCCAGACTTTATTTGAAGCAGACGAGATGTTGTCATAAAGGGCAACAGTGTGGCACTCAACATTTTACAAGCATGATTTAAAGGACGCACCTGCTTTTGAAAAAAAAAATGATGCAAGAACAAAAAAAAAACAGGCCAGAATAAATCTTGCATGCTTTTTTAACTTGAAGTACTTTGTGTTCGTATCCTCGAATGACTGCAGACTCTTAGCCATGTAGCGTTTAATAATAAAACAGGAAGTGCAAAATGTTGCATGATGATCTAATTGATCATGATTAAAGTATATTTAACTCTCCTCCCTCCCTTCCTTCCTTCCTTCCTAGTGGAAGATAAACATTTTGGCTCATAATTACTGAATTGAAGCATTTTTCTTTTTTTTTTTTTTTTAAAAAAAAGGCAAAGACGAAATAAAATCTGTTCTTGAATTGAATCTCTGGACTGATTCAATGATACCTTATGTGCAGTACTTTCACCTTTAGTATTACTTAACATGTGTCATAAGCTCTGCAGGTACAACACAAAGTACATGAGAAGGACAGGAGAGTCAACCAATCACGTTCTGTACATTCGGCTCATAATGATCGCTTTGAAACCGACTCTCTGAGAGGTGATGATTCAATTCTGTTGTAATTTCTGTAACTGCAGTTTATGCTTATGTTGTACTCAATTACATCATAGTCGTAGTAGTAGCGTGTATTTATAGGAAGCCTGTCTGTCACAGAAAAATGTCAGTTGGTACAACGCAAAATAACCTGATTTTTGTCCTTGTTGTTTGAAAAGTGTGATATTTAGAAGGCTTTGACAACGTGACGAAACAGCAATAGCGGTTGCACACGGAGCGGCAAACTCTGAAATAACATACGAGGGCGACAAAGTCACATCTGTTTACTGACATTTTCAAAGAGCAAGGAAGGGTTTCGGCATCTGTTTGGCGTTGTTCCAACACTGTTAATTATTGATTATTTAGAAACAGACATTTAATTATCTGGAGCTCTAATCATTAACATGCCACATATTAATTGTGAAATTAATGGGTGTTTTTAAAAAAAAAAAACATTAATCATAAATTAGCAGGATAAAAGATATGAAAAAAAAATTGTTGTCGTGCAAAAAAATATCCTAAAAGGACCTTTCTTTATTTTTAGTCTCGAGGTTTTAATTTATAGATAAAGATGCAATATTCATCGTGCTGAAAGGATACAAGGATATACAAGGATACAATATTTATCCTGCTGAAGTCACACCGAATGATTAATTCAGAGTTACATTATTTTGTTCGCCCTGTTGTTCCGTTGCTTCTGTGGTAGTGTCCACTGAAAGCCTCAAACCACACATGGTAGTTCCCTCAACTTTCCTTGACATCCATCCAGTTCTGCATATCACCTTTCGCACTGTGCATGTTTCATATCTGGTGAGTCAGTCAGCTCTGCTATTCTTGCCCATATTCCCATGACGCGCATTTGAATTTGAAAAGGACTAAATCAGAGAAGGACTCGTGGATGCACACTGGATGGTTGTCATTCACGATCCTGTACCAACTTGACTTTGCATGAATGTGAAACCTGGCGCCTCGGGCGACCTGCTGGAGTCAGGATCGTGGACGGGATGCTCTCTGTGACGAGTGAAATGTAACGGACAGAAAGTAGAAATGGCAGATGCATCTAAAACAAAGCCATTAATTAGCATTTTCCAAATTTAACTGAAGATATTTTTTTTTGTTTCAGTCAGTCCACGGTGCCTGTGAAATGCAGTTTTTCTGAGCTTGTTTGCCGCCGCTGATGTGTTAGTGTTTGCACCTCCCATGGCGAGAAACAACCGACAGCATCGGTTTTCATGCTTTGATGAAGGATGAACCTTTCATTTTTTAGTAATTTGTTCCACTACTTGTTTGTCAGGGATGACTTGACTAATACTTCAATTGCCGGGTTGAAAGAGATACGACGCAAAAGACGTCTTTTTGAACTATCTGCCTTCGTCAAAATTCATTTACTCCAGAGGGGAACAGTCCATTTCCAACCACCAATCAAAGGCGTCCAAACGTCAGCTGCTGTCTATCCATCATTGGGTCTATTGTTGTAGCGTCTTACATTATTAACAAAAATCCATTGAACGTTCCATAAACATCGCTGATTGAATCTATGCCACGCTATTCTGTAACTCGGCTGACTGATAGCAGTGCACCACGAGGGCCGAAACAGAAAAATGCTGGCAAGCTGCGAGGACTGGGGGAGACTTTGATCCAATAATGGTAATTCCCCCATGAATGACTTTGTGAGGCGATTTTGTCTTCCCACACAGTATTGACTTATTCCCTTTCATTCCGTACACGGTGTTCCCACACAGAAACAGCGCGGCATCATCTCATCCACTCGGTGTATGATACGTTTACAGGGATGTAGGATGAGTGCCGTTACATCCAGGCCGTAGCTTGGCCCAGCAGGGTTTATGAATGTCCGCATGTGTCGCGTCTCAGAAGCCGCCTCCTTTAAAGAAGAACTTGTCGAGGATGCCAACGAGAGGATGATTTACATCCTGCGGTTTTTCATTTGTCCAGTTCAAGTGATTTACTGGTGATACAGTAGATGAGGGCAAACACCTGGTAAATAAAACTGCGGGCTGCCCTCGACCTTATGAGAACAGACTGCATGATTAACAAATGGCATTGATCCTGGCACATTACTGTAAGGACTGCAAAGAATATGCTGCTTCTATCCTGAATTTTTTTTTCCAAAAAGTGGAATTTATCAACTGAATTTCAAAATTTTTGGAAACAATTAGCTTAGTTGACCAATTTCTCAACACATTAGTTCTTGAAAAGCAGAATTTCTCGCAGCCTCTTGTTGAGTCAAACTTCAATTTCTGTGTAACTGAATTCATCAATTTGCATTATCTTGCTCTAAATATCAATCTGTGGATGACTGAGGTTTTTTGTACAAAACACATCTAACATGTCATTTATATGGTTTTGTGTAATATACAGTTAGGCCGCTTGCTTTCTGTAGGTAATTACACAAAAGACAAACCAGAGTCAGAAAACTTTACGTCAGATTAAATTCACATTCCGTGCAGCATTTTCCAAACCCGATCATCAGACAGAGTTGCCATTTCATTTCAATGTTCATTCAGCGTGACATTGCTTTTATGTCAGTCAGTTTCTTGTTTGGAGTAGGAAGGATATGATATTTTGTTTTGCCCTAACAAATCAATAGCAAATGAAGCCTGTGCCCCGCTGACATCATTTTTGGCTGACATTGTAGTTGCAGTAGATTTTTCACAGTAACCAGAGAAATATATTTAATTGAGATTATTTGAGGTTATTCAAATGAACCTGTTTAGCTGTGGAGTGATCCAAACAGGTGTTTTTCTTTCACAGTCTTTTTGTTGCTCCTGTCTCAACTTGTTTGAAACGTGTTGCTGCCATCAAATTCAGAATAAGCAAGATGAAGCTGATAAGGTCAAACATTAATTATCTTTGCACTGTTTTCGATTAAGTATATGTCAAAAAAAAAAGGTGAACATATTCTCATGTTTTATTTATGTTTTACCCAACATCCCAATGTTTTTGGAATTGGGGTCAGAGGCCAACATTTTCTATCACACCATGTTTTAGGTCAATGCTCTGTCTTGTTATTGTTCTGATCCAGTAGGCCAAATTAGAAAAGTAAGAAAATCGTGTTTGACAATCAAAGTGATTTTTTTTTTCTCTATCATCTGAAACAAATAGGCAACCGGACTACCCTCATCATCAATGCATTACATGCTGCAGATCTACATGTCTATGTTCCTTTGGGGGGCAGGATTCACCGTTATTTCTTCAGGGAGGCTCCACCCCATAATCTGAAACCTTATAGTCTCAGTTCCTGCACTGCCACAGCATCATGCAGCAGCTTGACAGAATGAAAAGGCGGGAGGGGGGGAGAAAAGAAAAAAAATAAAACAGGCCTTTCATGGTAATAAGGAGGCAAAGCCCAGTAATAAATCAAACAGACAGAGATACAATTGAAATCCTGTATGAATTTCAACCACCAAGAACCATTCAAAATATTATAGAAAAGAAATTTAATCCTATGCTCCAGTGCACAGCGAAGGGCTACGCAGAAAAGGGGGTGGGATATTATTTTTGGTGGGCTGAACTGTTTGCTTGTGCTTGCTTTATTTATTCTCACTTCAATACCGGCATGGTCCAGATTTCTAAACGCAGCAGTGTAAATAGTGCAGGAAATCGCAAGGGCTATTTTCAAATTCTGTTATAGTGCTTCTAAAAAAAAAAAAGACAAGGAGATAGCATCAGCAGAGAGGCCATGTAAAAATATCCAAGTGACTGTTTCGAGCTAATGGGTTTAGATAAAATTAGGTGCATGTTAGCAGTAAATCGCTTTAGACTCACTGTCAATGTTCCTGCATGTCCATCAAGTTAATGGCGATACTGTATTCACTGTCTAACTTTTTTTTTTCATCAGGTATAGAAACATTCATTATAT
The DNA here is from genome assembly GCA_037975185.1 of Centropyge bicolor. Lineage (NCBI taxonomy): Eukaryota > Metazoa > Chordata > Actinopteri > Pomacanthidae > Centropyge > Centropyge bicolor. The sequence continues at coordinate 6,007,776 of JBBMOC010000019.1, read as the reverse complement.
GCACTTTAAATATCTGATCTAGCACAGAAAGACTTCTTATGTTTGAGATTTTAGTTTCAAGGCATTTTAAGTACTAACTATCAGATGGGCTGGATTCTTCCCCATAATATTGTTGCTCATCCTGCCAGAATGATGAAGCAAGGAATACAGCAAAAATGGCCTTTTCCTCCCTTAACCCTTGTTTCACAAATTGCAAGAACATCTTTTCCAAGTCGTGATGCATGCAACACGCCTGATGCCTGCAGAGTCCATCTGTGTAAAATGGTGGCATTAGGCCGATAATGACCATACTGTCGCCGGCGCACAGGAAGGGAAGGACGGATAGACAGAGAGAGAGAGAGAGAGAGAGAGAGAGAGAGAGAGAGAGGAGTGTGTAGAAAGGATTACGTCAAGGTTACTGTGATGCACAAGATCCACACGCAGGAGTAGAAAGGCTGACTTTAATCTTAAGAGTGTGTGTTTGGGGGGGGCGGGGGGGGGTCTCGTTTTTGGGTAGAGTTTTGATTTTCTTCTGCCAGCTTTTTGTACGAGAAGACGAAAGTCAATTTCACTTTCTCTCTTCAAAGCTGTTTTGGTTTGTTCAGTAAAGCTAGTCGCGGGTCTAAACAGAGGTAGATTAAGGTGATGAGAACAAAACAGAGGAGCGTGCTCGAGATCTACAATTTTTCTGTGAATGAATTTTCTTTCGAGTAAGAGCTGGGAAAGAGCTTCTCTGACAGACTTTTGGCTGGATCATCTTGTTATTTAATTTGTGCGTGCGGAAAATGGACTGACCCCCGGCAGAAATCCTCAAAGGGCAAATGGAGGCAAAGGGGAAATAAACATAAATCTAAAATGCAGTAAAGTATCCTTAGTGGTAGCACGGCACAAACCTACAACTGAATTATTCTTACAGTTGCTATAGGCTGGAAATCCGTATTGAAAAATAACTAATGCACTTCATTCACAAATACTCAAATAATTATGAGACACCTAAAACCCCATTCACACGTAAGCATCTTAGTTATTAGCCATTAATTGGAGCATATCAGCAAATGGAACGTGATTGCCTAAATGGAATATGATTGCTGGCATAATGGCTTTGTTAGTGCACTCTGTAATCGTGATGAGGCGATGAAACGAAAATGGATCTAATCAAAAACAATCTCTTAATTCGCTTTAATCTCAAGAATTTGATGGGACATGGCGCCGGAAGCGAATGCACGGGTGAGTGACACGAGCATGTGTCGCAATCAAATTAGCTGTGTAATACGAGAAGTTCTGCTGATGAATTCTTGTGAACGTGTGGGCAAGGATTGCACGGGAATCATTACGAGCCTTGACAACGGGACGGAAGAGGCCCGACTCGCACTCGATTCGGATTCTCCAAATATCGCGCTCGTCTTCAAGGGGAAGAGCATATGGCTGAATGATCACCTTGAAAATATTGCTTACGCTGCGTTAACAAAAGCCATCTCAGTTCAGAGGATTATTTCATCTTCTCCCATATGCTTCCATCTCGCATGTAAAGTCGTCCTGTGTACTGCCTGTTGTTTACAGTTTATGAAACACCTCATCACCTTCTGTGTCCTCTAATCAAACCATCAACAATGCTCCCCTTATGTGCATATAATGAAAAACCCACCAAGGTCAAGGCATTCATGCAGCAAAAAGAAACGACTGCTATTGTCAGTGGCCCAGATGCAGCTTATTGTATCCCATCCATTTGGCACTGAACTCAATTTGCCCCGTAATAACTGTCAGTCACATCCCGAATAAAACAGTATTATGCTGATGATTTCTATGTACTGTTTTCTGTTGGTGTAATGGGTAAAATAAAAACCAGCTCTTTCAATGCAATAATCCCTTTATCTTTCTATCTACCGGAAACAAAGCCTCTTACATTTCACTTCATTCTCTTTAATTCAAGGATATTGAAATTGCTTCTGCAAGTGTCACAATACTGATACTGTATATGGTGATGATATCAAAATTATGAAAAAAGCAAAAATGTTAAATACACTCTGGTGGTCAGATAAATGCGCACGATTTTGTTCTGTCAACTTTAGTATTGAGGGAAATAAGATAGTGACAGCGATGGTTCCCTCACAAAAAAATAAACCTCAGGATGCTGGATGAATTCAAGAAAGTCTACAGAAGTGTTATTCGAGAGAACATTTTTGGAGGTTGTATTGGAAAGCACCAAAAAAAAAAAAGAAAAAAAAAAGGTGGCATTCTTTTTGTCAAACTTTCCAGTTTGAGATTTGCTGTATGCGCAATGTCACACATTCAGTACAGAGAATATTTTTCCCCCATTCAATCTCAAGTCACAAAAATATGGAAAGCCAAAGAGGTCATATTTTTATTTCCCTGTGAGCTCAACATAATTATTCAAGAAAAAAGATCAAGTGAGTAAGTGGACTTTTAGTTGAGGTCTGTCAGCTGCTGAATAAACTGTCAAGCTCAACATTGAACATTTGTTTAAGTTGACGCACTTTGTGATTGAGAGAGAAAAGTTTTGATCACTTCAGTTTTAATCACAATAACAAAATGAAAAACTGTTCTTTTGAGTAAGTGTTTTTTTTTTCTAATTTAATAAAAAACATTTTATTAAAGTGACACAAAATATTAATATAATCTGTGGCGTCCTCTCCGGCCTTCACTAGCTGCTTTTGACCTTTAATCACTGAGTGCATTTCCAGAATATTTTCTTGCGTTTTAGCCCTTAGACGTCATGTCAGAAGTGTTATAGCGGACGCGAGCGTGAACAAGTCAGTGGGAATCTATAACATCATTGCTGCCTCACTGCTTCAAGTCTGAAAATGAGAAACATGTCATTACTTGTTAAAGCCACTAATCAGGCCTTTGCTGTGCGAGCCCCGAGAGATCCGAACAACCTTCCTGAGGATGTCAGTCTGGCTAACTCTGTGCCCTCTTTCTCAAACTCCCTTTGTACACACTGTGCACTTTTTACTACAGAAAAAAGATGTAAAAGTTTTTTTTTTCCAACCTGAATCATAATGGTGGTGGTTTGTTATCTAACATGCAAAACAACACACCCCCTCCAAGTTTGTGCTTTTAAATTGATGTTGGATCAGTTTGGCCGTAAGATTATTTTATGACACATAGCAGGTTGGTGGATTTTCTACCATCTCAACACTCCATCATACACTGCAGAGAGAGACAAGAACCTGCAGGTATTTCTAATATTTTCTCCATTTGATGAATGCAAACGATGAAGAACATTAGAAACACCTCTCACTTTGATGCACTGACTATAGCCTCAAACATTACGAGCTTCATAAAGATGGGATTTACAGGACAGCTGTTGTTTTGGTTATGTATCCCCTATAGATGTGACACAGTGCTTATCTGTTGTTTTGTATCTCTAATGTTCAACTTCAATATTTCCTGTAGGTCTTGTCTTTATGTCAACATGCATTTTTTAATCTGCGGCCAGCTCCAATGATTTGACTTGTTGGAGGTATTAAAGGTGGCAAAATCACAGCACATTTTTAAAAAGGTAAACGTCTGTGGTTAACATTTCATGTACAACCATTGTTGATTAATGCTTTAGCATAAAATGTTCAGTATCAATGTAAAGGATTGGCTTTCATCCAAGCCCAAACTGGAGTCTCTTGAGCTCCTATGATTATCTCGTCATATGGCGTCTTTCATCATTTCATGAAAATGTCAACCAAAGACAATGCAGGTGCTTTATCATGGACTGTTTAACCAAACATGAACCATATGTGTTATGAACCTATGTCATTTTCTGTATTGCTTTAAAGCCCTGTGAAAGTCAAATTGAGACAGCAAACAAATACAAACACTACAGAAGTCAATGTGATATTTCTAATTGTAAATTAACTTCATTATTTAAGCAAGCACCTGTGGTTCCCTAATGATATATATATAAGATAACGTTACAACTCTTAACATTGTCATGAAATCAAGAAGAGGCTTGATTTAAAGAAAACTCTAATGTATGGTTGGTCCCTCCTATTTTAAGCTATGGCCTTTCAGTGTTTTCATATCCTGTAATGTCTTTCTATATAGAAGTGGTGGAGCCATTCCCGCCTTGAATTCAAATTGACTGTCTACATACAATGCAAGTTTGTTTGGCTCCGCTATAAGCAGATACACCAGTTGCTCCTCTGTTGTGTTTGCCAACACCATCAGGAATTACAGGAGTCTCCAAATCAGCCAGGACTGAAATCTTAAGAATTACAACTGTACACAGCCACAACTTCATAAATCTGAAAGAAAGCTAACCAGCAAATAAACACATCCCATGGTTGGGTATCCACCGGATCACTGCTGAAAATAATGTCGGACAAGTAACCTTTCTGAAATCCTCCAGTGCAGGAGACCCTGTCAGACACCACGTTTCCAACACAGCTAGGATAACATCCCCAACATTTTCAGCCGTTTGCTGGAAGTGAACTGACTCAGATGTTCTGCGGGAGGCCAAGAATAAACCTCTTTGTGTTTGTGTAGGTCACACAAACCACCAAAGCTGAGCATTGACTGCAGGACAGAAGCAAGAGAGTAAAGACACCTCTGCTGAGACGTTCGGCTGAGGCGCTGTGCACCAACTCTGGGACTCGACACATTCCTATTTTTACCTAACAATATTTAGGAATATCTCAACCCACATTTGTGGTGATATTTTTGTCTCTGATTCTGTTTATGAGAATATTTTCACTTTAAATTGCTAGTTATGTAGAACTGCAAAATGAAAGTAATTATCACTTAAGTCACACTTGAATCAGCTAATTAGCTGTTTTCAATATGCTTTACAATGATTGGCTTGTTCATAGTTGTGTAACCAGTAACATCCAATCATATTCATGCAGGTGGATAATGTGGACATTATAACCTCACACCCTGAAACAAAAATTGCTTCATCTTCATCATCATCATTGTTATTACTTGTAGTGGTATTATTATTTGCAAATAGAAAACCTCTATCTCCGCTTGGTTTTCTGTCTTGACACCTCTGCACAGTCCACCCACTCAGGTGTTTTCGCTTAGTTTGCCTGATGTGAACTTCTCCCAGGACTTTGAAGTGTTTGTACGCTTCATGCTCGACTGACACCTCCCTGACCCTTCTGTCTTATTTGTGTTGCACCTGTTAGGGCATCACAACTAAAAGCTTTGATTCCGTTGAATACACAGTGTTGGGGGAAGTCAGAACCTCTGTGTGACCTTAACCTGAAACAAGATCTCATCAGCGAAAAATGAAAACACCTGCATGGGTTGAGAACATTTATATTTAAAAATGTTATGAAATGCAGAATAGGAGAAGCTGCAGAGTGCAAAGAGTGAGTCCTTGGGTTTTACTTTTATGAATGCAGTCAGGTACATATTTCATTAATTCCATGGCCAAGATTGATCATTATATGCACCTATCTGATATTTGTTTTTAAAATACAGGACTCACTTTAATGGAATATTTATAAGTATGATTTCCCAGTTTGGATCACCACATCACAGGCGTGGCGATATGAGACGTAGCTGCTGCAGCATCTTCTCTTCAGAGCTCGCTGCCTGGTGATGCTGTATTGCCAGTCTCAAGGGAGAGTGGCACAGGCGTCCCACGCATTGAATTAGTCAGTACTTAACCCTGACAGTTTCTTCTAGCCTCCTGTTTCTAATTACCATCTCTTCCTTGCCAGTAATTAAGTTGTCCCACAGCGGGGGGGGGGGGGGGGGGCTTTTTACCACTAGGTAGGAGAAGGGAAGTGGCACGGACTCCCTCCCAAGATCAGCTCCTGTTGATTCTCCTAAACTTCTGCAGCTGAGAAACGCAGAGTATCAGCACTGCTCCATTGATTGTAATTGCAGTGTAGCCCCAGGATAACGTCGCACTTGTACTGTATTCGTGTGTAAAAGAGAAAAATGTAAATCCAATGTGAGCAGCACGAATGCCGCTACATTAATAAAATTAGATTGAATATCCATGTGTAGAAGTTTCTCTATATATTACACACATTAGATTTAAAAAAAAATGTCATTAAAGAAAAAAAATTCCCAATTGGTGCACAACAGTGACAAGCTGTGCTGGAACGTCAGCTCTCCTGATTGGCTGAGGCCGAGCGTTGGAGAATCCAAAGCGTTGGAAGTGGAACCTGCTTCAGTCAGCAAATGGCAATTCACGTCTGCTGCCAGAGCGCGAGGTGACAGCCAACATCCTCTATGGTGACAGCATGTTCATGACTCATCCAATCTAAATGGTCATGTATCACACTATCGCTTAGGAAACGCACAGGATGTATGTGTTTTACTGCAAATGCAGCTGTCGCAATGACATTGATTTTCAGAGAATGGAGGTTGAGTTTGGGAGGCATTTTTGTGACGACAGGTGATTCAACTTCCTCGACAAGTCAACTTATATACACGAAAAAGAAACTATAGTTAACTATTTATTTTGTATTGCAAGGGTCATTATCAATATGCTTGTATTGTTGGCATTGCCTCTATTATTATTCCCTATTTATCCGTTCATCCTCAAGATATTTTCTGTCATTGCTGAGGCTTCTGGTAGATAAGCACACGGATGAATAAAAAATAGTCAAGTCGTATGTGATTTTCTGGTGGTTTCTAGGTTCTTCCAGTGCAAAATCCTTGAATCCTGGATGTTATTAAAAACATGTTTGCAGATGATAAACACACGATTTTCCCAGCACAGTTATGATGAGATGCAGAGACGGCTTTAATAATGGATGGCGCTTGTTGTTTTTTTTGTTTGCGAGATAGAGAGAGAGAGAGAGGGCGAGAGAGGTGCACTCGGGCTCATGGTATTTGTGAGTCATCTGAGCCACTCCAATGCCTCTGTTAGGCAGCTCTTCCTCACCTTGAGATGACCTCACTGCCAGAGCACCTGTCTGCTCCCGGATTTCTTGTTTTGATACTGAACCGGGCGGACCCCCCACCGTCCGTGTCTCCACAACTTATCCTTTTTTTTTTTTTTAATCACGCACTTTTAGCACCTTCCTGTCTCACTGCTTAATGGCATCTTAGACCCCTCGACGTCTCTGTCCTCTTTCTTCAGTCTGTTTCATCCCTCCTGACTTCCTGACTGCCTCTCTCCTTCTCCTCCTTTGGCTACAGCCTGCTGAATTAAACATCGCTGCAGCCTCTCTCTGCAAATCTGCCGACTACATCAAATCCGCCTACCCTCGCTCTATCCAATTACAGATGGCTCATCCAAACTAATTCAAGACCTGAGTCGGACAAATGTTACACCTTGTTTCTGTTTAAAACAAATCGGGCCCAGATCAGCACTGACAGACGCCAGAGGAAACCTGCTTTTTTGCGCTTTGTTCATACAAAGGATGTTGAGAGAATCAGCGCAACAGACGACATTGTGCTCATTGCGAATTAAAAGACAAAAAGCGAGGATTAAAAATTGGTGCTAAAAGGTGAAGTGAGTCTCGAGACGCGGGGCGATCTGTTTGATGAACAGTTTAAATTAGAGACTGAATAAAAGAAGTTGTTTGCACATGCAAATCAGAGCTGCGGATTATTCATTCAAGGTTTAGTGCTGATCAAGTGGTTGACTGATTAGAGTTTGGAATAATTAAGATCATGAAGGAAATGTTCAGAGATATGCATAATGTGCTTGCATTAAATATAACCGCGTCAAATCTGTCAAACCTTGAATTAAAAACTGGTTTGATGTGGGTACGGAAGCGAGCTGGAGGACGGAGATAAATATCCATGTTTTATATTATATAATTATGAGAATGATCACAGGTTTAATGAAAATATGTTTTATGGTATTAAAGTTGAGCACAAGAATGACCACTTATCTCAAACCTCAAAAGACAGATCTACATTAATGGGATATGTCCTCTGCCACTTCCTCGTCAGTTTGCTCATTGGAAAACATAATGTAAATCAGCAACCTACCACTTTCTCCAATTATTTATGTGAAGTTGTGCCAAGCAATACAGGACACAGGATTTGTCCCATCTATTTTGTGCACACTCTACTCTAATGCATACACTATGTTTTCACATGCTTGGACTGACAAGAGGAATAATACAAACCAAGAGTTTCACGAGACAATGCGTAGAATTATTAAATCGTAATTCACGGATGGAGTGACACCGAGCATGACGGGCAGGTTGTCTTTCACTCATTGCTACCTTGGGTTTGGAGACTCAAAGGCACAGTTTTTTTTTTAAATGCTGGCGAATACCTCCAGCTCGAGTCATAAAAAGAAAGAGGCTATTCAAATACAGATCTGAATGACAGACGGATCACACGAGGATCAGTCCTGTCTGAGCCATAGAGTATTTTGACTGTCTGACCTGAAGTAGTACCTAAGTAGTTGCTGGCTAATGTGTGCACTGTCTTTGGATCGTACTGTGTTTACAGTCATCATACACAATTTGACAGCTGAGGATGTAAGCCCAAGACCCACCCCCCTCTGTGGCTGCAAGCATGTGTCTGTATATGTGAGAGAGAAATTTGACCTACTTGATGTAAAGGCTACTCCGTCCTCCCTGAAAGATGTTGGACTGAAGGTTAACATCAAATTTATATTATAATGCCTACTTGAAAGATACAACTATGGTAAAACATAATAATAACCTTTGGTGGAAGACAATGGTGGAAAGTAATCTCCCAACGTCTAGACTACCCCATCATTTATCAAAGGTTTTGCACTGAAGGTTATAATTTTTATTTCACAATACCTACAAATACTCATACTGGCTATTTACATTCATGTTTAGTGTAAGAGAGGACTTTGAATTTGATGCATAAAAAGCACAAATTGGGGCATGAAGATTGACCGGGATGCAGGAAATGAAGCGTGTGACACCCCCAGACCCCTTGCTTGATTTGTGTCCACCGAGCATGAGGCAAGTCGTCCCTTATTTTTCCTATCCTGTAAAGCCACCTGCTATCCCACAATGCTTTGAGAGCAGCGCAATATAAACAAACGAGATATAAAGTGCTATTTAGTGAGCCCCCTGTTTCCAATCTTTATGCTAAGTTATCTCACCTGCTGCTGCCAGTGGATTTATATTTAACGTACAGACATGAGAGGTATCCATTTTATGATATGACTCCCAGCGAGAAGACAAATGAGTGTATTTTCCAAAACTATTCCTTCAATCTTCACTCAACAACAAGACTTAGAATATATTATCAACCGCACAGAGCAAACAAGCTTCTTTTCAACTGACGGAACAGAACAACAAAATCCGTTGGCGCAAAGTGAAAATGTAAATGAGCCTCTTGATCATATGACCTCAATCACCCCAACAACAGACCTCCGTGCTGCGGTCAGAGAGACGTTCACGTTGCCTGAAGGCCAAAACAGAGAGGACGAGTAAGAGTTCAACAGACCATTCGGATCCTGAACCAGCGGCTTCACACACACACACACACACACACACACACACACACACTTATAATCCACCTGCCATAAATCACTGTCACACTGATGTCACCTTATACTGCATATATTATTATCCGCTTTTGTTTCGCGGGTTTGTTTGCCTGAAATGCACACTCACCTCTGAAAATCATCACTGATTATACTGTTCATTGTTTCATGCTTCATTTTCACTCTATTTTATATATTTCTATTTCATTTTAGCCCATTTGCTTGATTCGTCCTGGATTTGGGCGCCGAAGAATTTCAGCATAGGTTGCACTATGTGGATACAAAACAAAGCCTTAACTCCCCGTAAAGTCAGACAATTCACATTTCTGAATACAAATAAAGAAGTATCTCTCCTACTAATACTTTATCGATACTTTGTGATGCTTACATTGGCTGAAATATTAAAACTCAAGATTCATTTTTTCGCTATCCGTTGAATCCATTTTGTCGTTTGTAGTTCAGCATAGTTCTGGAAGCAGCTTCGCTATGACAGTCGCCAAGAGGCTGTTTAACTTCATAGCTTGATAGCGATGAGCTTGAAAAACCGTGTAATGTTTAGTTTTGTGTTGGGAAATCAGTTAATGCAACATTACTCATATGAAAAGCAGCTTTTAACTGCTGTATCGTCCTCAGAGACGACAACGGAGTAAAGTGAGACAGAATAAAAAAATGCCAGCAGAGATAAACTGAGATATTGCTGAAGCTCATATTTCCTGGTGCAACACAAAGAAACTGACTGAGATGAGGAGAAGCAGGTGGTTAATAATATATAATATCAAACTGAAAATCATACTGTTGATTTTTTTTTTCTTTGAGCAGCATGTGTATGTGGAAGTAATCAAAGATTTTATGACTCTGTAATCTAGTAAAGTGATAACAGATATTATACTGGCTTTGCAATTATCTTATAGAGTGCAGTAAAATATACAATGACTCAATTTCCCTTCTAAATGAGTCTTTGTCTGCCACTTATACATTATATTATCATATTTTGAGAGGATGCATATTTTAACCGATTCTGTCTAAATGAATTTTAAAATTAAAGTCCAAAAGTGTTGCCTATTTGTTGTTGCCACGGACGATCGTTTAATTTCATTTCCAAGTGATATTTACCCACAGGTCATTGCAAACCTTGGATGAATTTTCAGGTCTTGATGAGCCCGGGTCCAATGACAAGAGTGGCTCCATCAACCCTCTCTATTCATTCACTTCAGCATGGCTTTTCAAAGTGTGATCAATCAGAGCTATTCATTTTCATAAATATTTTTATTCTAAATAACCACCCCCATCTCGCTTCTTTGATTACAGTGCAATGCTGATTTGAGGCCTTTAAAATGCATTAATGGCGACCAGATTTGCATTTATATTGGTTTTTCACTCGGGCACGCAAGAACCTGAGATAGAGCTCCCTGAACAAAGACCAAAGAGAGAACACGCATCATCTGAAACACATTCGACCCCATAATAGAGTACAAGCAAGAGAACCAGAGATGCTAGTGTGAGCAAAAACAGGCCATTGAATTTCACCCAATAACTGAAGCACACATTGATACACATTATTCAGCCGCAGGTCGGATACAAGAGCGGCGGTGAAAGTGGCTTTCTTGCGACTGATGAATGCTATAGAGGAAATGTACACTTAGGCATATGATGGGAGGAATTCAGTTTGAAGATTGCAATCAGGAGCGACACACTGCTGATGCTTACTTATACAAAATGTGATTTCTTGAAGAGACATAAATCTAGAGGTGGAGGATAATTGGAGCCTTGTGGTGTCTCTTTCCCCCCTTCAAGTGACAGTGACCTTTCCAGAGCACAAGAGGCTGGCACTTCCTAAATCTGTGTTTATTCTTCAAATTAGGCAGAGTGCCCATGTTATTAAAGATGGGGGCAGATTTGTTTGTTGCTGATCAGGTTGGCATTGTCCGCACAAGCGCGCCTCTGAGGTAATCTCTCTTGATAAGAGAACCCAGAAAGGAATGGATGCTTTGTCTCTCTGCAAATCTGATTCACCCGCTTTCCACCCGCTAAATCGTCGAGGCAGAGAAAAGTCCCCGGGGAAATTTACAAAGCGATTCAGTTCTCATTGCTGGTTAGAGTGGAGCACGGCTGGGCAATCATGTGCCGAGGAGGACCGGGGGTATGTATGATTTCATTCCAGCCAAACACTACACCAGCTGATGTCACCGATTTCCTCCCACTCTCTGGTTGAAGATGGACTAATCATTGAAATTAACAGGGTGTCCAGGTTGGCGTGAAAATCCTTGGAAAACACTTGGACCTCTGAGAGAACGTTTCACACCCTTTCCTCAATATGATTAATCACTAAATATATATCTCTTGCTCAAAAGCATCTTTTATTTAGTCCACTAATACATTAGGAATGATTTAAAAAAAGGGCTACAAAAGCAATAGGAACCCATCAAACCTTCTTTGTCTTACAGATGTTTGACAGATGTGAATGTGCTCTGTAGATTATCGCCATTTAATTTTTAAAGAGAAATACGCTCCACGTGCTTAATGCAAGATTTAATTGTCTTTGAGCAAAAAGGACATCCAGCGCCGGTGCCTGAATCCGATGCCGCTAATGGTCTGTTAAGAGGCAGAAACAACAGGAGCCACCTGGGCCCAGCCACGTTCCCAGCAGCGTCCAACACTCGAGCACACACTCCCCCGGTTTAATAAATCACTACAGCATCACAGGCGGCGCTCGACGGCTGCGCGGCGTCTGTGGGAAAGCGGCTTCAGAAGCTCTGCCTCTGAGATTCGTGTCTCTGTGCGGCATCCCGCTCTGTCAAGTCACACGTTATGCAAATACATTGTTTACTGTTCATGTGACAATATCAAGGCATGGAAGCCAGTGGGGACCTGGGGGGGTGGGGTGGGGGAGGGGGGCTGTGTCAAGTTACCAAGAGAGACGGAGGTGGGAGAGAGAGAACAAACTCTAAAAGAACTGCCAAAGGAACATGGCATGTGACTCTCTTACTCTGCATCAGTCTTTCTATAGTTCTGAGCGAGCAGGCTGCAGAGGGATGCGAGGAAAATCAAAGCGGGGTCGTTCTGCCATCTAATTTCTCTCTACCTCAATCTCTGCATGTGATATATTTATGAGAGAGATGAACTCAGCAACATGTGAGGAGGAAAATATAAACTGTGCTGCAAATTTCGAACTGTGTTATTCGCTCGGAAAGTGTAGATAAAGGTTGAGCATCAATGGAAATCAGTAATCTGTGGTTTAAAGAGAGAGGTCTTTCAAATATGTGTGAAATTGAAAAGTAGGAGAACGTATGAATCAGATTACTGCTTAATATGATTTATCCCTTGTTCCATAATGGGACTAAACACATTTTGGACGCTGAAGCCTTTCATTTTTTTTTTTAGAAGTTATTAATTTACACATCTTTAATGCGCCAAAAGACGAACAACATCCAGTGTTTGATTAATCAATAGCCAGTTAAAACGGTCAGAGGTGTCCAATTTGGCAACTTGTTTGGCTTATAACCGTTTAGCTGATGAAGCTAATGTAATGTAAAGAGCTGCTAATGCTTCTTCTCGCCGCTGTTTTAAACTGGCACTCCACCAATTTTCCACATTATGACCAGTTTACTGTGAAAACTGTTGTTTAATGTGTTTCCAAAGGCTGAACAAAACAACCCTGGCGAGGTCGTATGTGTCTAGCGTTTTCGGATTTTGATCAAGGATTTGAAGTCACTTTAAGGTCTCTGCCGTCCCGATTGTCTCTCCTCCCAACTACGCTGAAGCACGAAATAATTAATTGTTCAAATTTGTGCAAAAATCAAATCATTTCCATTTGTTTACCAGTTTGGTTTTCTCATTCAACTACACTGCACCTGCTAATACTATCAGTCAATAACAGCAATAACTGCAAACACAGTGCTTATTATTAACAAGCTGGCTTCAACAAGTGTGCAAATATCAAGGCTTAACAAGGTTATTCAATAATAAAATTCCAAAGCTATTGCCTTTTTTTGTTGGTTTTTGTTTTTCTTTTAAAGAGACAATAAAGTCTGGAGAAATGGTGCCATATTATGATTATTATTTTTATATTGCAGGTGGGATTCAAATTGGTCCAAAAAGGACTTGAGTAATAGCTAAGGGGAGCGAAAATCCCTCTACTTCATTAATATAAGAAAAAGAAGTTTACAGAGGTAAGAGTTGCCGGAAAGTAAATATAAAAGATGCACACTTAATATGTTTAAAACGTACACAGCAGCTTTTTTTTTTTTCAACTAAAATCTCAAGAAAGAAAAAAAGCATTAAAAGTGGACCGCCTGTGTGGCATCAGTACACAGACTGAAAGTGAACTCACCTATAAATTTTATATCTGGTCGTAAATCCTTGGCGGAATCTTTCCACAAAGGACAGATAACTCCGAGAGTGGTGGAAAGGTCCACGGTCAGAGATGAGCCAGTCATATTGCTTGGTGACATGTTGTTCAGTGGCCAACGGGTCCTGGCGGGAAGACTGAACTGTTATATGGTCCCATATAAACAGGAAGCAGATGACCTCAATAAACCTCCAGTTCATGCTTTTTTTTAAGCCGCTCTCTGTTCATTCTCGCTCCATTATGTGGAGACCTGATGGGAGAGAAAAGAAGAAGGGGGGGGGAGGAGGGGAGGGAGGGAGACAGAGAAGAGAGAGCTGTTACATGACACAGTCTATTTTAGCAGTACAAGAAGATGTCATAGAGTTAGGTTAATTGTGTTGTACTGAACAAATAAGATAGTGCCCTTGTCGTTGTTGCTTTACTCTGACATGATGTGTATTTATATTTTCTTCTCATTCTCAGATAGTTCACCCCTTCGTGCATCCCTGGAGTCTTTCAGAAAACCACACAGATTGGGCCTCTCCATCCTGTTACCCTGCCGCAGACGAGCACGAAGTACACCCTCAGCACTATGGCTGTCTTTTTTTTTTTTTTTTCATAAAGCTAATTGGTGTCATGATAAGTTCTGACAAGGTTAGAAGACGGCTTTATGATATGTTATGACACCCAGCCACTAATGTGGAAGAATACCATCTCCCTTTACCCAGTGCTGTCAATTACTGCTGGAGGAAACTTTCAGCTATTTACCCGCGACTTCATGAATTGTTAAAAATACCGAGGTACAAAAATGTTGTGCCTTTTTAATCAAACACAAATAGGAGCTCGTTTCGGTTCCACTAAAGCTGCTCGGGACGGTTAAAACAATTGTATTCTCGCCCCGCAGAATTACACAGTGGCACTACAATACTTAATGTGACCCTGCGTTCTATAAATATTTTAGACGGGATCAGCAAAAATCGCAGTCTGTAGGAACAAGTCGTCTAACAACGGATCTAAACAAGGAGCAGATTTATGGTGTTTCCTTATTTAAAAAATCCTGGAGGCAGCAGATATTACACACGACCGCTGCCTGGATTGGGCAGCTTCCAGTACATGTGGCTCATGCAAAGAATACAGTGTGACTAATGTTATCATATATTGTACAGTACAGCATAATCTCCCATTTATTTCCAGCTGCAATAATCACAAAGCCACAACTTGCAGACTCTTATATTGCAGAAAGGCACAATACTTAACACCGTTGGAGGAGAAAAAAAAATCTTGAAAAACATTTTAACTTTTCAAACAGGACATTAAAACGACACATTCCCCTCATTGTGCATCGACTGCGAAACATTATTATCCACTTGGCACTGAAATTATGTCTCTTAGTTACTGATAAGGAAACGATTTCCATCAGTAATTGCATTTAAGAACTTTGGCCCCTGGCCGTGGAGCACCCAACAGTGTGCTATCAAGTGCTGCTGTATGCAAAAATTCTCCCCCCTTTCATGGTTTATTAGACAATAACACATCATAAAAGAGCAGGGAAAATTTAATGGGCCTAATCTTTCCCTGTTAAATAGATGATGAACTACTTGATTGCAAAAGTTAAAGAAATCACAGCGGCGTACTTAAAAGGATCATTTTTCTCTTATTTTTTTTTCTCGTCACATCACAGTTAAAATTAGTGTGTCAGTTTCTCATGACGCCTCAAATTAATTCTGCATTTTATTATTTGAACACACCTACTCGCCAAAGGACCAGGGACAATCTGGGATAATTTGAATATCTGAACTTGTGTAGCTAATTATAATTATACTGACATATTTGAAGTGTAATCAGTTTTTAAACTTATTGTAATGGAATTTCGACTATCAGCTGAGAATACTGCATTTCGGCTATAATTGCATATTTGATGGGAGAAAAACAAGTCTCCCACCCCCCCAACATCAACTAGATACTCAGTGTCAAAATATGACAGTATACTTAACAGGCCTGTTTTAGGCTAATTACGTAAGACTAATGTGAGCCTGGCTGTCAGAATGAAACAATACATAATCTCATACAGAGGGAGGATGTTGAGCAGGGGATTGATAATGATACGCTTTTGTTCAAAGCGGGTGTGTGAGTGTTAGTGAATTTGGAAAATATGAAAAATAAGCAAGTGCGTCATTGAATGAATTTGTCTAAAAACTGTTAACAATTGGTCTAAAACGGTTGCTTCATTGGCTGAATTGTTATGCAGCGGTCAGTGTTTTATATATTTTTTTAAAAGAAGCAAATATTAAAATTAAATAGCCTCAAGCTGCAATTAGAGGAGTTCAAGCACAAAATGCCAATATATGGTGAAGATGGCTTTTGGGAGAACAACAGTAGCAGAACACTTCTTAGCATTTATGAACCAGAGTCAATTTGCTCAGAGCAATGTTGGGGAGTAGGAAGTGAGCTTGGCCCATCGACACATGCGTGTTACTGCATAATTATGTGTGCATGTATGCAAATGTTATCCATGCAAGTACTTAATACTGACTGTTTTCAAAGTGCTGCGGTGACTCTCGAGTTAATTAGTTAATGAATTGATTTCAGTGAACGACTTCACTCGACAATAGAGCTCACTATAAAATCGTATCGAAATCTTTTGTCAGCATTTTACAGTGAATATGAATGAAGCTGAATGGGGCTTTCAGGGACTGGTTATAAATACAAAAAGAAATCCTCATCAATCATGGACACATTTAATAACTTTACCCTTGATCATATTACAGTACATAAAATCTAATATAACGTATGTATTTTTAGACTTTATTGTGGCATTTAAGTGCAAACCACCAATCAGATTTTGCACCACTCAACTTGGGTAAATACATATTTAGTTAGACTAGCATGACTGATTTCATTGCATAATAGTGGCCCCCAAACTAATGCCTTTACTAATGCTAATTGATTCATTATATTCATTATTTTGGCTCAGTGTAGATGTGTGTTGTATCAGATATGGTTAAGAGTGTTTGTGCCAAATAACAGTTCTGGACAAATTTTCAAATGACAGAAACAAAATGGCGTGTTTCGTCACGATCAGATGAACCTCGTGGTCTATTGTTTGAAGAGTAACTGTTGCAACGTTAGACCACTGCTAATCTTTAGTATGCTGAGGAAAGCTGTTTGGTGGATGAATAAAGCCTTTCACAAACAGCTGGGGCTTTGTGCAAGACAGACTGCTAACCGTCTCATTTTGTACTTGGAGGCAGCACCAAACAAATAAGGTCAAAAAACTGTGTCAGACATTTTTTTTTCTTTCCATAAACACAAAAAAAAAAAAAAATCACATTCATTACTGAACTCCTGACTCTGATCTTCACTTTCACAATTACACACTGAACCTTAACCCTAAAGTTAGTTTGTGCGTACTCTCTACCATGAAAATCGCTTCTACATTTGACCCAGAGGTTTTAGTCATATCTACCACCTGAGGCGTCTGAATCCCTGCAACCCCCCGCTGGTGAACACATTCGCATTCACACAGCCACATGATGAGAGCAAATTCTCAGTGCTTCTTTGTGTAAACCATGTTTCTATTCGTACATCTATTCTGTATTACCATGAAATGCCAGATTTTTCTGCTTGTTTACTTTGTGAGTTTCGAACACTTTCAACAGAAGAGCACAAAGGGATAAAAAGGAATACTGGACAAATATGAGCCACTGTGGCCACTTATCTCTTATGATGACATGGATGTTGTCATCTTTTGGTTTGTGAATTTTTTTTTCTCTCTATTAAAGGATCCCATTTGTCTTGATAAAGAGAACAGATATTTTGATCTTATAATGACTAAAGATAATGATGAAAAATGTGAGAAAAGGGGCTTTTCTGTAGTGAGAAAACATCATTATCAGAAGAGATTGATCAAAATGAATGCACTGCATGCCCACATCACCATCTGAAGGCCACACTCTACTGAATCAATGCACACCGGCGCAAAGCCTTGTCCACATGTGGTGGGATGATGGACCTTTGGTATTTCAGGGGTTGGAGCCGTGTGGCGCAGTGCACCAGCCGCACAGCTAGAGATGGGCTGCGATTAGGAGTCAGATCTGCTCCTATTCTCCGTTGAGAAGATGCAGACTCTATAGATCACATTCACACGGTGGCTATTTTCCTCTGATGTCACGCTCAAATGCTGTTTTCAAAAGGATAGTGTGTCGCCGTGTTCAAGGCTGCGAGTTATGAAAACGTAGGGAATCTGACAAATCGTTTTCGATTCACTGCTTTCCGGTTGATCGGCAACTGAAACATCAATGGATGGTGAATATCTTGACACCATATTTCAAGGTAGAACAACACATTTGACCAGTGTAATGTAACGTAATAGCAGGCTTGATTACATCCAGTGCGTTTTACTTCCAGGCTAAAATAAACGTGTCCAAGATGTGTGTTGATATTTCAGAATTCATTTACACCTTTTCTTATCATATCGTGTAACACTATCCGGCTGTTGCTGTAGCTAATGGGTTATCAAATATGTTGCGGTGAACTCAAATAAAATATGGTCCGATGTCCCTCGGGATATTCACCATCCATTCACTTGCAACTGGAACATTTGAGTTTCCCACATAGAGTTTGGCACAAGAGGTCTGAATACAGAAGCAGAGAACAGTGGAGACCACACAAAATAGTTCCGTTAAACTTGATGATCACATGCGGGAAGTGCTGACTCACCAAGAGCAAATATGCAGCAAAGTAAATAAGCCACTGAGGGTGAATGATGTTAAATTAGCTTGGGAGGAGATAACACATTTGGTTAATAATTGTTGCCCCGGTCCTATGAGAACTGTTGTCCGACGTCGGAAACAGTTCAATGCCATCACAAGGAGAGCCAAATAATTTGGCAGAGAACCGCAGGGACAATTTAACAACTGGATGGAGGCCATCCGCCACCGTCAGTCCCTCACTGGTGCCGAGGATGTGACTGCATCTGCAAAGCCAGAGGTTTGAGGGGCTGGAGGTTGGGATTTGGAGATAGCTCCTAACTGGCCTCGGTGTTGATGTTTGGGAGCGCTATTAACAAAATGTATCTTTCAGGTGAGAAACTGCAAAAAAAAATGTGTCAAAACATCCTGAATTTGATGAGTTTCATAAGTTGTAGTGAAGTTGAACAAATATAGATTTAATTTTGAAAAACTTTATTTATAAAGTTGCACGTGTACAGTCAATTTATTTATTCCTAAAGAGCCAAAGTTTCTGAATGTTTTTGGAACAATACACGTGATCATCACTACACATGAAGATCTACAGCAGCACACACCCACAGCAAGGTCAGAGTGGGTTAGTGAAAAGTGCATTGAAAGGATGACGGCGTCCCGCTCTTCCCTGATCTCCACTCAAGTGGATTCGATATGTTCAGGAAGGAAATGACTTCCTTGAGTGGGATGAAGTCCAACTGAAATTAAATTGCCTTTTTTTCTTTTGTCTGCCGCAACATATGCATCTGCTCCATAAATCGCTCGCGCTCTGTTCTCGGGAAACGAAAAAAAAAGGGGGAAATGTCTATTTTTCGGTTCCTCGCTCAAAGCGGTAACGCCGGCATTCTATCACAGGTAGAGCAGACGTCACACTGAGCCAGACAGCAGCCGGATCCGCAACAAACACAACCACAGACTTTGAACAGCAGCCACGTTCGCCTCCTCGCTAAAGCCTCGCTTCTTATCCAACTTACAAAACACCAACATGCGTCTTGTGCTGCGTTTTTTGGTTCGTTGAAGCAGCAGACAAACGTTCACCGGGGAAAAGTGCAAAAGCTAATGCCAGTTTGTAGGTTAGATAGCTAATTAGCTGCTCAGCTGCAGCACATCAAACAGCATGTAAACATACCTGCAAATGTCACTTCTGTCCAGTTAGACGCTGGTGTGGTTCTTACACTTGGATACCACTAACAGCACACTGTCTGCCCGCCATGACTGCCCATTACATGTCGGCTGGTTTGTTTATTACATCACAGCTGAAAATTGGCTTTTTTTCCCCACTTCCTTTTAATAATAAAAAAACACTTAAACAACAAGTTGACATTATTCTTGACTACAGAGAGGGTTGACTGGATGTGATTTCAGCCTGACTTTAAGGTCGACCTCACTATGATGGAGAGAGTAATACACACAGGAGCCTGTTGCTGTAAGAGGAAATGTTAGAGGCTGTGGAGTAAACAACCAACATCACCCGGGGGGGATCCGCCCGACCATCTCACGCCATGTAAACCTAATATTATTATTTATTATAAAAATTGCACGTTTCATCAGAAAACACAGTCGCCTGAACCAAAACCTTGTGTAGTAATTAAATATATTGACTCCATCAGGATATTAAGGGCCTAAATTTGCAGGGCTGGTACAATCAATCCCTTAAATGCATTAGTGCTAACAAATGCCTCTTTTTACCCATTTCAAGAGCGCTTGTTTGATTACTCAATGAAAAATAATGCACCGAATATTATAGACTCCACTTCATCAACCTCGTGTGTATAAACCCTCCTTCCATCCCGAGGTATTTGTGTCCCGCCGCTGCCTGATCTTAACTCCCGCAGATCCCAAATCTTACACCACAAATTTGTCAAAAAAAAAAAAAAATTCTCTATCTTCTGCTATTTGCAGATTACTGTTATTTGCGGAGTGGATTAGCGAAAACTGGGGGAGAGGAAGAGACAGAGAGTGGATCACGTTCCCCTTGAATAAGCAGGGTAAAAAGGGGAGGATGTCTGCTTCAGGAAATCACAAGACAGGACAAGGGAGGCTTGTTTTCTCCATCCTCTTTTTAAACAGCCTTATTCATGCCGCAACTCCTCCTCCATTCTGGTTCATTCAAGGGGATTCAATCTCCATTCTGGTCCCGTCACTAGCTTTGCCAATCAATTCCTCTCTCCCCTGTGTGGGGCCCTAAGTGTCCCTCTTTATTCTATAAAGTTCATAAGAATGGGGAGGCTTGTTCTCCTTATTTGTATTCTAAATCCCAGGGAGGCAAGAGATCAGGGTAGAATGAAGGCGTTTTCAGAGAGACAGGTATACTCGAGGGAATTGGAGCAGACACACTCGACTTGAACAGTATCCGTGCATCCTTCGCTCGTGCATGACATCTGGTCACCAGTATGCGAGATTCATTTTGTAAATTGTTTGTCAATGGAGCTGTATAAGCAGATGGAGGTTTCTCTCTCTCTGAACTGTTATCAGCACGGCTGCCTCCGAGCGAATTAATTTCCAGTGATACGGGTATAATGCGCGTAGTGAAGCAAAACCTTTGACTTAAGGTAATGGATGGCTGGCAGCCCAAAAATGAATTTTTATACTCCTCTGGGTTATTTTAGCTTCACAGTTCACATTAATATGACCTCAATGGGACCAAAGGGTTATTCTGTGAGACTGATGCAACAGAATGACAGAACGAGGAGAGGGAGAGCAGAGTTGCATCTAAATATGCCAAACCAGTGTCATCTGAATTCTGGGAATTATTATTGCACAGCTCACAGCCATGTCTGGAAAGGCGCGGTAATGGTCTGCCACTTGCAATTGCTGGGAGGCGACAGAGGAATGGGAAGGCCAGCCGTGGCTAACTTCGTTTGTACTGGATTCTTTTTTTTTTTCTCCTCTCGCCTTGGTCCTGTCGTTTTTTTTTTTCCTCTAAAAAGGACTGCAGTGGCACCCTGACCTTCAGAAAACATGGCTGAGCAAGCAACACTCTGTTTGATAATTAAATTCTCTGGTTGGTCAGCAACCAATCAGCTCGGCCCGAGGATCAATGGCTGATTTTAAAGAGCAAACTAATTCACTAATGGTCAGAGTTATTCCAATTTACCTGGCTGCTGAATTATTGTGTCCAAATCTATTCTGGGAGGGGATGGATCAATGCGAGCCGGGGGAGAGGAGCGGCGGAGGGGAGCCGCTTGCATCTGTCATGTGAAGCAGTGCAAGGAGTGTGCTGTGAGGTTTATTTGATAGCTGCCCGGGTGAACAGCAGCAGCGCGGGGGCGGTTTATGAGATGGTTCTAAACAGGGACCGTCTCTGTCATAAAGCAAACTAATTAATAAGGCTTCAGAGGAAGCATAAGTGCAAACACTGTGGATGGTAAAGGCATCAGGTTTTCGGACGCGCCATCCGGGTGAATTAAGCACAGTGGCGGAGCGAAGGGCAATTAAATTTAGCGTGAAATAAAAAGAAATTCATGTGCTTCATGGGAGATTCTGCAGTGAGGGAAATAAAAACATTGTGACAGTTGATTTTTTTTTTCCCAAGCAAATGTGTCCTTTCAGTCTGTTCTTTTACTACACAGAGCTCACCTTTTCATTACCTTTGCAAACAGGAGCGCTGACTTAATTATCAGCAGCATATGTCTCTTGAACGCATTAAGAGAAGAAAGAGGCAGCGGCAGCAGTGATTTTGCTCATGTGTTCATCTGGTTCCAGGAGGAGTGTGTTTTGAGCTGATAGCAGAAGCAGAAGGATTCCGGCTCTCACGCCAGCATCACAGTTCTTTCACCAAAGAGAATGAGATGCTACCTAGCACAGGCGAGCCATTTGTCACCACATCCACCGCTGCTGCTTTATGCTACTGTGGCTGCGTTACAGATGAAGATTGATCATTTGTCAACTCGCAAATTGGCTTTCGAGTGCTTTCTCTAATTACTCTGTGGTTTTATTGATGAGAAACCACTGACTGCTTTCCTTCGATTTACCTCGCCGGGCACAGTCTTTGTTTTGAATATGTCGTCTCTCACCTTCCTCTCCAAAGGCATTAGAGGGGCAAATAAAACGGGGGGGGGGGGGTGAAAAATGCTCCAACCTTAGCACATTTCGCACGCTGCCTCTTGTTCTAAACGTTCCGCCGAAACAATGCGAGATTAAGGGGAAAAAATGCCAGAGCAAATTCCATTCCCTCAGCTGGTCACAGTGAAAATGCACCCAGAGGAGCCCCTAACATGAATAACGGCCCCGAACAGGAGTCGCTGGGAGGATGTAAATGACACTGTTAGCGCTGCAGTTCTTCCTTGCTCATGCATGTAAATGTCAAGTGATGTTATCCACTGTACGGTTTCCACTGAAAAGATCCGAAAGGTCTAGACCAAAGGAAGGGTTGAACAGGGAGAGAAAGAAGAGGGAGTCTACATGTCTTTATCTCCTAGAGAGCACATAAGTATAATACAAATACACCCAAGGTTCTTCTCTCTGAAGTGTCTGTGTTCATGCACGTGTTGTATTTCTTTGTCACATGTGCAGCTATGCAATCTGTGCATTCATTAAAAAAAATTAAGAAATCATAACAGGCATTTAATGAAACTGCAGCTCACCTCAGGCCCCATTAATATGTTTTTTTTTTTAACTGTAATTACTAGTGGAATTTAACAGCATGTCCTCCTTCCTGTTTTCTACCTTCTGTGACTGATCTGTCATAATTGCTTGTGTCTGTAACATTTTATTCAAATCTCACTATCGGCGCTCTGGGGTAGGGTGTGATGAAGTGTTGTTGCGAGGCAACTGCGAGACTGCGATTGGATTGCAGGGCTGCATTTTTATTTTAGAGACATATGTGAGAAAAGTAGCACCTTATCAGGGTGAGGGCATGATTTGCTCATCCTATTTCGGTCTCTGTGGTGCAGCAGAAATGTCTCTCGTTTTTGTTTCATCCCCGGATTGTATCAGCATGTGCGCGAGACGAAGCCTTTAGAGAACAATGCGTTTCGCTCTCGAGCTCGTCCCTCCCCACTTGCACTCCTAACGACCGTCATACTTGAGCAATTTCTACTGTTTATATATCACAGGGAAAAAAACGTCTGTGAACAAGATAAAGGGGAAATGTTTCACCGGCACGTTTCCGAGTGTTAATGCTGCTTCACCTAACCTTTTCACAACAACCTTCCACTTTTGTACATTTTGTGAGGCGGGGGGGTGGATCACTGACAGAAATACATAACAGCTGCTGCCCTCTCAAGAGACTGGACTACTGACATTATGTGGAGAGAGGTTTTGTCCAGCTGCAGTGGGTTATTTTTGTTCGCCTTTGCTACCCCAATTTGCTCCACGCACTCTGATGCAATGCCATCCCTGAATTTACTGACCTCATTTTCTTCCCACTTTGATGTTTACTTTCCAATTCACCCTTTGACGAATTGCTAATCACGAGACTTTGGCAAGAGTTCCCGACGTGACCGACTGCCGCGCAGCAGAAAGGAATGGGGTGTTAAGGCGATGGTCACTGCTCCTATTGTTCCTAATTCAAAGCCATAAATTTGCGAAATGGAAGGAAAGCAGAGGAGCAAGCACAGACTCAGTGGGTTCCATAAATCAGCAAAATCTGCAGAGACGCAGAGCAGATGGTGAAAAGAAGAAAAAAAATAGAGAAAAAAAAAGTGCTCCCATCTCAATTCCTTGCAGATTAAGTATTGCAAAGCTAAACTGCTCTGTATTACATACGCCTGGTGTCAGTACTGTGCATGAATATCAATATTCTAAGGGTGTTTTGTTCAGTGCCAGGCTCAATCTCCTTCACAGTTAGAGTGAACTTACTCTGTGTCAACTACAATTTAGTGTCATCTATTAACCTACAGTATGTCACTTGCAATTTAGTGCTGCAAAAGCACATTACAGCTTCTATCCCACCAAGACACACATGGACTACCTCTAACATTTGCCTTTTTTGTATTCAAACCAGCACCCCATCTTTAATACACTATCTATAAGAAGGAGTCTTTAAAGGACGGGCTGTTTCATTTGCTTGTAGTCTCGGGATGAATTTGATGCATCCTGCCATTTAGCCCTGAGAGCGTTTTTAGTCATTCCCCCGCGGTGCCAAGGACAACGGCCATTAAGTCTCAAAGCGGATGAAATAGTTCATTTGGATGTATTTGTGAGAGTTTGTCGCTGTCTAATTGCAGATGCAAATATCATTAGCCAATAAATTTGAAAGATACATCACTATGCAATTACGGTAAAAAACAAACAATGGAGGTCACAGCTTTTTTTTTTTTTTAACTTATCTTTTTTAAGCAACCGTGTTGGTAAATGTCATCACGTCATGACTTTCAGCGATTCTTTTTCCTGAGCTCTTCAAATGAGAAGTGATTCAGTGCATCTCGGAGGAGAGAGGCGTAGTGGAAAAGGGTACTGCTTTGGGGAGACGCTCTGTCACATTCACGTGCACGTGCGCCCACACGCACGAGCATAGTCATAAAGTACATAGATCCACATGCGCAAAGGCATCCTGAGCAGACATTTTCAGGCCTGATATGACTAAAAGGATTGTGGATTTTTGCTGAGAAAAGCTGTTTCTTTTCTGCACCACATTTCGTCTCCCCTTCTTGGGAGGTTATCGTTGGCAAAAACGTGCCCTTGATACGGGTTATAGCGGCCAACTTATACCCATTCCCCATGTTAAGATTGAAAATAGAGTGCTCTTGACCTCTTGCCTTTGAAATTCTTCCACTGTACTGTATTGCTCCCCTAAGCTGTCCTCTTTTTATGCCGCAGCTCAGAGGCTTTTGCCACAAGGCTAGCATTTTCATTTCCCATGCTCAAGTTGTTTCTTTGGCCTCCGTCTTTTCCAAGAAGTAAACTGAGTCATAAGTCATGTAAAATGCATGACCTTAGACAGAGATTCAAGTCATCTGTCACCACGAGGACTAAGCGAAACCTCAATGCGTGATAGCCAATAACAACGTGCCGATAGCTGCTTAATAATTCACAGACCAAATCCTGAAAATGTGTGCTGGGAGCCAGCGTTTCTCTAAGATCCTCTTCAAATGTTTATGTTCCAATAAAGACAGCAAAATGCCTCTTTATATTAAAATTTTAATTAGATGATATAGGTATATAATCCTTCCTTTCTCTGCAGTATGAAGCACGCACCGTAAAACAAACGTTAATTAAATGAAAGCCACTATATGTACAGTGGAATTTGGTGCCAGTGGTTGAGTCGAAAAAAAGATGAGCTTGCACAAAATGCACAGAGCAATCATTCAGGTGTCCATATTCAACAGTTCACTAGACCACAGGGTCAAAAACTTGGCTTTCAGGATATTAGAAAAAATAGTGGATTAGAGTGGATGTACATGAGTGATGACTTAAGGGAGGGTTTGACACAAACTGCATTAAGGCAGGTGAAAAAAAACAAAACAAAACCAAAAAAAATATATCATTTGTCTTTGTCTGAGAATAAACGCCGGCATCCAGCTTGTCATCCAGATGGAGGAGTCGAGGTTTTTACTTGAATTGATAACTTCATATCGCCAGAGGAGGCACAGGACACTATAGAGCAAACACATATTCAAGTGAATAAGTGAATACAGAGAGAGAGAGAGAGAGAGAGAGAGAGAGAGGAGATTGATTTAAAAAATGTGGGTGTCTATTATGTGAGATGGAGCAGAGAAAATATTGAAACAATTAAAAAAAAAAAGGGCATTACTTGCTGCCGTGATGTGAAAATGATTGCTGCTGTTATTACTGCTCACTTTCAAAACACAGCAAGACTTTAAATAGATTTTTTGCAGCAAAAGTGAAGTGCAAACCTAAACATGTGGCCCTCAGTATGAAAACTACATTAACAAATGAACAATTAGCAATATGCATGAGGCCACATGACTCTGGAGTTGGGTTACAATGTGTGTGTGTGTGTGTGTGTGTGTGTGTGTGTGTGTGTGTGAAGGAGGGCTGTAATGGATATGCATCCAGTACAGTTGCCGATGGCTTTTTAGATATCTCAGACTCATTGCTTTCATCCCATAGTGAAAATAAAGCTTGACAATATGTATTAAGTCTTGAACATATAGCATAGTTTTAAACACCTTAAGGTTCCATTCAGACAAACTTTACCAGTTATTATCTTCATTTTGGCATCTTACATAATAACCTCTTATGATGCAGCATTATTTTATAAGCATAAAATTGCATTACACTTACGATGAAGTATACATTATTATAGAGGCTTCACAATGTACTTCACTGTACTTAACACATACAATGATACTGCATGCATTATGAGTCCCTCGTACAGTTGCTATCAGGTTATCATCATGTGTTATAAGCCCCATCAGTCATCAGCTACTTCATAACTAGTTAAGAGCATCCACAAGACACTTGCTATATGCACTTATAGAACCATTATGAATGTATTATAATTCACAGAGAATGCCCCCATCAAGAACAAGAGAAATTGGCGTTGCCTAATTTTCTGTTATGTTCAACATCATTTTGTGCGTATCAGCATTCTCTTGAGTAGGCTGAGGGAGGTCATCACGGAACTTTTCAAGAGACAAAATGTGGAGAAAACTTGTATCAATTCACAGTAATGTTAGTCTGTTTAGAGAAATTATGCCTGGCTCCAACTGCGAGAACCATCTTTTTCTGGTCCGAAAATAAGCTTTGTTAATCCATCTCCTCTTTTGTGACAAGGCTCTGGCTCGGTGGAATTATTGTTTTCATGTGATGTGTGTGCGCGCAGTGCGTATGGCACAACAATTTCGACGAGGGTGGCGAGATTTGTTTTCGTGCCAACGAGGCCGCCGAAGGCTCCGGGAATCTGAAACCTCAGAGGCGGCTGAATGGGTTAACAAAGAGCTGGCTGATTAGTGATTAGCTCCCATGTGGGTCGGAGAGAAGGAGTGAATTTACTTGATTCGATGAACTAAGAGGAGGTTTGCCTCTTGAATTTTAAACTGATATAATAATGGAGGGAGGTGGGAACAAAAAGGACTGCAGCCAAGAGGCGTGGCTTGGAAGGAGTAATGAATGAAAGAGTAGCCTAGAGGTGAAAGAATTAAAAATGAAGTAGTCTTCCTTATTAAACTTTCGCTAAGCTCAATTACAATGATAAAAGACTTGTCTGATGAACCATTCGAACAAAAGAACATTGGATCGCAGCATCAAAGCACATTCGGTGGAATCTCTCCTGAGCTCAACAGCACAATGGCAGAATATAATCAGGTGTCACTATCCGTGTCTCTTTTTAATGTGATCTGTTTTCAGAACAGCTGTTCCTTCAATGACTCTTATCCAGCCAAAGGCTTCTACCGGAGCACTTCTGTTTTTTTTTTCTTTTCTGCTCACCACTGTGACTCGAATACGCCGCGTTGCCTCTTCTCTGCCCTACATTGGCGTCACGTCGGTGTGCTGAGTCTGCGGAAACACCACAGAGGATAGTGCTCAGGCTGGCTTCACCTGGGCTGGCCTCTCCATCATTAAAACTAACAACGCTGGCTCCATCAGCGAGGCAGCGCAGAGGTCTTTGGGGATGGTGCACGTATGTGTGTGTGCGTGTGTGTATGTGTGCTTTGTGAACATGAGCATGTAATATGTAAATGTGTACTAGTCCCTGTCCCCTAAGATTCAATCAATTTTTTTTTTTTCCTCTGTTTGCAAAACATGGAACACTGCACTGGTTGAGTGAGCATCGATACAGGATCAATGGACATGTTAGAATTGGTAATGTGTCATATTTTACAGAAGACTGAACATATACTAATAACCACACAGGTCACCAATGACTGAGGTTATTACGTTAGAATAATGATCCTTCTATCCCTTTGGAAGAACCATTATTTTCCGACACTCAGTTACTAACCCCAGCTTTGAGGCA
Organism: Centropyge bicolor; assembly: GCA_037975185.1. Classification (NCBI taxonomy): domain Eukaryota; kingdom Metazoa; phylum Chordata; class Actinopteri; family Pomacanthidae; genus Centropyge; species Centropyge bicolor. The sequence continues at coordinate 5,979,457 of JBBMOC010000019.1, read as the reverse complement.
GTTCCATGGTTAAGGACATTGTCAAGAGTTATTCAGATCAGAGGAAACAAGATTCATAGGGGAAATAATGCAACTACAGAACAATGAAACACCACACAGAGAAGTAGGGCTAAGATTCAAAATCAGGACCTTCTAACTGGGAGGCAGCGACACAATGCAACCATGCAGCAAAATATAGCTTTACCTAATCTCTAGCAAGCGTTATATTAAACAGTGATGTAATTCAACATCACAGCATGCAGAAGAGTAGTAGCATTACAACCATAATCCATGTATTGGTGTTGAAAAATGGCTTAAATGGCATCAATTTTAAATTAAATAATAGAATTGAACTTGCATTAACTTCACCTCGGGGCGCCGCCCTTTGGAAAGGGAAAATTGGATAGCCAATTAATTAAGCCTCAGCAACTGTACTAAACTGTCAATTTGGAACTCTGATTAATAATTACATTAATAACTACAACTAAAATTAACATATAAATAGCGGGTAAAGGTTGAAGGGTTTTGGAGTTGGAGCAGTATTCAGTCTTGTGTAGCATTAAATAGACACTAAATTGATCTGCATGCATGTTCAAAAAAAATTTTTTTAAAGATAATGCAAGTAAAACCCATAATATGGAACTGAACTAAAGACCACAACAACAGGGAGTACGTGTATATGCATGTGTATGTGAGCAAGAGTGTGTACATGTTGGGTTCATGTTGGAGCATTGAGTTTCCTTTCCTTACGTTTGAAGGCCACATCGAAGTTTTTGTATGTGATCTGTGTAGCAAGACGATGTCAGGTTGCAAAAGAGCATGGTCAGTTGCATTCAAGATCCGATGTCTGTGTCAACCATAACTTGTGCTGAAATCAAATAATCTGAAGAATGTTGCAAAGAGATCACGACAATAAGGCTCGGACAGTGAATAAATCAAATCCATATATGAAAGTTCGTTGTCCTGATATCGGAGAAACCTGGTCACTACTTTTGTCGTCACAGTCAGCAGCTCGCTCCTAACTTGCTTTGTTGCTCCTGTTGCTTGTGAAGTTTGACACTAACTAAAACCTGTTTGCTGTCAGTTAATGGTGAGTATTTAGGTAACCATGAATCTTTGACAGGTGCTTGTGTCACTATGTGAGCCATCAGGTAAGAGGCGGGAGCAGCAGACGAAAGCGAAGAGAGAGACTAATGGTTGGGTTTTGTTGACCTTGTCGGGGCTGTGATCCAGGGATATCAGGTCACAGTTACAGGAAGTGACTGGAGGAGAGGTGCCACTGTTTACATACCGCTTCACATTTCACAGTTAAAGTCCTGTTTAAATCACACAATGAACAAATTCGCCTGCTCTGAGCTCCTGTTGGTTTCTACATTTGGAGTTAAATATAGCAGGCGATGTTCAAAGTGAATCACGGTATACGGTGGATGATTAAATCATATATGAGATGCTTCTGAATTTACAGCGCCCACCGTGCATCTTCCCCCAGTCAGCACACCGTCAGCAGTTTGATTCAAACACAAATCTGAATGAAACACAAGTCTTTTTTTTTCTGTGTGGCTCAGACGGGCTTGTCGGATTTTGTGGGGTTTTCCGTGCTAAAACGGCAAATCGACGCAACAAACAGACCCACTGTGGGCTGTGATACTTTATTCACAGTTCAAACACTTATGATCCGTCTGTGTCTGTCTTCTCCATGTAAAGGACAACATCTAAGACGGATGGAAATAATCTTGGCACTTGGCGATTTCCTGTTACTCCGAAATCAGGAGAGGACTGTTAATGGAGTGAGGTGCCAGGTTGGCACGGCGCTGGCGGCACCGCACTTGGTTGAGAAAACAAATTATTCATGTTAAGAGACTCAATCAATGCGTATTTCCAATGCCTCTGCCGTTTTTGATAGAAGGCAACAAGTGTGTCACCCGCTGAAGTGTTTCGGAATTAATTAAATTGGGAATATTCTGATGTATTATTTCGTGCGGAATGGATTGACTTAGTAGGGGTATCCAGTTTTACCCAATTAAGACTGAGATTGCAATGAACATGCAGAGAATGAACTGTATCTGTTTGGCTTCTTGGGTCTGGATGTCTGTGAACAGTACGAAAAAATAAAAGTCATTGAGACGAAGAAAAAGGGCTGTTTTTCTACTGAGGTGTCTGTTTTGGCTGCCAGATATAATCTTGAACTCAAATCAAAAGAGTTATTGAAACACAACATTCGCCTTTGCTTGCATCTCTGATTCATGATATCCGATCCACAATCATCCCAAAGCATAATATAATTACCCCCGACATTTCCTTGATTGTGTTTGACTCAGTGCAAAGCGAAGCCTGGAGGGAGCAGCATAAAGACCTGCTCTGCTTTACAACTGAGTTTCACATTATTACAGTTGTTTTAGTTCATCTCAGAAATATAATTAGTTCATGTGTCCTTTGGCAAGTCTTTCTTTTATAACACTTAGAAGAAAAGCCTACAAGAAGATTCCCTGGATGTTCCCCTTAACCCCGCTCCCTTACGAAAACCTCTCGAGTTTTGAAAACCACTTCCGTAATTGTCCTCAACCCCCATCTCTTGTCAACCCCTTCCTCCATTTCCCCTCCCTCATGTATCCCCTCACTCCCCATCTCTGTCACCCCATCTCCCCTAAAAGAGGATCAGGAGAGAGGCCCCCTCCAATTTCTCTCCACCTCTAATAGGCACTTCCTTGTGTTACATGATCACCGGGTGTCAAGATTAAAGAATGGCTACTGCTTCCCAGGGCAGACACAGATAGGAGACAGAGAAAATAGCACTCCATAATTACTGATAAATCGAGCACACTGCCTCCTCTCCTTCCACTTCCTCCCCATCCACCTGGCCCTGATGTCAATGCGAGGGGCTGAGCGAGTTAAGCCGAGAAAAAAGTTGACCACGCCAGCCACTTTTTTTTTTTTTTTTTTTTGCACTGCTGATATTGCACTTAAGTTCGGGCAATTCAGGGCCAATTGACTGACTTGGAGCTTTTATTCGCCCTCCAATCGTCTCCTCTTTGATGTGGGACTCACAGTCCTGGACTCACATAAGGCAGCTGCAGTCGGAGCTACAATGGCACCAGCTTATACTGCACGAAAATATACCATGCTACGCTCTCGACTTAACTGGTAAGCTGCCAGTCTGAACACACAGTCTCGCCTCTTGGTGTCTGACGGGGTTGTAACCTACAGAGGATGATGGATGCACAACAGAGGCGAGCATCCCTCCCCGCTGAACGCCACACATGTGCATTGTAAGGGATAGCGGCTGGCATCGGCGGTAAAGAATAGCCAGCTGGTCGGGTCTCCTCCCTCCACGAGGCAGTCGCGATAGTTTGCCAGGTGGCAACCCACTGCCATTGTTTATTAGTAATCCCAACAGCCTTCGTGGAAACCAAAGTCGAAGCAAATGGAGTCCAACAGTGCATGAAAGCCTCTGCTGCAGTGAGACTGTTTTGTTCTATCCTGTCAAATAGGATAGGCGGTGATGAGGCATCGCCGTCACGAGCGGTCTACCTGTGAAATAATGAGGTTAATATAGGATGTAACGCACGTGCCAGAAAGCTTCATCTTGGACGGTGTCAATGAGCTAAACCAGGCCCCAGCAAACGGGCCAAGAGTGTGTGTGTGTGTGTATGTAGCGCATTAGCCTGATAATCAGACTAAATTGTTATTTAGTTTCACTTCATTCATTCAGCCTGACGTCGGGTTCGTTCGAGCCAATTTCGGGAGGGAGGATTATTCTGTTTTGTCTTGCCAAAAAACGTCGACTGCTGTTTCAGAATGCAAACGAATATATGTCAACGTTATGTCAGGAATCATTTTGCCCTTTTTGTCTTGAAATTAAAAAGTAGATCCAACAGTTTAACTGGACTAACGTAACTTTAATTCAATATGAAGAAGCATATATGAGAAAGTATATTTCCACTTATAGACACAAGAAACAATAGTAAAATCATTAAGCAAGGTGATGAAGATTTAAGCAATTTGATATTAGTAGTAATAAGTATCTTTCAAATCAAGTTGATTCAATATTTCATCTGTTTCTACTCGTTCTCTGGCCATAGCTCCTTCTCCACTTTTTAAAATATGCAGCGCTTGATCCTCTTTACTGAAACCATGCTGACAGCTGACCTAACGCTCGAACACTAACTCCCCTGCAAACTATCTGCGCTTTGTAGACTGACCTTTTTCATCCAGGACTTAAGAGAAAAAAAACTTTTAATAACACCGCTGGTTTTCTTTATGGGCGAAAATAATATCTTTGCTGTTAAGCGCTTTAAAATTCGACTGGGGTTTTTTCGATGAGATGCTTCTCTGAAGTGTCCCAAGACTGAGCAGTGATCTTATTTTACAGGGGAATGAAAGTTGCATTTATATATTTTTACAGTGGCTTTCCAGTAGTTTTCTTCATTAGAGTCGGTCGAAGATTCGCAGTTCCATCTGCTTCAGTGTCTTTCAGGCAACATCTGCTGGCTTGTTTCATCTTCAGTGGACATTACATGTGGGATTTGGGAGGGTTCAGTTTTAGTTCTCGCCTTTTTTTTTTGAGATTTTTAATCCCAGTTTGCTCTGTCTCAACTGAGAAATACTTGTAGAAAAAAGGGGGAAGTTTTTTAACCTTAAGTGATCTGGAACATAATAGAAGAGATTAGAGGCTCATCTTCACATTTATTACCTGTTTAGTTTGTAATAATTACATAATTTTAACAACTCCTTTACAGCTTTAATAACTCCAGTCGTGCATGAGCGGGCACAAGCCCCTCGAGCTGATCGCCTTTTTGCACATTGCAAAATGTGAATTAATAACAATAGACTTCGATCGTTGCCATCAAACTTTACATTGATGCCGCCATTATGTATGCACACAGTCATTTTAAGTTTAACTATAACCGCAGAACTTCAAACATTTTACCAAAACATAACGACTATTTAGAGCAGGCTCAACGCATGCAGTCCTGGGAGTGGTATGATATTTTATTTATCATCTTTTAATCATATTCTACATCCTGAGGGAAATCTATTTTATATTCAATAATGTCCAGAACAATATTACAGCCTTGAGGTGTGAATTTTTTTCTTTCAAACTGTGGTTTTTGTATGCTGCCCTGAACTAGCTACATTTAATATGTTTTGCATATCAACGTTTAGATCTCCTATATATATATATATATTTTAATTGTACCTCTACTTTCATGTGTGTATAGGATGAGCTGCAAGGATACAAAGGCTCATCAGGAGTCAGGAGACATCTGCTAGTGCTCAGATCTGGGATTTCATTTCAGGATAAAGAAGGTAGCTTTGTGTTATTTCACAGCTCTGCAGACTACAGTATCCAGCTCACAGGGATTTAAGCACGTCGGCCATACATAAAACATATATGCATGTCCGCTGATCCTTTTGTTGTTGACTGACCGCACATGTGTGAATTAACCACCCTGAACTGAGAATAGACTGCTTGGAAAATCAAAAATCCTTTCAGCAACACAAGTAGTCATGAAAATCCAACGACAGCCCTGAAACAACATCAAGACATTCTGAATGTTTTTCTTCTGATCTTTCATTGACTAAATTACTAAACAGTTGTCGCATGAATGACAAGCTGGCGAGTTAGAGGCGAGGCACAAGGTTAGAAGAGTTGAAGGCGGCGCCAGATGATCACAAATAAGCATGGATCTCCTTTTCGATCAATGATCCTTAAGCTACATGTGACAGGCTGCGATGCCCGGGCTGCAAAACTCACATACCAGGAATACAAATGCACTAATGCTTCACCCATCTGGACATTTCAGATTGACATTAGTGAACACGAGGGATCTATGTTTAGAACACTAATTAATATACATGTCTGCTGTCGTGGCAGATTTTCAGCCCCTGAAGCACTGAAAAGATGCTCAAAGTGCACACGTGCACAGGCACAGGCAAGGTCAGGTACATAAAAATCTATAGGTTGGTACTTTCTGTGAAAGTGTTGCGTCAGGTCATTCATGTGCTACTTCTGGAGTCACCAGCACAATGCCTTTGACAGCACTAAAGTTGCAAGGGGAGAATGCTGCGCTAATCAGCTCTGTCTCTTATAGATGACGTCCATTTTGCTTTAGCAGCTGCATTTTAGGGAAACTGTTTGCAGCCTGGATTCTTTCTGCATATGAGACAAAATGTTTGGTAATGTACAAAAAGTGATTTTACACGATGGATCCCACAAGATACATTCATGCAACTGAATTGCTTCCATCGCTGACTACTGGTATGAGCTGGGGTGGATTTCAGTTCATTGAATTTTCAGACATAAGCACGTCAAACTGCACGTGTGGCTTATCAAAGTGAAGACATTTTTTCATAGCAAAGAGTTGAGAATCTATCCAAACTCAGCCAAGGACTTACACCTTTTTTTAGATATGAGCACAGAACATTCTTCAGTCTTTATCTATTAAATATAAAGTGACGGCTTTTTGTCATTCAGATGTGATGTGACGCCGACTTTAACATTATGTTTCTTCACAGAGAGTCGTTCAAATATGTCATATATCAGTTGTCCACACCTTCAGAAAAATAATCTGACACCCTTATCAGCACATCAGCATCATTTGTCTACCTTCCAAAACAGGCAAAACTCACTGTTATAAGTAAAAGAAGTCAGTTGAGGATGTAGGTTTAGGCACAAACACGACTTGCTAAAATAATACTTTGTTAACCTTCAGGTTGGGGGACCTCTGTCATCAGAGTTCCCATAAAAAAACAAGTGAAATGCAAAATGGACAGAGGTGAAGTCTGATGTTTTGTTGACTCCGTCCAACTCCGACCTCTTCCCTCCCACAGACGTTGTTGCTCTCTAACAACATGACCTGACCTCCTCCTTTGCTCCTGTCACAATTACTGCAGCCGCCAGAGAAGCTTTGTCACTTCAACATACGCATACAGCGGGGTGTTCTGGGGGGGGGCGCCTGAAACTACTGATGGGTTAATGGGTCGTCTCCGTTTTTTCCTGGAGGTGAAAAACCGCCGTCGCATTTATGACAAGAGGTGCGTGTTTGAAAGGGGCTCGACGCGGTTCATAATAATCGTAAACTCCAGTTTGTGGTAAAGGAAAGCAAATTTACATAATGTGCAGCCGTATCTTGTAATCAGTGTCAGGGAGCATAGTCATTTCACAATTAGATTACAAGTGAGACCACAAATTGCCACTAATAGACAAAACAAAGTCACATGCTGATCCAATGGCAACACATCTGCAATAAGAATATATAAGAAAGGTCAAATTAATGTTGCTATCCCTACAGCAACTTAGCCAGATAAGAAGGCTTTTACAGCACCTCACAACATTATCTCACTCCGATCTGAATATTCAAATCTGATCAGTCATTTGCTGCATTGTCGGCCGCTGCTGCTGCCGCCCTGAGTTGCAAAATAGGTCACAGATGCTGAGAGCCAGTGGCATGAGCCAAGAGTGCATTGACTCACCAGCACCGCATCGGTCATGGGTCAGTCTATGAATCTACCCCCCCTTCTCCCAAATGACTGCTCTGCTGTTTAATTTTTCAGAATTGAGGCATACTGTATGTGCCGAAAATAGAAACTGCTCCATCCGGGCATGGTGTTATAAATCCCAGACTATTTGAAATGTTTTAGCAAATGTTGCTGTATGATGAAAAAATAATTGGGGGGGTATCTGAAATGTTCCAGTGGGGAGTGCTTCTCCCTTGCTAGTCAGCACTAGGAAGATTGGAAGAGATTAAAACATTCTCTGTAAGAGGCCTAATTAAAATTTTTCTGAAAGATTATCGTCCCATGATTGTTCACATCTCGAAAAGAGGCTTTTTACACAGGGAGCCACTTAGCTGACTCATAGAAATAAGTAAGGCTTTAGATTTGTGTGAAAACTTTAACGGTTAGTGTGGATAGCTGGGATTTAAGAATTTTTTAATTCCGTTCCTGATGAGAAAAACATTGAAAATGAAGTTATGAATCTAATTTATCGTGACAAAAAAAACTGCTGATAGATTACAGATGCATTACTGACAACAGGGGCTGTTTAAAATGCAAATAAATTTGTTTGTTTGCATCTTAAAAAATAGACTGTCATATGCAATTTTGCATCACTGTATTCAAAAAAACAAATGTAGTAAAGGATTTTAGAAAAATCACATTTTCTGTTTGGGCCTTTCAGTCATGAAGATGGTCTTTCTTAGAGAGAGTTTAAACCTTCATATGCATTATTCATGAAACAAGTACTGGGGCAAGTTTGTGGCTCTAGTGCACTTGAACATGACCATGAACACATTTTTGGTATTTTTTTTTTTCCATTGCCAGTCAAATCTGATCCTCTCCTTCCCTTGAGAGGTGATGTCCAAAACCAACTGCTTGAAATCTCCATGTCAGTCTTGTTAGTCCATAATGACCCGAACCGGTTATGAAAGATGAAGCTTTGACACTGTACAGTTAAAACACTGTCATTATTTCATTGCTTGCCTGTAATTTGTTTTTCACATTATGACCCAAAGCTGCACATGAATGGGTACATTAACATACATACATTAATGCACCTATCGCTAAGAATTGGAGATAAGTGACATGTATACTATGCTACACTAGGATACTATTTTTGTTGCTAACAGTTGCTTGTTTGTGCTAAAGCCCTCAACAAATTATCAATCACTTGTCAAAAAGCCTTGCGACTATGTAACTCAAAACTTTGCGAGGAGAGAGATAAATTATGCCACTGATGCATCTCTGCAGTGTTTTCGAAGAGAATACAGAGATACTATCCTGAAAATCTGTGGATCTGCAAGAGCTTTTGTTTCCAGTGTGTAGCCTGTAAAATCGCTGTCGTGCGCGACGGCAACTGGACTGCAGAACCTCGGAAGCTGTGAATAACACAAAAGCACTAAGCCAGAAGGCTCGAGGCTAGGAGGAAATCATTCTCACACGGTGCCCAGAGTGGACCGGCTATGGATTATTGTTTTGAAAGGATGTGCTTTGATTCTGTAATGCTGCAGCAATTCTGATCAATGGCTAAAAGTAGGGAAAAATGAAGTTAAAAATAACTGGGCCGGATGTTGCTTTTACTTCTATGCAACATGATGAGCTGACGAAATGGCCAGTGATGTTTACATGCAACTGATTAACAGTGTTTATTCTGGAAGTAGTGTGACATTTACACAGTGAAAGGAGGTCAGGGTGAACCGGGCTAATGTGTTTGTCCAGTCTGAAGGACGACAATATTTTCTTAATCCTGACAAAAAAAAAATGTAATGGGCAAACATACATTATCTGATTTTGGTTGATATGGCAATATATGTTAATAATCAATGACTTATTCACATTTATTTAGAGTCAGGGTTAGAATATAGCTTTGCTTTGGTCTCCACCAGCTCCTAAATGAAATATCTGGCTATGTAGCTGCTAAATTGTCCACCATGTTCAGTTCCTCTCAAACGTTATCTTTCTTCCATTAAAGCTGGGCAGGTAGAATACAGTCAGTTTTTTTGGAGGTTTTTTGTTGTTATTTTCTTCTGAATAAAGTTGACGGCTGCATCTGTGATGATGAGCAACAGGAGTGAATGGAAACTGTAAAACTACAAGCCCTGTGGAGCTGAGGCGAGCTGCAGAGATGGGTGGTGAATCTCTGTGGGTTCATCACTACTCACAACCTGTTTGACATTATTAATACAGAAATATTGATTAAAGCACCTTTAACAATACTTTAGTTATGCATCAGTTGCCTCAGGTGGAGACTGTAGAATAGAGCAGAATAGAAAAATGTCTACTGTCAACAATACACAAACAAAAAGAGCATAATCCACACATCATTTCCTCTAAAAAATATTTATACTACCTACAAAATGATCAAACAGATGAAGGTAAGAAAGGAAATCTGCATAACAATATTTGCCCATTCTTAGTCACAGGATTGGGAAGCTATGATATTCTCCCACTGAGAAGACTATATTTTGTTTAAAATACCTTCCAGACCCGGAGCAGATCAAATTATATTGCTGGAGGGACCACGGGAGGCAACAGTGAAGCAAATTAAGTTAAAGGTTCTACGTGTAATCGACGGCCGGTGCAGACCTCTGTATTGTTCGGCGACGTGAGAGACCGCAGCACATCAAAACATGCCTCTCTCTCTCTCCCTACTCACAGCAACACCGGGGCAGAAAATTCAAATAGATGTACAAGCGGAGCCATCACGAAAGCCAGCAAAGAGTGGGGCGGTGTCAGGGAAGATAAATGACTGTAGTTATTACTGTGTTGTCAGAGTTATCATATTTTTAAGGAGTAATAACAGAGCTCCCTGGCAGTGCTTAATGACTCAGGGGTCAGGTTTGTAAAGGCTCAATTTAGCATCACTTTTCTTATCCAGTGTCTCCTACCTGGCAACCGCTAAATGTTCGGGTCAAGAGGCACAGTTTGCAGAGGACTGTGGGTGTTTACTAAAATATGTAAGGCTGCTTTTTGCATATTGGAGAGCAGAAATCTTCAGGACAAGTATGGAGAGAGTTTTTTTTAACTTTTCGTTTCAGTGACAAACTCAAACAAACCAGTCAAATAACGCCAATCATGCAAATAACATCAAGGTCACCAGCTTTGTTTTCTTTTTCATGAGCAGTGTTAAACTAAAACCATGAGAAATATTGCAAAAATTAGCATTCCACTGCGAACTCTATGACTGCAGCTCCTGCAAATACACTTAATATTTAATGATTATATTTTTACGTAACATCATATTCAGGTTCATCAGCAGCCAGAAAGCCACAATAGGCTTTGCTTCCAGGAGCTGAAAGTGCAGACATATATATTTGTCTGATAAATAATAGATTTCACTTTGCTTGCTAAGTGTTGATGTGCAATTTATTTCTTGATTGTATGATAAAATGGTGCTCATGCTCGCCGACTGTGGCCTCCTGCTGTGAAGAGAGAGGGGAAGAGAAAGGAGATAGAGAGAGACCAGACGAAGGCCACTGCATTCAAATGAAGAACCGCGTGGATTGAATGCCTAAATAGTTTTTTTTTTAACAATAAAATTGTCACTGTTTGAGGATGTTGAGGATTTTCTGAGCCTGCTTTCAGCTCCCCTGAGGCTTCGCACGAATTCTGTGGCTCCGGTGACTGACAAAGATGACGAAGAGCAGTGGATCCAACTATGAATTTCAAAATGGTCCTTCACAAAACTAAGGTTGCCTTCTCGGACAGTAAGTTGTTTTTTTGGAACAAGTGCGCTGTGCATGAGGGTGAGTCGGTGTCACTCTTCGTAAAAGCTCAGCTGAAGGGCCATTGTGTGAAAAACTAAAACTAAATTCCCTTCTGGAATTGTTAATCAAGGCTTAACATGGTTTAAATTTTATGGTGCGCAGGAATGCAATTAACTACTTGTGATCAGCTACCAACCCTTTAATTATGAGCCGGCAGGGTGAGACTTCTTCTTCTTTGAACGTCATACTGTGGTGGTTAGAGCCTCGCGGCCTTACGGGACTGATAGCAGCGGTGCAAAGGTCAGACAGCCCCTAGTGGAGGTCAAACGGTTCAGCTGCCTCTCCAAAATACTGTAAAGCTCACTCGCATTTCTGTGAGATTTTTGTCACATGTCATTACGTGACCCTGTTGTTTGTTTCTGATAAAAAGCAGACTCTTTTTTCAAACCTCTTGGGAGGCAGCCTTCTGGCCACTACAGCTGCAGCCAGCACCCACATAAAAACAATGCCGTGCCAATGCAAGAATACAAAGAGAGAGAGAGAGAGAGAGAGAGAGAGAGAGAGAGAGCTGGTGGGCTCTGCAAGAATACTGTTCTCTGTCTCTGCCACAAAGAGAGTTTCCAAGTAATATCCTTATCTATACACACGATATGTAGAGCAGCTCTGTGTGCGAAAGGTTAATGCGTGAATTCTATCATCCATTCCTTCTAATTATATTTATGGACGTCTATTTCCTTGCCTTTTAAGAATCGCAGCCACGTGCTTCGCAGACAATTCATCAGTAAGTTGCACTGCCAAGGTCTGCAAAAGGACCTCTGCTGCTGAATGTTCTCTTTTCAGTCCTTGAAAGCATCATCATCATTGGGTCATCTAAAGCCATAACACAAATATAGCTTTAAGCCACTGCTGGCATTTTCATTTTGGCAATGTGATGTGGAATGCCTTCCCTCTGAAAATGATTACATGTTGCCAGCGTTTTGCCATTGAAAAGGCCACCAGATTGAATGAGGCATACTGAATAAGGCAGCTTTTCTTCTGCAATTTCCGCTGCCAGTGCAATTTTCTGCACTGCATTCGGAGAAGGAGACAGAACAATATTCAAAGATGTATTGACTTGCTGTCGATTTAATGTTCATTTTCAAACATGAAAGGCGAACAGGTATGTGGGATTACTCAGAGCCCGGTGCCACACACACACACACAGTTCCTCAACTCGCTCTGCAAAAGCTTAGCCATACACTGTTCCACTTAGACTGAAATCTTGCATTGTTCATTGTGGCTCATTCATATGTTTTGACATGAGACTGATCATCTTGTGCTCTAATCCTGGCAAGTGTATTTTTTTTTCCCTCCCCGGATGCATTTGTTAATACTACATGAATGTAACTGATTAGGCCCACTTTCCACAAAAAAAAAAAAAAAGATACAGTGACAAACAAAACAAGAATTGCAGTGGCAGTCATGGGAAGTGCAGATAAATGCTTCCGGACCAATTTCAAACAGAAAGCCACTTCTCTAATTTCACAGAGTTGGTATCAGTCTCATACACAGTTATCTTGCCTTTAGCCACATAATGACACCTGGTGCAAAAGAGCATGAGCTCCCCTCGCAGTTAGTCAGTGGAACAGCAATCAAAGCAACTTGACTGAGCACGGAGAGCCAACTTTGCCTCACTGGTGACACTCACACGCATGTGCACGCACGCGCACGCACGCATACAACAAGCATGTGCAGCCGCGTGGACGCGCACGGCACAGAAGAGCACATAAACACAGCTCCAGCAGGAGTATCTGCTTTCACAGAATTCATTACAGGCAGGAACTCAACCATAATAATAATAATAAAAAAAATATAATAACAAGAATTCTGTATCCAGCATCCAGGCTGGGGGTGACACTCACTTTTAGTTAAAGGATAATGCAGTTTCCGGGATGACTTGATCATGGATGTGAAAAAAAGAAAGCCACGACTGGAATGAATACAAATATTGATGTCGGCTGCACAGTGATCTGCAGGGCCTGCAAACACACCTTCACCCCTGTGATGCCATTCATGCATGTGTCTGCAGGTCTAGGGGAAAGAAAAGCCCCCCCCCTCCCTCTCAAAATCCTGAGATCATTGTTTCTGTCTATGTTTTTTTTGCCTCCTTTATGTCCGCACTTCTGCAGCAGCATCGCCTCGGGAAGATGCTGCCTCACAACGTGCAAAGAGAGAGAGAGGGAGAGAGAGAGAGAGAGAGAAGGGGAGAGGAAAAATGCAGCCCGGTGCACATAATGGAGAGAACAAGTCATCTGCGTGCTGTTTGGAAGATGATTTAGGTGATAATAAGGGCGCATGATGGTATTTCGGAATCGCCTCGGAGCGCACCGTCGAACATGCGGTCCGGGCGGAGCTTGCATGCACTTGGCACAAGGGTGATTTTAAAAAAAAAAAAAAAAAAAAAAAAAAAAAAGGTGGCGTGGAAAAAAAACAGCATCCTGGAAAAGGACACCTCTGTAACATGCTGCCCATGCAACCTCGCCATAATTGTGCCATAATAAATAAAGCTCTGCCTCCAGATGCACTACCTCGTGGTCAGCGATGGATGCACAGATTTGAAAAACAGAAAAAATGCATATAAGATGTGATATGAGAGGTCCAAGCCTGGATGGCAAGCACTCACCTAAAACTGACTCTCCCCTCTTAGCTGTATCTGTGGTCCAAGGTTTGTTAGTTCTCTGGCCAACAACTTCTGCTGGAGCATATGTATCCAGTGCTCATGCTGCTGGCGGCTCAGTCGGTGATGTTGGATTGCGGATGATTTGGCAATCCTTGTCATGCTCGAGGGGGAAAAATCCTCGTCTTCTCGGGCATTTGCGCGCAGAGGGATAAAGTCATGAAGTCCGTCAGGATGGGAGAGAGAGAGTGTGTGTGTGTGAGGGAGAGAGAGGGAGAGAAGGAGGGGAGAGAGAGAGAGAGATCTGGATGGGAGATTTATGCCGACGTGTTTGAAAGTGTTCTTTTTTTTTCTCCTCCGCTGTTGGAGCTGTTTTGCAGGGTGGAGAGGTGTGGGATGGATCTCGAGGAAGGGGAGGCTGGGATGCACAGACCGAGGGCGAGAGAGAGAGGGAGCAAAAAAAGGGGGAGGTACAAAGAATACAGGCTCGTATTGTGGAGGACGGTCATGGCAGACAGTGAGGGGTGGGTCTGGGCTGGATGAGGCGGAAGGAGAGAGGGAGGCTGGAGCCGAGGGTGGATGAGGATACAGAACCGTGTCGTGACTTTTTTTTTCTTACTCTGCTGGTAGATTCACCCAAAAAATGGCTGTGGGTTGACCATCGTGGAAATATTGGCAGCGGCTAATTAATGGAAGCATAGGTTGCGTGATTGAATAGGGACGAGTGTGCCACGTGTGGGCTGTGGGCTTTGCATGAAACACGTGACCGCATGAGTGTTTAATGGAAACTTGGGAGCTTGAAAGTCTTGCCCTCGCGGGTCCAGATCTGTGTTCATCCTGAATGTGCTGGTTCTTGGTGCTGAAGCAGGGCTTAAGATGCTGGTGGTCTCTGTCCATGGTGCTGAAACGCAACTCAGCAGACCTCCAGTGTTCATGCAGATGTTCTAATGCAGATGTTCAGTCATTGTCACAGCTGCTGTTTCATGGACCACACATCTCACTTGTTGACTGACAGGCAGTGATGTAGTTTTTGTCATATGTCTTGGAAATTTTTTTTAATGACCTCAGGAGAAGTTCACATTCTGCAGTGATAAAAAATTTCACATGGTGGGTTTTTTAAGGTTGATTTCCTTTTCTCAAAAATTTGACAGTTTTAGGTCAAAGTCATAATCAGTGTAATGGGATTCTGTACTACCTGAAATCTATTTTTGGCTCTGTGGGGAATGCTTTGCAAAAATATTCAGACAGTTATGCAGGGATTTTACAGGAAATACATTTCAACACATAAAAAAAAAAGCTTTTTGGTGACTAAGTCAAATAAGTTCGGGTGGTGACATCGACTCAAGACCCCTGACAATAGGTTTAATAAAATCCTGGCTATGTCTCTGATGACTGGGAAATCTTGAAAACCATAACTGACCTAACCAGAAACCTATTGAGACATGGTACAAACATAATTTTGGGGGCTCATCTAAAAACACCTTGCTGTAGAAATTCATTCAATTCTTCATTAGGCACAGTTGCATATACCTGCATGTTGATCGGGACACCTACAGTGTTGTACACAGGCTTCTTTTGTGTCTTCCATTTTATACAAGATCTACATGTACGATTAACTAATAACACTTGACTGTTATAATGACGCACAGCTGCAAGTTACATGAATACTCGACTTAATTTTAGCAATTTATGACTCATGCATTCATCATTCATTTGTTGCTTAATGACATGCATGCTACCAGCTTGTTAGTGGCTCAGTACGTTCAAACCACTGGCTTCACTTAGCATGTCGAGCTCGCAAGGTGGCAACATTATAACAGTATTTTTCCCCCTCAATTGCTGTTTTAAATAACATAAATCCGTATGAATCAAAACACCAAACTAGAAGCACCAGTAATTCCCCAGTAATTTCAACTCTTGTGGGAGTAAAATTACCATCATCACTCTAAAGTGAAGTCTAACTCATAGCCCACACACTGTGTTTGACACTGTTTATTACTATTCTTAAGTTATCACACTTTGCCTTTTGTAAATGCAGGAGAATGCAGCAAACATCTATGAGGAGTCTGCCTTCACTAAGCAGACGTTTTGCATTTTGAAGGCCATCTTGAGAATTTGTATGTGTGCTGTTACTTGAGCAAATCCTTTTGCAATAAAGCACTATTGAAACAACTACCACAAATAATAGTAGGACAAATCTGTGTCATCCACCTTTGCATGTTAAAATGAGGAGTAAGAGAGTCGCTTGCTATTAAATATTTACGTGACAAGTTGTATAACAAAACCTCCTCAGGTAATTATATGTCGCCCTAAATTTAATCCATGCTACCACCTGCTACCTTCCTTTGATACCAGAGACCAGAGATCCTATATTCCACAGCTGCGCTCTATTACAAAACCCCAATAAAATATATGGATGGAAGCTCGACTTAATATCAAGCTGGTAGCTTTGCAACTTTGCCTCAAACCATTTTTGGTCAGGTTAAAGGAGGTTGCTCGAAATGTAAGGCTCCTCCTGGGCAGTTTAAAAGTTTTTGAAGTTTGAAAGTTGTGCCAGTTTGAAGATGTCAGGTTTATTAAGTAAAACAACTCGGCATACTCTGGTGAATGATGGGTTGGATGATGCTAGGACAAGTTGAACCCACCAGTGTCTGTCACATTCAAAGTGGTTGGTTTGAGGAAAGCACTGCAGAGACTAATGCAAAATGATGAAAAGCACATTCTGTATATTACAACTTTATCGATTCTAACATATTATTTTACATCTCAAATGAACCCAAACCCTAAAAGCTCTATACTTCCTGTCTAATAAACCATCACTTAACGACGCCACCCAGCAGTTATACGTTCATTTAAAAATCTTAATTGTAGTCAAAGTCCAAGCACGTGGAAATGATAACTTTTGAACCGATTCTGACACCATTACATCCA
This sequence comes from Centropyge bicolor, assembly GCA_037975185.1. Taxonomy (NCBI): domain Eukaryota; kingdom Metazoa; phylum Chordata; class Actinopteri; family Pomacanthidae; genus Centropyge; species Centropyge bicolor. Next base: position 5,962,687 of record JBBMOC010000019.1, on the reverse strand, counting down.
TTGTGGTCACAGGCAGCTTTGCAACTCACTAGCTCTCCAATGGTCCACTTGCAGTCAAGTGTTTGAAGCATCCACCAACGGGCAAAGAACCTGGCGGGACCAGCAATGCAGAGAACTCAATGAGGCTAAATGGATTAATGGGGCCATTACAGAGTCATTAGCCTGGAAGTGGTGGTGACATGTGACAAGTTGCCTTTGCGATAGTAGACATAAAATACTCCAGGGATCACTGGAATCATCGCATTTTATAATTCTATTGGTCGTAGCTTTTAATTTGAAACTTCCACCTCGCTCGTTTGGATATTTCATGATTTACTCTGACTGAGCGACGGGCGAGTCTCCGAATACCTTCGGCATGGATCTTGGTTGCATCTACAGATATATAACACTGGCAAACAATTCACGAGTCGCTGTCAGCTTATCTATGATACATGAGCCGCTATGTAAGGACAGAGGATTTTCAGTGAGACTGAAAGTGTCAGTCATGGCTTCATCAAACATAACAAAGCAAGCATTTTTGTGTGTGTGTGTGTGTGTGTGTTTTTTTTCCTCCATGTGTCACTGAGCCTGGTTCAGAAGTGCTGGGGATAAAAAGCTGTGTGTGTTATGTGCATGCTGGTCATGAATGACATAGTGAACCATCAATACCACCGTTGCGATGGGTTCGCCTGTCTGAAGCAACGTGCAGTGTGTGTGTGTGTGTGTGTGTGTGTGTGGTTGGGTGATGAAAAGCAGAGTGTCGGGAGGATGCACATTTCCATCTCCAGAGGGGGAAGTGCTGGTGAGGAACTGTTGGCAAACTAAAAAGAAAGTGGAGGATTAAAAGAACAGGCAAACAGGCTGGAAAGAAAGAGAGAGAAAAAAATTGGCAACAAAGGAAGGTCTATTAATTATTTGAAAAATGTGATTTGAATTCCATTGTGTGCCACGCAAAAAAAAATCACACAAAAAAAAGTCTGTATTTCGAGGCCACAAAGCCCCTTCTGAACAGATAAACACAGACTAACTCACGATCTTCCATTAGGACTGTTTGTGCTTGCTGATTGTTGGACAGAGACCTGGTGAGCAAACAGACTTATTGGGCTTGTGCTATAGCAGGTGTTGGAGGCGAAATGAGGTGTTCTGTCGTTCCGATTCTACATCACCTTTCAGACAAATAAATTCAGGGTAAGTGTTCCCCGCGCTGGGCCGACAGGACGGCAATTTTACAGATATATGAAGGTCTTATTGGTGATTGCGGATGAAGACGAAAATCAAACTCTTGAAGTGTTATTTTCTGCAGCATCATACACAGCTGCTCGTAAATTTCAGCAGTGGGGTCTAACTGTTTTGGAATAATGTGCAAATGCTTCCATGATGGACTTGTAGCTATATTCTGTCAAAATGGCTAAATAACTGAGAGCTAGTCAGCTGCAGCATGTTTAACGGTGTGTTCTTTATTTTTTCAGCGTCACTGCTAAGAAACATGGTTTGTCCTTAGTTGATTTAGATGGTTTGGTTTTTCTTTTTTTTTTCTTCCTTTCAGTAATTAATAGTATTTAGAAATTTCTTGGACATTGATTTTAAGGTCAAAGGTCAAAGCATTTATTTTCATATGCACAGTTAAAAGAAACGAGTTTCCCTATAGAATGAAATTCTTCCTTTGCCTTCTACTATAAATGCCATTAAAAAAGAGCAAGAAATTAATACAATAAAAAACAGAATAAAATTTAGAACTAAAAAGATGTATAAAGGATATCTGCAACAACATGGACTATTTGACTGTAAAAAAGATACTTTTTAACAACCAGGGTTGTTTGTAAAATCCATTATGGATGCAAAGATGCAATCTCTGAAATCAAGCGTTTGGAGACTTAGAAGAAACAAATATACAAACATACAGTACATGAAAGGACTACTTTGTTTAAAGACCGAGTGCGGCCCACAGAGATGAGAGTGCACTGGCAAGAAATAAAGTAAAACTCCACATGGGTGAAATGTCTCTCTAAGTCAAATGTGCTAAATTATGTTTTTTAAAAAAAAAGCCTTACTAAGGTAGAGTATGAGCCTTTCTCACAGTAGCACCTTATTAGCCTCACAGCTAACTGTGCAAAGCATACTAAGAACCCAATTTATTTGCATCACCTTCCTTAATGACTTCTTGTAAGGAGAATTAAGGAGCGATATGCCAACATGCATGTCATTCACTGCCTCATTATTGGTGAGCATGTGCTACTTTATGTCAAATATTACCAAAGTTTGCAACTCACAGCCTTCTGGGAAATACCACTGTCAAGTAAAAATACACTTTTATACTGTGCAAATTTGACTCCATTATCCACATAACTACAGTAATTGTGCCATATTCAACACCAGCCCAGACACAATACCCTTACAGGAGCTAAATTTATCTGGACTGTAATGATCTCATATCAACCTCCTTGTAGGAAGCCATGGGCTGAATCTTCCTCCTAGCTGCCCAGAAGACTGTTAGCTCTCGCTGGATTGACAACCTACTAATGGCTGATCTCTGAGGCTCAGGCCACAGAGATGGTTCTACCCAGTGTTAGTACACGCTGTTGCGGGAGCCTGTCACACTGTACCCAGACCTCTCCCTGCCAGGGCTATGAAGGAGAAGACAGATGTCCAAATAGCCAGCAGGTCCATCAGTCATGAGGATTTTTTTCGCTCGCAGGGCGAGGGAGGGAGGGTCAAGTGGGAGAAACACAGATGAATGAAGATGACACCGTTCGAGCCTCTCTGCCGCTCTAATGAAAAACAAACTCATTTTCAGCAAGTTTTCTGGGTAATAAGCCGGCCAGCCAGCCACATCCACACAACAACTTTTAAAAGTATCACCTCGCTGTGGAGGCCACCTCATGAAGCCTCCATTTCAAGCCCAGATACAACTCCTGAGTGTTTGAAAAGCACTTAATTGTGAAAACATTTCAGCATGTGGTGACAAGTTAAAGCCAACAAAAATACCGGAGCATTAAATTCATTTGACAAGTTCTCTACATTAAACAATAAAATATGCCATTGTCCTCCAAGACGATTACAAACCACTGCTGAAAAATATTCTAGTTTGATGATTTGACAACATCATTAGTTGGTTAAAGTTTGGTTTTATGTTTAAATTTAGGAGGACATTGTGTTGTGGGTTAAAATACCTTTGTTAAAGAGAGGAGATTTTTCTTGTCACAGGGACAATAAGAAACATTGTGAAAGTTTGGGAACAATTATTCATTCACAATCCATTTTAAAGTACAACTTTTGTTCACCCATCCATCTGCCCTGACCTCTTCCTTTTACACGGGCTTCGGCCTTTAATGACGTCACCTGACTTCCCGCCGTAATTAATGAGGCTGCTCGAGGACTTTGTCACTTCGACGTAAGCACGTGTCCTCATGGGTCACTTGCTGAAATGGCTGATGCTGTCTTACAAAAGAAAAACGGAGGGTGAGGAGAGGAAAAAATGAGGAAGTGATGTCCTACATTTAAAAAGTTACAGTCTGGTTGAATGCATTCTGACACGGTGTTAATTCAGGAGCAGGCTGTCACGCATCCTATAGCTCAAATGTAATGTCTAATTGATAACACACACTGTTAGACTGGTGAAGGCGCCACATTCACCAACAGTATCTGATTCAACTTGAGCTTGTCCTCATGGTTCAAACGTGGTTCAAAGTTCTAATATCTTCGGCATTAAACATTTTAAATGAGTGTTTTCTTTCAGTCGAGCTCCGCTGTTTTAAATCGCATATTAATAATCTGTGTGCGTTAGTAATAAATCTCAGTTAAGGATTTCAGACATTTATTGCTGAGAGATTCTTGTAAAATGGTTTTAACACAATATGCATATCAAAAAGTATCAAAGAGTTAAATGTGCAATGACAGAGCGGAGTTACCGGCCCCGTAATGTCTTTGGAGGAGCTTCCGAAGGACGTAATGATTTTATGACTAAACTGTTTAATACCTGCTGTAACAAAACCACAGATGTCAGCTCGCTGGCTGTTGTGTTTAATGCACAGAAAGTTTGAAGCTCAGTGACAAGGACCTTGAATGAGGTATATAATATGAGTGGTGCTACAGGTAATCTCGCCGCATGTGGCAGTGTTGCAGCCAGTGTGTGTGTGTGGCTGCTCAGCATGCAATAACCATATTTCTAATTGCCCATCTGGCACGAAAGCAAAGGACTGAGCGCACCGCGGGCGCACGCCATGTCACAAAGTTTAGCAAAGCATAAGCAAAAAAACAAGTTTCCGGGCCTTCCTCAAAAACGTTCCAGAGCACTGGGTGAGATTCAACAATCTGCCAGCGTTTTTGAAGGACTTTGCTGAATTCTTAACAGAGGACAGTACTTGACTGTTGGAGTGTTGCCTCTTAGGCTACACTTTCACTTCAGTATCAACACTGACTGTGTCATTACATCCCCTTTTCTTTTGTAATTGCAGCTTTAAAGTTAGTTTCTGAGAGTCGCCTGAAATAAGAATAAATCATAAACACAGGTTGGGCATGGTCCCAAGTCTTAACCATTGTATTTACATGGAAGCTTGATGTACTACTGTGGTCAACTTCATTAGACGTTTGGTAGCTGTGAAACCACCAAATACAACAGATATTCAATTGATATAGTTTAATGACTAAGATGTGGGACTAGATTAATATGGATAGTGGTAATTGCCCATGCAGGATCCATTATCTTTTGGGGAGGTGGTGAGCCACACTAGCAGAATGAAGAGATGGCAATGTTGGTCAGTCAATCCAAAATGAAATATCTTGACTATTAGATGAGCACGTTAGCCTGCGGACGTTAACATTTAACTCAAAATCCTGTGCCTACTTCCAGCCTCACAGAGCTACTACCATAGCTTAAAGCAATGTACTAAATCACTGTATTAAAGCAGTGCAAGGGACTGTGTTGCTTCAAGTATGGAGGAGAGTTGAAATACAATGTAGGAAGTCCAGTTGGTGTAACAGATCCATGAGTGTTCCTCAGATGCCAAAACACTGATGACTGGTTTATAATACTCTACCACTCTGCTAATTTATCACACTGTCAATCATTTAATCTTTTCTATTGTTTCTTTTGTGCAGCGTAGACAGCAGAAACATGGTGTTCACATCACATGGTACTCAGCCAGGAATTCATAAAGTGCAGCTTAAAAGTTAAAATGTATACACTATATTTATGTATACATTATTTCTGTAAATCAAATTTCTATGTATAAATCTTTGATAGATCATTTCTACTAACCTATTGGATCACTGGAAACACTTTTTGCAATAATTCCAAAGCTATAGAAAAGAATAATGAAAAATATGTGTCAGAAAAGTAAAGCTTGTCACAAAGCAAAAAACAAAACAAAAACAAAACTCATCATCATCATTGGTACATTGTAAAACGATGTGCAGGACACAACCATTATAGCACACATGCATTATTATTATTATTATGTGTTATGATTTTATATTATTAAGGATAAGTCAGCTATGAGTCAGAGGGTACAGAAACCTGCAACCCTCTCTGTAGGTTGAAACTTGGAAGTCACAGCAGTGTTTGGTGATTAATAGATAATCATAGAACAGGCACCGTTGAATCCAAATTGTTAACCATTCAGTCTCCCTCACAACCATCGTCACTTGGGATCTCCAACAGAAACGTGGGCCAAATTAAGGAAGAGCCCAACTCGCGTAACTGCTGACTACGGGGAATTCTCTCTGCTCTTATTGCTCCTGGCAAACTCTATAATTTAAACAAAAAAAAAAAAGTGGGCTTTGTTTGTTTCTGGCTCCAGACAGAAGAAGAGAATAAACATATGCAATAGGATTAGAATGGAAAGGAAAACAAAGCAGCCTTGAGAGCAGTTGTTCAGTCTAAATAATTAAGAAGTGATTAGGATGTGGCCAAAGGCTGTGTGATGGGCTCAGTGGCATGCTGTGGACTGGGCTGAGGCTCTCCATTCGCAAAATATGCATTGTCGTAGCCAGCAGTGAAGAAATCTCATGCCTCCCACTTTCCCCATTTTCCACTTGACAGCAACTCTTACTGTTCTTAGCATTCTCTTTCTCCCCCTAACTCTCCCATCTACACGTCTTTCTTCGTTCCTTTTTCACATTATATTTTGCTCCTCTGCCCTTTTTCATGTGCGTACCCGCTCATCATTCATGGATCTACGTGCCGCTGTGAACGCTCACAATCCTCGGCTGTGGGCACTTTTTGAAGTGTGATGCTTTTGTTTTTGCATTCGTTTTAATCATTTCGTTTCGTGCCTCTCGTTTGTTAAAATCCTATATATTTTTGTTTTGCAGCGAGTCTCGGCTCCTCCATTGTGAAATATCTGCTTTTTGCTAATGAAGTGCTAATTTAAGCTGTGATGATATTTTAATCACCCTGAGCAGAAGGAGAGCGTGTAGATGCCTGAGCCTGGCAGGAGTTTAGCACATTATTGAAGCTTTAGCCCCAAGTATATAATAGTTTTAGCAGATTTACAAGTAAAAGACAAGTACAAGACTCCCTGTCTGTGTACCTGTGTTTATTCCCAAATTTGAAAAACACCACATACACCTGTGTCTCATTACAAATCACAGCATGAAAGCAACAAGCAAAACGGCGCATTTTGCAAAAGACTTGAAGAGTAAATGAAACCGAAAGAGGAAAAACAATATTGTTTGGAGGTTCAAGTTCTGAGATCTCTGATAAAACATATGGCAGAGTGACAGAAGGTCGGTGAGACGGTGCGTTCTGTACCTTCAGTGTTCAGTGTAATTTTAACAAGGTAAAGACGACACGGTCTGATTACAGTGAGGCTGGAAAGCACATCAGCGTGCACAGAGGTGGTGTCAAAGAAAGATGGGAAGTTGAGGGAACTGTTTCTAACAAAGGCCCAACTGCAGGTAGAGACTTTATGCCAAATTAATCACAAATCAAATAATTGTCACAACATTCCTCAGTATTGTTTTACAGTGCAAGACATATTAAGCCTTTGATTTAATTGAAGACTACAGGAGAAGGTGCTGGGAATAAGTGTCAGCACACGAGACCTGCCTCACTGGCTGCCAGCGAATGTCCCGGTCCACACATTATAACAGATGCAGTGTTGAGGATGCGGAGGGAAGCAACATGAGCGAAGGCATCAAGGCAAAGCCATCTCCCTCACGGTCTGTTCGACTACAAGACAAGCCATATGCTTCGCACTGTGGCGCGCTCACTGTGGGGATCAAGGGTCTGTCGCTTGAGCGTAGAAGTATTTGAATGAGGCCAGACGATCGAACTGACCGCCAGCCATTAATAATCCCATAAATAAATATTAGCACCATGTAGTATTTGCGTTTTGAAATAAGAATCAATCCATGATGTTTGGCTCTCTGGCTTTAGAGCTTGAATCTTGAAGGTCGTGGTTTGAGCACTGGTAGGTAAAATCTGGGTAGGGGATAGTCAAAGAGCAGTGCTTGCCCCTCCCTTGTTACCTTGAGTAATTAAGGCCCATAATCCCCCAGATTAAAAGATCAGACTGTGGTTGTACTGGGACGCTTGAGTGTGTGCGGTGTGAGTGTGAAGGAGCCTTTCTGGGAATCTCACCTGCTTAAATAAAAGCAAAAAAAAAAATCATTACAGTGCAGAACATGATGAAAGGAAAATAATAGCCTATAGTTAATATGAAATTCCTGGCTTTCTAGTTTCTCCCCGTTAACGCTCGAGCGTGTCATACGAATGTGCACACATCTGAAGCAGATGTCTGGAGGAGAAAGAGTTCACACGTACCAGATAGCAAACAACATGTCATAAATATTGACATCTCATTGTGACAGCTGCAAACTCCTAGGTTCCTGTCTGTATCCCCTCAGCAAACACAGACAAATACACACACACACATGCACATGCACACACAACCCCTTTGTGTCAACAGATGATTCTGAGCTGTGTTGAAAGCTTGTACAGTAGTAAGAGCGACACTCTGTCTTTTAGGGAAAATACTGACTGGCTCAAAGAGATGCTGGATTTGCTTTCTGGGACCTGTTTGAGCTGCCTGGTACTCCTGGAGCTGGCTGCGTCGAGCATCTGGAGCGGAATACAGTGCAGGGTATACACAGGACGGCGCTGGCATGATTATGAGGATGTTGTAAATCGACAGAAATAGCATAGGAGTCTCACTGGCGGCTTCTTACAGTGTATGTTTGCAGTGTGGTAATATGTAAAGACAACACATTTCCATTCAAACCACAGACGTGATGTTGGTGTTAGTTGACCATTTTTCACCTGATCTTTGTCTAATTTGATTAAGTCACTCGATAACATCATCTCCCGCTGCCCCGTTGCACCACTTGTGTTGACGAGGGTCCGTAACACGGAGACTAAAGCGCCGTCTTAAACGTGAGTGATGTCCGGATGACAGCTCAATCTCATAAACAACTGGGATGGGCTCAAAGTTATTGAGCACAGTTGGTGGGGCTGCGAGTGGCCAAATCACTTCATCACATGTGCCAATCTTCCTCCAGCTCTAATGTAATTAGTGTGGATCTCAACTGCCGGCTCTGGCCTTTTGTTGTTTGATAAATGTAATTAGATAAAATGAGCGTCAGTGAGCTCGTGCCTCGCGAGTCTGAAAAATGTGACAAGAAAGTCATTGTCATTAACAAAGTGGCTGAAAATGTGCTCAGCCCGCTTCTCCTTGAAGTGAGGTTAAAAGTGCATGCACCCGCACACGAACACACACGCATGCCTGTTTCCATATGGTTGATAGAAAATGTGACTATATGATTAAACGAAATGTCTGTACACTTGCTAAAGCTTCCTAAAATATGGCCTGGCTCTTTGTAAATTTTTAACCCTCAGTGAGACAAGAAACATATTTCTGGCCATTCCATTCAGTTTAATCACCATTAACTGCAACATTAACATTCAATAAACCTAAATTTACTAATACTTTTTTGGCTACTTGGGGGCAGCAGAAACCAGCAGTCAACACAATATTGACATATCACTGCTCATAAGTTCATATGGAAAAAAAAATCTTAGCAAACAGTTGCTGATTTACACATTCAGCTTATTCGGAGCAACATTAGCACATCATTCGAGTCCAGTGTTTACTCTTTCTATCCCTGTTTGCTCACCACCAACTAGCTTATCCTGAAATCAATTGCCTAGCCTTATCAGGAAATGCCAACATGAGAGCAATTAGTGTGGATCAAAACGGAAAAGTTGCAAGTTGTAAAACCAAAATTTGCCGAACATCATGTAGAACTGAGGTAAAATTCAGAATTGGGTGATAAGTCTCTTTTGTTTAATAACTATGAGTGACTAGTTTCACATTACACCTTTCATTCCTTTTTAGGTTAATTTAAAAAACAAACAAACATTAGAGCAGCTTTAAAAAGTTAGCTCAAATTACAGGCAAAAATGATTTAATGCATCATCCGACACATCCAAACACAACATCAACAACCTTCATTAGTCCAGTTTGTTCTTCTATTCCATCTCATTCAGGTCTTGTCTAAATGCTCTTTTTTTTTTGCATGTCCTTCAGCTCAGTATTTTTATTTATTACTTCTCCTTTCACCTTTTTCTAAATCAGTTTTTTATGAAAATAAACATATACCTGTATTAACATTTGGATCAGACAGCCGCGATAAAGCAGGAAATTTACTGAACTACTGCAAGGCCCATTCAATATTTGTTCAATCTACTGGGGTTGACACCAAGTTTGTATTTTGTAGGTGTACTGTAACAGAGGTAAAGGAGGATTAGAAAAGCAGTATGAACTGAGAACACCTGCAAGGAGGACGTTTGGATCATTCAACTGCAGCAATCAATAAATTACACAAATGCTGCAGAAGGAAACCGTCTGACTCAAAATGACGGCGTGTGTTGAGGAGAAGCACAATATCAAAAAAAAAAAAGTCCTGACTGTGCCAGAAATTGAAGTAACAATAGAGGCTGGTAGGTTGTCTCGGTGTAATGGTGGAAATTGAGACGGAGTCATTTGAGGTTGTATAAGAAAGGTTGTGTAAGCTGTTATTTCAAGCTGTAAAGGGGGTGTTTACTTCCGAGTGTGAAGCAGGCGAGATGGCGGTATAAAGTGAAGTAAATGATTATACAATAGATTAACTCAAGTCGGAAATTTATCACCACTTGCATAAAGATGTGGAAGTGACTCCAAGAGGAAGTCAAGTGGTATTAGAGTTATTGATGCATATGGCACTATTAGTTACCTAAAATATGAGTCTGGGCACATACAGCAGTATGAGGCAGGAGAGTCTACGGGGAAGTCTCCACTCCACAGTAATTTACACTATGTAAAACCATATGGATAGAAGGGCACTTTGGAAAATGAGCGGAAAACCATATGGGTAGCTAATGTATCTTTTGTCTCTAAATTACTGCCAACAGGAGTCTGTTATTTCCCTCTGAATGACATTTTTCTTATGTGCATGTGCCAAATCCAGCCGTGATACGGTACATTCAAAGCTGTTCCCGAGGATTAATTTGACTGGGTGGATAAACCTGACTGTGCAGTTGCACAGATAGCCAGCAGTGATGTTGGAGGGTAAACAGTGTGTGAGGGATGAACTCAAAATGATCCCCGAGCAAGATAGCACAATTATATCCCATCAGAAATAATGCTATGCAGGATTAAGCTGATAAAAAGGTTTATCCTTCAGTCTAACGCAAGCAGCGCTACATGATTAGCATTTGTGTGATCTCTATATTAATATCATTTATTTTCTTTTTTTACTATATATGCACTTATCTGTGTTCACACTGGGATTGGCAGAAAGCAGCCAAAGCTTATGAACCACAATCACAAGCAATTTAAGCAAAACTTTTTTTTTTTTTTTAAACTCTCAAATTGTAGGTTTTTAAGCACTTCAGTCTGGCTTTAAAGAAAATAAAGTAACACACACACACCTACCGTAGTTGTGTCTGACTGACTGGAATCTAAGATCTGTGTGAATCGCTTTGTCTCAACCTAAATGAAGCTAGCGTGTCTGGCAAAACACTGAAACTCACATTCAATTACAAATCGAAGTGTGCGACCATCTTTTGGTTTGAAGTTCTTTAGTCGGTTCTTTTTTTTTCTCTTTTCGCCAAAGCCAATTTGGATCCTTACTTGAAGTAAACACCTTTTTTTTGTGACATTCCTTGAGGCACTGTGCACAATTTATACCACTAACAAGCATAAATTACACCGGGGACTAAAAACCATTTGGCTCTCAATGAATTCCTGCTTTTGCAGTTTTGAAAAGAGAAAATTGCAGCAGCATTTTCCTTAGTCATTTTGCATTTTGAAAGGTAACACTCAAGGATGCCAACACCGTCGGCATCAAAAGACTGAGACCGGGAATGTTGAATAGTCACATATGAGACACATCATTTCGATTCTCCACGAATAATGTGCGTGACAAGAGTGACGGATAATTCTCCGTCTTCTGAAAGTCTTTCATGGGAAGACGCTTAGTCAGACCCAGCATTTAACCAATCCAGTGGTATGATGGTGAAAGAGGAGGAGGCAGCAGGACAGAACCAAAAAAAAAAAAGTTGAAGGGCGAGTTTTGAATTTGCACATAAAGGATTTATTTGAAATGATTGAGAGTTATTTTCCATCCTGACAGAGGAAGAGACTTGATAATGACTGTGTGACAGTTAAACACATTGTAATATATATTTGAAAAAAAACCATACTGAACCAGCACTATGTCGAATTTATATGCCATCCCTCTTTAATCCAATGTTCAGATCACACCCGTGTTTCATCTTTATTCCTCGTCTTCCCCGCGGTATATCTAAATCCCTCAAAGCCTTTGTGCTACCTGCCTGGTAGGAAGGCAAACATCCCATCCTTTCCATACTGTTTCACAAACTTTGCAAGTGCTGCCTTTGTCCTGTTACGTGTGCAGAATTCTGAGAACGCCGAGATAAGGCTGGGGACGTGAAATACTCAGCGCCAGCCTTGACAAACATTTCATTCAAGTCTTTCCTAAGGGATCTATTCACAGTGGTCAGTTTGATTGTGTGTGACTCTTGACCTCTGTAGTGTGAGTAAGAAAACATCTAATTGAATTTTAATAAGAAAACTGCAATTAAAAGCTTAAGACTTTTCAATCACTATGCATTTAAGTACAAGATGATTAACCGTTAATCAAATTCTAAAAATGAGACAATGTTCGAAGTCGGTAAACAGCCGATTTGCTCGAGGCCGTTACGACCCCTCCCTCCCTCCTCCTGCAGGAGCTCGCAGTCAGGGAGGGTCATTAAGGTAATGTAGTGGCACCTGTGTTGGCCTCCAAGGCTATCGGTGCTTTTCATTACGCTAACTTATGCTTCCTCGTGTCCTCCCGTGAATCACAACGTGGAGGCTCTTCCAATCCCTTAAATGCATCTCGAGGAGCCAAGAGAGTGGAGGCTTCTGGGAGGAGACACAGGTGTCTCCAACGTGGACACGCTAGGTGACAGGTGATACAGCTGTGCAGCACGTCATAACTGAACCCAGACCCATTTCATAACTTTGTGGAAAATTTAGGTCGATATCCCACAGACTAAATATATCGTATATTACATATTTCATATTGATATTTTATATAATATTTTTGTTAATTATATTTATATTTCATATTATGTTTTATTCTAATTTGTTCAATAAATATGGTCAGAAAAAGAATTTTTTGAAATTTCCTTCATTTTTGCTACAGGTCACACCACCATTTTTGGGGAAGTCATGTGACACCACCATCACACCAGGATGATGAGTATATGTTGCTTAGGGACTTCATGAGTTAAGGCCAATCATGAAGCTGTGTAAGGAAGAATGTAGGGCCTTCAAAGTGTCTGTTACACCTGTGTCACCATATTCTTATGGGTTAAGACACTGTGGAACCAAGGATTTCTCGTTTGACAGCTTCAGCTCCTTACGTCCTGACTGAGAGGAGCTAGGAAAGGATGCGAGTGAAGGAAGCAAGGAAACATGTTGCTTAATGAAAAGACCCCCATAACTACTACTCTCCCTCATCTCTCTCCGCTAGGCTCCACGTCTCCAGGTTTTGGGTTTGACCTTTTTGCTGCCTTCAATACTGACACATCACTCTCTCATCCACACGTTGCACTCACTACTGATGCACTTCATCTCCACAACCCCATGCTCTTTGTAAATAGCTATCCCTAATAAAAACCTCAATTGGCACTTTAACCCGACTCGTCTCCCCTCTTTGTCACACGCACTGAGCCGCTTCGCGACAGGGCCAGCCGAAACATCACGCCGCGCGATGCAAAGACTCCACAATCCATCTCACGGAGCTGAGAAATAGATTGTAATATCTAGCTGAATCTTATCAGCTGGCGATGTGAGCGGCATGCCGGAGAGGCAGAGCGTCATGTGCTGCTTGTTTTTTGAGCGTCAGTGTTCTTTCTCTCTCTCTCTCTCTCTAGGTCCAAAACAATGAGCCAGCTGCGAGATACAGATAAATACAAAGTGAATTTTCTTCAAGCTCTGACTTCTTGAGAGGTTCTTCCATCTGTGGTTTTTTGGCCTTTCAGCTGAGTTTGCCTGACTAACATTTGCTTTGACAACAACCCACAAACTTCCACCGATTTTGGCTGATTTCGGCAAAAGGGCGGCAGCTTGGTTTGCTGTGAGAGCGAGTGTCTCCCTTGATACTGCCACTAGGGGTCACCATCATAAGAAATGTACAATTGCTATACATTTTGTACTGAAACCTACAGCCATTTTTTTTTTGAACTATGAACGCTGACACTGAAAATACAGTTCTTGAATATTTTATCCAATACAGAAGAAATATAAAAAAAATAATCAATTGTCACTTTATTCTTAGATTTTATTTAAAGGATCATGAATGTGTTCCATTTTAATGTATTTAACCTCTAATATGAAGCAAACTCAAGTCAAAAGCACACGCAAATTTAATATTCTGAAATACAGTTATATTCAAACCTTTGGCCTAATACTTCATCTCATTCACTGCAGTCTAAGTTAATATTTTTGCCTGGTTAATCTTCCAGGCTTGTTGCCCAGATCAGTTATATTGTGGTGGTTAAGTCTGTTAAAAGCCAATTCTGTTACTCAGTGGAGACATGTTTCAAATTGTGTTCACAATGTTCACAAATCTCACCAGTCAAAAGTTGATTATGAGGGAGCTTGTGTGTTTGTCCCTGAAACCACATTAGGTTCATTTCTCAGAACTGTCGTCACCACCGTCCTCCCACGCAGCGTTATGTCTGGCCAGGTGGCAGCATCGTTCTCCATTGACTGCTTCGGAATAATTTTGGACCTGGTCCTCATTTTCTGACAGTAACAAGAAATGTCTGTGGAGTGTTGTGCTGTGGTAAACACATCATTTACAACGACAATAATATTTCTGCACATCTCCAGCTCCTCTGTTACATGTATCTGCATTTAAACCTGATAATCACAAATCTATATACGTTGTATTCTTAAGTGAAGTTAGTGCTTTCGTTGCATGGACAAGACTTGCACTGCACTATGCTCGACATCCTCAAATCATCTGCAGCTGTCTGCGAGTACACACTGGACCAGTTGCTCCCCCCCTCCTTGACTTTAGTGGCAGTAACAATCGATTTATATGATCCATCCTGCCCGCATGCCTCGCTGCAGAACCGGTCTTCATCATCCAGAAGTGCATGTTCCGGGTTGTGCGTGACGGATGGTAAACCGGGAACCTCCGCTGAAATGGCTGCAGTATTGCACCATAAGCACCTCTCTATTTGAAATGAGAAAATGGCAGAGGCGATTTATGAGACAACATAATTGTTGCTGCATTACTTAAATTATGTGATGCATCGCTGTGGAGCATCGTGAACTTCCTGCTTCTGCTGCGGTGGATTCGATGTCCTCCATGTCTGGTAGCGTCACTGTCAACTGTCCTCTATGGGAAGATCCTCAGCTGCTTATTCAGCCATTTTGATGATGTGTAGTGTCGCAATCAAACTTGAGAGAATGATAAATTAATGTAGTGTAATTCCTGTTGAATGTCAATTATAATGTGTAGAGGATTTTGGGAAGAAATAGCTTCTGTGAACACTTGCCTGCATCCCCAATGACTTCTTCAAAAGTGTCCATCTACGAGCGTTTGAAGGCAATAATGATTTGTCTGTTTACCTGCTGGAGGATAATTTCCTTCTGGAACCGAACGACAGCGTCCGCAAGCTGCTCCAAATGCAGAACAGGAGTTGCACCGTTGCATCTGGCATGAAAACAGCGGACCAGTGTGCTCCGCGCTCACGCCATCTCCACAACAGAGGACAGGCTGCCGAACATTATGGACGACCAGCGTGAATCCCTGGCACCCGCCGACGATTTCCAGAACGGCGGCGATGGTGCTGGGGTTTGACAAGACCACACCGAGTCTGTTGTGTTTGGGGAGGACGGGCCTGAGCAACTGAGACTTCTATGGATAGGAAAAGCAGGTTTGCAACTTTCCCAAAGGAGCCATTTATTGTAGCTATGCCATTATCTCCTTTGTAAAACAGTTGAAACAAAGTAGAGATATAATCAGACTGTATGTAAATAAGTTACGTTTCCAGGCGGAGAATCCATTTTTAATACAGATACCAGCAGTTCTATAAACTCGTTGAAAGAAATACTTTGCCCCCAAACTTAGTCAATTCATTTACTCTTACAGGTTTAGGTATAAGATAAAATGAACATTAAGATGATGATGAATAAAATAAAGCTTACCTCTTCATCGATTCACTTACAGGAGACTTTAATGAAGTGATCTCTGACATTATAAACTCTGAAGAACATTTGGCCAAGTCGGGCTGCCGTGCCAGTGTTCTCCATCCAACAAATGTCTCTGAGTGTCTTTCGCATCCGTAAGGGATCCATTAATTTTTTACTGGGCTCAAGAGAAGCTCGACTCCCTGAAATTTACTCGCTAGCGGATGAAGGAGGACAAAATAACACCGACCTCCTCCCTAAGGCTGCATCCGCAAAAAAAAAAATCAGCCCTCTCATTAGTTTGACTGGGACTGCTCTGTTATCACATTAGAGGTGCCAACACTGAGGGCTTTGCCAAAAAAAAAAAATGCGGGGCTGTCATAAATCCGATATTTGCAAGTAGATTTTTTTTGTGTAATAGAACGTTGTATTTTCATGCTGCAACAAAAAGTACAAAATTTGCTACCATGACTCCAGAGTGTCCAGTGTTTTGGCTTCAGGTGAGCCTTCAAACTCGTGGATCTATTTCTCCGAGTGGATTTCCTGGATTGTATTTCATTGTCTCACCGTTACCTGAAACAACACGTTCCCACCAACACAGCCCCTTTAATTTTTCAAAAGCCCATTTTCGAAAAACCCATTTTCTCAGACAGCTCCTTACTTTGAGCGAATGAGATCATAGCTTTCTGCCACGGTTACGACAGTTTTCACATTTCGGGGGTTTTCTGTGTTTTCTGTCCTTGTCGCCACTTTGACGAAGGCGGAAGAAGAAGATGATGTCACGTATTTCTGTGCGCCAATAACGGTTTGGCGACATATGAATCAAAATGTGATGACATTCGTGAGCCGCTGTCAATCAAATATGACAAAACCACGCCCACACAATCCTGATGAAGCAGATTAGTTGAGCTTTGGAGCATTAGATAAAACCATTTTTTCCCCTCCGAAATGTTAACTGTGATATTTGCTTATTTAATCACAGAGAGAGAGGTTTTACAATACAGCATATCCATTTCTAAATGTGTGTGCATGTTTTTACTAAGCAATCACATTTTACCATGCACCACTGAGTGCACTGGTTTGCCTGAACCAGT
Organism: Centropyge bicolor; assembly: GCA_037975185.1. Classification (NCBI taxonomy): domain Eukaryota; kingdom Metazoa; phylum Chordata; class Actinopteri; family Pomacanthidae; genus Centropyge; species Centropyge bicolor. Next base: position 5,945,922 of record JBBMOC010000019.1, on the reverse strand, counting down.
TCTAAAATCCCAGCTAAGCCACTTTAACCAGTGTTTAATTACAGCCTCTGATTAATTCTTGCACTCACACACAGATTAATTTGCTCGAGTGTTAAAAGACAATGAGGCCTTTCACCTCGGCATATTAGAATATATGAAACATTATATCACCCTGATATTGAGAGGCTATTTCATTTGTGTTGCATAAGCCCATTAGGTAACAACATGATTTGTTTGTCTCACATCTGATTTTCACTTAAGTAAAGCTTAAAACTAAATGAAAGTTCACTGCCCACAATCAATAGGTTTAAGTTCTCAATTACAATGCATGTTCTGCTTTTTGTTGTATTTAAAACATACAGCATTGTCTGGGTGCAAACTGAACGAATGAAAGGCGGGAGAAAATGCAAATAGTCCTGCGTGTTAGACAGAACCGAGCAAATCCATCCTGCAGACTCTGCTTCAGGGCTGCTTTACAACACAGGAAGAGATATTTGTGACTACAACTGCGGAGGTTTTATGAGAATATGAACGCTCACTAGGGGGGAGGGAAGGGGGGAATCTCCTTTTTATTGCATGTGCATGCGTGGGTGTGTTTGTGTGGAAGCATGACTGGCATATGTAAGTAAACATTTGGGTGCTTGCAGCAGGAAAGAACGCATGTTGACAGTTGTGAAAGCTGCGGGTATTCTGGTTAGGCATTCCCTTGAACACTCAGGAGAACCTGAATGGTTTCAAGCCTGCTGCAGTAATGCATTTACAAGAGAAGCATCAGTCATACGCGTTATATCTCAGCGCGACTGCGGCCCATTGAGCAACATCTCTGCACCACAGCTTGATCCATGGTCATCCCTCCCCCTTTCTGCTCCCACTCCATTCTCCCTCTCTCTCTTCTCTCCACACCTGCTCCTCTAATCATGGGTGATCCTGGTTGATGGTGACTTCACCAAGGCCAGTATTGAATGCATTACTCACAGGGTCAGATATCGGTTTCAAGCCGTACAGTCCATCTCGCAGCACAATAGCTTGTCAAAAAAGAAGAACACGGTGCAGTTGTTCATGTAGGATCTGCTGCAGCCAATGAAAACACTTCCTGATAGGATGACATTGCTGGTGCAATCTTATATTTCACATATGCATTTACCTTATGCTTGGATTAAGACCACGTTATTATTCTGAATAATTGTCAGGTGTGACCTTTAGATAATGCCGAATGACCTTTAGCATACCGGCAAGCCTTGCTCTCTGGGTAATCTAACCAATCAACATTAAAATCATTTACCAGGTGGGGGGCTGATAAAGCTTACCTAGCTTTGATGATACCACAAGGGCAGCAGCAATTTGCAGATACAAATCAGAAAATTGTTTTGCATTAGCAATTATCCCTGGGTATTTGCAATTGCCCCGGGGGGACGCAGAGGAAAAATATGATTATATGCTATATACTGCACTTCAGTCAGTTTTTAATTGAGGAAAAACTGACATTTAATTAACAATTGACCAAAAGGAAATGAGTTTTATTGATTTGTTTGCTAAGGGACAACATTCATCTATGCATGTGCAGCTCACTAGTTCAGTCCTTGGAGGGAACAGACTGAGAAGGAGTTGTTTATCAGCAAATATTACAGCCAACATTTTGAATTCTATGGTGAACATTCAATATGCAGACAAGTGCCTTCAGGGGAGAGAATGAGAAGAACGAGAGAATTTACAACAAATTTATAGACTTGATATCCTGACACATAATAGGACAACATCATGTGAGGACATGTAATATGTAACTCTGTAATTTCAAATGATCTAAAAAGAGAAAAGCATGAACATCACATGCTCTTATCTCGAACAACATTCAGTATTTCGTTGCCTAGTTGCGCTCTTGTGTTTCATCTGCAGTGGCAGATACAGAAAGCACATGGTCAGCAATAGCTCTGAGGACTCAAGGTCACACAGGTCCCAGGTAACAGTGCTATATTTTGACACTTCTGTTCTGCAGTTCTGTGCAGTTGCAGCTATGATACGCTAATGCATCACGATCTGATTGTTTGTTTGGTTCACCTGGAATTAGATTTATGCAATTCTCAGATTGAGAGGCAAAGTAGAAACAATGAGAGAGGAACAGAAATTGATTGAGTTACTGAAACAATGGAAATGCCTTTTGTAATTGATTGTGTCCTCCATCAGGAACAGGAAGTTCATTTTGGTTTTTTGAAATGGAAGATAAACTTTTGTTTGGGCCAGACTGATGACAGTAATGATCCATATAAGGTACATGTAATTTTATTTTGTATACAAGATGCAGCTTTTACATATTAAATGCAGTTTTTGTGTGGAAAACAATTATGAATTCAGATAAATTACAGAATCCAGAAGACAACGCTGAGATGCAGAAACACTAGATGAAACAGCTGCAATTCCACCCGTGCTTTAACTTTTGGGGTAAAAATGTGCAACAGTGGTGAAAAACCACTTTATTGCTTCTCGTGCTGGGTGGACATTTTGGTCAGATCAACAAATAGATTTTTGATTGCTGCATTTCAGCAAACACACACATACTCACACACACACACAGACACACGACACACAACTACTTGTTAGAAGGCTGCTGGGTGGGTGGCAGGGATGGATCATTCCAGATCTCCTCACTAGCAGAACTGTGTGGGTGGAGGAGCATGTCTGGAGTATGAAAACAGTGCCAAGGTTGTAGCTCATAACGCTGGGTAAACACATGGCAATGGCACACAAGTGCTCATGCACCTACACATGCACACACACTCGCGGGGACACAAGCTACCTCTCAACATTAAAACACACTGGTGCACACACACACACACACACACACACACACACACACACACACACACACACACACACACACACACACACACACACATTTCGCTCGCCTTGTCTTCTTCATGTCTGTGTGCTGGCAAGATGCCTGCCTTGAGCAAAAGCATTTTCGCAACCACCACCACCACCCAGCTCCATGTCTGATCATTACAGTCAAAATTAACTTACCATCCCATGGCCCCAAACCTCCTGTTTATCCTCCCTTTAATTTCTTCCACCCCCCCTCCTCTCCTTCTCGGCACTGTCTAAAGTGCTGCGAGCTACACTGGAGAAAGGTTCGTGGCCTAGAATAGAGCTGAAGTCATAATAAACCTCTCCTCCCATTTTATTACCTTGGCCGCATTTCATGACATTGACATGTTGTCTGATGAGCGGAATTAACTAAAAACAGCCGAGGGAGTGTGAGAATAAACACAGCAAATTAAAAGTAAGTAAAAATGACTGATCTCTTGTCTCTCTCTCTCTCTCTTGATGGATCTTGAGCTTGTGCTGATGAGACTGACAGAGCCGCTCTGACTCTTGACTCACCAAACTAGTTTCAAAGCAGCCTGTGTGTGTATGTGTGTGTGCTTGTCTTTTTATGTATGAGTGTGTGTGTTTGCATAAATAAGCAGCCCAGTCATTCATCATGGTTTCATTTCTCAGCTTCATGAATAATGTCAGTGTGTACGCATCCATTTGATGTCCCCCCAGTACAGGACTGCAGTGCAGCCTGTGAGATCTCTATTCACTGTAAATCAGACTTAATCAATTACACTGAATCAATTGACTGCACCAAATGCCATGTAGATTTTGTTATACTGTGCATCCCACTGATATGGAAATCAACAAGCATGCGTCTGAACATGTATTAATAAAGCAAGGGTGACTGTTGCCAAAAATTTAAATCTGCTTTACTCATATTCATGTGAGGTAATGGGCAGTGAAACTACTACAAATGTGCATCTTGAGCTGAATTTTAAGTGAACGATCTGAGGAAAGGAAGAGCAATTTAGAGTAATTTAACAACAAAGATAATCACAGGTATAAATAACATATGATGTAACAGAATCGTCCCCAGTGATCCAGCCCATATTTGAGCCGAGCGATGAATAAGGCTAAACAAATAAATTAATAATTAAATGAAGTCCCGTGTGAACTGGCGAGACCTAAAGACCCGCCGGGGCAATTAGAGAACAAAGCCGATACCAGAGCCGAAACAATTACTTGATTAGTCCATTGACGGAAAATTAATTGGCAACTATTTTGAGAATCGATTTATCGTTTAAGACATTTATTGAGCCAAAATGCCTCCAGGTCCAGCTCCTCCAGTGAGAGGATGTGCTGCAGTTCTTTGTCTTACATGGTAGAGTAACTAAATCTTTTGGGATTCTGGCACGTTGCCTGCAGAAAAAAAACAAGATACTTTGAAAATGTCAGCTGGTGCTTCAGGAAGTATTTTTCACTATTTTCTGAGATTTTATGGACTAGAATTTTTTTCATGAATATTTTAAGGTAGACCAGAGCTAGAGCAATATTTTTTATACAATTGATTAATCTGTTTTTGAATTAATAGTAATAAAAATATTATAAATGAAAAATATTATTTAAATTGCTTGTTTTGTCCAAAAACATTGGTGTTCAATTGAAGACACTGTACAAAAGCACCAACTTTTTCTTTCACTTGATAAATGACTTTAACTTATTAAAGTTATTGGTGATTAATCTTCTGTCCATCAACTAATCCATTAATATACAACTAATTGTTTCAGTGCAAATGAAGAGAACATGCTTTTACAACTTGATTAAAAAGTTCTCATGTGCCACATAATCTTTTAAAAAATTAACACCTTTTTTTTTCTTTAATCGCTTTTTTATATTATAGATTTTATAAGATATTAAAATCACAGACAAAGGATGACTTTTTTCCCTTAGCAACAACTCACATAAGAGAAATCTACACATGGCAACAATTTGGCCACTTTACTTCACCAGCCCCAAAATAGCACCTGCACTCATTCAAGACATGGCAAGTCAAATGTCAGCAGTATTGAAAGAAGAACTCCCTGTTTTTCCCTTCAAACGTTGGCGTCTGTCAAACCACGGAGACAGCACGGAGATTGAAAGCATTTCCAAGAGGCGAAGTTTCCATATGTCCTTAGCAAAAAAAAAACAAGCTCAACTTTGAAAACAGCTCGAGCTCAAAGCGAACATCATTTGCTCAAAAGACTGAAAAACAAGACAACCAATGTCGCTGCAATATCAGGATAAAGCAATGACAGACGGATGACAGCCCTCAGCTGTCTTCACATCCCGGTTTTCCTACATCCCTGGGTTTGAAACCGAAGAGGGGGGGAAAAAAAGGGACAAAAAAGATGGATGGAGTTCAAAGATGTCTGACAGATGGAAAGCGGAGATGCGGGGCTAGCCCCTAGCACTCGTAATTAAGTTGCGTAATTGCACAGATAATGAGTCAGTCTGCCTTCAAGTCAAAACACTCCATGACACACAGCAGAGACTTTGTCATTCGCCTGCCGTACTGCAAATGTCATTCTACAAAAAAAAATGTTTTAGTGGTGTCTGCAACCAATGAATCAAGACCTTACCAAAGTGGTGACAGGCTTCATGTGAGGCTGGTAGATGATACAGTCCACCCATGCTTAGAAGTGGAGTTTCTCCCTGGGCGCTGCGCAGAAGCTACCCACTGTTTCTAATACTTACAACAGGGCGGGTTAAAAGCACAGAGCACTATACGTTACACTGCATATGACAATAAAGCAGCTTTGATCTGCAGCATTCACACTCTGCCTGTAACTCAGGGTTTGTATTAGACCATTACGAGAAACAGCCACCTAAAACTTATGGAGAGCAGTCAGAGAGTGTGAGGGCTGTTTTATAGACACTTTCCTCACCAGACGACAAAACAGGCAGCCGCGGTTACGGCTATCTACTAAAAGGCCAATACCCTAAAACACAGAGGGAGTGAGGGTTTAGCGTTTGTAGAGTCAAACAGAAAACACATCAGCGAGAAATATGGCTCTGTTCATGGCAACTGCATTTGTTAACAATGCGGAATGCACTGCAGAGAGACTTGCTTTTACAACGCGTTCAGCTCCTTTCTGCTTCCACTGTAGGCGCCAATGCAGGTGCCAGGGGTCAAGGCGAGAGACGCATTCACTGTAAATCTTTGTCTGGATTCGTAGTTTATTGAGCTGACAGAATGGCGCGGTTGAAGAATCTGAACTCGTGAGAATACTTTACGCTATTATCGACACCGTGCAGGACAAAATGTGTTTGGTGGAGAGTAATGCGGCGAGGTCATTAACGCAGCATCAAAGCCAGGAGCTGCAGAAAGACGGCGGATCAATCAAAGCCTCCACTTAAATAACCTGGCACTGAACTCTTTAAATTTGAATGCCATGTTGTTTTCACACCGACGTTCTGGTGGAAAAAGGAGGATGGAGACAGAGAGTTTCCATAAAGATGGAAAACTGACGCTCTGCTCCGCTGTGCACTTCAGGCCATACCAACTGCACTCTCAGCTTTCAGCCTCGTCTCTGTGATGGAGGTATCCACTGAAACATGCAAGAGCTCATTCTCAACTCTTAAAAGCATTTGGCTCCGAGCGCCGCATCGCATCGCATGTTGCTCGAAAAAACGCAGGGCCCCCCTGCTCCATCTCATTCGACTCGTCTTCAAAAAAGGGGGAAAAAAAAAAGAGGCACTCAAAACACAAGTTAAAAGATGAATGCACATTTTGATGAAGACTCAATGCCCAGAAACACAGCCTTCAGCCTTACTGACGCACAGAGAGGGAACGAGTCCAAAGTAAGTTTAGCTTGTGTGTGTGTGAATGTTGTGTTGCCTGATTGATACATCAGCATTAATTCATCCTTTAGATGGTCTTTGCCTTTGGCTGTTTGTTGTTAATGGCATTATACTGGATCTCATTTGCAAGTGCACCTGTTGTGGAGCCAAACTCTTGTCACTGCAGCTGCAAAATCTTTTAATTTTCTAAAGCCCATCAGTCATCAGTCAAAGTGGTTTCGGTTGCCGTCTCTGCCTGATGCTTTTTTTTTTTTTCTGTCGCGATTCATGTTTCACATTTTAATTTCTGCACGACTTGAAAGTCTTGTAGTTATGTCACTCGAACTCCGACTACGAACAGCCAGAAGATCATTTCTTTGAGATAAACAACTGAACTGAAATGTCACATTTCTAATAATTCAATATTGAGGAAAAACAGCACACGCTCTTGAGTCTTGAATTTCTCAGCGTCCTGTAACTTGTGCAGCGTGAACCCAAATGTATGCAGTGAACCGCTGGTATTCTTTCACAAATGCGCTCTAACAAGCATTGGATCTGACATCAGTGACAACGGCCATACATCCTCTCTCTGGGTAAAGACAAGGAAACAAGTCAGAGGCTCCCCAGAGGCCACATTTGTTGCCGAGGCTTCAGACTCAGCATGTATCAGGATAAAAAATGACTGGAATTCCTCACTCTCTCATCTTGACACTCATGCAAGACATTATGTATGTGTTTACAACAGACTGGAGGGAGACCGACACCATGTATGAGCTTTTAACAAGTATGCAACTTTCTCTCTCTCTCTCTCTCGCCCCTTGCATCTTATTTAGGATCTTGATTTTTGATTGTTTTTGATTGAATTAGCCTCAGCCCTACCCCTACCACAAAGACAGTCGAATCTTTGTCCTCAACATTAAAAAAGTGACCCCACACCTACAGATGAGTCATAAAGTAAAACTAAGAATGAGCCATCATTAGAATCATAGTCAAAGTTTGTGTTATCGTCCATGTACAGCCTGCTCCTATTCAAATACATTTGGGCTGATTTTTCTAAAAGCATTTTGATTAGATGCAGTTATACCAACTTCTCTCCACTCTTCATTGATGTAAGCAGAATTTATGATTTTGTTTTTTGTTTATTGCACACTTGGTAGACAGGAAATGTAACTATTTTAGTTTCACATTTGCAAACTGCAATCCGTGAAATATCAAATTTATTTTCCCGACTAACTGTATGAAAAATGCAAACCTGTTTTCATAGACGTAAATTATTTTTACTGAGGATCAGAATATGATCCTTAATATAGCATGATTCATATTTATTGGTTATTTACATTTTCTAATGCTAACAATAGCCTTTTCTGCAGCTTTAGACGATCTCGTTAAAATAAATGGATGAATAAAAGCATGTCGTTTTTTTTCATTTGGAGGATTTTACAGTTACAGTTTCCAAGCCTAGTTTTGCTGAATCATGAATTGAGCATCTTCATGAAACAACAGGTCAGAATATCTCGAGGCTGCTACGTTCGATGTGTCATCTTACACAATATGAGGCAACTTTCAATTCAGCCCTCTTGCAGGTGAATATGAGCATATGGAGCTTGAGCGCAGACTTCATTTATTTCCCTTTATGAACGAAAACAGTGGGGTATTGACAGGACAGGGTACCGGGCTATAACATGAGTGAGTGCTGACATGGGGTTATACTAATGATGCAAGGCCTGAGGCATACTGACAGGTCTGCTGTGGTGGGAGGGGGGGCAGGCCTGAACCCCGGGCTGCTGACGCTCGCCGCTGACAGATATCGACTTCTTCTGAAGCGAGGCCTTGTGTGGATGTGTTGATGATTACCATGTACTGCTTGTTGACATGTGGAGTGTGTCAGGCATATTCAGAGGTTTGAGGCCCCCACACCACGACACTGTGAAGTGGTCGTGTAGGCTAAATATGTCTTGGTTGGAGATGGGGTTCCTTTCATTTTATTTTTCCCCACCATCTATGTGCGACGGCTGGATCATGTGTTTCCTTCCTCCACGCTGTCTCACCCTTATTTTTATTCTCACTGCCATCTTCACCTCTAGCTGCTTTACTTGTTCCTACTTTGCTTGATTATTAAATCAGTCAAAAGTCTCAAAAGTTTGCTTTTTTTTATGCTTCCACTCGCTCTTGATGCCTTTCCAACACCACCTGTGTTAAAACTCCACTAGGAGACTCAACTTAACCATATCTTGTAAAACTAAGTACAACTAATTTGCTTTTCACATATTATGGCTTTTAAGCAATTAAACATACATTGAACATATTTACTACTATCAACGCTGCACAACACTGGTCACAAAAACACCGCTCGGTACACAGACATAGATAAAACATTTTTAAAACATTCACACACTTTGTGCTGGCCAGAACAAACACACAGCTGTATCACTAAATAGGTGTAAGCCGGGGCCAGAGAGCCATTCGGGCCAAAGTGCCCAAGTACTTATCGAGGTGGTTTGACAGCCAAAAGCCAGGGTGCCAGTCCAACACATCTGACAACAACGTAAGCGAAAGTCTAATCGATGCAAGGGTCAATCATGGAGCCAGCATTTCATCCAACCAACAGATATACTTGCAAACATCAAAAACACAGCAATAAATCACAGCAATGCACAAAATATCACACAATATCACACAGCTTTCGACTCAAATATTGCAGCTGCATACAGATGTTTAAGAACAATCAATAAAGCAGATCCACTCAAAGTTCAACCCTGAACCAAACTATCACTTCACTCAAGAATTTCCATTAGATAACAAACATCCACGAAAAAAATCTTCTCTCATTAAATGAACCTGAAAGAATCTCTGAAGCCAGCTTTAGTTCTTACCTGCACATCTGTAAACATCCGACCTGATGGTGTTGAGTATTCGAAGACTGTTTCCAAAGTTTGAGTTAAGCCAAGGTTGGACTCAGATGTGACAGGATGAACGAACAAACCTCCTCCCTGTGGTTAGTCTCACCATCACACCTGGGGGTGCGCCACGCCTGTGGACAAAGTATGAGCACAAGTAAATGGATGTCTGGTTGGATGAACGAGTGACATGGATGTATAGCAAGAAAAACGAATGATTTTAAAAAATGGCACATCATATTAAGTTACAGATACAACCGGATACATTTTTTTTCGCCTCATCCATTATGGTTGTATAATATTACTGTGTGAAAAGGAACAGCATGTTCTGGGTCAAGCCAACTGCTGCACATTTAATTGCAGGACTTTTTTTTTTTTGCTTTGTTTTTAAATGATTGCACCCCTTCTTTTCATGAGTCATAACTCAGACCAGAACATGCAATGCACTGCTGGAACTGGCACAACTTACCCTTTCCCAGTAATATCTGTATTTTGAATGTCCATCAAGGATAAACAGCCATAAATCCACTTCAGATTCATAAGGACACTCTTATAAGTTCAAACCTGCCTCACAATCAATTCTGTTTTCTTCAGGACCAAAATAAATCCAGGTACATTGTCTGTACGAACAGTCCTACATCCTCCATGAAAACAACAAGATAAGGTTTTTTAATGGAAGGCCACTATCATTATTTAATTTATTATAATATGTATATATATATAATATTCTTGGGAACACCTCATTTTCCCATAATAACAAAAAATCTTTAAAATATGATCAACAAATCGTCAAAGGTCTTGCCAGAATTCCTTGTTGTGAAAATAATATAGAAAATAATAAAACTTTTTCTGGATATTCATCCCAGAAACCAGGGAAAATGTAATGAAGAACAAAAATTCTGGTTGAAATCGCATTTCTTAAAAAATGTTTCACGGTATTATTTAGAGTGGTAAAAGCTTGGAAATGAAGCCCTGCATATTCCTAATTATTCACAACACTTGAAATAATATGCAAGATATTTCCAGATAAAGTTAAAAAGCATCTGGTCAACAGCTTTTACTGTCAAGATGCAGGGAAAGCACTGTGTGTGTGTGAGCCAAGATATTCCCTAAGCCTTAGTGATTAAGACTCTCTTTCAAGGACGGTTCTCTTCGCAACCACTCATTCAGTTTCTTTTCACTTTTTTGAATAATAGGAGTTAAGTTTGGAGAGCATCTCGATTTTTTCGGTCTTTAGAAATAGAGAGCCACCAATATGTGACGACTACCTGCGCAAGAGTCATGAGAAATTTCATCTCAGCCCCACTTTGATCTTCAAAAGTTTTTTTTTGAAATAAGACTCTTAATAAAAATCAGTTTTAAGTTGTTTGGCAAATTAAAACAAGACATTATGTTTACAATTATGTATTAACTCACTAACATTAAGAGAAGCTACAGAGACCTTTAAATTTACCTATACACTGGCCAATCAAAAAAGTAAATGGCATTGTTTTTTTTATTATTTTAATTAAAGAGCAGATTTAAAGGAAATGCATCTGTTAAGTCCTGTTTATAGTAAAACTAAAAACCAGCCACAGCTTGTTCCTCTTTTAGAAGATCTGCCCCAAATCTTCAGCTGCTCTCCTGCAGGACGGGGGCCACCTTTACAGCTTCCCATATAGCATCTGTGCAGACCTGCGAGGTGAGCTGGAGAATAATGCCTCTGGGCTTGGTGACATTTTGCCGCTGCATGGTGTCGATGGTCTCAGGCAGGACAGCTTGACAGATCCCGATAGCCTTTCGCCGTACATCTCCCTTCCTCGAATCTTCGGCTCCACGAAGCAGGTTCCATCCCCTGGAGTACCTTTCCCACCCGGATATCCTTTTGCCGCCACATGTCCGTTTGACCCTCCTCCCTGACGACGCTTTTCTCAAGCACACTCTCCCTTTCATATCCTTAATTTGTGCACACTGACCGTGCTCTCAGTGTTGTCAGCCCTTGTACATATTTATCAGTGCAGAAAGAGGCAATTACAGTATGTCGCTTGAGTTGGCTTGCTCAGAGCCGCTGCGTGTATACAGTACATCACCCTCTCAGAAGTTGAGTGACAGGCAGTGGTGCACACTCATCCATTTCATCTCCTGCTACAAGGAAGAGTCGAGGAGGCAGCGGGATAATCATGGCAGCTGTCCTTTAATAAGTTACCAGCACCAGCCACGTCAGTTTCATCTAGTTTAATCCTTCTGAAACTCTCACCTTGATTTGGCATTTGAACATTTCTTTTGCTAGATATAATTTTGTGGTTTTAAAAAAAAAATCAAGTTTTTAGTGAATTTGAAAAAAAAAAATCTTACACTAGACACACCCTGCTGTTTGCACCGCTCAAAGCATAATGGGAAATGTACTACCCTCAAATCTTCCCAAATGGAAAGAAAAGTACTTAATAAAATAGCTTTTGTTGATTATTATTTTTCTTCTATACCAGATATTTGCCTCTTATTCATATTCATATTTGCTGGGTGGTGAAAACCTACTCTTCAAAATAATGGCCTTTATTTTTTTATCCTGAAAATAATAAAATATGACATGTGCCTTGTTTAGATATGGCAAAGCTGCAAATAAAGGACGTAAAGAAAACAATATGTTATATGAAGTTAACTGTGTTTGTCATTAACAGAAGACACAGCTACGATCTATTAACTTCCTAACAGTTTGTGCAATAACTGCATTGTATTGTATTTTATATTTTCTCCAGAAATAACACACAATATAAAAGGTGGATTCGTGGCCCTCCTGCTGTGGGACTTGCTCTTTATTTAATTCCAGCGGTGAAGTGAGATAATGACTTCTTCCCGATATAGACTAGCTGTGGGGCTTCTCAGCATTGATGCTTCCTTGACACTGACACCTTTGTAAAATAAATGCCTCCCAGTGGTTCCAAAGTGACGGCTTTAATGTTGGCAAATATAGTATTTTTTTCTTCTTTCAGTTTAGTCAAGAGGAGTTGTCACACTATGTAGGGCGACAAGGCTGATGTTCATTATCAATGTATGTATTGTTGCTTATCAGTACATTTAAAATCCTGTTCAATTTGAACATGTGAATTCGCTGCAATGCAACTGTAGCAGGGAAACAAGAGGCAGGACCCAAATGCAGACAAAACAGACAGAAACAGTAATTTAATGGGAAAAAACTTACAAGGCAGGCAAAGGTCCAGGAAGGTTGTCCACACAGGCAAACAGATCCAAAAGGGAAGAGGCAAGAATTAAAATCCAAATAGCCGACAGGGTCCAGGTAACACAAGGGGAAAAAACTACTGGGAGAACAAGACAGTGGGAAAAGCTGGAGCACTTGACATGAGGTGCAAGGACGAACTGGCAAAGAGAGACAGACTAGATACACTGTGAGGAAAAGTTAATGAGGGACAGGTGAAGCTAATAAACAGTCTCAAAGGTGGGAAACTCAAGGGCAGGAAGTCAAGTTAACCAATACACCTGAGGACAAAGTCTTTCAGTACAAAACAGGAAACTGAAACCCCAAAGCCATGAGAGACACTTGTTTACTATTAGCTGTCAGTTTTTCTAAGGCTTTTTTTAAAGTGATCTCATTCTATTTACACATTTATTCAAATCATATTAATCATTTTAATACCGCCTTTTGTGTTACTATAATTCAACCACTTATTATCATATTCATTATCAGGGGTCACTAAAATATTACAAACACCTTTCAACATGATGCATCACAGCTCAACAGACTAATTAAGGCCTCTGCAATTACCTAATTGAATTACGTTGACAGATCATCAACAAAAACACTAGAATGTACAGTAATGCGTTTCTCGGGCTGAATGGAAGTCTTGTGTTCAGTCGTAGATTAACTAGATTTATCTATATTTATCCAGCCCAACTGTCAACTAATTCTAAACTGGTAGTAAACAAATATAACAAGATATTTACAAGTACAACAATATTTTCAATGTAGATATTCAAATTTCTAAAAATATTTGTTCCAGTCACTTTCCACACAATTTGGCCAGCAACAGACAGATAATACAAATATGCTTAGTATGTGTCCTCGGATCTGGTGCCTCCAAAACTTATCCAGCGATAACAGGCTGGAGAAATTAATGGGATTTTTATGCAAAACAGGGATGAAAGATATTCTCCGAGACATACAAAAAGAGTATTAAAGAGGTTGAGATAAGAGTTCAGATATTGAAGTCAAATATCACATCCAAGCAAAAGCTCTCTGAAGAATCGGTCGGCCATCTGAGCTCCATTCCCTGTGGTGGCTAAATGACACTCGAAGACCAAAACTGGGGTGGTGAACCATGAACGAAAGGTGCCCTCTGTAACAGCCGGTATCAAACCTAAAGGCTTTGTTACACAGTGAGGTGTGTATTGACAACATATATTCTTTCCCACTGAGTGAGGTTTCAGCCATAATAATGACAAGATATAATGGAAGGAAAAGAATCATAGATTTGTATCACTTCAGATTCTTTTACTTTCTCAGAGCTGCTGCTATTGGATAAAATCCCATGCAAATACGCAGACATGAAGATTTTCCTTTGCACCCCTCAGGTCCGGTCCTGCATTATATAACAACTGTGGTCTGCTCCCAAAAATCTGTCTTAGGCCGGGGTTAGACTTGCTTGATGCCACAGCATGGGATGTTTGGCCGGTGGATCCTGGTCATCCCCACCTAAGAGACCTGATAGTTTCAAGTGTTGGCAAATGTTCATTGGCAGCTGACTGAGGCTCGCCCTCATAATCAGACTCCAGGCCTCCCAGTGGGGAGGCAGGAGAACTGGTAGCAGAGCCCAGGATGGAGGGACTGGAGCCCTCTGACTCACGCCTGCCATCAGAGTCTCCTGCCAGGACGTCTGGGAAGCTGCTGCCCAACATTAGCTTGTCCATCTCCGTCGGCCCAGCTTCCGTCACCGCCTCCCCCCGCACCGTGAAGGCATCCGCTCGCTCCTGGAGCTCCTCTGCAGGCAGGCGTACACAGGACTGACAGGCAGCCTGCAGAGCGCTAGCCCGGCATGCTTAGCACAGAGGCGAGCCTCACAGTGGGGGTGAAGATCTGCCGGCAGGATGTAACCGCTTTGACAGGCGGGGCACAAGCGGACAGCTTCAGAGCGGCTGACCTTCTTCGTCTTCTCTCCTGTTCTTCACTTGTTGACTGGTGGAAACTGGTTAAGAAAATTTGGGAGCAGAGCTGTGGTTGTTATATACTGCAGGAGTGGACCTGAGTGGGGCCTGTGCAGGGCACGAGGTCGCAATGGAAAATCTTCACAACTGCACATGCGCATGAGGATGAAGCTAATAGCGACAGCTCTTAGAGGGCGAAGCCTTTATGAAACAGAACGGAGAAAGGCTCCATTCAGTATAAAGACAGCATATATAGTCAGTATTGATGGTAAAGGTCAGCTGAGCCAGGGACTCAATTACTCTGCTGGAAAACCTATAAAGTGGAACCAATGTACAGCACGGTATGTGACTGCACTGCTCACTGTCGAGCAGCATGATCTGACTCCAAAATATACACGAAACCACTCAAAAGACACAAACTCAAAAAGTTTTTTATTTCTAGTTCTCACTTCAGAGAGAATTTTGTCTCTAGCATCTCGGCTCACCTCAGGGATTACAATGGTGTGCAGTCAAAGTAAACAAGCGCACTGTAGCATCTTGGATCCCAGACAGGAAAACAGGATGGATGGATGGATGGATGGATGGATGGATGGATGGATAGATAGATAGATAGATAGATAGATAGATAGATAGATAGATAGATAGATAGATAGATAGATGTGAGAACTCCACACATATTGCTCATATTGTAGCCCGTGTGCCGTCATAGCAGTGATTAATGTCGGAGTTTGTACGTGACAAAGTAAGTTAGAAAAACAAATGATAAAAGTGCTCTATAAATCTGTGTGAAAAAAGGCTGTCTGAGACTGCCATGCTCACAATTTGATATCTGAAACTCAACAGAAAATAAAGAAACTCTGAAGGGTAAATACAGAACCGTATGTAGGACACAGGCAGCAGATAGGAGGAAATGACAGATAATCGCCTTGCAAAAAGAAACTGAGTTGACACATTTATCTTGAATTCATAAATAAATAAAAGTAGTGGCTGAAATGAAATAAGCAGCAGCCTGGGTCTGAAACTTTGTGCAAAAAAAAAAAATGCATTTTCAGTTTTCTGATTAGTTTTTAATGTGAGGAATGAAGGTGATGCAACAAAACCTCATCAGTGAGAGCGGCGGCTTGAGAAACACATCCAAGGCCTTTTTGTCGCCATATCATTTTTCTGTCTCCAAGTCCTGATCTGGAGCATTGTCACGTCTCATCGCTATGGCCTGATGTTATCACTTACCCACCGCTTGAGGACAATACACAACAGCGCAGATTAGCAGAGTTTAAAAAAAAATTCCAATTAATCAGGAGTTTAGTGGGAAAGAGTTTCAATTTAATCTCCCAAAGGAGGAGGCTTCATGTACCTCATTGAAGCATGTCAGAGTTCAGGGGTTTAAGGGATTGTGGCACAGGCTTACCGCGTCTGGACAGGGACAGTTATTGAGTGCACTCGTCCTTGGGGTCGGACAAGGGCTTACGTGCAAGTGATGAGAGTGACAATGGCAGTCGTCCCTGATTGTGTCCCAGAGTGTTTTTGGTTTTGCAAAAGGAAATGAAAAGAAGCAAAAGAGGGAAGGGAAGGAAGTGTATGGGAGAATGCATTCGAGCGCCGCCGAAACGATTAGCGTTCATTGAATTTAATTAGCGCTTAAAAGGATTAGTTGATGGATCAAATAGTTGGTCGAAAGAGAGTGAATGGACAACAATTTTGATGAATTAATGAATCGCTGAAGCCATTTGTCAGGCGGAAATAGCTCAGGTTGCAGTTCCTCAAGTGCGAGGATTTGCCGCTTTTCTCTGCCTCACATTGTTGCTCATTGAATTTCGTCGGGTTTTTGGTCCGTCGACGGGACAAAAGAAGCAATTTGAAGATGTCACCTCGGCTCCGGGAGCATTTTTTTCTGAATTCTATCATTTCACAGGCTAAATGATTGATCAATTCAAGCAGCCATTTCTGTTCAAACTCACCGATTCTTTTTTTTTGTTTTTGGTCTTTATTCTGTTCTTGTTGGAGCAAACTTAATAATCACAGTCACATTCTTGGCACCGAGTCTGTTCTCAGTTCCTCCTTCGGTCGGGGTTTGTCGTCAACTGTGTCGAATCTGAGGCCACAACACTCTGCCAGGAAAGAGGTGGCTTGCACCCAGCTGGGATTGAGTTGTTGCACCACATGAGGAATTTAAGTATCGCAGGATCTTGCTCACGAGTAAAATTGATGGATGGATTTTTTTTTTTTTTTTTTGCTTTGCAGTCAGCAAACAACTGCTTGGCCAGACTCCTGGTTCTGTTGCTTAAGATTCAACACTCATTCAAATCTTCACTGCATTTCCCACCTTTTTGCTGGTCGGCTGTGAAGGACACAGCTCTGATTATTTGTTACTCGTGTTTTGAAAATTCTGCTGGTGTCAGTCCATCAGGTTAATTTATTCAGGGCTGATGAAAGGGCTTTTTCTCCATATGTTCACCTGTATAAGAAAATGCAACTGAATACAGTTGAGATTGCACTCTGTGGACTCGCTCGGAAACAGTGAATAAAAAATGTGACATTGGGCACAGAGTCAGTAATAACAAACATTTATATTATATTCATATTGCTTGTCATTTATATGCAATGGGTTCTGTTGAACGTTCAGGCTCTGGTATGTTTTGCCACATGCTGTTCCAGTCACAGTTTCTCCTTTGAGACTAATATTTAGAATGAATAATATCACGACCCTGTTTTTGTTTTATTATGTGCTGAAAAGAAAAATTACCAAACAAAAGTTAATTCATTGCGCTTGGTTGGACAAATGGCACACGAGCCCGTCCTCGCTGATATCATCCGTCAGCCCGAACAGGTCAGGCCCTTTCTCCTCTCCCTTGCTTCTCATCTCACCTACACTCCATTAGGTGCTGCAGAAGTTCAGGTTCAGTTGCTAAATCGTTAATATCCACGCTCCTCCGACAACATTAACTCTGTGTCGATTATTCAAGTCCTGCAGATCAGAATCCCTCTTTGTACTTTTTGTGCAATTCAATATTTCACTTCGTTGCCTCTCTCCTCTCACTATTGTCCTTTTATTTTATTCTCTTTCTTTTGCACTTGAGACTCAGAACTTTGACTCAGACATTTTTAACTTGGTTGCACACACACAATTACCCGTCAGTAAAAGTAATTGTACCATACAATGTATTCCCTCCTACGTGATTGCGACTCAGGTTGAAAGTGTTTTTAAATTTTTCTTTGTGCCGTCATTGTGTTGCTGAATCGCATTGTTCCTCAAGTGTGGAGCCCAGAAATAAATGTCCTATCGCACTGTTATCCTTATTGCTACCCATACAATCATCTCCCATGAATGTTCAGTGTTGCAGGAGAGAAGATTGTATCCCATGATGCATTGGACGGGTGTGGACAAGTCACAAGTCTATCACAGGGACAACACATATAGATTGACAAAAGCATTCACACTTGCTGCGTCTGTGTTGGTCACACTGGAATAGCTCATATAAGCATCAGTGTATTATAGGTTTAAAAGGTGCTGTGGGTGGAAAAATAAGCATCACCTGGGTTACAAAAGCATTTTTAAACTATCTGTAAGAATGGATCACGATTTGATCATTTTTATTTGCTGCAGCATTTTTGCTTCTTTTCCCTCCCCACGTCCTCTTTTCTTTCTTTCACACATGCAAACCGCTCACATCTGAATCATGTTCAATCTCAGCTAATCGAAGTTGAATCAGTGCAGAAGTGCACGCACACAAAGACATATTTGTACATGTGATTTCTGTCGATTTGTGTTCGAAAACCCCGAAGTAGGGGCTGGTCCTCGGGAGTCACTTCCAGGCGGAGGATTTTTTTTGCTGGCTCTACAGAAGCCACACGGTCATGATTGAGTGTTTTTTCCTTGGATCAATAATCCTGGACTATGCAGCACGGACAACAACAGATTCCTAGATCTCCGCCATCCTTTTTCGCGTCGAACCCTTCGAAAGACAGGGGTTACCGCTCTTAAGCGACAAAGTCACCGGGATTAAGCGAGAGAATCGAGGCAACGTGGTAACAACCAGTTCTCATTAGTCACCCATTCCCTATTCTGCTATCTTGCCTGGAGCTACTGCACATGCTTTGAATACATTCCCACTTCACATACACACCCGTGCAATGCATTCACGTTCTAATTCAAAAAAAGTGCATTTGAAATGGAATTTGATTTAATTTTAATGGCATGTTTTATGAGGCCACCGGACATCTCCAGAATAATTACACAGAGTTGTATCATATTAATGCTTATTTGGATGCTGCTTCGTTGCAGCCCTCGACTCGTCTTCCGGACTTGCTAACCGGCTGGTTGGGGCGCATTTTATGCAAGCGGCGTGGGAGGTTTGCATATTATCAAACTGCCGTCATGGCCCGTAGTTCATCTGCTTGCTTGTTTATCTGTTTATCCCTTGCTATTACTGTAATTAGGTCTTTGTACTGGAAGCCACAGCAGTCGTAACAAGAGCTCAGAACAGCATGTGAAGACAGACCGATGGTAAATAGGGCAAAAGCAAAATGGACTATGTGTACAGTGCACTCTCTGAAGAGATATAAGTCAGGGCCCTGGCAGGAGTGAATGCTGTAATTGCTCCCTTCAAAGAGCCCCTGCCTTGCCAGGACACAATGGAATGACCTTTATGTGATTGCAAACCTCTATTAATGGTGAACCACAGCGGTCAAAGCCGCTGTCTTCGTTATTCTGTCCCGCATTGTTGTCATTTTAATTACGTAATTCGAGTGTTTATACAGCATCAGTATTTTTTCATTCCGTTTAATGGGCGGCAATCGATGTCATTTCAATAGAAGCAAAACTAAGTTTGTTTTGTTTCTTGTTGTTCATGCTGTGTCCTTGTTTGAGTCATTTTTTTTTTTTTTTTTTTTTTTGTTGGTGCAGAAGAACACAGTCCCTGGCCGTCAGCTCAGATATTCACCATCTGGCTGTTCTTTGAAAGAGTGACAGTTTCCGACACGGTTGTTTGAATTACTAATTTGCTGTGGAGGTCCTTCTGTGACGCAAGGTTTTTTTTTTTTGTTAAGAAAAAAAAATGGATTGGAATTTTAATGCAGAACTCCGGCACTTACTGAATGAATGTTTGTCATTATGTGTTTGAAGGCAATACACATGAGCCGTTCTTTCAGCTCTAATTATAACTTGGAAATTAATGAACCATTACACAAATTTGCTTTACTAGCTGGTAATGACGCTTGAAATAAACGTATTGACTGTTCCTCTGTAATGTTTTTCATCTCTAAAAGTAACTGCACAAAGACAAACCCAGGTCAAGGAGAACATGTGAGCAACGATGTGTTTCTCAGAAAAAAGTTACTAATCATCCGAATGCAACACCTATGTGATTATCAGTTGGATAAAGGGTAGAACAACAGACAACGCTTCAGCAAGGTTGAGACAGTGCTACTCATTAATTCTCAACACCCATTTTTTTTCCTCAGCCGGTGAAAGCATTCAAGAGCCAATATGCTAAGAATGTTGAGCTGTTAAGTTTGCCAACATGCTTTGGACTACACAGAACACCAGATGCCACCGAGACAAACTGCTAAATCAATGACATGGCGCGGTTAACAGAGGTAGAAGAGGAGAGAAAAGTAAGTTCGCTCAGAGCTGACTTAACAGGACAGACTAAGAGATGTTTAATAAGGAGACTTCATTTTGTGCCTTAACTCAGCTGCTGCCTCCTTCAAGACTGAATACATCACACAAGGCAACAGGGCCCCTCCGTCTGCAGCCTTCTGTTGCCCAGATCTGAAGGACGTGAGCAGTGTTTCGTTCATCGGCCTCAATATTCCAAAATCCACTCTCGGTGACATGACTTCTCACTTTGGTGCTTTCGTACATACCAGACGTGGTGAGTCCATCCACACAGATGCGAAGTGTGAAAATAATTGGGAATATAGGAGGGAGCTTCCTCGGCTTTGTGAAAGAAACTTCAAACACCGTCTAATGCAGAGGGAGGGACAGCAGTTAATAATGATACAAATATTATTTCTTATATAAGCTTAAGATTTTGTCCCTGTTCTAAAGTGATTTATTCAAAATGCATTTCTTGTGCAAAATGCAGTATTTTGTAACACAGTAATGTGACAAATACTGTGCTCAGAACTGCATAAACTGACAGCCCCCAAGTACTAATCCATTTGCATGACTTAAGCACTTATTTTGGTTTGTGCAAAAAGAACTGTTGAAAGTCAGACTGACGCCAAACAACATGCTATAAACAGAGCTGCGTAGATCCGGCGAGGAGGCATCACTCATAGGTGATGGCTCTAATTATAAACGTGTGTAAGCTTTTTTGCTTCACAGGATTAAAATGACTTCACAACCTCCTTGCCCACAGAATTTGATCCCCTCTCTTAATTAACATCACAACGTCTGATGTTTTATATAAATGTAAAAAAAATATTGATGCACGACGTCTGATGGCCAGACCGAGAGGACGAAGGATACTGTACCTGCCTGCCAATCACACACCCCATCAAACTGTCAGTCAGTCGGCCCCCTCCAGGACGAGTCCAGCTGGTGCTTCGGTTCGAGCCAGGAAAAAAAAAAAAAAAAAAAAGCCCTGCTGCCCACATGTAATGCATAAGCTCAGATTTAATGACCAAATCTTTCATAGAAAAAAAGGTCATCAAGGTTGTTCCAGTCCAACAGCTCCTCCTAATGCAGCTGAGAAATGGGGATGTTCTGTAGCATCATTAGCTTCAGCTTAAAACTTCTGTATATCCTCAGTGTTCTAAATGTTGTAATGCAAACAGAGTGACAGTAGAAGAGATTCACATACTGATGATTATCAAGGATAAACAAGAACCGAGGGAGCAGAAGAACACACACACATTGTCATGAGAGTTTCTATCTGGAGATTTTCAGCATCTAGTGACAAAATTTGCCAGAAGAAAAAACGTTTTTTACGCATATAAATTTGTCACAAAATTTTCTGTTGGACACAACAATGACGCCTCTTGCAAACATGGCAGATGGCGCGAAGTTGTAGTAATGACATTAACCCAAGCAACGCCAGGAAGTTAGTTCTTCAATGTGGTGAGGAATTCTAAAATCATCGCTGACCACTCTGGGACGAGCGAGGATGGAGGCCTCCCTCTCCCTAAGTAGTGGTAGCAAAATAGGAAATTCCTGCCATTTGTAAGCAAAATGAACACTGGACATATGCCGGATCTCTGGTGAAAAATTAGTAATATGATACAAAGTGTGACTCACAAAAAACTGTACCAATACAGGGTGTGAGTAAAAGTATTTATCAACTGCAATTGAAACTGAAAATTCATTTTTTTAAAAAGTCGTGTGCCATCAAACCTGACTTACAAGCTGCCACAGAGTCACATGCTGAAACACCCCGACGCACACTGGACAGCAAACCACTGATCTAAGTGCCAGAGAAAGCTGCTGGTCTGTTGGCCAATGCACACAACAGTCTTAAAATCCAGAGCTTTGACTACATCTGCTCTATCTGACTTAAGATGTTCCAAGTTGGACAGAAAGCTTTCCCTGATTATTGGTAACTCTAAGCTGTGCATACTTGAAACTCACTGGATTGTGCAGCTAATTAGGGTGCACTAAGTGTAACTTGCACAGATCAGTTGATTTCTGCTTTGGGGATGGGCAATTCCCAGAGGGTCCAACGTGCCTTCTGAAGCCCAATCAGCCCAGATCACATCAGCCCAGTTCAATTTCCAAGATTTGAATGGGTAACAGATACTCAAAGTGGCCAGTGGTCCCAATAGAGACTGCTGTGCTGTGCAGCGTGCTCTCTCTTTTGTGCCGGAAAGGATGTTTACCTCTTGGGTTCTTTGACATTTTCCACCTCCGTCCATTTCTGTGATTCATGTAGTTCACCATCTCTTCCTCAAATCATCTTACCAATATTGTCTGTCTGTGGGCACAAAGTGAAATGGGGGCACTGGGAGACCCACCTGTGAGTATCAACAAACCCAGAAAACATAATGTCAGATAAATATTGAAAAAAAAAAAAAAAAAGATTGAATGTTACAAATAATGATCCCCATCCGAATCAACCGGGAACCACCTTGCAGAAAACGAGAGATTAAGGTCTCACATTGGCATTCGCAGTCCCCCTGACTTGAATATTGCTGAATGTCTGTGATTATATCTCAAAAAGTGCCGAGCATAAAAATGATCTGTGAATATATCTGAACTAGAAATATTCCGCAGGGAAATGTGGAGCCTCTGAAGCCAAAATGGATAGGTGGCTACGAGAAACTACAAGGCTGTGGTTTGCATGTTGTGTTCAAGCGTTCCCTGCAGAGGTTGAATTAACTTCTTTTCACTTTAAAAAAAAATCGGCAAAATCAACAATTGTCCAAGGAAACCAAACTGTTTTCAGAGCTGCTGTGTACCTGCGTTTGCATTATGCCTTCCTTTTTGCCACTGCTGCTTATGTGCACTCAGCGCATTGTATATCAGTGGATTTACTCCGAATAGCACGCCCCCCCCTACCGCCAGTCATCCCCTCTATTTTCTGCATGTTACGTGAGTAGCATTGATGTAACATCCCCAGACGCTGCCCTGGGTTTCTTATTCAGGAGGTATAGGGCCTCTAAGTAGCCATCTATCAGAAAATCAGTGCCCCAAAACCAGTTCTAATTGTGCTCAGACTCTCTGGTGGCCACTGCCAATGCTGCATCAGATCAAGTGTGTATGACCAACCCATTAATTTCCAATCCATTGTTTGGCGAGTGTTGTAGCTCCGGTGAACGTGAGCGCTGTTTGTTTTCAACCCTTCGCCTCCACTTTGTTCCCCTCTCTCCCCCCATTTTCTTTCTAACTTTCTTACTCTCCCTGCTCTGACTTCTTCTTCATCCATTTTTCTTGCCTCAGCTTTGAGCTTGGATACATGAAAGCGGGGCAGCGAGCCAGTCGCAGCCACGCTGTAGGACATGCTTGTTTGTTATGGATGCCTCTCAATGGGCGAAAAGAAGAGCAGTAGACGGTGTTGCTCTGGGCAACACAGCCCTCCTTGGGTATGGTGACTTGAGTCACTGGGTACATCTGTCTTTATGTCTGACACAAGTGCTTTCAAGTGCCATTAGAGATGTCCATGGATTCAGTTGCATTCAATCAGGTTCACATCTTAAACTGCATTAAACTCATTATACAAAATGTGTGTTGAGTGGCCAATCATTGTTCAACATACCTGAACTTTTAATCATCGAGGTCATGATGTTTCAAAGTGATCATTGCTCTGGCACAATTATGAGGAAATTATGCTACAGACATGTTCATTTGATATAAACAGGTACCCTATTTTTGACTATTTTTAATACGTGTTTCTTTCCTCTACAGTTCATCCTGTATAGTCTTTTTTTTTCCCTGCTGTATTTATATGAATTTATGACCTCTAGAGGAGAGAAGGACTTCAAAACAATGTCACAGCAATTTATCATATCCATAGTTGAGGCATTTCAAGGTCATATAGCTCACGATAACAAACATTACACATTCAGCAGAAGCAGCAACATGGACTTCCCTTTGTAGTCTTTTTTTTTTTTCTGGTCAATATTCCCTCAACTTTCAGCTCTGGTTCGGTCCGTCGAGAAACATCTCAGTGTTTTGCTTTCTTTGTCTGTCATTTCGCACCGGGCAGGTAGCGTAAACCCGGCTTGTCTGAGCTTGTTTGCTGGCAATCCCTGTAAAGGGGGTCGATATGGAGGCCAATAGGGAAAAAGCGGTAGAGTCGGACCGGACTGGAGGAGCCAGACAATTAGCTACAAGCTGCTATGTGTTGATTCTCTGTAGGTTTGGCCGTCGCGTGCAAGCAACCTTTCCACATTACGCGGACAGTTTAATTACGCAGACATTTATTTAATGTTAATATCGCTTAATGGAACTTTAATCACACCTGTCCTCCATCGGTCATTCTTAATGTGTTTAAGGTTGCAGCTGCCTTCTTCTTCCTCTCTTCCTATACCTTGATGTCTCTTTGCCTCAGTCGCTGCCTCTGCCCCGCTTCACTCTCCTGCAGCCCACCTCACACTACCTCTCTCTCTCTCTCTCTCTCTCTCTCTTGATCCCTCCAGCAATATTCCACATCTTTGTAACTCTCACTCTGCATCTTTCAGCTCTCCCTTTCGCTCAGCTTTGCTATCCCCCCTCTTTCTCTTTGAGGTGTGGCTGTCGTTAGATGAAAAGCTACTTTTTGTGTGTGTGTGTGTGTGTGTGTGTGTGTCTCCTCCTTTTCCCTCGCTCGGTACATCACCGCGTCTGTGCGACTGCCTTTCTCCCTTCTGCTCTCTCTGCCCCCTCTCACTTCCATCCTAAATCAAGCAGAGAGGCACAGCCAGGAACTGTTCAAACAAAATGCTAATGGTCTGCTAATGGATCTCTGCTTTCCATAGCTTCACCTGGTGGCTGGCAAACTATAGAGTCGGCACAAGTTTGCACTGTGCAATGAGACAAAGGCCCCCAGCCTGAAGACGTACACCTGCAGTCACCTTATTAGGTGCACCTGCTTTATACAGAGTGAATAGGCGCTGTCCATGTTTAACTAAACATTAGATTACACAAGACATCTTGTCTAAGCATATTTGAAGGGTGTGATGTGCCAGTGGCGGATATGGCTGCACAGGCAATGAGAAATAGTTGCTATATTAGCGGTTTTCAGTACTCTTTTCATTACTGTTATGTAGCATGCAGATAAATTGAAGACCCCCCTCCAATGAAAATCATGTATATCCCTCTTCCATTCAGAATTCATCCAAGGAAGTCTATGTGTTCCTCCAATGCCGGTTCATGCATATTCGATACGCACCTAGGAACCTTTTGCAAGCATTTGTTTCTTGGGGGACCGTTCAAATTCGGAACTACATGCGAATATTATATACATACATTAGATATACATGCATTATATGCATTCTGTGTGCTAGAGTAAAATTAACAATCTCCACTTAATTTAGCATCTGCTTGAAAGCAAAAACACAAAATATTTATTTTTTAGCATAACTGTATATAAATTCGGGCATCAAAGGGTTATACCTATGTCCATATCTTGTTGTTTAGTTGCTGGGAGACCTCAGAGTTTCATACGTCAGACACCTGAGGAACCAATCCTGTCACCTTGCCAAGGTATCAGAGGAGATACCAGGTGTAGCTATGTATGTATTTTGAAAGCTGAGTTTCACTATTTTCAAAATGACGGCAAAGAC
Organism: Centropyge bicolor; assembly: GCA_037975185.1. Taxonomy (NCBI): domain Eukaryota; kingdom Metazoa; phylum Chordata; class Actinopteri; family Pomacanthidae; genus Centropyge; species Centropyge bicolor. Next base: position 5,920,075 of record JBBMOC010000019.1, on the reverse strand, counting down.
GTGCTCTGTTTGCAAAGAACACGTCTGAGCTTTCGTGTATGATCAGAGGATCTGAGAATACAAGAGCCAAACTTCCAGAGAAAACTCGGGTTTGCAGGAGCCATTTTTCCATTGAAGCCTGACGCTGCTCCTTCCATTTGTCCTGGGGACATGGCGAGCACAAGCCAACATGTTGGTCAACCGGTAAGTTTCATCCATTGACTGTGTCCAACCAATCTGCAGTGTGCTAGATAGTGTTAGCCAACATTAGCACGCCAAGTTGCATGATGATTCGTCAAGTGCTGACGGGACATTTTTATATGGCTGGAGGGTGTTGAAGAAGAAAGTTACAGCAAATGTTAGACAAAGTTTGTCAGATAAACAAACCTGCAGAATTAAATGTGGTTTGTGTGACGAGGCCAGAGAGAGGTAGGGACTGTTTGGCTTGGAGTGTACTGTATGACAACAAGGGTGTAGAGTTACATTGAAGCCAATGTAAGTCATGAATGGGAAAAAAATTATATATGTAATTTTGATGAACTGACATGTTTTACCTGAGTTTTTATTCCGGAAGCAAATGTCATAAACGAAGAGGCAGCATAGGTTGCGGGAAGTATGTCAAAGTCTGATGAATCTCTGCTTTAGGGTGCTTTTAAATTTCCACAGGATTTCTACTGGCGAAGATGCCTCCAAACTCCTTGGCCCCTCTGATACAGCCTCAGGTGCTCCATGCATCCAGCTATCCATTTTCAAGCCATTTATCCAAGTAAGCATTACTTTGCACAGAGCAACCACAGTAACCCTAACATTATTTTCTATAGCTCCTTTTCCCAACCCCTACTGTGGGATGTCTAAGTGCTCTTATGCAGTCCTTCCAGCAGGTGCTTCGCCGGCGTGTCCTCTCACTTGATAGTGCCTGAAAATCTTGGTAGAAAAAAGTCCCAACCTCTTCTGTCTCTACTCATTGCAGAGCTGCAATCGATTGGCTCCGGGGGGGTCCCTCCGGATGACTGGTGTCCTCACCTTATGCATGTGCAAGTCCTGTTGGTTATTGCAACGTGGGTAATTACGTTTTTGCACGAATAAGTGCTGCATAATTACATAAAAAATACAAGTATAATTAGAACTGCATAATTATCTCATAATATGGAAATTAAGTGATGCCCAGTTATTAGTCAGTATTCAATTGTGGAAAATAAGTAGAAATTTTTAAAAGAGATGCATTCATTCAGCATGCACGTGTAATCATCTGTATGCAGTGCGCTCTCTATGCCATTTGTGATTATGTGTGTGTTTGTGTGTGTGTGTCGGACTGGCAAAAAGAAAACGAGAGAAAACAACGGCTTTAGTAAAGTTTCATTCTGAGCGCATATGCTGGATGCTGCATAAGGCATCTGTGTGCACAAGGATACAAACACTGTATCTTGTAAGTGGCTTGATGGGCCGAGAGTAAATACAAACTATGCCAATTTGTTTGCTCAGCTATATTCCGTGAATACATTTCACAAAGATGAGAATGCAAATCTGCAGTCAATGGAAAAACCATTCAAGCCGACCTATCGCACTCGAGAATGCAAACAGGCGGCACATTTTCTGAAGTGCTTTTCGCGGCGAACATCACAAGAAGAGACGTCAGGAATGAAGCACGGGGGATGCGGTGATTCTTGATTAACCTGTCGTAAAAACGCATAAGCAGGCGGGCCCAGGTTGCGCTGTAAACAGAAGACACCTCTTACCCAAGGTGGGCACTCAGTCCTCCGAAAGCCATTTCTCAACATTATCGATTCATTCCCTGCTTGGTGAACTGAATTACATTCGATCCAATTTGGTTTCCCACCTTTTCTCCTCTGCAGGACAGGAGTATTATTTGCATGACGGTGCAATTGAAGTGTAGTGAGTAGAGACGGGAGAATGAGGGAGAAGAGGTTAGACAGGGCCCCAAAGCCAGAAACTGAATCATGGATATATTGCTGCCAATCTGCGTTTTTTTATATAACCTCATCAAATGGAAAAAAAGAGCTTGTGTTTTTGCACAGTTGTTCACTGAGGTGCATACTGTGAGCACATAATAAGCTGCAGAATAATAGTAGTTTTGTCATTGAAGCTGCCTGCCATACTATTAGAACAGCAACAGAGCCTGGTTTCAAACATTCAAACACTGGCCTTGGTAGTCACCGACTGTATGACAGAGCTTTATTGTGGTAACCTTTAAATTAGAGACATTCCTGGGAGGCAAAAAAAGCTTTGTGGCATCTAGTTTCTGAGTCACACATGTAACTAACAAGAGTCAAAATATGCCGGTTTGCTCCTCCAGCCTGGTTTCTCGTCTCCTAAATCACACTTGGGCATTGCTGCAGCATGTCTGCGCAGGACAGGCCAACTGTATGATCATGATGTGTGGACGCCCCTGCCACATTTCCCTCTTTTCAGTGGAACACATCTGGTAAAGCCAGGGGCTGCTGACAGGACAGCAGGTTTATTAATGATTACCTTCAGCAGGTGTCCCATCGTACCGTATCCTCTGACCTTTCCCTCTGAAGAAAACAGTCAATGGACTGCAGCAGCGCCCAGTCAGATGCCCTTCCTTCTCTTCCTAATGCCCCCGCCAGACATGTGAGAAAGCCAAATAAGCTCAAGCAAGAAAGCTCAAAGCTTCCAGATTTTACTACTGGTTTTTAAAAATTGGCAGTTGGTCTGTTTGAAGTGCATCATTACTCTCTGGAAAAAGTGGGTTTTTGAGGACATAATTCCGGGTGTGAATCGGTGCTTTTGTTTCTTTGTGAATATTCTTTATCTCTCTTTTCTTTTTCTCCTCCTTCCCCCGCCGAGGTGCTTTTTTCAAAATGCTACATTCTGTGCTTTATGCCATACAATTACGCACAAATGTGGGTCAACATATCCCTAGGATGAAAACTCAGAATTGATTATGTATCTTGACAAGCACTCCAGCTATGCCATTATCAAATATTGCCTAGAATCCCTAAGCAGCACTTAGGGGAGAATGAATAAATTCACCCTTCATTTTTTAAGACAGTCAAATGGCTTAGCTATCCCCTCATCACCTTTATTTTATGCTGACAAAAACAAATTAGTGACAGGTCTTAACGATGCCTCATCTGTTTTCTACCTGTGTGAAGAGTGAGGTGTTATCTAACACCCCAGCTCCCCGCTGAGGAGCAAAGCATTACCCCAAGAGTATCTTTTTTTAATTTCTTGTGCTGTGTGTTCAGAAGAGATATCATGGGTGCCACTGGCCGTACTGCTTCTGTCTTTGCTCCTGTTTGAAGCTCCTGACAGGCTATATAGCCCGAATCTTCCTTCAGGGAAACCAGCAGGACATTCCTCAGATAGAGACCCTTTAAAGGCTTCCAGTGGTTAGGGCTCGGAGTGCGAGCAGAAGCTCCAATTAGTGTTACTATTTCACTCAGAGTCCGTCTGAGCCCAGCGTAATTAAGAGGCTCTCCCATTTTGGACCGAAAAAAAAAGGATGATTTTTTTTGTCTTGCTAATTGGGTAAACAGCTTTATTTGATTTGATTCACACGTTGTCTTATTTTTCTATTCGTACCTCAAATACAACCGCAATAAAAGTAATGTAATCCTTGCACCATTTACTGATAAGTAGAAATGCTGTAGTTAACTTTTAGAAGACGCACGTGCAATCATCACTAACACTGTGAATGGCTATTTGACATTTCCCAATATCCGAGTCTTGCTTTGGTGCAACTGCTTACTATAATGCATAAATGTAATGAGAGCATTATGCGCTTTTCCTGCAATCAGAGTCAAAATGTCTGCAATGAAAAAGGTCCATTTGCCTAAAATGTGAAAATAATTTCTCATATTCTCATAATGTAAAGTCTTGGAACTCGCTCAGTTACAGTAAATTAAAGAAATTTGTTTTATTATTTTGACACTAATGAAAACGCACGCTCATGAGTGAGACAAATAAAGTTGAAAGAAATTTTCATTATGTGTCAGGTTTAATACAGGTCAGACAATTATTATTATGATGTATTATTGTGAGTCTGAGGTGAGACGCTGCAATCATTTGCAAACAAACTGAGGATGAGTGTATCCTGCAACCATGTGTTCACAAAGTGTTGAACCTCGCTTGTGAACAACTGAGTCTTTCCAGGATGAACCTTTCATACCCAATCATGATACTATCACCTGTTACCAATGAACCTGTTTACCTGTGGACTGATCCAAACAGGTGTTTTTGGATCAGTCCACAACTTTCACAGTCTTTTGTCCCAACTTGATTGAAACATGTCGCCGCCAACTAATTCAGAATAAGAATCTATTTAAAAAAATCAATGAAGCTGATGAGGTCATAATATTAAATAAAAGGATTAGAAAATTATCACATTATGTTTTATTCATGTTTTGTATTGCATCCTTACTTTTATGGTTGTACTTCCCTGCACTGACAATTAAATCAACACTGGACAGATACTGATATATTTCTTTAACAATGCCACAAATCACAGCCACATAAGTTACCAACATTTGCATCTCCCTCAACAAGTTGAACATTTTGAGTTTCACAACAGTTGTATTTGTTGTAGTGCAATTGCGTGGCGTTACATTGCACTGCACTGTGCTCTCGTTATTTCATCTGCCGCATGTATGTGCATCACTGTCCTGAGGGAGTCCACACTGAGCCTGTCATCCAATTAGGACTAAATCTGATTTCACTAAAAGGCTCCATCATTTAGGAGGTCTTTGAGAGAGCAGGCACTGAGATGCATTACAACTGGGGGATTGTTTGCATTCATTTTCACAGCAGTTAACACATTCTGCTTCAGCTCTTAAGCAAATCTCTTACTGCCTCATGTTTGAAGGGGCAGCTGGCAGATGCAGACAGAAGAGTCTGTCAGAACATCGTGTGCTATAATAGATACTTTTATCATAACAACATATTAAAAGACAATATGAGAACAAAGCAACAGTGTAAGAGGGGGGTGCGCAAGTCTCGTCGGCTTCACAGCAAGTTTAATGTCATTGTTTTTCGGCCGCTCTTTCTGAAAAATCAGCACTGAGCACCGAACAGCAGAGAGACACATGTATTCACTAGCTGCTAAAGCATTTAGACACTTAAGAGCCAGATGTTTCCTTCAGGAGTTGGTGGAGACAAGAAACGGAGCCAAAAGAGTGAACACAAATTCATCAGGTGGCTGAAAACACAAATTTATAATGTTACATCATCCTTAGGTAATTAATTACTTAATCAATTACTTAAATAATGATATGTCAGGGCTGTGCCCCCAAGTGGCCAACAAAAGGAAAGTTTGCAAAGTTAACCAGGCCTTAAAGCTGTGTCTCTCTTCATTATCGATGCTGCAGGTGTGGTTTCAGAGCAGAAGCAGCTTTTGACAACATGGAGGTCAAATGCGACTCCTCTGTCTGAGAAAACGCTCTAAACATTCAACAGCTCTGCAAATCAGTCTTAGAAATGTAACCTTTTCAAAATGAACGACCTACAACTCTGAGAAATGAAAAGAACTCATTATAAATTAATTAAAAAGTAGAAAAGATATATTTTCTGGAGGGGGGAAAAAAGCTTGGTTTTGCTGAAAGGCAGCACATTAATACAGACCACAAAGCTTAAGAAAAAGCTTATTCAACTCTCTCCAATGCCAGGGCAAGTGTCAGGGTAAAGGGGAGTGATGGTGGTAACTTAAGCAGCATATATAGTGTAAGAGATGGATTTTAACTCAGGACCTCTGGATAGGATAGAGTTGAGTTATAGCATCTGTCATTTTCACAGGCTTTTTTGAGGCTGGCTCTAATTAGCCAGACACCTGTGTGAGCTGGATAGTCTTCTGAAAGACAGCGATTTCAGAAGCATCTTTATTAAACAGCAGAAAAGTTGGCCATGCTGAGGACCAGTCAGGGACATTTTTATAGCTAACCGCTGACAAGACATGCCTCCGAGGCAAACTGACCTGTACAAGCGCACACTTTCCTGAGGAGAAAGCTAATTAGCCAAATGCCATGCACTTGTGTGAGACGGACAGTCTTTTTTAAAAAGCAGAAAGTTATCAGAAGGACGTGCGAAATTAAAGCCCTCAATTCAGACGTGTCCCTAAAAATTACAACTTGTAGATTTTTTCACACTGTGAGTGGGAATATGACTAGTTGAATATAATTACACATACATAGCCTTTAATTAAGAGAGAGTCTTTAAGTTAAAAAAGGGAAGAAGAGGAGAAAGGTTCCTTCCATTTCAACAGCAGCTTGACAGTCGTCTACCCATCAATTAAGCATTAAAGCCAAAATTGTTTCTCCTGCGGGTTGGTTTTATATTTTCAGAGAGAGGAGGCTTGTGGGAGAATTTAGATGTATTATGTGTGCATGAAACGTGGAACCTGTGAGCAGATTCATTTTATTTCCCAGGTCTTAAATACCATAGCTTCTGCCTGTGATGAGCTTCCACTTCCATAGACTTTAATTGGAGCGAAAACAGAGAGAAAAAAAAAACTGGAGCGAGTTCAATATTTTTACAAACTCAAACAATCATCAAAAAGGTTGCATGGAAGCGCTCAAAATGTCCCCCAGAAGCTGAACATTTCAAGGTGCGTTTCAAAGTTTTCAAATTGAAAATACGTGGGACTAGTTGGGTGCAAAACTTTTGTCCGAGAACACTAATTATCGCAACCTCCGCAGTAAACAAGCTGCCAATTTTTCAGGTTGGAAGTGTGCTGTAGTGCTGGCAGTGTGTTTGTAACTCATCACCTATTAAGCTAAATAAGGTCTCCATCTGTGAAAAGCACTATTTTTTTTGTCATCTTTATCTCTTGCTTAATGGCTTGCATTTGCTAAAGCAATGGCCCACGCGAGCATCGGTTCGACTGAGCCGAGCCCGGAGTGACAGTTTGACACAGAGTCATTCTGACAGCACCCCATTTACAGCCTATTGGATGAAAGAGAGCATATCAATCTCCCACTCTGTCATGATTTTATATTGTGGCAACCTTTGAACACTGCAGGCTTTTTGACCAGCAGGTGCCTGCGCTGCAAACTGGGTGAAATCAATCTGTTTTTCGATGCAAATGCCTGGAAAGCCCTCGTTAATTTTCAGCCATTCAGGAATCACAAGCTTCCTGAATCATGTTCCATATCTGCTCTTAATCTCTTAATCTGTAAGACTTAAACAGGTTTTTAGCGCCTTATGCTTGCTCAGAGTGTGGTCTTAGCACTTATGGTGATTTTCTCAGTGTATGCTGAAAAACAATGGTGCAAATAACTTCCATACCGAGATGAGGGTTTTTTGTTATTTCATAGCCTCAATTACATTCAAATTAGCTTCCTACATTCTTGCACTTCTGATAATTGCACATGCACTATTATCTTAAAGATGTGAGAAAAGAGTAAAGTCATTTTTAAAAAACATAAAAAATATATCTAAATGTTTTAATTACTGCAGCCTCTTTACTATAGTATCTTGTCTTTTGAACTGTATTGAATGTGACTTTCATTAACGGCAGCACAGATATCAGTTCTGTTCAAAACTTCAAACACAGACATAGACATGTTATGAGTTTGACAATGTTGGCACTCAGTCTCTACAATCTGTTGGACATATCCTGACTTTGACCTTCAGGAAGATGACTGACACTTTTATAGACTACAAACAATTACCCAAATTGACTTGGATTTGCAAAAGGCCAAAAATGTCAATACATATCCACTATATTGAGAAGGTGAATATATACAAACATTCTGAGGGTCACAATGGAAAGAAAAATCAATGTGATATTTTTTTTTCTTTAATAGTGAAACATGAAAAGGTATCTTCTTGTATCGGGAGCTGGGAGCCCAGGAAAAAGAAGAAACTGGCAAAGGAGTCAATTTCGCCAATATCTCACAGGATGATCTCTCAGCATCACAGTATCAGCTATTACCATCGCAACCCCTCTGTGAACAGGAAATTTAAAACATGATTCATTGAGGTATTTCTAGTTATACTGCATGACTTGCACGCACGTGTTAATGCTGACAAAAATACTGGGCATTATGCATGCACAGGTAAAAAGGTATTAGAAAAAAATTGAACTCTGATATCAGGGGGATATTGAGACAAAGATGGTGATAATTGTAAAACGTTAAGGAACTGCAACACAGCCTGTAATAGAAATCACAAAGTCAATACTGGTGAAGGGAATTGTTGCAGTGTTTCAGGCACAGGCTTTGAGAAATGAAAATAGGCTTGAGCATAATGAAGTGTACAAAAACGTCCATTTGCTACCGAAGAATCTTTCTCACAGATTGTTTCGTGGCGCTATTCTGGTGGATTTGGTAATACTTGTTGTGTCTGATGGTCACGTCGATATTTCACACTTCCATCTGGAACGAAATATAGTATTGACAGAGGGAGCATCAATATGCCTCGCAGCATCTACTCTACCTGGAGATTCATTAGGAGCAGAAGACACACATTTGTACAGCCAGGACCCGCGCATGCACTTCTGCCGCTCTAGGCGAGAAACAATTATGCCGCCCCTTCCATTTGCAACTTACCATACCGGCAACAACACACGAAAGCCAATATGCCATAGACATAATCCAAAAACCAGCAACAGCACACAAAGGCCAACATCTGCCCTACAGCATATTCAGTCTGCCCTATCGTGTATTCCTATTTATACTGCTGTCTATGCACTACGTGTCTGTCCTATAGTGTATCCAGCTGTTTATTCTGTATATAATATCCACTACTAGCAAAACTTGTTTTTACACCTGCACTTTATATTTACACTTGTACCTGCAATTGCCTGCTGTCACTGCTGCACATGCGGTTTATATCAGATACATATCTATATCTGTACATATTATATTCACTTTAGTGTATTCACTTATATTCCTCAGTTATTTATATACCTCTATACATGTACAATACTCTGCACTTTTGCTTTTCCTAGCTTCTGGTTAGATGCTAACTGTGTTATCTTTGTTGAAGTCTTTGCAATGACAGTAAAGTTGAATCTAATCCGATTTTAAGTTTTTAACATTATTGTAATAAAATTATACAATTTTATGTGTATAGTTATAAATGCACACAACAACACAAGACAAGTCTATGAACCAACCAGAGGGACTAAAGCTTTAAAAAATTATAGTCCTGAAAAGTTTGTGTTTTTGCTTAAGACCAAAGTTCGGTCAGCAAACTCTTGTCATAGTCAGTGATTTCAAACAATACATTTTTCCACAGTGACAAGAAGTAAGACTACTTACTTCAAACTTGTTTTGTATGTGGACAAGACCAATATAAATAGCTTTTCTCTGAGCTTTCCGCAAAAGGTCGAGCGTGTGCCCCATGTACCAGTGGCGCATGTGTGGGTCAGAAAATCGTGTTGTCAGCAAATCGTCAACTCCTGTGGTCAGAGATGTTCATAGAAGTGCGGTAGCTCACTCGGTTCGAGCTTGGTTGATTTTCAAATTGCTGAGTCATGGCAGCACGTAGCCTATAGCAGTTTTCAAAATAATCCAATTTCAGCTCCAGTGCAAATTAGCTTGTGGGAGCTCGGGGAAGGTGGAGCCTGATTGACAGGTTCCTCAGCAATTCATTGTGCTTACAGATCGCGTAGCCTTGCGGGGTCTTCACTCACTGCTATTGGTTGAGGCTAGGTTGTAGTTTTGCTCATGAATTATAGTTGGCCCACATTTTGCCGCCCTTGCCAAAAGGCCGCCTTAGGCAATTGCCTTATTTGTCTATATGGACACGTCGGCAGTGTGTACAGCAAACACCCTCAACAAACCATCATTATATGTTTCTTATATTATTCAGCAACCCTCTCATTAGCCGTTAGCATCGTCTCGACGAGCGCCTCTATTTTGTGTTCGACAGTATGCCTATTGAATATTTGTGTACAGATCATTCTCAGTATGTGCATCAACTTTACATATTTGCTGGAAATCACAAGCACCCAAGACGACTAACATACACAGCACCGCAAGCACTTACAGAATGCAAATCCGCAGCAGCCGAATGCAGCAGCCGAATGCAGCAGCCTGAGCACGAGACAACGATCATTATAAGACTCATTAAAAGGTCAGAAGACATACAATATTTAATATGCATTTGAATAATGATAATAAAAAAAACCTAACCAAAAAATGAAGCAGTGGTAAATAAGTACAGTGCAGCCCATCTCACAGCTGTCTGTTGATTTCCACAGCTTTCCAAAGCGGCTGAATAACGGCTCTGCTGCTTGGCATCTTTCATTCTATTTTTCAGTCACATATACTCCACTATCAAGTTCTTGGAGGCAGCTGGTTTTGGGGCCACAGAGAGATTTCCTCTGACTGGATTTTTGAGACTGTCTTGAAGGATTTGCCGTCTTCTAACATGACGTCCTGTGACAGCATATTTCTCGGCCAGTCCATCGGCTTCCGGAGAAAACTTTCTAATACATGGGAATTCTAGACAAAGCACTGAGTTTTCTTATTTCTCATGAAAACAGGCTGAAATCATTGCTTTTCTGCCATCCAGCAGCTGAAATATTGACACGCCAGAAATGATTTGCACAAATGCACAATTTGACTTCACTGTTTGCTGTGGTCCCGAGTTAAAAGAAAGTCAGAAAGCGGGTGGAGATAGATCTTTTGGTATGCTCTACCCCGCGAGAAGCTTGTGCTTAAAGACCTGAACACCTGCCAGAACCCTAGGATGAGGCCTGACTTATGCCCTCATATTTTATTACCTCTTGATGAGCAGGCCTGTGGTGCCATTAATCAAAGGCGACATGGCAGACACATCCTCTTAAGCCTGGGTCAGGCTCAGTTCCATCTTCTATCCCTCAGAGGCACCAACCTCCACTCTGCATTTTACCTTTGAAATTACTCGGCAGAAATGCAAAGTAATTTCTGCATTAAATTACTTCGCAAGTTAGTCCATTAATATGACTGGCTACCGAGGCCGAGCACGGTAATCAATGCCTTGGCACATCAACAAGCAATATTTCTTGCTACTCTTGAAAGCTACTCAAAGGCAGAATTTAAAGTCACGTAATTCCATGCAGTATAACAGAAGGAACTATTAATTCTGGAAACGGCTTTCAACAAGAATACTCCTGCGCAGCTAAAGACTTACAGACCAGGGACGGCTTTTTTAAAAGGGAGAAAGTACATAAAAATATAATGGAATTCCTGCAAATGTGTTGTCTTTATCTTACCTGAACCCCCGACAAGAAAGGTCAACCGATCCAAGATGCACATTCCTCCTGTGACGCATGGCCAACCCTCGTCCCACCCACCACATCTTTTTACAACAATCATCTTCATTGATCTTGAAATTGGCATTCATGTCCGAAAGCTGCTGTTTTTAATGCATTTTCATCATATCTCATCCACATCAGACGGCGCTGTGATGCAAAACGGCCTCTCCGCAGTGGGTTTCTCTGCTGCCTCAGCTATTGTCAATACGTCTCGCTGACCTGTGGCCTCTCGTCCCCATCTCATTAAAGACCCCCATTCTTCTTTTTTCACAATCCGGCACTGGTGAGTGTACTGACATTTCTGATAACACGCCAACACTCTGAACATGTCAAAAAAGTGAAAAAAAAAAGCATGTGTTATCTATTTTGCATTTGAAATATTGTTTTAAAAATCCTTTTAAGACATTCACAGTGTCCTAATTTAAAATGCAATTCCTGAGCCTCTACCATTGCAAAAGAGCAAAAGACAAAAGAGATCAGGGGGAAAAAAGCTTGATGAGAGGAACTACTGTAGTGACAGGGAAGCCGTCGCAACAGGTGTTGCCTGTCCAGATGATTTCATAAAACCAACGTGGTTGTGGTAAACCAAGTGGGACAAGTTATACTCTTGTTGAGTTGCCAGATCCTTTTTTTTTTTTTTTTTTGGTTGCTTTGTTTGATTTCTCCAGTGCCTCAACGTGCTTTGTTTGAGTAGTGTTTTGCAAAGGCAATCTGGCAAGCTGACTCGGGCTGAAAGCAGTCCATGTGGGGAAGAGTACATTGTCAGGATGAATAGTCATGAAACAGTAACTGAGACGTTGACTACTCCTGACCTATGTGTCATCGCTGACTTCTCTCATTTTGTCCAGGAGGATGCGAAGCTGTTTGAATCCTGTGCCGTGGTTAATATATGAAATAGATTAAAACATTGCACATGAACATTAAAACACTCATTGACTGCTGCAAATGTCTGCATGAGCCTGATCAATAAACATGTGTGTTTTTCCATTAACTTAATACGACATATACAAGTGCAACATACAAATCACCTGTGAGATATATCATGACTTGTTTTTGCTGTGCATTTATTTCTGTCATCACGAAAGCAAAGCAGCAACCCACGACATTAAAATTCATATGAGCACTAATGAAGTTATTTTAGTCAGGCATTAATTTGACCTTGATCAATAATAAACTAGGTCTGTATGAATCAATTGGTTCTAAGGTCTCCATCAGTGCAGACTGAGATGCACAAAAACAACGTACAATCTTCTTATCAGATCTGAATTATGCTCCATTTTCTACAGCGTGCAAGCAGAAGAGTGTTATTCGTTGAATTGCAGGTGACATCCTCTGCTCTCATTCTCATTCAAATGGCCGTGTCTCAATATGTATAACTTGCGTTGCCTAGATCCACCTAGATCAGCGTGAGAGACAGCAGGCAAAGCTCGACATATTGCTAAAAATGATCTGTACAAAGTGCATCCAATTATGGGGATCGAGGCAGGTGTGAAGTGTTGCATGTGTCTGTTCCAACTGAATCCTCCTCCTCCTCCGTCGTGAGGAATAAGTCTCTTTAATTACCACCGAAGAAGGTCAAGGTCAAGAACACTCCAATGACTCAGTGTTTGTGACGTTAAAAAAGGTGTGAGCGCGTGTGTGGTTATCTAAAATTAGAAATAAACATAAATTACAATAAATGCAAAGGTCTGTGGCGTCTGCAATTCAATCAAATAAACTCAGTAATTACATTAATCCAATTAAGGCGTCCTTCATTGAGGTAAAATTGCCATTACCAGGGAGACACGAACAACGTAGCTTAGCATAGCATTGCAATGTAGTACTTCAAACATTACTCCAATCCTACACAAGGGTCATGTTATATTTATATTACTAAATAGCAATCAATCTCAATTTGGCACAAAATGCACATATGAACATTATTGTTTTACTGATCTAAAGCTGCACTCTAAACAAAGCAATATATAAAGAACAGAGATGAAATAAATATTTAACATTCAACACAATATTATTCTGCATCAGCTTCTGGCCTGTCAACATCCATTGCTAATGCTAGAGTTAGAATCATGCTTGTCATGCTGATCGGCAGTGTGCACACAGGTCGCTCTCTCTTACAATAACACAGAGAAAAAACTATTATTATTCTGCTGCTGGTTCAACATTACTCACATTACCATGGGTGCAAACAGGAACTTACAAACTGATCGCACCGAAAACTTTTTACATCTATTCCACACACTGTGCAAATACAGATGATTCCGTCAATTGACTGCAGGGAGTTTTAACAGTAGTTTAAAATGTCTGTGTGTGTGTGTGTGTGCACATCCAACGGAGGATTTTAGGTGTCAGTTGAACTGGGAGGGAAATTAATTAATGTCAGCTCAGTGCCTCCTCTGATGACTGTTTAACGTTCCTGCAATTGGAGAGACTGACTGGTTCATTCTGACCTAAGAAAACCATCCAGCGCCGTCTCCTGCCTGCCAAATCAATCTGCACTTTCTACTGTAACCACTGTGTTCTAAGTCACCCAATATGCCATAAAATCCCTATCTGTTGATATGTGCAGTGTGGTGTTGCTCTTATGACTGCGTGCATCTGAATACTGCAACATGCACAGGGACTACATTAATGCATGATCTAACACAGCGTTCCCCTTTTATTTTCAGGTCTGATGTGGTAGCTGAAAGCCAGATATATGGATGTTACAACAGTGCTGGATGCTGCCCCCTTCTCTTCAGTGAGAGGATCTCGTACACATCAACTCTTTGTCTAAGCTTTTGTACATTTTGTCCTCAAAAGTGTGTCTCTGCTCTTCTTGACCTGAGTCTCGATCTGATGTGTTTGTTCTTCCATGGCTGCCAGTCAGGTTTAAAGCGATTGCTGTTTTTTTTTTTTTCCCCCATTGTTGCGTTTTGATTTCAAGTCGGTCTAAAGCTTTGTTTATGTTCGGATCACAGAGTGCGACTTTAAAAGCAGTCGGAGAGCGCTGCTGCGGCGCTGGTGAATAGTTGTGAATGTGTGACATGATGGATGCTCGGGGCCAGTGTTGTGGAAAACGTGATTCCACTTCACACCTAATGGACTGGCAAGCCATCCCCTCGACTGCTAGAGTTCCTAAATAAAGGCCCAGACATTTTGCCAAGCTGACAACACTGCTGACATCAAATTAAAGCTTTACTATCTATCTCTACTGTCATGGTTTGGACAAACGCTCGCAGCATGTTGGATAACAAAAGTGCAGCCGTCATGTGTGGAAATCAGCATCTCTTAGTTGCAAAAAATTACAAATTAGAATATATTTTAGAACCTGTATAAACTCTGCAGACATTTAACAGCTTTCATGACGCATTTAAGCCCGAATCAGGCAAAGCGACAGAATCTTGCTCCGGTTATTCAGCGGTGGCAAACGAAATGACAGCAAATACAGTATCTAGTCGTCCTTCTGTTTGAGAATGGTAACATCACAAAGCCTTAAGCTTCACAGCCACATTTGATATCTTATCTCTGTGCAGTGAGCTTTACACAAGAACGCATGGGCAGGAACAGGCATAGGCAGAGAGACAGTGAGACAAAACGCCATCCCGCTCCTAACCTTTCCTTAAAGCTCTCAGACTCCGGCTATTTAGGCATCACAAACAGAGAAGAGAAGAGTGGGCAAACAGGGAGGCTGCCCCGGTCTGACCTCACTAGAAATGGGATGACTTTGATATTCCCTGGGCACACGACACAAGGTACTCAGATTAAAAGCCTTTTATTCACCATGACCTTTCGCTCGCCGTCTTTCCTCAGAGAAATCTTCCCTCCTTCCACTGCCATCTCAGTGACAGGCTATCCCCACCAAAACAAAAGGCCAAGTGGTCGGGTGACACAAAGTCAATATGGGCGACTTGTTGGCGTTTCAACACATCACACAGTAACCTCTGTGTTATTGTTGTTTATACACAGAACGTATAGGGGAGAAAATGCAACCTGAGATGCGACATGTTGATTAATCACCATCGTTCGGCGCCTGATGCATTTCAAACTAAATGTAGATTAACTGTATTCATTAATGCCAAATGTTGAAGTGGTGCATTTTGTGCTCATCAGATTTTTCATCTCGCGCCTTAAAACTTTAAATTAACATTTTGTTTTGAGACTTTTGTTTCTCGCTTTCATTGTAATCATTTACATTTAACAGTGGGTACTCCATCATCCAGTGCTCTGAGCTTGACAAGACCCGCTGTGACACATACCTGATTGAGTCCCAGTCTCCATCTTTGTCCCAAACGTTGGTCATTATCACCTTCTCGATGTGGACGCGACCTCTCGCCCTCGATGTGTCATGCCTGTGGGTGGACAAGAAACCGACGCTTGCCTTAATCTTATATTTTGATGCTTTATGGTGCTGCTACAGCTACTGCGTGGTTTTGGCAGAGCGTTTATGTTAAAGGTTTTTGAGAGGTGTAGTTGTTTACTGCCCGACTAAGAAATATAACAGAAATGTAACAGAATATCCTGCCTCAGCTTTTTAGAATGACTGATTAAAACAGCCACAAATAAAGTGGTCTCTGAAGCTGCAACAGAGGCCGGGAATGATGTTGGTTGAACTGTGGAAACCTTATTTAGTCACAATTAGTGCTCATACTTTAAGTCCAACTGAAATTAAATGGCATTTGTTTGGAGGAGATGGAGAACTCATTTCAATACAGCCTATCAAATCTTGCATAGAGCAGTATGAGGTTTCTATCATAGGCTGAGCTGTCTGATGGTCAATGGCAGAAAAACACACATTTCCAAACCCTGGTTAAGATTACTTATTATTTTAGTTTAATTTTAGATTACATTTATTGTGTAACTCAGATTTAAAGTTTAAATGTTTTTATTCAAATAAAAGCCAGGTCTTGAATAAAGGCTGGGGCTCATTGCTGACATGAACAAATAAAAGCAGAGTCTGTAATAAAGGTGGAGGAAAAAACATTTTATGTACATGCAAGCTAAGTATATTTTATATTTACATCACTTTTTGATAAATTCAACAATATAATCATTCTATTTTCAACACCTTATTGTTCTGTAGTATTCACCGAAAGTTGTACTGTCCGATTCCAGTCACTCGCAGCTCTCTACAAAACACAAGAGCCACAGACTTTAAACAACAACCACATTAGCTTTCGTGCCAAAATCTCATTGTTACCCAATTTACAAATATGAACGCACATCTTGTCCAATGCTTCGGCTTGTTGAAAGATTCACCAGGGAAAAGTGAAGAGCTAACTTCAATTTGCAGACTAGATAGCTAATTAGTTGCTCAACTGCAGCACATTAAACAGCATGTAAACGTACCTGCAAACCTCACTTGGGTCCGATTAGGTGCCATTGTGGTATTTACTCTTCAGCACCACTAACATCACGCTGTCTGCTAATGACATGGAAGTTACAGTGAAAGCTTGTTGGCTTCTCGTTTAACACTGTAAAACCAAGACGCCAATTTTAGGGTTCCTAAGCCCAACCATGCTATGCTTTTAACATTACACAGAAACACACTGTCATTATTTTGGACTACAAAAAGAAATGACTAAATGCGATTTCAGTTGGACTTAAAGGCATAAGGTTATTAAGGTTTACTAGAAGAAATCCTGGGGTGTTAGTTTAACAAGACAGGGATCACATTAAAAGAAGCCCCAAGAAGTTTAACCACACTGCAATAAATGAAGGTAATATTTTGACAATAACCTTCATATAAAAGTTGCTGAAGTTAAAGATAGTTAAGGCATCAGATGAAGGATCGTTACTCTACAGTACAGCATAACTCTGCCAGGCAAAAGGAAAAAAATATCTCTTACATTATTTATGAGTAAATCCCATTAAATTGGCTTGCACTCGAATTTTTATTTTTCAGTAATAAAAAATATATCCTAGTCAATGCTATACTGCAGAAATTTCACTGTAAGAGGTGTTTTTCCACTTTATAATGCGATCACTTCACTGGTATTAAAAATTATCATGAGCAACAATCTGTTTCCCTCGCTGTTATGTTTCACACATATGGTGAAGTGGCTCAGTCGGACTAAATATTTGTCTGCGAATCGCAACTGCAAACCCACAAATACACCCATCATCTCTCTCTCGAACACACACACACACAAACACACACACGCTTCATCTCTCTTTGGTGCGGCGATAAAACATTGAATATCATCAGAATAATTCGATTTTCACACATTGACATGTATGTTGCTCCACTAAATTCATTACGGCTGCGCTTTTGGCTGAAGGCTTTGTTTGTCATTGTCCAATTGCTCTATGCCACCCGCTAGTAACTTTATCTCTCAGTCCAGCTTTCCATCCACCATGGCCAATTCCTCTCTCCCTCCACCCACAAAAAAACTGTCCTCTTTGCACAAGGCCCCCTCATTCATTCTAATTAAGCCAACTGAAACTAAATAGCAGAAGCTTTGTTTACAAGGGGCTAGCTGTGCTCAGCAGTCTGTGCACGGAGGCACTTGTCTTTACAGCCAGTCAGGGGTTTATCTAGAGCTACACTTACTGCTTACACTAATTTACATTTGTGTTTTCCTTTCCACTTATTTCCATATCTGCCACTGTGGGGCTAGGCTGCCGTCACAGGGGAATTTTATCAATCATATTTAAACTATAACTAATACAGATTGTTTCAGCATCACAAAAGCAACGGGCACACAGTTGTTGTTTTTTTTTTTTTTGAGAGACTGAAAGGTGATGCCATAGCGTCGTCGCCAGCGAGGATGACAGTGACGCAAGACGAGGTCAATGATGAGATTGGTCTTAACAAAAATAAGTTGAAAAAAATAACAAAAAAAAGATGTAAATTAGACTGTTGGGTGAGTTCAAAGAAAACATCAGATCCTGAAAATCGCCTTGATGACTTCACACGGTTGATGAGAGATCAAACACCTCAAACAGCTCGGCACAATGCATTCTGGGCCACCCTGAACTGAGATGAAGACAGTCGTCATCATCTCTCATCATTTCATTTGAGAAACAAGACTGACTTTTAAAAAATTGCACCAAAGCTCCACTTCCTGTTTTCCAAGTATAACCTGACACATACCTTCATTTTCAGGCAACAAATATATATATATATATATATATATATATATATATATATATATATATATATATATATATATGTATATATGTATATATGTATATGTGTGTGTGTGTGTGTGTGTGTATATATATATATATATATACATATAATCAGGGGAAACAAAGAGGCCATAGACTCTTCATTCTGTGTATTCTGATGACTTTTTATGCATGTAAATAAACCCAAAATTACAGTAACAGCCACTTGGGGCAAAATCCTATCAATAAGATCCTAAACTTTAACTACATGCTGACATATTTGTTGTAAGCTATAGCTATAGCTCTCAACAAACTGATGTTAGACAGAAGTTTACTGGCTGCAGGTAAATGCTCACTCAGACCTCTGTTGTTTTCCCACCTGTGCTCCACGAAGACCTGCCCCTATTCTGCCCAGCCAATCAGAGACAGACTAGTTGCAGGTCTTCTCAGAATACAGGCTGGAAAAAAACTCAAGGTACAAACTTTAAATAATGTGTTGTATTATAACTTACCATGAAGCTTTTATGGAGTTATTAGTCACATTAACAGGGTTTCTGGATCAGTTTGAAGTGGATTTCACAGGTAAAGTCAGCTGAACCATTATGTGGCCATCTTTCCAAATTGAGCAAATAAAGTGATCTGACATGAACAGGAGCACTTCACGGACCAATCAGACTTCAGCTGGTGCCACGGTGGCCCCGCCTCTCAGTGTCATTGTCTAATTTCTTGCACCTGTGGCTTCTTTGAGTCCAAATGTTCTCTTACTCAGCTGTATTGTAAATGAAGTCTCTACCTCAGTGTTTTCCCAAGTTAGAATAAAGGTTGATGAATATGCAGGTACCTGTCTTGCGACTCACTGAAATGCTTTTGTTAATGTTATTGCTATTAGTGTAACAAGTTGATGTAATGCACTTTACGGTGCTAGATTAATAATGTAAAACAGTGCACTCATCAAACTAGAGAGCTATCTACTCAAATAACTTGTTGAGCTTTTATAGGGACTGTGTTGAGGAAACTGTGTAACAGACCAGGATATTCTGTTCCTATACAGGCACATTACATTATGTGTTATATTATTTTGGCTGTGTAGCTTTGCACATATGAGCGACTGTGCATCCTTCCTCCAACCGACAAGAGGTTGCTTAACTGACTGAGTTTAGTTGCACATGGCATGCAGAAACACCGCCTCAGCTGTGCACTCGGTCAGTCTGGAACCAGGCTCGGCCCATTTTCAGCAAAAGCAGTAAACATGGAAAGTGCTCGAGAGACCGGCATTAGCAGTTAAAAGAGAGAGCAACGAGGATGAGAAAACTATAATCTGTTGTGGCAGTAAGCAGAGAGCCAACCCAGAGGAGAAACAAAACCCAATACCTGGAAAGCATTTAGCTGTGGCCAATTACACATTAGCTTGATCACCAGGCAAGAAGCTCAAGGAGAAAATGTTCAGTACGCTCCGTCTTACTCCGACAGTCGATTTTTAAAGGAAAAACATTACTCTTGTAGAATATTGAAAACAAACTTGGGCTGGTGGATCGGCACTGCTTACCTTGCTTATTCCAGCAGTGCAATGCAACAAAATCTACCGAGTGCTCACAACAAAGCAAGTGTGTTCACATAAGAAGCAAATTAACAAGAGATTAGGTAACTGGTTAGTCGTGGCTGAGCGGGTGCAACAATGATGCATCCTTTGGAAAATAAATCTCTGAAAGTTGTTCCCTGTATAAAAGACAAAGCCATTTCTTACCCCACTGCTCAGTCAATACTCTGAGCAGTCAAGCCTTTGCTCTGTCACATGAAGATGTCTGTCAGAGCCGTACAGACATCCCTTTATGGCAGTTAAAAATGCGGTTTCAGGCTCCACTTTTGGGTATCTCATTTGAAAAAGAATGACTTGAGACACTCAGTTGAAGCGCCGCCTGACAACCTGGCAATTTCAGAAGAGGAGGCGAGCGAGGATACGTGGAGGCAAAGGCGCTCCAGAAGTGGGATCTGTTATCCTCTCGCATCCAGTCGAGGCTGCTCGAGCTTCTGGCGGAGGATCTTCCCTGGAGGGCACCCTCTGGAGGTGTTCTTCCAGCATGAGTGAGGAGACCGTGGGGAAGTCTGGGGAGATGCTGAGGGGGCGGTTTACTTATCTCAGCTGGTGTGGAAACAATCCCAGTTGGGCGAATGGATGGATTGACGTGTGCACAGGAGTTCATCATCACAGTGATAAAAGCATTCATAAAAAAAAACTGAAGGCTTTACACGAGAGTACACAAAAATATAATATTTTTCAAAATGCCAAAAGAAACGATGGTTCTACCTCGTTTGCATCCTCTCAAGTGTGTCCCTTTATTAATTTTAATGCAAGTGATGTTGTCCATAAATCACACAAAGGAAACAGGCAAGAAAAAAACATCCACCTGCTGCTCCTGAAATTCATTTTTCTTCATCTATAATATATGTAATTACGGTCAAAGTGTAATTCAGTGTAAACTGTAACACACTGAATTATTGTTCCCCATAAGATTTGGCATATGTTAATGTAATTATACGGTGGGTACTGTGTGTCGTTACCACATGACAGTGAACCGTCACATATCCAGCCTGCAAAAGTGTTTTATAATAACAAGCAATTATTATAATAACAACTCGTTGGAGACTGGACGTTTTTATGAAATGACATGTTTGATAGTTATTGGCATGTAGGAGAGGAAGGAGTGGAGCCAAAGGAGAAAAGCATAAAAGAAGACAAAGCTATGTTATATCACCTCCGAGGTGTTTGGGCCACACGTCACCTCCAGAGGTGTCTGCATTTTGAAGGAATGGGATTTGGAGCACACAGCACTGCCTATAAGTTAGAGGATTAGCCCGGTCCAGGCTGTGGAGGCTCGCTGAGGTGTGGGCAAGTATATGGGTGCTTGTGAGGGAGTGAACGTCTGACTGTGGGTGAGAGATGGGGAAGAGAGGCTGAGCCTGTACACAGTCTCGATGTGTGTAAACAACCTTGTGTGCAGCACAGCGCCTCGGGGTGTGAAAGTCTGAGGGAGAGGCGGCTTTACTCCGAGTAGCTTCGGTTATGCTCGCATGTAGCTTCCTGAATTCAACATGCCCTCGAGGCTTTATGGGCTTCATGTCAGGATCAGTCACAGATTTGCGAACCTGATTCTAAGAAGGGTATTTAAGCGTAGCTACGTGTTCATGTGAACCCACAAACAATGTGTGAAAATATGAACAAAAATCATTTATATTTATTTTATTTTCAAAATGCTGCAGCTTGTTTCCACTGCTTCTACACTGCATTGCTTCATTACTGATTTAATTATTTCCCAGCACTTTGCTCTACAATGAGGCTCATTGTCTTCTTCTGCTCAGGCAATTCAATCTGTGTATTCAGAGAAAATAAAAAAAAATATAGCACCATCTGGTGGCGGTCGCTGTTAATCCATTTATCAGAGTAATTAAATGTAATGGGACGTTTCCCTGCAGCCACTCATTATGTGGCGTTAGCAGCAAAACTAACACTATAATGAAAGCTATACTGGGATAGTTTATCTTTTTAATTTCATCGTCGTCAGCGGTCAACTCTACATAATTGACAGTTTGTGGAGTACTTATGCAGGGCTCAGGGACATACAATTAAACACTTGACCTTTACTGTATATAACCGTATTAGGGTCATTGTTAGACTCAGAAAATGTTAAGACTCCTATGACTCACATTTTCTCCCACTCACATATTTTTACTTTTCTTTTCATTTAATTTCCATTTAATTTTTCTGTAAAGCACTTTGAATAGCTTATTAATAATAATGTTATTCAAATAAAGAATATTATTGCAAAGGAGTGTGAGAAATAGAGAGTTATGTTATATTAACTAATTAATAGTGGATCTGGTCAATGAACACTAAATAACATAGTTAATTCATTCCACAGAAATAATAACAACACTATTTTTAAGTTGTAAATGAACCTCCAAATGATTATAAATCCAGACTAAGACAAAATAAAATCATTATTTCTGTAGATATTTTAATGAACATTTTATCGTTATAACCCCACCTCCTCCCCCCCCAAAAAGAGCTGTAGGTCATGTGTGCAAGCAGCTTCTTACGACCCATATTTACGTTTATGTTATGCTGTGACCTCTAGTGGCCATAGTAATTATGACAGGAGCACAGGAGTAAGTTTTTGGACTTTGACCCAGGAGACAGTTCGGTCCAATGTGAAACCAAAATTCAACTTATTTTAATTTTTAAGTTAACTTTAGGGCTGACTGGCATTTCTGTTGACCAAGAGTGTCTTTGGTTGAGTTACGTAACTTAAAGCTAACCAAGTAGTTTTGATGTCTAAACCTAACTATACTGCAACCATTTCACTAAATTAACCACATGTTCTGTCTGGTCGGCTTTGCATCTCCAATCGTCAGATGTCACAATATATTGTTTTTGCGAGTCATTGCCAAACGACCTGTTCTGTCATTCACTCATTCGTCTTCCCCCTCTTCCTCTCTCTGCTTTTCTTGTACTTTATATGTTGCTGCTCGTTTAGTTCAAACTGAAACCTGTAAACACATATCTGTGTTTTTACAGCAAGAATTCATTCATATAATGTCGGAGCCACAGAGAAGAAGGCAGAACATCCAGAGGCGAAGTTGTTGCTTCGGCTTCAGCAAAACTTATTATTAATACTGTATATGTTAGAGAGGAAAACACACGTCAAGTAGACATATTACCCTTCACACGGTGTTCAGAAGATATATGGGCACGATAGGTCTAGTTCTGTACTGCATAATAACTGTTAGCATTTTTGAATACATAATGCTTGGACATCTGACAAAATTAAGAGTAATAAAAGACATCAGGATGCATAATGTATTTGCTTGATTTTTGAGTGCAGGGACAAACATTTTGCTTTTCTTTGTTAAGTTTCCAATAGCACAACCTGTGCAATGTGATTTCAATTAACATTTTTCACCATCAGGTAAGACTACGAGCTAACCCACGCCGTCACCAATTACCATCTGCAGTACATTACTTATTAAACTCATCTTGGTTGACTGAACAAGAAGTTGTTTTTCTAATGGTCTGACTAATGTCTAACACTCTGCTGCCCTTGAGAGCCTGGCAGCTCAGTGTGATGTACTGTACACGGTCGGAAGCGATTCCTTTGCAACGATAACGCCGTCATTTTCCCCCCTTTTCTCTTCATCTTTTACATTGAATTTACAAAGGCAGACGATGTTTAAAAGAAACATCCTTAAAGCACACAGCTCTGTACAATACTGACATCTGTTTCTTCATAAACACACAGACTGTATGACGCTGTCAGGAGAAAAAGGAAAATCCATCCCTTTCACAGACTCACACCTTAATTTTTAGAGAACAGGCCTGCGAGGACTGGTTTTGCCCCGAGGTTGTTGTTGCATGCTTTATGCGCAGATAACAAACACATTTCAGCAGGCACGATTTTGCAGAACAGATTCGTCTTTACACGCAAACAACCTCAAGAGGCGAGCGAGAAAAGCACACACACATGTCACATAATGTATCTTGTGTCAGGCCAAATGGTTCCACGGTCATATTTGGAGATGATGGCCGTAAACATGTATTGTGGGCTTTGGCTCCGGTCCTGAAAACACGATTGAATTTTCTATATAAAAAGGAAGATTTGAAGCTCAGGAAAGGCCGGATGGACGAAAACACCATTATTTTCATCATTTCGCCCAACAATAAAGGTTATATATGACTCATGGCAGCATTATAGTGTAATGTTTTATATTCTCTAAGCTCATTGTGTGTCAGGTCGCTCATAAGTCAAGCTCTGCTGAATTACATGAAAATAATAAGATATAAAGACATTGCATTATTATATAAGTGAAAAATTATTTATAAAGCCTGACTACAAGCTGACACTTTGTGAAAAATGCTTCAATCTGTATTTTCCGATTTGGCCGAAGAAGCACGTACAAAAAAAAATAATATATTTTTGAATCCTTGTTTTCATGCTCTCAAAATCTCATCTTTTGGATTCGGAAGCACTTGTGATCCAGGTTTTAATGTTGTGTCCTGCAGTGTGGGCTGCACACTGACAGCAGGCCGCGCGCTCATGACACACCACTGGAATTTGGCTTTAATGTGTTCAAACTGTTTTGAACTGTGAGATCTCCTGTCATTAGTCATTATGCCACGGTGTACAGGACGTGTCCACTGCTCGGGCTGAAAGTAGATTTTCCTCTCGGTTGAAATTCTCAATGCAACACAACAGTTTTATTGAACCCAGAGAAAAATACAGCTTAAATACAATATGTTTTTTCCACTTTGTTTATAATGAGTTTTAGCGTGCGCAGGATACCTGGCTCTTTATTCTGCGTCAGCCAAGTGTGCTCTATTATTACTCTATGATGTTACTCATCCTGGGAGATTCAAGGTCTCCTGGAAGTTTTTCTTTACTGCAATATCAGAAGGCTGTAAGAAAGACAGAGACACACAAAGAGCATTTGTCATATTTATTTTATTAAGATAACTTCAGACAAAACATATAGTTCTTCAGAGACGACATAGAATTACATCAGTCGAGTACTGTCTCAACAAATAGACCCATTTTAAATGTAAAAGGCTGCCCACTCCAGCACAGAAATAACATTTTATAAAGCAGACATTCTGACACGTTGTTAAGGCTTCAGATATTTTGGTAGAAAAAAAAAAATCTGCATTTGGACATAGTTAAGAAGCTGGAGGAAGAATCCGCTCACGCAAATGTAGGCATAGTTTCTATTGTACACCTACACACAGACACACACACATACAGTACATATCATGTATAGGCACACACACACACATATTTTGTTAACTGTGTATGAGGAGGAGGATGTTGCTGTCAGAGGTAACGAAGGGATCTGCGGGGTTAACAAGGGAATTAACTGACAGCCTGTCTGATTTTACTGTCAGCGCTCAGACAGAACCTGGTGCTCACGGGCTGGTTCGACTCAGGTACAGAATACCTGACATTTGAAGAAGAAGGAGAAAAAAAAACATCTAATATTGTGATCCGTTTTCTAAAATTAAATGAAAAAAAAAATGTTCTCATTCGCTGCCGCATTTTCGCTGCTTTCGTTTCGAACGTTTCCTGCAAATGGCAAGTTCGTGAGTGTTGAATATCTAAGTGGGAGGCTTCCCTGTGGTGAGAAATTCAGACAATACAATGTCAGGATGTCAGTATCAGCGGAGATATGCCATGTTTTTGGACAGCAGGGTGGATCTTTGGGTTAGGGCAAATGTCAAACAGGGGGAAAACCAACAAACCAAACGTACTGTCTCTGACATGTGATGTGACACGTACTGTCTGTGGCTACGGTGTCACTGAAACTGGAATCTATATGAGAATAAACAAACAGAGATTACTATACAAAACAAATGTTATGCATTTGATAAGTGCCTTGATTAGGAATTGTCCCAGTTCTCTATGTAAAAGAACAAAGCAGGTTAAGAAAATGGTTCAAAGTCAGAATATCATACAACACTTACATAAAAAAAAAAACACGGTAGAAAAAAACTACATATTGACATTAAATACAAGTTTACCTCATCATATTGCACAAATACTCAAGTGGCGATTTGTACTGGCCCTCTTTGTTTTCTGTCTCTACACAAACACACAAAAGGAAAATCAGGAATGCACAGAAAAACATACATGAACAAACACACTGAGTGGAAGAGGGGTCATAAGCTACATAGGTTCACATACAATGAGGACACATTTTACAAAGGTGGTAGCTGGAATATTTTTGATGATTAGGTCTGAAGGTGAATAAATTATTTTGACAGTCCAAATCAGAAGGTGAGTAACTATTGGGAATATAAATGCATCACTAAAAGCAAATCAGTGTCAAATATATATAGACAGGTTTTAACATCACAATCTTGATGCTGGTGCTAAAGCTATGTACTGTGGATACACGTTGCTTGTGGCAACAAAAATATAAAATACATTTACATCTGTACATTGAAACAAAACAGTGGGTTCGCGGATCAACCGTCGCTCTACAGCTGTAGCCATCATGAAAGTCCCCATTGTGCATGCACGCAGCTTCTGTCTGGCATTAGCACTGCAGTGGCTGATGCAGCCTGGCCAACGTCGAGAGCAGAAGTTCATCAATTTTCACATGGAGGTTTCTCTCAAATGACAGTTTGAATTGAATTGGGGTTAAAGCACAACTGATTGACTATTGCAAACAGCACATACACATTGTGGTTTTATAGTACTAGCATTGATTATACTAAGGAGTGCAAACAGGCTGTATTCAGAGCTGGTGGCTTAAATCAGGAGTTAGGGAAAAGTGCAAGTGTTTAACTTTGATGCCTAGATATAACAAAATGGACAATAGATATATGTAGATAGATGTATGAGTTTCTTTCTGCCAGTTTTCACCTGGAAATGTTTGGTTTTCGAGCCCTTTTTGTTTGTGTTGAACCTCACAGATTTTATTTTCTCCTGTGCAAGAATTAATAATTAAAAGTGAATTTAATTTTGGTAATTTTAGCCTATTGTTTGTACCTAAAGTTTACCAACACATGAGTGAAAGTCTCTTGGAGTTCGGTCACATCGAGGTGGCAACACTTTAAGGATGTAGCAGGGATGGAGGATTGCTTGTTTGTCAAATCACAGTCTTTGAATGGTGACATCCATTTAGAGGTTTAAAAATTCTTTCCTTTCTCATTTCCAATTGCAAGGTGGAGCAGAATTTTAGTGTCTGGCTCCATGTTGAATGAAAAGACATTGACTATGAGCAATCAGGTGGGACAGTATATATTTGCTTCACATCAATCTTCAAACACAGAGAGAGGAATACATCCATAAATAGCTCCCTCTATGTGTATGGGGTGATGATTAAACTGGCCTGAAAACACTTTAATACAATTTATATAGGTCTTTTTCTTTGTATGTGTTTGTGTGTGTTATCACAGGCATGAAGTTTATAGTGAAAATGTGCAGTGTAGTGCTGATGGGCTTATTAGAGATTCTGGTGAAAATGGACATTGTTCAGAGGAAAAGTACTGGAATTCCACCTCCAGACAGACTATTTTGGGGAAACTCCACCCTGTGGGCGTAGCTGTATGAGTGGTGCTCGCTTCCATATATAAGTCTGGAAACTGATGTGCAGAGCTCGGGCTCTTACTCCTCATTAGGGGCACATTACTCAGCTCTGAATGCAGCCATGTATCTCTGCATGCCGTACTGTACATTACAAGAGTGATTACTTCTGAGCTCGCATAAATGAAATCACTTTTTTAAATTAATGGTTTATAATTTATTGCTACCTTTGGGCCATAAAAATGATTTAGGATCGCTTTTGTTGAGTTATTAGGAAATCATGTGTATTTCTCTGGGGAAAACTTTGACGCGAAGGCCGTGACGAAGCTATCTGATAGCATGAAAATGGCACCTTTGCTTCAGAATGATCCACAAGTGACACAGAATAAAACAAAAAAATTGAAACAGGTAGAAAATAAAATCAATTCACCAGAGAAATCTAGTGTTAAGTTTCAACTTAGCTCCAGACTTCGAAATAATAGGAGGTAGGTGTTAATCATTGACCTCGAACTCCAATTAAGACAAATACCCCTCGAGGTGATTATTTCATTGATTTGTTTGAGATCCAAACATGTTGAGCTTTTCAGACCCCCGAGGCGTTGTCGAGAACTTTTTGGACTGGCCGAGCCAAAAAAGCCCTTCGTATTTTTGTAGCTCAGATGTGAATGCAAAACAGCTTTTCATCTGTTTTTCAAAGTCAGTCTTTTGACTGGTTTGTCTCCTGTCTAACTATTATTGTGCTGCCATCACGCAAGCACAATTCATTGAAAGGAATGCAGTGAATTTCCTGTTAGCTCTTGGGGGATATGGTTTGTTTTTCCTGTCGCTGGGAGCCAATTTTTTTTTTTTCTCTTGCCCTCTTTAACTTCCTGTCTAGGAGCTTGACTTTACAGAGAGGCTGCAGAGGTGAGCGTCAGAAGCCATTGATTAGACTTCTGTTATCCGTCACCCAGCGCCTCCCCCCCTCCTCCACCATTACAAACTCCCAGATCACATCCATTTCAGGCTTTGTGTGTCAAAGACGTGGGCTGTGCTTTTTAATGAGAATTTGAAGGGGGCGGGGAAGGGAGAAATGCTCTTTAAGCATCACTAAAGACTAAAGCACAAAACCCGTATAGGTGACATTGAAGGGAGGTGGTGGCCCTGCTGGTGGTGGAGATTACCATAATCTCATGCCATGCTGCTGGTCGGTGTGCTCTGGGTGCTTCCAATGCTAGCGTTGGCGCTGCTGTTCTCGGAGGGGGAGGGGTTGGTGGAAACAGGTTGTCGTTTTGCTCCTGAGCAGGGACATCCTGAAGAATCACGAGAGAGTAGCCAATGAGATGAAAGTACGAAAATAGAAGAAAAGAACCAATGCAAAGATAAGAAAAGTTCCATACCAGGAAGATTTGCTGCAGTTGAGCTGATGTCCAGCCCAGTTGGGTATCCTGAAAAAAGCAGAATGTGACAATTTCAAATCCAGACTAACATCAATTCAGCTCTAAAGTCAACCAGAGTAATACATTTACCTGTTTTAATTTTGATAAACCACAGTGCTCCAATAAGTAATACTCCAATCAGGAACCCTCCAAATGCAATGCCCAGAACACCCGGTAGGCCAAAATCAAAGCACGGTGGGGCTGAAACATATACATGAAAAAAAAAACAATGTATGCAAGCTTCATTTAGGCAACAGTCAAAGTCAAAACTGATGTTTACTATTCATGCCAACACAGTATGAAAATGCATTTACAGAGACTTGAAATGTTCTGGTGAGTCCCAGTGAAACAAGTTGTTGATGCAACACTGGTGAGATGGTATATATGGTAAATATATTGCAGAGATGCTGTATAGGATTTAATATGCTTCACTTAGGTAACAGCAAAAAGTTCAAGATTTGGCTCTGATCCGATTGGCTGATTTCTCCAGAGAACACTAGTAAACAAGTACTGGTTGCCAGAAGCAAATTATCTTGCAGTTTAACAGAACACCCAAACAGTAATTGTACTGTGCGTCTTGTGAATGCTTTGTTTTCAGGCAAAAAAAACCCCTTGAATTCAAGATGTAAGAGTTTCAACAATAAAGGTGATTTTTAAAGAAAATCCTGCTTTCAACTGCATGACAATAAATTTTTATCGAAAAAAGAGTTTTGAATCTCTACTAGTTGATTCTCATCCAGGCACAAGTTAAAACCAACAGCTACCTCATAGGTCACTGTAAAGGTTAATGGTACAGCATTGATTAAAAGATGACACGCAGTAATGTAAAATATATGCAATTTATAAAATCTACAGTATGGTCCTTTAGTAATACTCCTCCCAGCTTTCGCCTTTGAATTACAGTGACAACGCAAGCAAAGTCCACGCAGTAAATAAACAGTCATTACTTTTGCAGGGTTTGACCTCAGCCTAACTGGAATAAAAAATGAAATTTGTGCTCCGTCGTTTCCTCTCTTCTAATTTAATGATACAAATTTCAATTTACAATCAAGTCTGGCGTCGGTGAGGTTCTTTGGGGCGAGCTGTGTGCTGGCCTGCCCCGCACGACGCGCTTCGCTTCGCCGCTAACAAACTTAATAGAAAACATAAAAACCTGAGCCAGCAGCAATAAAATATCATTTCCCTTCAATTCAGCTCTGAAAGAAGTAAGAGAACAGGCAAACAGTAAAACTCGCTCAAGCCTCTGACATACAGGGCCGTGGCAGAGACGTACTGTACTAGCCCGGCAAGGCCATCCCACAGCTTTGCTTCGCTCATTGTGGTCCGGCAAGGCCGCCAAAGGATTACCTTGAGAGAGACGTCATTTCGAGAAGGGTGTACAATAGATCACTGACAGTTTTCCTCTTCACTCAGACATCACCTTAAACTCCAACATCTGATTGTACAAACTAACCACTCACTGGGCAGTTATTGATCTCCGCTTGCAATTTTCAAGCTGGAAGAACATGCCAGGTGTTATTAAATCCTTGAAAAACGTATTTAAAATGTTCCAGCAAGGATCAGCTTTTAAATCATTCTGATAGAGAAAGCAAGTTGGGAGTTTGGAAAGTCATAAATGTGATGTTTGACCTTTTCAGTATGTCTCACCAAACTGTGTCCAGACAGAGCCAGCATGTGCACCTATGTGTTGCAAATCAAGGAAAACAGTGTGCAAACACATGCTTCTTCACATGCTTTTCCTTCTCCCCTCCAATTGCTACCCGTAGAGATCCTCCCACAAGTAACCAGAACATTTGGAAGAAACTAATCATCACCTTTGCACGAGTTTCTCTCACCTGCCTCTGCTGCCTCCTGCCTCCTGGTGGAATGTGCTAGGCTAAGAACTATACTGGACTTCTTACATTACAGCTCTCCTTTCCTGAAGTACATTAAAGAGAGGACATGAAGGACAGAAGACAGCGGGTTTGTTTTGTGAAAAACTTGCCACCACTCTGTGCATCATGTGTATTTGAATAACTGTGTGTGGTGCAACTGCTTCTAGATGAACTTGATATCAGAACATACAGTATTTCAACTCAACTGCATGGACATTCGAAAAGTGTATTTTCTACATGTGACTCCATTAAGTTTCTTTTTTTATTCAAATGAAATCTGCATTAAATGCTATCATGCTGAAATTTGGTTAAACAATACCATATATGAACTGAATCAACTGTGACCCACAGCACTGAAACAGTGACATCTTGTGGGCATTGTGGCCGACTGCAGCGCAGGCAGCCAACCCACTTTGTTGATCTACCACAGAGGAACATTCCTTGACCCCGAATGGGCCAGAAACATCACAGCAACTCGAGCAGACTTTCTCTTGAGACTTTTTTTTTCTCTGTAATCAGTTGCTGTGTTAGTTTGTATAAGCGAGGCTTTGACAGCAAAAGCTGAGTAAACAGGAGCAGGAAGCAGAAGCTCCAGTGCAGGTGGAGAGGAGGAGACAGACAGCAGGCCTGTGCTGTGACTCCCTGGAGCCCTCTGTATGAAAACTACCAAACAGGAATGAGAGCTGAATGGAGAGCTCGGCCCTGCCCAGCGAAGCCTCGGCACAGACTGCAGCCGGCTCATCCTGCTGATATAACCCTTGTATCTCTGACACTGGGCTAATTAATGGAACCACATAAACAGACATTGTTCTTTTACAACTAGTTCTATTCCATTATTTCAGCAGGTCCCAGTCTCCAGGAAAACATTTTTAATTACGTAAGTTAAAGCAAAACAGCAAAGAAGAGGACAAACAGGACACAGGAAAGCGTGGATGAGTAGTTCAGTCAGCTTCTCCAACACATACACACCAACCTTTATCTGCCTCCTCTAGAGGGAAATGGAGGATAAAGGAAGCTTAAGGAATAAACAAATCTGCTATCAGTTTTACAAAAGAAGTCTGACAAACTCCAGGTGTTCCCTTATTTAATCAACATCTACTTCCTGGTGTCTTTTTAGCCACAAATTGAATCATTAGATCTTTCCTGGAGATGAATCATCTGGAGACGATCCTGTCATTGAGGAAAGACATCTTTCCTTGTTCGAGCCAACTCTGTCGAACGGTCTGACAATAGCACCAGGCCCAGTGGCTGTGTTTGGACAGCGTACGCAGTCAGACCCCACTGGAAACACAAAGGACTTCGCCCCCCTCCCCTGAGAGCCATTACTTCTGATTGTGGCCACAAGGTCAGCCTGCAGACCTTCCTAAAGGACGAGGCCCTGCCCCGCAACCCTTTACTGGCTTCACTGCATATCCTGAGTTCACTGCTATGACAACCGCCCGTGCAGCACTTGTTGTGCACTGAGAGCAACAATAGGAATGAAAATTATAGCAGCAAGCGGCAATTCACTGGCCGAGCACCAGACTAGCAATTAAGTCCCGAGGGCAAAAAAGGAAATTTAAAAGTTCCACAATTTAAAAGCTTCTGAGAGTTCAGAGAGTTTCTTGTTAGAGAATTAAATATGAAACATTCATCTTCATAGTGAGGGTCTCATTGGTGTGAAATAATGTCTTTTTTTTTTTTTTTCGTTTATTTGCTTTTTTAATAGTAATATATCACAAGATCAGGATCAAGGGCAAACTGATAAAAAGCATCACACACTTAGTGCTGCATATGTTTCTGTATAGCTGCGGAAAGTTCATGTTGTGTTCGACTGCTTTGCAAAAGTTTTCTGTTGTTTCTCTTTCTTTCTGGGATGTCAGCTTTAGTAAGTAAGTTAGAGAAGGAAAAGAAAGAGAGAAGAGAAAATCAGAGAAATCAATAGACTGGGGCCCGGTCGCCTAACAACAAATTGGGATTTGTGTGTAGACACAGCGAGAATTCTGAGTAGAAATCATTTGTTTTATTTAAAAGTGAAGACAAGAGCTGTATGAGAGAAGATCATAACAATAGTGGAGAGTGTGTGAAGAGACTAATGATAAAGAATATGAAAACACTACAGCATCTGAACTGGACTCGTAAAAGTTCAAAGATCCATATTTTGGAGTTTAAACTGAACTCACTCGGTGGTTGCAGACATGGCTGGGTAACCTCCAGGTTCCTCTTTACTCTTCCTCCATCGCCACATTTCTAGTGAAAGAACAACCTCACGGTCACTATGTCATAAGTTTGTTCATTCTCATTTGACATGGTTTACCTAAAACAAACTCTTACCTCACTGTAGCAAAGCTTGACGGAGCACTCGAGGTCCCATGTGGTGGACGTCAGCTCTTGCAGCTGATCTAAGGAGAAGCTGAGCCGGGTGCTGTTGGGACAAGAAATTAAGGAGCAGGACTCTGGCATGAAGGGCAGCTCTTTCACTACTGGGTACGAGCCCTTGGAGCGCACGGAGCAGCTGGTCACCTTGATGGTCAACACAATATCCCCTAAAGTGTGCCCTGAAATCTGCAGGAAACAGAGGAGATAAACATGAAGTGCAAGTAGTAGTCATCAGCTCAGTGCAAGGAAGTGATTTTGAAATGCTTGAGACAATCTGACCAATGTTATATTGCTGCCGGTAAACAACAAACCACTTTACTGCTGTTCTACATTATCCAGCGTGTATTTAGCCTTTTGAGCAGGACTCGAGTTAGAGGACAAACAGCTCCGAGGGTGAATGATTTCTTACCTCGGCATAAATTCTCTTGTCGCTCTGCACCTTGGTGTTGGGGTCCAGGGGTGAGCGGTAGTCTGGGGAGGTGTACAACTGCATCAACAGAGGCATCTGATGAGGGGCGTTAGTCGTAATGGGAATGACTGGTTCTGTTGCTGTTTCTGCAACTGGGAGAGAAATGGCTGAAATCAAAAGACGATCCACAAAAGACAAAAAAAAATACATCCATTTTTATTGCTGTTAATATGATAATTTCTAGTGAACTCAATGCAGAATAGTCGCTTTGCTATTCTACCACTCTCTCTGAGGTCTTTACCATCCTCAAGACAAAATAAAGAACTTATACCGAGAACTTAAAAAATTGCCTCAAAGGGGTCATTCAAATTGCAGCATAGCATATTTTATATGTAAAATAATACAGTGAATGTGATAATGATAATGGCGGATGGTGAATGTTTAAAGCAGTGATTATCCTCCCGGTTTCTCGTCTCGCTGCTGGCATTGAGTAACGTGTATTATGTGTGGGCTGCGGCTTTTCCGCAGCGCTCCATCTACTCTCTTCGCAGCAAATGCCTTAAAGTGGAAAAAACAAATTTTGACCTTTTATCGTCTTACCTGCTGGGTCTCCTCTTTTTCTGAGAACCAGTAAAATCATAGAGTCCTCTGGTCTGAGTTCAGTGTAGCTGGTGAAAGTAGTGGCTTTAAAATGATTTAAAGCCTCCCTTTGTACGCTCTCTGCACTGTCATTGTTCACTGTAAGTAAAGGCCGGAGTGTCATGGCGGGCAGCAGGATTTCATTGTTAGACTGTAGAAAGAAAGTTCAAAGAAATCACTTAGAGACTGGTCTGGTACAAGTAGTCAATAATAAGCTTATTATGTGTATGAGATCATTATTGTTATTTAGTGAGCTATATCACACTTTTAATAATGTAATCACACAGAGAGCGTTTGTCCTCTGAATAAAGTCTATCTCACATGTGGTGTCGAATCTGTGTGTTACAACTACTGTTATGTGTGTTTGCGCTTACTCCAAACTGAGTGTATTGTGGGTTGAGGAAGGTCCACGTGGTGCCTTGAGGGCCTCTCAGGAACACGCTGGTCTTCCTACTGTCCACACGAAGTGATACATTGCTGCAATATGAAGAATCAAAAATTAGAGAGAGAGGAAGAGAAATTTCACCAACAAATCCATAAGATGAATGAATCTCATAGTTTACCAAGTGTTGGCATTCTCTGGGATGTTTATGATGTGAAGTTCGGCGTCGTCGCCGGCACCCTGCTGCTGCGGGGAGCAAGACTTGACCGAGGAAGCCGAGGATTCCGTTTCAATCTTCATAAAATGCTTCTCTAATGCGTCTTCATTTTTGAGCACGCAGTTGTGAGAGCCAGGTTTGGTTCCTGTAAAAACACAAACATTCATTTTCCATCATTGTTCGCAAAACAAAAAAACGACATTGGAGCGGGAATCTGAAGTAATAAAATTATTTCTGCATGCATAATCCTGTGTAATAAAGAAGACAACAGCTCTGAAAAATGGATTGCCAGCACTTCTGTTTCAATACTTAATTGTGGTTGTGAGTTTGCTGCTGCAATAAGCAATGACAATTAAATCCATTTTTTTATATTCATCACCAGGCTAGTTTTGATTTGATGCTCTGAGAGACCATTTCGCTTCAGTGTCTGGCAACAGGACTTTACAGCGTTTTACTCGATGGACAGCACTGAGGAGCCGGAGCCCATGTGCAGCAGGAGACCGAACTGCTAGGGCAGACGCATTAGCACCTCGCCTTCCCCCGCTATGGAAGATGTTCCAGAAGCAGTCTCATGAGAGTACACACCGCTCAGCCTTTGACCAATAATGGTGACGGATGGTTTACGGATGCACCCTGGCGCACAGCTCAAATTGCTGCCCACACTTTGTTTCATAACACAATGCAGGAGATGGGGGTGATATAGGTTTTCCTCATAGAGCCTCATCACACAAATAGTTGTTAAAAGTGCAGCATATTTGAGTGTTTGGAACATGCTCAACACAATGTGGACACACATTGTGGAGTGTATTATACCACAGGTGTTGTCAGAGAATTTTTCTTCTGCTGTAAAGATTTCTTACCATAAGAGTGCATTAAGTGTTGCATTCATCCTGACTGTATTCCATTCATAGACGAAAACTACTTTTCAACAGCATCCTTTCAAGCCCACAGGGGCCTTGAATAATTTTACGTGCAGCATCGCTTCAAATTACTTTTAGTTACTACTGTAAGTCCTGGCTGGCTTGTAGCTGGGCAACTGGAATGCAAAAGCAGCTTCGTTAACACTGCTAAACATGCCTCTTTTGCAGTAGTGATAGCACGACCTGAATCTTAAAATCGTATTCAGACATTGGAGTAAACCTGAAGATCATGCATTTTCTCCTCAGCAAGCCTTCAACTTGGCAGCATCCTGCCATGTAGTCACCGCGCAGACTTATCAAACGCCTACAACAAGGCCTACGCAAGCTCACCTAACACCCCATTACAGGCCAAGGGATACAACAAAACAGCGATGTAAACTGCTCCACTGCTTGAGTAATTTGAATGCCCTTGTGGACTATGAGTCAGTGAAAACACCACGAAACTGAGAGCAGCTAAAAAAACACAGCATTTTATCACAATTTCATCAACACGTTTAAAATGGGAAAAGAGCTGAATGCCGCAGCAGGGACGTTAACCCATCAAGCTGCTGTAACACCACTGAGTTGATAGACCTGGAGAAGGACAGACCATCATACAGAGAGAGAGATTGAAACTTAATTCATCCTGTAAAAAGCACTGGATATAAAAGCAGCCACCACCGCTCACTTCTATCTAAACCCATGTCAGAGCTCTGATTCGGCTCAGGCCGCCTTAAGGAGGCTTTGTTGGGAAATAATTGTGCTTGCATCGAGCATCCCGCTGCTGCTGCTGGCTATAGCAGCAAATAATATCTTAATGTCCGGCTTTTGCTCCTGCCATGAAAGTTGGCTTTTAATCATAGTGTTTTTTGTGCCTCCATCTTCGCCGTCGGTGGCTGTTTGTCCACAACTTTCCGTTTCAAATGTTTTGTCACAAGCGATGACGTCCTGTCAGGTCAGACCTCAGACACTTAACTTTAACCAAGCTAAGGATTTGCACTACTTGGAATTTTCGACAAGCTTGTGAACTTACGGGTATTTGTAATTTAAACATGCACCATTATAAGACGTTTACTGAGCTTTAAAGTAAAAATATTTTCGGTTTGGTTGCAAACTTTTCTGAGGAAGTCTGCACAGATCGTCCGGTAATTAAATTCTGTTTTGCTGCTGTTATTGCTCATGATGTTGTTTAGCTCACTGCTGTGTATGACAATGGATCGGAAGATTCATTTGTAGAATGGTCACACATAAGATATATGGGCAGTCTGAGTGAAATATGCATACAACGTGGATGGAGGTTTTAAGTGAGGAGCTAGATAATCAAATGTAGAAACATCTGATCAGGAGGCTGGAATGGCAGCCCCAGATACATGTAACATTAATAAAGCTTTGAGAATCAATACATTAATTTTAATAATGCAAAAGAGTTTCACTGAAGGGAGAAAATGTTTCTCCTCCGCTGCTATTAGAGGTTTCTCCCATATTTTGTATTCAGTATCATAAATCATCACCAACCTGATTATACACCAATGAAAACACACCTGTGAATTTCATATTCCATCGCTATTTCTTAGATCCTTTAAGTACATAGACTTGTGACACGGCGATGTATTTCAGTAGACTGTATCATCATTGGCTTGAGGCAGCTCGAGGCAGGAGAATGGCCATATGGCAGCTGGTGTTTGGCCCACACACACAGAAGAGTCCACATATAAAAACAGCATGGGGTCCGGCTCTGTATGTAATGCGGCTTTAAGGGGGCAGGTTTTTGCTGTCACGTCTCTCAGTCGACTGTGCAAAGCTGATCCTGATCCTATATAGTGAGTTGTCGGTTTCATGGTTTGATGAGAAAAACATGTTCAAAGCAGCACGATTGTTTTTCTTTCAAATGATGAATCTGTGGGTGAAAACTCAGCCCATGTTGCTTATGCATGTTATAAAGAATCAATGCATAACAAGTGCTATTTGGAGGTCCTCTGGCTAAAATGTAAAAAATCAAAAAAGGGCCAGGTCGAATATGCAGGCATTGCCTCGTTTAATGCAATGAGCTCTTCAGCACAGTTTTGTCTAGGGGATTTCATCAGAAAGGGTTTTTTAATACACACTTAAGATAAGAGAAGAGGTTAGCAGGCAGAGAGAGAGCCCTGGAAACAACACTGCATCCATCCTTGATTGCTGTACTGCAGACTCGCTGCTGAGTTATGTAAGCCGGAGCTGTATGTTGTGTCGACTCTAATTACTCTCTTCAGCAGCAGGAATATTGTTTTAGACCAGACAAAGATGCAAAACAGCACACTGCAGATGGAAATCACAGTGTCAAGGTTGAAATCGTTCTTCTTTGTGACAGGATCCCATAATGCCGCCTCACATGCATCCTCACTTCATGTTTACAGTCAGGTTGCTCAAATAATTCTCACCATTTGTTCCCAGCCATGAGATGGTTTTCAGATTTCGGACGGTGGTGAATGAGGTCACGCCCCCAAACTTCTGTCTTGCCCACTCGATCAGCTCCTCGTCTTGTGTGGGAAAGTCTTCCTTGTGGATGTTGTTGGGAAGCTGATTGCTGAGTAGGGAAATTGAGGAGTCATTCTTTACCTGCAAAGAAGCAGAGGCCAATTAGTTTCATTAAAATACTATTCAACACAGGCGGAAAAACCTACGTCCTAAATTGCACGAGTCTGTCTGTTACCCATTGCTGGAAAAACACAGAATTGAATGAGTCAGCTTTATATTTATTTATATTTACTTCACGTCTGTGCACATTCATATCAAACATGTCTGCCCATCCCTCTCATTCTCTTCTATTACCCCACCCAACTCTCCCTCTATTCTCTGAGCGGGGTCCCGTTAAAAAGAAATGTTTATTATGGTTAAGTATCCACGAGCCCAGTTGCACAACCCTGTTGGAGCCATGGTCTTTCCTTTGCTTCCTGAGTGGGGCCAGGAAATGGGACCTTTTTTAGCTTTGTGCGTCACCGCAGTCGGCTGGAATCCGGCTCCATACAAGGTATAAATATATACATCCATCCCATCGACTAGACACTGCTGTTTCCTCGTCTGCGCCAATGGGAAATAATGAAGTTTACATTAAGCTTTGCATGAATAAGAAGGCAGGGGGGAGGCGTTGGGAAAAGAGGAGTGGAGATTGCCTATAGTTGTAGATATGAAAGAATACGCTCGATGAATAACAAGTCGAGAAAGAAAACATGTGCTCCGGTTTTATTTCGGGCTCAACCTTCGATGTATTTTAATCTCCACTTATTTGTCCTTCTCGTCCAGAAGCTGAAGTGGAAAATAAAGTGTTGTGTAAGTGCTGCGCCTCTTCATTTTGTAAACACTTGTGCCCACTGACACTTAAAGAATGGCTCATTTTTGCTGAAGGAAACTCTCCAAAACTTTTATAGGACGCTACACTGAGACAAGAAAAACTTGGAATTTCTAAACTTAAATAAACAGTGTGATGTGTGATGTTTGTTTCCTGTTTTCATGTGCTTTCTTTTAATGATTTCATTTATCCATTTTGGAGAACTCACAATACGAGGATGGTGTGATGCACGCTTACTGGATTCTGACTCAACGGTTATTCAGCTTCCTTTGTGTCAGCACTGTTTTCATACTCCGACTACCATACAGATGGATATTTGGAGGAGGCAACACAGCTCATTTGTCACCAAAATGAGGTGAAAGTGAAAAAAAAAAAAACACTGTGCGATTGAAGAGCGATGGTGCGCTGAGTAATTTTAGAAAGAGCTGTATTTTCTATGAATCACCCTGTTAACGTTTATCGAGTGTGAATATGCTTGTTTAAATAACAAAAATCCCCCTCCTGACCTGTCGAGTACGTGTGACTGTGTGTGTGTCCTTGCGTCACAAAGTGAAAGAAAAAAAAAAAAAACGTTGAAAGCCAAGTAAGCCTGAGGGAGTCACTGGTCTTTCTGCATGAATATTTGATTGACGCCAGATCAAAAATAGCGTGAAGGGAAACTCCAAAAATAAAAGAGGGAAAACCAGTCACGACAGAAGCAGGCGAAGGGGGAAGGAGGCACGAGAAGACGGACGGGAAGAAAGAGGGAAATAACAATGGCAGTCATTTGAATGATTACAGTGGAATTTAACTGCGATTAGTCTCTGTGAAATCAGTTTGATATTCTGCAGGCTCACAGCGAAGTTCAAGGAACCCAAAGATGTTGGGAGAAGAAAAGCACGTCTCTGTCTGGAGGATATTACAGAAAGTTTCTCTCTGCCTTGTGAAGGATGTATGAGTTATAGATGCAAGGCGTAGATTCTTTAAGTATATAAAAAGTAAGTATGTTACGCTGCATTATGTGTGGAATATAGTGACTAACAAATTGTTAAATAATACACTGAAAAAAGTATGAAAAGTCGTTACAGATGAAACTTTTGCTGCCCCGGCGTTTTGCTTTTTTTTTAACAACCTCATGCACTCAGGTCAGCTTTGGGAGGCCAACATGAGCTGTGCCAAGCTGTCAGGCCCGGTGACGTACTTTCTCGGATGCAGAACAGATGCTGTTTCTCTTACGCTGCAATCTGCAGTAAAATGCTATTATCCCCCAGTGATACTGCTCATCCCGCGAAAACATCCTGCAGTCACACGCAATGTTGTCCAGGCTCTCGACAGGACACGATACAGGATGTGGTATCGAGCTGCTGTCAGCGTATCACTAACTGATGACACCCCTATAAACATTTCATCATCCTGATTGGTCAGCTGTAATTTTTATTTTATTCCGTTACGTCCTTATCTATATCTGCCAAAAATGTACAATACTGCTGAGCATGTTTCAAGCATATCATAGATTTTAAAGCTCAGTCTGAAAGTAGACTGATATATAGCTTATGAACACAGTAAACATCAGTGTCTCAGCTTCACTGTCAACGTGAAATTGTTTTTACAGTTAAAACAACAAGGTTGTGAAAAGTCTTCCAAGTGATGCGTTCAAGTGCGGGAGGAAAGCTCTGTCATGTGAGAGTCAGCTGCCAAACAGCCTTGCCCTTATGAGCCGTTCAGTCATAACTCTCAAACATGGAAGACAAACAACAGACCATAACTTCATGACAGAGGCAATGTGAATTTAGGAGCCTCTTACGTTTTAGGGGTTAGCGTTTGGCAGCCGACTGTCAAGTCTCGAGTGTTCCCGAGATGGCCATCCAAGATTGCGCAATGATAACGTGAGTTTGCGGAAAGAAATAAAGCTGATAAAATGTTCATTGTGATTCTTCCTCTCGCGGAAGTTTCAAATCTCGATTCAGCTGTCACGCCGTGCTGATATGAAATACCTCTGAGGTAAGAAAAACACATTAATCAGTGCACGAAGGTGACACTGAGAAGCAAAACGTGTAATGAGGAGTTGACACAATGGTGCAAGAAAACAGCACAGGAGGCTGGAACTGCTCTCTTCACAGTCCGATAAACTGTGGAAAATGTTCAGCAATAATGAAACCTATTGAACCAATTTGAGCTGGTTCTTTAACAACTGGAGAAGCTTCATGTATTAATCAAATCATATTGGTTTAATTAAAGTTATTATAACTGTCCACGAGGATAAGGTTCCTTATCTGCAACGGTGGTTCTTGATCACAACTGAAACTAATCAGTGTTTTTCATTAAGAAATGAGGTGTTTCATCATTAACACATGTAAAATTAATAGTCCAGGCAATCTCATTTATTTGGAGACCTCTGTCCTTTTTAATACAATTTCCTGTTTAAGACCGGCTATTCAGTTTGGTGATAAAAGACTGCAGCATATTCGAAGAAGACTTTTCTGTCAAAACCCAGATTTAAGGACTGAATGGTTTGTTTCATTAGCAATATTTTTGTGTTTGATTCGCATTGTTAAGTTCATCACCAACGGCAATTTAAATACCAAAATAGTCTGACACACTCCAATAGCCAGAGTGCAACGCTTTACCCACATGGCAGTACTATTCCTCCATTTAATTAGACACTCAAACAGCTGAATTAAAGTTGTTTTGTGGCCTCACTAGATTTAATTCAAAGATATAATCTGAGGACGGTGCGTAAAAGTCAGAATCCCTAATTTCATTGGAACATTAATTCCACAGCCCCTCTCGTCGGCGGCCGCTCTCAAACTTCTCTTGCTGATTTTTACGGTGTTGATAATAAAAACGCAAAAAAAAAAAATCCACAAACTGCCTCGTGAAGAGCAGCCACTGGGGAATATCTACAGAAAGGCAACATGGTTCAGTGTCTCTTAACGGGCCCGGCGAGCCGCACAGCTGTGGCAGTTTGACTCTACGTTAAACAGCTGGCACTTGACAGGAGCTAAGTACATCTGGAGAAATTTGAAAATTACACAACAACAGTGGAAAAATAACCACTCGCATTGGCGTCCCCACAACCTGTTATTATCTCACGAGTAGTTTGCACTTCTTAAACAATATTGTATCAATAGCAAGATGAGGATCACATACAACAGTTGAATGCACATATCTTGAATGTTGACACAGAAAAACAAAGACTCACATAAATGTTAACGCCGGGGTTGATGTCGTAGAGACCATAGGTCTTTTCTGGCGACGAGAGGATGAGGTGCATCGGTCTGGCGTTGGCCATCTCCAG
The DNA here is from genome assembly GCA_037975185.1 of Centropyge bicolor. Classification (NCBI taxonomy): domain Eukaryota; kingdom Metazoa; phylum Chordata; class Actinopteri; family Pomacanthidae; genus Centropyge; species Centropyge bicolor. Next base: position 5,877,914 of record JBBMOC010000019.1, on the reverse strand, counting down.
AGTGAACATCTTGGCATCCTGAGAGGAAAGAAAAGATTTGTTACTGGCAAATGTACGAATGACACGCCAACTACTTTTACAATAATCCTAATGTGCTGCGTCGACTTTCACTTCAAATTGGACCTTTAAATATTTAAAGCATCTCTTATTCAGTTGATGAGTTAATGCTTGTGTGAAAGCCAAAGGGTGTGGAGCTGTGTTGCAGACAGTTTGGCAGTGGTGTAAATCTCCAGGTGGAACACTGGGACTGATTAGGAACACAAAGAAATCATGTGGCATAAATATTCACTCACCCTGTGAAGCCATCCATATGGGAACTACTGTGCCTGCCTATAATGAGTTTTTTGGTGAGGGCACCATGCTGAGTGTGTGCGCTGTGTTATACAAACAAAGCAGTAAAATCAAAGAATGAAAAACTTCTTGAAATGTTTTGAGTACTTCAAATAATACTTCTCACTGTGTTGTCGTAGAGCACAGCACAGTGTGCACGTTTATCTGTGTATCTTGTCAGATGGGAACACATGACAGGCTCCATGAGGGTATAATATTTTGCTGAGATTCATACTTTACAAAATTTTATGTGATTTAAGCATTTTATAAAATGTGACCTAAAATATTAGAATCTTGGAAGCATCTGAGCTTTATATCACACATAAATATACTAAATGAGCAGTAATTATTCCGACCTTTTCTCACAGAATCAAAATCTGCCAATACTCCGACTTCTGTGTAAAATGGGATATAACTATTACCCAGTTTGCAAACCTCCCCATCTGGTGTGGAGTGTCATTAAATGAACACACCTCGAGTTGACGGCGTAGAGAGACATCTTGCTTGCAGCACCAAGTTTAAAAATAGTTCCGACTTGCAGTTTAATTTTACACGAGTTTGATTCCATTTCTGCCCGGTTGCAGAAACCAGCGGGGGATATGACAATTATTGTTGTTTTTGCAACTAATATGAAATGTCAACACATGTGCATCTCTCCAGGAAAAGCAGTGCCAGTCATTTGAGGAGGGCTCTTAAAGACAGACAGGAAGCCGTCTTTGCTGTCTGCCTTCGTATTGACAGAAACATTAATGAGGTAATGCAGCTTGGTTCTATTCTTGCATCTCTGTGCAGCGCAAGGGGGAAAAGTCAAGAACAAATCAAAAGTTATTAATATATATTTTGCTGACACCTATGAGCTTCTTTTTTTTTATTTATGTTGTGTCTTTGCAGCAATCACACTATGCAATAAAACGAGTGACGGCACAAGAATTATCTTCAGTACTGTGTTTATTTAACTCTCAACCCGGTGTCCTCCCATACACTTCTGGTCCTGGCTGTATTTATATACTGTATATAAAACCTCATTAACATAATTTAACACATAATGTAATACCTCATTAGCCGTATTTTCAGCTGAGGGTAACACAATGGCGACGTGATTCGCTAATCACCGCCACAGTCACTCTATGAATCAGCCTTAATTACCATGCTCCACATGTGCGTAGGGTAAAGCTGGTACCGCTGAGTTTTATGGATTTAAGTGGTGGTGAGTAAACCTTTTCACTGCGGAATAATAAGTCTGAGTTTAGAGACATTTCTTTTTTTCCCCCAAGACTGACTTAATTCCAATAAATCCTAGTTCTAATTACTTTTACTTCTGTAATAGCCCCAAGATAATTGGGTTGGGAAAAGTGAAAGAGTCATGGATTTGAAATTGGTTCAATTTTATGACTCAATGCATTAGAAATGAACAACAGCGTTAAATAAATAATAAAAAAAAATTTAAAAAAAAGAAAAGCTTGGAAATATCTCTCCAGCGAGATGCTTTTGTAGGAATTTAACATTCACACAAATTTCTGCTTTCATCCATCTGTGATGCCTTTTGACACCGAATGCTTTATTCTGTTTATTTGAAGGTAGATTGTTTTCAGAGCCCGGCCTGCTGGGAAGACAATGAGCATGCTGGGGAAACAGTGTGAATCCTTATTATTAAATTCATTTACTTGCTACCTGATGCTGCCGGAGCTTCATCCAAGAGAATTGTGATGAGCTCAGGCCTCTGCTATGGAAATTTTCAGACCCCGTACAGAACAAATTAGGTCTAAGGAGACCATCAACAAATTGCCTGTGAGGAAAACACAGATGCATTGGCCCAGCGCTACGGACAGAGGGATTTGTCATGGCCCACACACACACACACACACACACACACACACACACACACACACACATGCACACACACATATACACACACCATATCATCAATGTCTTGCACATAGCAGGTTTTGCATAATGACTCCTGCACCTCGTAAATGTGCTTCCTTTTAAAGATTGGCCACAGGGGGCGCTGCAATCCCAGGTGAAGACACGGTGACATTTGTTACTGAATGGACCGGGAAGATCTGCTCGCTGTCGCCTTGCTTTTTGTTGTCGTTCGTTTTAACATTTTAACGAGACACTTGTTTTCCATCTTCACTGCAGAATTTATTCACAATGCAAAAAAAAAAAAAAGAATATTGCTTGATTGCCCTGAAGACAGAAGGAACAAAAGAGGGACTGAGTTATTATAATGTGAGTCTCTAGTTACCACTGAGACTTTGAATTCTATTAACGCAATGTCTTCGCAAAAAAATGTACCTGAATCTTTTCACCAGCAGCAAATGAATGAATGGCATTTCCTACAGAGTTCATTGTGCCTCACACAGAGATAACTCAGCGGTGTTTTCCTTAAATACTCTTCTAATGAGCTTCATTGTGTCTCTGTCTCGTTTCCCTCCCTTCATCCTTTTGTGACTTTCATTCTTTCATTTTGAACTCCCAATCATGACTGCTGCTGACCCTGATCACTCACCTTTGCTACTTTTGTTCCTGTGCTTTCAAGATACAATTGTTTTCCTTTTCGGGCTTTTTTCTTTTTTTTTTTCTCGAGAGCATTTTTTGAAGGGCCTTTGCTGATGCAGTTTCCAGTTATTCTTTTGGCTCTCTCCCTTAACTTGAATTGGCTCCGTTGGTCTAGTCTCGGCCTCGTGCCAAAACCCCGACTACCCAAGCCAGCGTGTGACATCAATGGGCCCTGTACAAGCAGCTCCTCCCTATGAATTCTCCTGGCCTGTGGCAGCCCCTTGATGCTCCCTTTATAATTCTCTGTGCGGTCAAACTGTGAGAGTCAACTGTCTCTGGCAGGTTGTAAATCAGTATAAAGAACAAAAGGGATTGGGAAGAAGGTGATAAGGAAATTTAAAGGACAAAGAAAGGGGGAGCGAGAGCAAACCTCCACTCTGACTGGAAAGTTTGGCAAGAGATGAAGTCATTCGCCTTCCTCCATGTTTACACAAAAAATCTGTTCTAAACAGACAGTCAAGAGCAGATAAGGGGTCTGTGTGAGGAGATCTTATGTCCACTTTCTTCTTTCATTTAATAAAAACGTTCAGTCATAGTCCCACAAGAGAACAGAATATGTTAACTCTGTACAACATCCATTGCATCACAGATCCCGAGCCAAATTCCTCCCACAACCCCCACACCAATTCGTACTATTTTAAGACGACTTGCACCACTTTTTTGGTGCAAACTCACAAAGACATGTGTCCTCTCTTAATCTCTGACACAACATATTGTGTTTTCGCTCTTCAGGCCTTCAATAAGATGACTGACAGAAGCGATTCCCTCCTCATATGCTCTAAATCTGTTTAGTCATCAAACAGCTTTTTCTTCTGATTTCCAGTCCATTAAATATGCTGCAATCCATTAGATGAGACTGAAAACTTGGCACAAGGGTTCAGTCATATTTGTGCCAATAACAGTCTTTGAGGGAAACACAATCCTCTGCTTGCACAATGTTAGCACTCTTACTTCAACCTCAGCAAGGGAACAGACATCAGCCGATATTAATGTTAATGTGGGTTTGTGCAGCATCAAACCTGAACTTCAGTATCCTGAAATGTGAAATTCAAAAGAATTAATTCTGAAAGAAAGGCGCTCATACTGTGTAAGTCAGCTTAGCTCACTGGTGAAAGTTTCTCTTAAAGAGAAAAATGACGGGGATTCGCTGGAGCTGTCCTAGAAGCAGCTGAAGGATTTATAGATGTGATGGATTCAGGCAGGCATTGTGTCGCACCATGCTGTGACGGCGCCTCGTCTAGACTGCACATAACGCATCTGCTTGCCTCCTCATAATCACTACCAAATGAGAAAGAATGACCAGCGGAGTGAAAAATAAAAAGGGACAATAAATAAACAGCAGTTGCTTAACACAAGTTATGTGAAAGTACTACATAAGGAAGTCTAAGTGAGAACAAACAGAAGAAGCAAACAAACAGAGCACACTGATAAAGAAATGACTAATGTGAGCTGACCGACAATGTTGGACAGTGAAAAATGGAGTCTGGCACAGCAATAACAACATATAGATTAAAAGTTCTCTGGAGTTACTTTCCGGTGTCATTCCCTAAAACTAAAAGTTTTACAATCAAAATGACCCAAACACTATCTGCAATTATGGTGTGTGTTTGTTGAGGGAATATTTTGTTAGCGACTTTACACAACAACTTTATACACACAGCCAAACTTGCAGAGCGGGGTTGTCACAGAAGCCTGTTTAGTGTTAAAATACTGTGGCATGCTGAGAAATCTTTCTGTTGAGTCTGGCATCTGTTAAGGGTTATCTGCCAGATAAAGTTTGGACACGGAGTGTTTGTGTTTCATAGTGTGGGAAGAAGGTTTTTGGGGGCTTGTGCATTTAAAGGTTAGGGAGAGACACTGTAAAACAATATTAACCAATCATATGCAGTCGTACTCCCTAAGACCTACAAACACGATGTTGATGTGTAAAATCAGTGGATTCAATATACAGTGAAATTATATATGGTAAGCAATGATCTGCTGTAAATTTGAGGCACAGCCATATTTACAACATGTTGAACTACTTCAACGTGCTTCTGATGAGGAGATCAAATCCACCTGAGTGTCATTTGAACACAGACTTTAATGGAGGGGAAACACCTCAGGGAAATCTGTGCTTTTGTCAATGAGTTAAATTGGCCACAAAATGGTTTAAATTTAATTGCTGATCAAGAAATAGTGCAGAATCTTATCTTCTTCATTGACATGACATAACTTCTTCAACCCTTCAATTCTCAGACTTTCTCATTACTTCCAGGTTTGTATGAAAATATTAGAGTCTCCACTGTATGTCATTCGCTCTGACCTTCCTTCTCGCCTCTCCTGACTCTAGTTCATCTGATAAATCTCTGCGTTGCGCACACTAACCTCTCATTAGGACACTCTGAACCTGCCAGTTTTCACCTGCCTGCCAACCATCCCTGTTGAGTCAGCTCATCACATGACCTCTCACCTGCCTACCCAGCTGCTCCTTGTTTGCAATTAGCCTCAGTGTATACAGAGGAGAGCGATCAGTCAGCCTCTGCCAGCTTATCCAAGTTGTTTTTGCAGTTTTGCACAGCAGATAGATGGTAGGAAAATCAAAAATGAACCAGTAAGCCCTGACAGTGTGCACAATACCAGGGCTGTGGTCGAATGGTCTTTTTGCTTAGGAAGCTTCCTAATTGAGTGAAATGACCCGGAAGTATGAAAGTGGCAGCCATGATAAGAGCTGGTAGATTTCTTTCACCACTTATCTCCTTTAGCATAAGGTAGAGCAAGGACCATCCTTCACAAAAAGAAAGGAGATAATGCCTTTGCACCATTCCTTGCCACAGCAATATTTAAAGATCCACCATTGCAAAATAGTAAATGCAGTTCTCTTTGCACTATAGTTGTGTTTTCCTCAGTCCTCATGAACTCTCCCTAACATCTTTCTTTGACCTCATTACTTCTCCCATCGAGGTCAGGCAAAAGCGACAAGACAAAGAACATCATGTTTTTGACAAATCGACCACAGCCCCTGAAACCAAAGCAGCCAAATCAGCCATCATTCATTTAATTATTTACACCTGTGCTTTTCTCACTATGACCTATCAAAATGTCTCTTGTGCAAAAAGCCTTTCCTGCTCTCTCTCTGTCCCCGCTCTGCTGATAATCTATTTTAAAGGTATAATAATGTTTTGCAAAATGCACTTTGGTAGCTTTGACTTTACCACAGTTGACCACATTCTATAACTGGTGTGTGCTGGTGTATGCTCCTGCACATAGATGACAACCCACAGTTTGCTTTTAATGCTGTGACATATTCATGCAATCTGACAAGAGCCTTCAGCTGTGTAAATGTGCAGAATGCATAAGGTAAGCATGTTGTGCCATGCATGGACTGGCACACTGTTTCTTCGGTGTGACTGGACCTTGACATATTGTGCTGTCCATTGAAAAGGATGGAGGGATTAATTAGCCGATGATGACATGCCCATGACAGGCCATAGTATTGGAATTAAATGACAGGTAAGATGAGTTGTCATAAGCATTTTAACTTTCTATAATCTGTAGCAGTTTAGCTTTGCAATTGTTATCTGGTTGAATTTTGTGTTAATGTTATAATGTTAAATAGTATGAGTAGTTTTTCGATTACAATAGTGCATTGTTACTGGGATAGTGTCTTATATTTTACCATGTTAGGCAGAATTTTTTCCACTTCACATTTGCATAATTAGCACAAGTCACTCGGCATCTCATTTGAATAACCTTGACATGCTTACCGCGGCGGCAAAGTTCAGGTTAAGGATGTGGACCTCTGTCATGTCCTCGCTGATGAAGCTGGTCCAACAGCCAATTAGCATCTCGCTCACATATATCCACGGGTTGTTTTTAGTCTCCTTTGGATCGCATGTCTGACGTGAAGCTGAAAGAAATCAAGCACAAATGGTTAAGCAGTGGCAGCAGCATAATAATAAAGTTAGGCTAAAGTCTCTTTTGCCTCCGACATCACTGAGCAAGACGCGAGATTACATCTCCATCCACTACAATCCTGTCATATTTGGACATCCACAGCACATGAGTGAAGACCTATATTATAAATGAACCCAGCTGTGTTACAGATTCCTTGTCTGAGAGGGGCTAAATTTGTTATTAGTCATTCTGAAAGCTTTCCCCTGGTTTCAGACTATGGATGTTAAATGTGCGGGTAGGACTACATTGTTTAAAAGCGAATCTGCCGGTTCAAGTTTATCAGACGTGTCAGGATAGCGGGCTGCAGTCATCCATCAAGTCTGCTCACTCTGCTCTCTGCCACGAGCCTGCTGTTTAACCTGGGGATCCGTGTCTCTGGAGGCTGAATTAATCGAGCCGAGGCGGCGCGGTCATGGATGAGGTTGGGTCTAAATGCCTGGCGTTTGACCTGGGCTATGTGTGTTCTATTGTGTTAGATTAGAGAGAATATGTGCGTGCACATGCTCGCTCTAACCTGTCTGAAGTTGGCGCGGACAAAATATTCTCCCTGCAAACTTCCTCCTTCCTCCAGGAGAACAGGGGAGAATACAGTGTCGAGGGTCAGATGTCTTTTCCAACTCAATCAGTGATCTCCTTCCTGGCCCATCTCATACCTTTTGCTGATTAAAGATGAAAGGGTCTGACAGGGGCATCCTGAGGCATTGCAGACTTGGTGGCAACCAACATGGATGACATGAACCACATTTCCACTCCAGGAGCTCTCCCCAGGGGCTAGGACGCTAGCCTTGGAGCAACTCTAAGCAGGGACCAGGGTCTAAATTGAGTTCTGGGACATTATTTCACCCCCCAAAAAGAAATCTCTGCTCGGGTGGTCGTACATTTCAGAAGTAGAGGATCTCTTGGGGTGGTGCTTGCATCATTGAACATTTCTGATTGGTTGAGGACTTGTATTTTAATGTCAGCCAACATGGAGATACAGAGGAAAGCATATGACTGATGGACAGATGACAATCATTGTTGTATCATCACAGGTAGAAATGTAACAGCCGTCACATTTTCACATGACTAAATTGCCAATTCTTTGCATGCAGTTAAAACGGGCTGAAAGATACTTTTATTTCCTTAAAAGGTACCCAGATCTAAAATTTCTGGGTACGTAAACACAGCTGTGGTCTCCAGGCTGGATTTACTCCTCAGGACAAAGCCTCAAAGCCACCCACCTCTCATGGGATCAGTCAGAACAACTCTGTCCTGTGCCTGAACATTAGATAAGCATGTCTACAGAAAGATGAATATAAGCAATATACGCCGAAGCATCCACTGTGCGTGCCTCAATCACCCCCAAAACAGCTGGTGCTGAAGCATATGCAAGAGGAAGTGTGATATCGTAACATAGAAAAAAACTAATTTAGTAAGCAAATGCTGCATGACACACTGCTCCACTGACTTTTATGATGTATTTGGTCTGTTTACCCAGCAGGGCACAATCCCTCAGAGAGCAGATGCGGTGTAAAACAAGCGAGATGAGAGAGAAAGAGGAGCAGAGAGGAAAGGGTTAATAGGAAATTGCAAAGTTTGGAAGGTCAACAGGATGTGCCTTATTTAGAAGCTGCGCTAATCAAAGACCTTGGTTGAGGCAATGTCATCAGCAGTGGTGAGGGAGAATGGACAGAGATAGAGATAAAATGGGCTAGAAAGTGATGAATGCAATGGAAAACAGCAGAAAAAAAGGAGCTGGAACATGTTATATAATCACCTCTTTCTCCTGCTTTTGTTGTCCCCACAGTGAAATTTGGTTTGTATTATCAACTCTTATTCATTTATTGAATTGCTCAGAAAATCCCTGACCCACAATTTCGCTGATGGAAAAAGGAGGCGCTAATGAGATATTATTTTAATTTGACCATTTTTCAGAATTAGCTTTTTTCCTCACACAACATCTCAGATGGTGCAAATTGGTGATTTTTTTTGGAAATGATGCATCTTTTGTTTGTAATCACTGGAAATCTTTTCTCCCTTTCTGGAGGAGTGACACATCATTATACCACTGCTCTTGAGTAACATTTAATGGTCAAATCAAGGACACATTTGGTACCAATTGGGGGACTGAGGGGAGGCTGTAACATTCCTGACCCCAAGTCTTCACTGTTTCTCTGCTCAGCTTTGGACTGCAGCTTTTCTTGCAAATCAAGATGGAGAGCCATCCATGCGCCTTTGCCGTCTCTTTTTCTCTCCCTCGCCACAGAGGTCAAGGCTGGTTTCCTGTTATTTTGGCCCTCTCTGTTAATGTCTGTTGCTCAATATCCACATCCATAAAGTTATTTCTCTCTTGTTCTGCTGTGACAGAGTCAACGGCCCATGACTGTCGCCCGAGAGGTCTCGATATAAATCACACTGACTGCCTACGTCTGAGCGTGCACGCGTGCGAGTGTGTGCGCACACGCGTGTGTCACTGGTCTCCTTTTTACGAGTCACCATAGGATATGAAGAACATTCATTTTACCCTCTTGACCCCGGAAATGCCAATGGCCTCGCTAAGCGGTTTGCTGGTAAATGAGGTATAGAAGAACCATTCCATTCCCTGTCCTCTTTATCTACTTATATCAGTCCCCTCCATTTCCCATTCCATGAGAAGACATGTTTATGGATGCTAGTGATTTCCATTTAGATGTTAGGTATGAGGGGGAGGTGTGAATGGAAAACATTAGGGGACATTAGGGAGGACAGAAAATGGCCTCAATTCTTGAAAGGAGCATATGATCAGATGAGATCTTAAAGTTTGCCTTAATTCTTCATTTCGGTAGTTACACACTTTATATTAAATTGGTATCAATTAGTTTGTATGACTCAATACACTACAGCTAATTACCAAATTAAAAACACTATATGGCCAAATTAAATCAAAGACTTAACAGGCACTTTTATTTAACTGAGAATGTTACAACAAACTGGCCAAATGCTTATAAAATTAAGATCGAGTGTGCAGCCAAGATTGATGATGAACAATTTGCCGGTAGTGAAGCAGCCTTTGGAGGAATTTTCCTGGACTGTGCCAATACCTGGGAGCCATGAACAACTTGCTTACTTCAAACTGCCCTCAGCAGTTCTCCTGGTCTGCAGCACCCCGGAGCCACAACTAAGAAGGAGAGCACAAGCTCCCATCTGGTAACTTCCTGTATCTGGGGTCTGTCTGTTCTTTCCTTCCTAATCCTCCAGGGCATTCCAGGAAAAGATAGGAGACGAGTTCACCAAGTCACAGACGTCTATTTTCCACAGTGTTCAATTGTGCGAGGTGTCACGAACTAATCACTATCATTTTAGGGCATCTCAGGATAAGCTTGATATTAACTATGTTCTTCTTCCATCAGTCACATTAGCGCATTTTAAAAGTATGAACTATGCACAGCAGAATCCGAGATGCAGCCAAGTCTTGAAAGGAACGTTGCCTCACAAAGTAGAGCTTGTTCTGAGAGAGTCCAGTCTAGAGCTGAGTTGAGCTTTAGATGTAACATGTGTGCATCAATGTGTTATCCCTATGGTTTCGAGATGTAAATTAAGACTCTGTAAAACCTAATTCAGGTTGCCATCCTCAACCTCCTAAATGAAGTTTCAATGTCCATAATTATGCATCATGACTGCACTGAGGCCAGTAGCTGCACTTGGGCGTTACTGGAGGCTTTGAGGTGATTTATCATTATTAGCGATCAAAGGAGGCCTACACGGTGCTGACATCCTGTACCTCTCCTTCTCCTGCTGCTTTTTATTTTCAGAAGTGTTTGAACACAAAAGCAGCGAGTCCCTGACAGCAACTGACATGATAATGGGGTTACAGACACCCCCTCCTACTGGGATGCAAAACTTCTCTGAAGGACTTCGGCGAAACATGATGACTCACTGAGTGTCTAATCATTACAAAAATTTGCTGAATGCAAAAAAAAAAGAACATGTATAATTCAAGATGGGGTGGATCAGATGACAATACATTGTTATGTATGCTCTAGGAAATAAGTCTCCATAATGTGGGTGCCCATAGAAGCAAAAAACAATGTATGTAAGGTACGTGAGCAGTGCACCCACGGCTCCATCCCACAAGCATTACATTATGCTAACTGCCCATAATCCAACTTTAGGGTAGCATTCACCACATTGTTACACACTGTGTTAACATTACGGCGATAAGAAAAAATGAATCTCTTTCAGGCCATCTTATGGAGCAAAGTGGAATGAGTTTTATCTTAGTGTGAGTGGAGAGCTGCGAGTAGAAAACCTGGAGAGGCTGAGAGGGGAGTGATGACAGGACAGAGGAGACGAAATTGTTGTAGCTCTACACATTAAGATAAGTAATAATTGACCATGCAAGCAACTTGAAGTCACATCACCAGCTACTGGAAAACGGCACAATGTGGCTCCTGACTGTCTAATAACTGCACAAAATGCAGAAGTGTCTACATGTAGAGCAGAGTTCATTTCACCACTACTGTATATCTGGCTGATTATCACTTCCTGTTTGCACATATTCTTTAGTGTCAGCATCTCATTGGTCAGCAGAAATTAAGATGATCTTTACTAAGAGTTCGGGTAATCGAGGTAATAATCAGAAGAAACAAGAAGGAACTTGGGAAAAAAGGGCAATGAGTTTCAGAAAAAAAGTGAAACTACTAAGAAATTTGATGGATTCAGATAAAGGTTTCCTTGAAGTGATGCGTTTTTGCTGAGATTGTTTGTTGAGTTTTTCATATTTACAGTGTTTGACAGCATATGTGCAAATGCATTTGGTGGAAGTGGTGGATGAGGTTTGTTGTTAGTGCTGCTGCCAGGGCTGTTTGTGTTCGCCGGCTACTTCTGCCAGTAAATTAAAGATCTCAAGAGGTGCCTGCCTGTCTGTAACACTGTTGCTTCGACTCCGAGCATCCGTGCTGCGCCGACATGTGCTGAGTGCTGACAGGCAGCGGCGAGCCCTTGAATTTTAAACTTCTATCACACCTTAACTAAATGTTGATTTAGATTCAAGGGATTGAGTACCTGCGGCCCAATAACTAGCTGCCTTTTCGCTCACCTCGGGCGAGCGAGCGGGCCGGCTTGATTTCATGCCCTGTCTTTCATGCCCTCCCTCATTGTCAGTCACTGTGGAAAAGAGCATCAGCTACTTGCCTTGAGTTTAGATTCAAAAGGAAGACTTGTAGAACTCGAAGCTACAGCGCATGGCTGAATTTGAGAGAAAGAAAGAGGGAGGGGGGGGAAAGAAAAACAGAAGGGGAAACCCTGACAGCAGACAACGTCAAGACCGACTGTCTCCCTCGGTCCCTCGGGGTAGAGTAAACTGTTTGTGTCCAGGGTCAGACGACGGAGTCATGATGGGGAAGGGGGAGGGAGGGGTCAGCGGTCCTATCAGAGTTAGTCGGAGAGGGAAAGGGGAGCTTCAAGGCTGGCTCAAGTCTCTCTCTGGACTCCACATACACACACACATATACACACACCTATTGTCCCGGCGTTTCCGCAACTGCAGATTGAGGCCTGACCATCCACAGGAAGGTAAACAAGCTCTTATCAGTGCTCTGCAGGGGCCTGCACTGTCCCCTGGCCTCTCACCCCTGCATACTACACATTACACACTCCATACAACACACAAGCTTCCTGACCATCTCTCCTCCCTCTCCTGAAGTCCCGAAATTCTATGAAAAAAAAAAATAAAAAAATTGCTGATTAGTCTTGTCAATTTAATGGCTTAAAACTTTTCATGTGTGCGCCCGTGTGCCAAGTCCTGCTTCCAATGTTTGCTGGAGAGGAACTGAGGATGTGATAGCGGGTCTGGAGACAGCCTGTCTTCACACTAGCTCTGTTTACACCTCTGGGAGCCATTCGTCCGTCGTCTCATCGTTGTCGGAAGCCGACTGAACAACAAGTCCAACAGTGGCGTATGGAAGGTCTATGGCTCGCTTCCTCCGTTGTTCGCTCACTCATCTTATGCCCAGTCTGCTGCTAGTAATTACCTATTCCATACTCTTTGATGCGGATGCATTTGATTGGATGGATTGTGGTTCTTTGTGAGCCAGCAGTAGTTGCAGGCATGAAAAATATACCATCATTTTTATGTTGATGCTCATATGTGCTCTCAGGTGATGTGTGATATTCCAGACGCCATCAGTTGTCGGTTATAGTGCATCTTTCCCTTTCACTTAGGTGGTTAGTTTTTCCCCCCAATATACTGACAGAGCACGAGCAAAACACAATTAATCATCTGAGCGTTAATTGGTGGATAGACAGACTAATTTAGCAAGTTTCAGGCTAACTGCGAGCAACCGCAGCAGATTGAAGCGTTAGAGATTCATTGCACAGTGGTTGCTCCTAATCATTCAAGATTAATGTAGCTTTGCACAACATATGCTTCGTGTAGAACCAACAGAGATTAGCCTGTTTTTCTTGACTGATTTTTGCCAGTAAATATTAATGCTTTCCGATATGAGGGCGGCATACTAATGAAGGATCTGTTGTTGTTGGGGTTTTTTTTTAAACATATTCAAAGCGAGCGAAGTCAAAGGTACAATCCACGATGCAAGTGTGAACAAAACGAGTGGACAAACCACCAAAGTGCAACATACGAGATCAGAGAAGCTATCACTCCGACATCGATTGCTCTTTAAACACACCCACATCAGACAAACAGCCAAATATTGCTTTCTAATGTTGTAACATTGTTGATATCAATAAAAGGAGCCTATTTTTTTATTATGATCAACTTGAGAAATGCAAAAATCTATATTATCTCTCACGTTCAAAGATGTATGTGTTAAGACATCTTTAAATTTATATGGTCACAAAAAACTTACTGGGCCACTAAGAGCATAAAGGAATTATCTCAGGCAGAGATCTATGAGATGGCTCCAGGTTTATGATTTCATTTTCACTGTTTAACTAATGGAAGTGTCTGGACTGGGGAGAGTTGTTTGACAAGTGTAACTTTATTCCCTCCGGCGTCTGTGAAAAGATTATTAAGTATCCCCGAGTTTGACTGTTGGATTTGTTGTAGTTACAGTATATGAGCAGATTAAAATAATCTGTCAGATGTCTCACGGCTTTTGCTTTGAGTCACATATTCTGCTTTCTGACATATCACAGAAATACGAGCGAAATGAAAAATCCAGTGTCCAAAGCCAGTGAGGATTCTCTCACCACATCAAACACACACATACTGCACAGACACACACGCACACACAGTCAGACATCAGAGAGAGATTTCTGCTCTCTAAATACAGATTGACCGGTGTGGCACCTGAATCAACAGGAAAACTACCCACCCAGTGCTTGAATCAAGAGGCTCTGCCATTATACAACACAGAACTGCACACTGCAAACTGCACCGACCGTTTTAGAAATCAGGTTATGTCAATGCAGAAATATAGTGTGTTCCCTTACAAGTAATTGCATTAACATTTACATTTATAGTTTTGTTGGCATTTCCTTTAGGCCAAGAGGAAAGTTCAAAGCAAAGCCTCTTCGTTACTGCAAAAACATGCCATGAAGCATTTCAGAGCATTTTAGCTGAGAAGATTTTTGTTCGCAGCTACTCTGCCAGGGACAGATTAAGTGGCTGATTCTGCCCTGCATAACAGCACCCTCATTAATAAAGGTCACCAGTGAATGAAGTTTTAGTAAAATGAAGACATATGATGTAAAATATTCTCTTGTTTTTTTTCCAGAAAGCCCAGAGATTTCTTTAACCCTTTTGACTTAAAAGTCACCAGGTGAGTCACCGAACGTTTCTCCTCCCAGGTGCACGTCCAGCATTTGTGCAGACCCCAGGGTCGACCGCTGGCAGACAGACCTAAAGATAAAAGTACATAATGCCATGCCTTATCTGCGCAGACGGCAGGCGTGTTGACATGAGCACAAGTGGTCGCCATGCTGACTAGGCGTTTATCTCGCCCAGGACTAATGAGCCATTCGGTGCTCGTGCAACTGCATAATGAAACGCACTGGGCCAGAGGGCGCGAGACCTTGGAGCCACACAGCGATGATGGTGAGAGTCAGACGAGATACAGCAAAGTGCCATAATCTAAAATTTAATCTTTCATGACGAACACAGTAAACTCTTCAAACTAAATAGGAGAATCAGGTTATTAAAGCAGTGCTGGAGTTAAGAGTGAGAGGGGCCCAATTATGTAACACAGAGGTGAAGATTAAACATACATAAAAAAAGGTTATCATTGAGAGATTTTCACCCCAAAATACATTTCTGTTTTCTGCATGAGGAAGCTGCTTAACACAATTTACAAAAGCTGGTGTCCTCGTATGGCAAGGACAGTCTGAAATATGCCTCCAGTAATGTAAAGTGAAAAGAAAATAGGGACACAAAAGAGCAGCTGAGTGCCCAGCAGATTAGCCAGAGTTCTTCTAATAAACCAATATTACTGACAGGAGAAAGTGCAGGCTTTATCTGATTTTCACCCAAAGAGTACTGATGAATTCACAGATTTATTTTTCATAATTTTGAACAAGAAAACAGATGTCCCTGTATCACTCTAATGCATACTGCACTCAGACAGTTTTTCTTTCAGGATCCCACAAACATTACATATGTCACTTTGCATGAGCCTTGATTCACAGTGAAGCAAGTGAAAATCATGTGGGAACAAACAGGAGAGAGGAACCCGGCGCTGGTGAGGCTCTCGCACTGCATTCTGTATTCAAACAGAGGAAAAGCGAGGCAGTCAGAAATGGATTGTTATTTGGGAGGGGCATAACATTGGAGGAGATTGAAATCGGTCTGAGGCAGCGACAAGTGGTCGCGTCTCCCTGCCACCCAGTCTGACTGCAGGCAGAGCTGGCTCACTACAGTAAAACAGGGGAAGTGGACTGTTTTGACTCTCAACGCCATTTTTAACATGACGTTTTTTCTTTTCTTTTTTTTTTCTTGCTTTAGGCTTATTCTACTACAGCGCGCCTTCCGAGAAACCTTCATCTCTTCAACGTTTCTTTTTCAAATCCCCGACACCCCATTTCTGTCAGTTCACAAGCTCATTTGTTAGTTAACATTGTTTTTCTCTCTCTCTTTTCTGTAATTACTCATAGTCTTTTATTTTCACTTTTTCTTAACATGCTCTCTGTATCTCCTCAGCTTTATCTCTGTCTGGTCCTTTTTCCTATCTCTCTGTTTTTTTAATCCCCTATTTACTTCTCTTTCCCCACATCTTCCCTCTGAACCACTTATCTACTCTTTGACAGTCACACAAATTTGACCCCCCACTCCCTCACTGTCTCCATGAATCAGTCTTTATGAATTCTGTTATCTCTGTTCGTCTGTCTGTCTGTCTCGCTCCCTCTCCCTCTTTAAGATTCATTTTCAGACGGCCCTCCCTCCCCCTCCATCGGCTCGCTAATCACTTTTGTGCTTTTCCTTCAGTCCGTGGAGGGAGACTCTGGGGTAGGCAGAAATGCAGCAGGAGGTCTGGCAGTTAACATCATGATGCCTGGCTCCCACTGGGAAAGTTGCTGCAGCAGGGGGCATATTCAACACTACTTCCCTGCCAGGAAATGCCGGGCACACAGTGGATAAAATCGCGAAATACAAAGACTGCAGCCAGACGCATAGATAATTGTTAATGTGTCCAAATGCTACAGGCGGCTTAAGTGGTTGCGCTTATTGTGCTTGCCATTATAAAGTGGTCTGCACATAAACATTTGAAAATCTCTCTCATGGAAGTGCTTTATAACTATGTAAAAGCAGCTCGGAAGACAAAATCTGAGAACTTCCATTTTGAAGTGTTAAAGGTCCATCAGCCGAACAACACCAGCTAAGAAAAACATATTATAAGCTAAAATTCTTAAAAGGAGGCCCTAACAAGGAGTCGCCCCTCATCAGGAGGAGCTTTGTCAAGTGTGGAAAAACAATCCTGATGATGTAATCTAGGTTATCTCAGCTTTGACTTGGAGACTCCAAATCTATGACAGAACGGTATGGTTTGTAAAACATGAGCATTTACAGGGAGAAGGTTTGATAAAAGACAAGTTCCATTGTGGGAATGTTCGACTTTTTAGAGCTTGAACCATAAATCAAATAGTCAGATTATGTCAAACTCTGCTGCTTCAATTTTGACTTTTATGGTTTTTTAATCTATCCTTCAACTTTTGATAAGGAATACTAAATCACTCAGGAAGAGATGTAAATTATCTAAATTGCATATTGTTAACAGTATATTTAATCAATCAACAAATTAATCCATTAAATGCAACAGTTACAAGAAGTGTTGGGACAACCCAGTAGTCACGCACAAATAGACTGAAACAAACAAGATGAACAAAAGAGTAACATCCAAATAAATAAGTGAAAATAGACAATACAGTTAGAAGCCCAGGAGAATTGCTAATCCTTTTGTGTGTTTTATTAAAAAAGAAGGACTCAGCTGACCAAACATAGAGGGAGAATGAATTCCGCTTTTGCAAAGGCATCACCGGCTGTATGATCTTGGCACAAACAAATACCCCCAGTTAAATGACTAAAGGGATTTAGACGAGCTGTGGCACCACAGGCGCTCACAGTAAAACCCGTAGGCTGGACCATCTAACGCCTTCAAAACAAACAGCAAAATTTGAAACACAATTAACCTCACAGGGAGGCAGTGTAGTGAAACTAAGACTGGTGTGATGCTGTCTGTTTTACTGGAGCCTGACAGAAGCCTGTCCAGAGACTATGGATGAGCTGTAAACAAGAGAGAGAAACCTGTCTGATCCCGTCATATATGCAGCTTTAATAATCAAGGTGTCAGGTGAAAGCATCTTTTCTGGGTTTGAAAGAGAATCACAGCTGATGAAAAACAGGTTCTTTGTCAAGTTTCAGGGTTAAATTGAGAGTTGTGTCTGGGTTCTGTAGTCTTGTGGTTTTAGACAGAAAATGAGTGTTTGAACTTAAGCCCTTGAATCTGGTGAGCTTAACAACATAAATGCAGTTTTACTCTTGATTTCTCTGCAGAAGGCTGTAAACCATCCAGCATTTCCCATCAACTACAGAGTCTTTTAATTTTGGAGAACTGTCAGCTTGTTTGGAGCATAATTCATGTAGAACTGCAACAATACTAATATTTTCATCCAATGACGTTCAATCAACGGCAGCCATAGAAATATCACATTACAGAAAAATAATGTAATATGATAGTGTTGAAACTGCACAGCACCCATCCCTCCATTAATCGTCACACTGCATCTGTCCAAGGATTGATAAAGGCCAGGGGGTTAGTCTAAGGAAGAATTAAGTTTCCAGTTTCAGGAAATGAAGTGGATAAGCAACTGTATGAGTCTCAGACTTATACACCGTCCTCTGACTCCACTGGGTCACTGAGCAAGGTTATGTATCTATCATATATTATGTATTATGATATCTACACAGCAGAGCTGGCCAAGGAGTGTTTTGCCTTCCTTTAACTGTGACCGTAATAGCTGCTGTACATTCAAATTGTGCTTCAGACACCACAAAAGGATTTATTAAAGCTGATATCAAGGAGCCGATGGGAGGTCAAACGTATAAAAAGTTTCAGTAAAGCTAAAGCAAAAACTGAGCTTGAGTACAACACAGCACACCATCGCCTGCAACTTGCCAAGACAATCGAGGGATTTGATGCAGGCTTCGGGCAATTTTTGATTTACTTTTTCTGTGCTTACTTCTTCTTTCCAGGAACTTTTACATCGTGTCTGCTCCCACGGTGGCATGCAGCTGGCGAGGAAGCTACTAAACAAATAGACTTCAAATCACAGCGAATATACGGGTGATGTGTTATTTCCGCAGCACCTTATGCAGCCTGGGAATGTGCAAATTTGATTTTGTGTAGAGCATACCGTTGGCCTCGGTGTGTCACAACCGACGTTCGTGCTTCATTTGTTCCACAACAACACAACGCTAAGCCCAGGAGACAATGTCAGAGAAAATGACAAATTAATGTGACAATGCTGGACTCTATAATGACGAATAAACTACGGCTGAGACAGAGGAACTCATACATGTCACACCAATGTTTTGATGAATGCTTCAACATTCGGTACACGGGGTCAGAGGACCCCTGCTGTCTGAGAGCAGTGTCACAGCTCCCTTTGGGTCTTCTTCTAAAGCTGCCGTAGCAGAAAATATGAGGAAGAGAAAATCCTTGGAAGCTCTTTCAACACAGAAAAAATGATGGCAAATTCAGGACACATGTGTCACGGGGGCAATTAAGGCTGAGCTAAACAGCTCCTTGCAGACTCCACCAGAAGACAGCGAGACCAGTCCCCTGCGGTGGAAGCCACGTGAGGTCAACTCTCCACAAGTCTGCCAGTTGGCCAAAAACTACCTCTGCATCTCTGCCACCAGCACCCCTGCTGAGAGGGTGTTTAGCACTTGTGGCAATATTGTGATTTGTCATACAGCAGGTCAGCACCAAAGCCAGATTCAGAGAACAGGCTTGTTTTTCTGGAACACACTCTTTCAACAGAGATGTATGCTTGCCAGGGCCCATTTTCGCCTTATTTAAAAACCAAGTCGGAAAATGACAGTTTCTTTTTCTGATGTATGTTTGTGGAAGCAGAGAATAAGAAAAAGGTTATTTGTTATTTGCTTCACCTTCAAGCAAAGCGCTGAAAAATGAATGCAGACAACCTTATTTTGCTGGCAGTTCATGTTAAAACTGTATTACGTAACAGCAGGGTGCATTATGCTCTCTTTTATGGCATTTGGAGTCTGAGGGAAATTGTGCTTTACATATACAGTCAGCTATTAAAAAGATGTTTGTAAGAGAGTTTTAACAAGTTATAATTTAGCACTCTCTGATAGTTCGTCTATAAATTACAAGCACCACATTCATAAGACTGAAAAAGCCAATTAATCGCTGACAAGATTTAAATCTTCTACCTGTGGAAAAACCCCAATCTCTTTTAACTCCCAAACATACTGCACTTTGATGCTGCTAGTTTTTTAAACCAGATCAGTGGATTTAGAACATTACATTTAAGATACTGGCACAAAAACAGAATAATAATCAAATAATAAATCATTTAGTACCATTTCATTAATTAATAAACCGTGTGGCCACGGCAAATGCCAGATTGCTGGAGGGTGGTAAGACCCAAACACCCCCAAGCAACAATGCAGAGCACGAGTAAGAAAGACTGTGAGGTTGGATTATGGCCTGAGGGTACAGGGAGGGTTTCAGCTCCCTTTGCCACCTTGTATGGATTACAGGTTTGAATTTGATATGGGCAGCCACAGGCAGCCGGCGGAGCGGGTGTTAGACAGGGCCAACAGAGGAGGATCACATAAAATCAATGAGCACCCCACATGTTTTTCTTGTTTCTCGTGCCTGGACTGTCTTTCAATAAAAATGTTTTTTTTATCGCTAAAACCTGAAGAGCTACACAAACAAATGCTTCCCAAGATGACTCAGTGGTTTAATAGTCCGTACGCCATTTGGAGCTACACGTGTTTTGAGCTCAGCTCTCGTGGTTAGACATTTATTTCCCTACTATATTAAATTGTGTGATGGATAATCTTGGAGTTGCTGGAAGGATAAACCACCATTCAAGCCAAAACACCTCACAACAATTTTGCACATAACCTCTCTCTGCAGACCGGCTGTAAAATCCTGATTTAACGTGCAAGGAAAAAAAACACCAGAGAGCATAATAATCTTTTATATCTTGAGAATGAAATGATCTCAGAACGCAAGACAGGAGAAGATTAATATCTGCCTTTGAACTTTAGGTCGACAGAAATGCGTCTTGGAGGCTAAATCAGTGGCCTTTGGTCTGTTAAAATTAAGGCTACACACTCTGAATTAAGCACACGTTTTAGCATGAAATCCACTAACAACAGCTCTAAATGCTGAAAACATTGGACATCAGCAGGGTCGACTCACCAGAGGCTGCAGCAGAGACGCACAGAAGCAGGACGAACCTCGCCACGTGACCGTCCATCTCCGTTAAGTTTGAGGTGTTGGTGGAAGCTGAGTCTCCGGGGGTGTGAAGTGTTGAAGGTTGAAGCGCCCTTGTCGAGCGGCAGAGCAGCAATGACTGTGACGGCGGAAGAGCAGACAATTCAAGTCTTCAAAAGGTCGAAGGGTCAGGAGGAGAAAGAATCAAAGGAAAAGGAGTCAGTTAGGACACGTGATGATTAACAAGGGTGTGTGAATTTGCTATTTTTAATCTATACTTCCAAGTACTTGTTTTCATCTCTCTCTATCTCTCTCAACTTAAATGTTTATTTTCAATCACCAAAACACCAAGTCAAACTCTTTGTAAATGAAAACCTGCTTGGTACTAAAACTGAATCTGAGGAGCCGCCAATCATATGCATGTCACTCATAGTCATCACATGTTAAAATATGAAATGCTTGCACACCTATCTCCTGTCATCCAATACTAAGTGATGAAAAGGTTACGCACACATATTTTCTCTGAGACTGATTACACATATGATCTGATTAATTCACTACCACAGAACACAAAGGAATATCTGTCATTTGCACAACACATCCAACAGCGACCGTGAGGGAAATATTGCCTAAATGTCTTAAGTTCCTTCAGTGACAGGTTTGTCCTCCGGAGTCAATCCCACAACATTTCTGCCCGTCTTTCCTGGTGCACAATGAGGGTCTGAACCCAGGGGTTATCTGCTGGTCACTAACTTCTGGCTGACTTGTTTCAGGAAGCACTACTGCATCGCTTTCTTTAAATAATACCACAATGCAGAGATCAGATAAGAGTGAGGCTGCTCCTGTTATATGATTCATATAGAGGGAAAGGAAGAGCCTGTGTAAACTGTTTATGGACTTGCAGAGGAAAACAAAAAGTTATTTCCCTGGACTTCTTACTGTGGAAAACTATCTTATCCACTTTAAGGAAATGTGGTCTTTAGAGGTAAATGAAACAGGCTTGATTTGAGAAGTAATGCGGAGGAAAAGTAGTTCCTTTATAAACGCCTTTTTGCTCAGAACTCCTTGTTTTAGAAACTATTTTTTAATGTTATATACTCTTAACATCGACTTGTAGTTTAAACAGAGACATATAACGGACTGGTGGAGGATTGAGGAAAGTGCTCTCTAAACTAAACATCTCAGAACAACGCGAAAGTGAAAGTAAACTTAAAAACTTACCTTTACAGATAAAGTGGATTTGTTGGATGTTGTAGGTTTTATAATCCAGGGGAAAACATGTGGCTGCTTTCAGCTCTGCAACATGAACGATGTGAGGACTTTCCAAACTTTGTGAGCAGCTGGGCGGTGCACTTTGACTTTAATACCCCTCCCACCCACTCTCTTCCCCGTTTTCTAAGTGAATGCTGCCCCTGTCACACCACTGTCTCATCTGGGCAACACAGTACATTAACATAGGTGTGAATCTCAACTCAGGTACTATTTTAAAGCACTGGAGTTTGTTGTATGTTTAATTATAGGACCTTTATTCTTCTGCTGTTTCTTCTACATTTACTTTTTTTTTTTTAATGTCAGTTACACTCACTGTGCAATACTTCATCCAATTCAATGCGCAATATTCTGTATTTAGTATTTAATATTTTATATTCCATATTTAATCCAATAGGTCAAGCTCTCATTTAAGGCTCATAGTGTATATACTGGTCATATATTTCATATTTCAGATCCATATCTGTAACTGTAAATATCTTTCATCTGGTCCACATATAATATATTAAATCAGTTGTAAATCTCATTTTAAAGCATTTAATTTGGCATTTTATTTTTAATTATAATAATATTTAGTTTTTACCTGTAGCCTTTATCTATAGATGCATATGCTAACTTTTAATATATATATATATCTTCAACAGCTTGGTCTTTCATTGCTAAAAAGCTAAATAGCAAAATGTTATTCAACTTCTATCCATTTGGACAACACACAAAGTGCCGCCTTTATAATGCATTTTCAAATTCCCTTAAGGGATAGTTTGACTGTTTTGGAGAAACACTTACTGGCTTTTTAGCCCAGAGTTAGCGAACTATACATGAGACTGTCAATATAGTAAATAAGAAGCTGGTTAACCTACAACCACGAGGTGGTTAGCTTTAACGTTAGCTGACTTAGCTTAATGGAAGCAGAGTGAAACAACCTACCATGCTTGGCTCAGTCCAAAAAACCCCCCAGCACCTCCAAAGTTTAGTTAAAAACTGAAGTAGTGCCTTCTTGAAGTCTTGAAAACTGGAAGAAACTCCCATAAAAATCACAAATTCTAATTCTTAAAAAGTGCTCCTTGACATGTAGCTAGGGGATTCTTTTTTGTTTTTGTTTATGTAACTGACAAAGCCAAGCTAGCGTTTCCCCACTGCCTCTATAGTCTTTATGCTAACGTAAACAACCATTTCGTGACTGTGCTCATTAGCAAACATAAATAACAGCAAGACATGAAAGTGGCATCAGTCTTCTCATCAACCTCTTGACAAAAAGGCAAATAAGCATATTTCCTAAAATATCAAACTATTTTTTTAAACCTACTTTATTCTAACCTTATACAATATATGACATGGTTGGATTAATAACAGAAAAAACAAATATTAGAGGTAGGTTACACAGAATAATGATGAAGATGGACAAAAATAACAATTTCTCTTATTTTCCCTGAATCAGTTCTCATGTGGCCAATTGTAGTTTCCAGAGTGGACTCACATTTGAGTATTTAGACAAAGGGTGGATGAAACAACTGAGGCTTTACCACAGAGGGCATCAGTTTCGTGGAAACACCTGATGAGTCACAGTTTAATTTGGCATCAGACTGTTTCCAGCAGAGCATCAGTCACCTATATTAGTAATATCCTAACATTGTTGTAACAAATGTTCTGTCAGATTCTTTTTTTAATTAGGCTATAGATTCAGCCTCATATGGAAAGTACAATACTGATGCGGTTAAGCTCCAATTCTTATATTAAAAAAAAAACAACAAAACTTCAGTGCACACTGTGAGAGAGATTTTCTCACAGATCCAAGTGCATTCCTCAAAGCTATTTCAGTTGTATATCTTTATCGAAACTTTACACGGTATTTGAAGGGTGAGCAGGAAACTTCAAGAGAAACACGAGCTCTTTGGTCTGTTGTGTTCTGTATCTGTATCATCTGTAAAAACGTAATTGAAATTTTGTGTTGTAAATGTGTGATGTTTTCTTCTCATATGGATGAGGACAGTGAGCTCAGATGTTGAGTGAAATACTTCAATGCTACTGTATGTCCAGAGAGATTAGTCCAAGCTGTCCTGTGCTTCCCATGGTTTCATGATGCATCGCTGTGAAAGAAATCTAATTTTCTGATATTGACTTTAATTTTCCATTTGTTGGCATATACCTGTTCACATCACCTGTGTAATTTATAATAATTCAAGTAATGAAGTGAGTTTTTGTTTGCCTCAGGGAGCCAATTTCACTGTAATTACAGTGTCAATATGGGAATTATTATTCTATTGTCGGGTAAAGGTCAGTGCTGTATTTTATGGTCTATAGGTCTGCTTAGGAAATGGATGCATAATTTAAAGATGCTCACAAATTTGGTTTAGTAAAAATTATTTACTGGTTGGTAATTAATATGAAAATAAAGAGATTAAATCCCTCAGAAACTTTTAAGAAAACTTGTTCAAAGGTCAGACTTTTTTGTTAAATTACTACAAACAAACATGAAATGTGTCTGAATTTGTACTGTGGAAACAACGCCACTGTATAAACAGACTTATCATAGCATGAATAGCACTGGTGACACAAATATCATTAATGATGGATCAGTTCCATCAAGTCCAGTCAGCCGCACCAGTTTGCCAGCATGCATAACACCAGAACCATGACACTAGTGCGGCTAAATGGAATGCAGCCGTTTTAAATGTTAACAATCAATCACCTGTCCTCTTCCTGATGCAGGGCCCAAACCAAGTGGAATTCAGCCACCATTAATCTTATTAGTTAGACCTGTGCTTCTGTGACGTGCTACTTGAAATAGGTCCATCAAGCTCGGTCTGTACATGCCCACACAGCCCTGAGAGGGAATCTGTTCAAACCAAACCAAACTAAGTGAAAACACCTGTGTGGGTGTACCGTGGGTGTGTGGGCCGACCTCTGAAAGTCAGAGCCACACTCCATTACAAGATTTAGAGATTTGTGTATTTACTTTGAGCCCACTAGATGTTGTTAGCGGTGTGTGTTGTGAACTGTGCAATCCACCTATCAACCCCTCACCGGGAGCTCTGGGAGATTTAAAAACAATAATAAAATCTTTCACATCATATTTTGTATTCGCATGTTTATAAAAAAAAAAAGGCCTTTATTAGTTAATCCTGATGAAAGCATAAGAGAAAAAGCAAAAGGCTTCTCTTTGAGGCGGAGCATTTATCTTTGGCTTCTGTACTGCTAGTTGCTTGTGAGGAAAAGTAGACTGAAAGTGTAGACACAACATCCTTTATGTGGTGAACAGACTCCGAGGAGTCATCATTCTGCCAAATCAACTCTCCACACAGCGTCTATTGGCAGAGCAGAGGAGCAGCAGAAAAAGAAAAACGCACACACATGGACGAGACCTCAGCAACGCTACAAAAGCATTTAAGGTAATTATAAAAACTGCTGCAGCAAACAAGAATTTCAAGAACTGCAACCCGGTCCATCTCTCTCTGGTTTGGCTCCACGTGTGTTGTATTAACAGCAGCACTTGTCCACAACAGGAGAGCAGAAACAAGCTCCATCCTCCTCCATTAGCTTTTCGACAAGAGAAGCCAGTCAATGCTATTTTCAGCAAAATTCGTTCCTAATCCCGGTAATAAAATAAAGATGAAAGCAGTGTTTGAAGTGAATCCTATATGCTCTCCTATATATAGAATCCAGGAACATCCACATCATAGTTACAAGACGTAAGAAAATCTGCTTGTTACAGATTAAGGCAAGTCAACATACAAGTCTTGAAGGTGACAGAACAGGACTGCAAAATAATGTAAAACCAATGCACTGGTTTCAACCCTGCGTTATCAATAAGCTACTCGATTTAAATCTCAGCAGATAATTCACATGCACGGGATGTAAAAACAACATATCTGCCTCAATAATTTTAAAGTGAGCGCAATGTGCATTTGAACTAGACACTCAACAGGCCTAATATAGTAAATCCATGAGTGCAGATCACAAGTGCTTAATTGGACTCATTAATATGTTAGAGTGCTGAAATCACACAGTGCATTAAAAAGCAGTCATGCTAGAGCCTTGTTTTCTGAGACTAGTTGATATTCTGCTCATCGATTCTGTGAACTCGCCTCGACCTCATCCCTTCAGGCAGCGGGAACAAAGAAATGCACGTGGGATACAACACTAAGTAGAGACAATTTCACTCTACTTGTGCTCTGTGTTACTTAAATGATTGCAATCCTCCAGTAGTTGACATGACTTGGATTTAGAGGCGTATGCCGCAGTTGGCATTCGTTTGAGGTACTCCATCACATCTGAGGCTGGCCAAGGGACACTTCCACAGTAGCACTCTCCTTCAATGGCTTTCCTTTTTTATTGGAGCCTTCCCCCAACTCTCCGCCCCCACCCATGAGTAGTGTTTCAATAACAGGAAACAATCGGCCATCGTCTTTCATCACAGGTTGACGTTGGTTCCCGCACGGTGCCACTGGGTCTCTGTGGTGCCAGCCAGCCAGTCCGCCACAGCTCACAGCAGAGGAGAGAGAGAGAGAGAGAATCGAGTCTACGCGCCAGCTTTCTCGTTTCCTTATCGTCCTCCAAGGGGGGATCTGACGCATGGCCTTGCAGCGGTCATATCCGAGGCTGATACTCGACGAACAGAAGCCTGTCAGCCTTACAAAGTCATTCAATGTACAGTACATCCACAGTCCCATAAGGCGGCTAATTGACAGGGCCTTCATTATAGAAACATCACATGTCAAAAATCATATCTCACTTTTAATGCAGGGTTTCTGCTGGAAGCGCAGTTAGGTTCCAGTGACGTGAGTGGTCCTGGTTAATTTAACACCGGAGCTGAACAGAGGCATGTAATTGTCTGTGACAGTGTAAAAAGAGGGTTATTTTCTCAGCAAGTTGGACATGTTTAAAGCTGTGAAGGTCACCCTCGGACTCCACATCATTCCCATGAGATACTGCATGACCAGGTTCAGCCGACCAGCCCGACCTTATTTCTGCACAATTAGATTTTTTTTTGTTTTGCATGTATGTATACATGTACCTGTGTTGAGATGATGTATTTCACCAGCCTGGAAAAGTAGGTGGAACTGGTGTGTGATTTTCAAAGCTGTTTGCACATTACTTATAATTATGTCAGATACTGCAGTTACAGTCAGTGCACACAATTATATAGCATACACACAATTCTTAGGTTCATCTTATCTGCCTTGGTGAAAGCCTTATAGAAGTTTACATTTGCAAATTGCTTATTAACAACTCTCTATGGTCATTAAAGCAACAGCAGGATTTACTCAAAAAATGATGTAAAGACTCATATAAAAGTAATCAATCTCCGTCGTCAATTATAACCAACTGGAAGTGTGTGGCTGCAGAGATCCTTCTCACTGCCTGTATTTCCCTATTTTGCTGTGTTCGCCATGTTTCTGGGCATCAACCTTTGGGCAGTCGGTGTGTAGCCTCCAGCCAATAACAGTGCACAGGGTGTGAGTCCAACTTTGAATATTGTCTTTGCAAACTGCTACTACTACTACATCCTGCTCATTCTGCCTTCAAGCACCTTTCAAGGAATTAGTTCTGCAGATATGTGGACCATAAATTATTTTGTTAATATCGACTTATCTATGTGTAATAGATGAAAAATTTCTCCACAAGCAAATTGATGAGTGTCTATATGGCTGTTTATGAAAAGTGAATGCATGGATCATCTACTATTAATGATTATATATCTAGCTGTCCCTTTATTGCAGGGTATATCCTTCATTTTGATTTGATCATCAGATGAACGTGAAGGTTGAGTTGACAGTTTCATACCAAATGGAAAACGGCATAGCCCTGTGCTGTCTGCCTCACAACCACAGGAGGTCAGGAATGTTCCAGCCCTGCACACTGGGGCTTTAAATAAATTGACACTTGTCCTGAATGTGTGAAAACGGCTTGCACCTGGCAGTTCACGGGGGTCGTCCTCCAACTTAATTCATAATAGATTAACTTAGGGTTGTGATCCCTGAAGTGCAGGACTCATATTTTTCCCCCTCACATTCGCACGCATGCGTCTCCTTCTGTCTCTCTCTCTGCTGTACGTGATAAATATCATCTCCGCCTCCTTTCTTCTCCTTTGTTTTGTACCTTTATGAGGTAAGAGCAGCATTCCAGGCATTCAAGCAGCATCCTCGATGACTTTATGAAAGTGCTTACCGACGCCTCTTCTTGATTGACTTTCCTATGGACGCATCCTGTCCCCCCCTCCTCCTTCAGAAGCCCCTTTCCTCTTCCTAATCCCTACAGCACAGAGTCATGATCAGAGCTGTGTCCTTGGAGGGTAGTCCGGATACCTGTTGCAGTGTTTGCTGGGCCAGCTGGACGTGTGTGTGTGTGTGTGCATGTGTGTGTGAGGAAGGTGAGAGGTAAAGGAAGACCTGTTGATCATCACGGGCTCAAAGGAAAAGTTAGAATAACAGTGGTGAACTATGGCTGCAGCAGCGTGTCCTGTATCCTGTTGTGTCTACAAGCTTCAGCACCTTGACCGTGTTTTCTGAATAGAAAAGCGTTTCCTTTTTCAACTTTGAAGTGTCCCTTGTTTATGTGTATGTGAGTGTGTGTGTGTGTGGTTGTCCAAGGTTACTAATAATGTGCAGTAATAATATAGATTGCATGTCATAGAAAGGTGCATCTTTTAAATACTCAAGCAAAGTCTCAACTAATAAACTAATTTCAAATGTTTTTTCTTTATACTTTAATTTTCTTTTTTGTTACATATACCACTTTATAGACACTCATGTTACATGTGTACATCTTGATGAAAAAAATAGTTTCTGTGCTTTAAATATAATTGTAAATGTATGGAGTCCATGATGGATGAGATTTTAAAAAAATGTTGTCAGCGTACATGTATGCAGAGTTCCACCAGTTTGTCCACAGTGGGTGATCTCTGCCTGTGTTCAATGGCACAATCATATAAGAGTTATTTTCCCATGAAGTCTGGACTCTATAGGGTTAAAGAAGGGAAAAGAAAGATTGCGTAAAGTGCAGGTTTGCCCCAGAGTGAGCATGGTGCCTCAAAGGTTAGGACGCCTCCTGTGTACTTTTTGAGGTGTCACTCGAATACATCCACATACATGTTGAGCACAGAATGGAAGCAGGACTTAAACACATGGATTTCTAGATGCTGCAGATTCATGGCTGCGTGAGCTTAAAACTGTAGGTTCCTATTGCTGGAGTAGGAGGAGAGTTAAGGCATCTTTGATCCTTAATGGCCTTCAGTATTTTTAACCACAATGAGTGGGAAGGAGGATTATTTCTGTTGTTGTTCATGTTTTGTCCATATGAAAGCTGTGAAAATAAAAAAAAATAATAAAACAACAACAACCAGACACAGCTCATCCAGTTATGTTGTTTTTACTGCAGTGCATCAATAGCTTTGGAGACTTGGCCGAAGACCTCGTCCACGGGCAGCTCGGAGTCGACCTAAGCAAAGCAAGACACCGTATGTGAGAATATATGTATGTATCACATGTTGAATATTCCTTCATCACAGCAGATGTACGCACCTTCCTGACGATGCCACGGCTGTCGTAAAAGGCGATGACTGGCTCGGTCGCTTTGTAATACAAGTCCAGACGCTTCTTGATGGTCTCCTCGTTGTCGTCGGAGCGGCCACTGGTCTCGCCGCGCTTCAGAAGCCTCTTGACCATGGTCTCGGCTTTTGCGTCGACGTACAGCAGCAGGCAGGGTTTGCCGATCTGAGATTAAAAACAGTTTAAGGTTTTTTTTCTCACTGTTGCAAGAGGATGAATTATTGACCAATATCTCATGCCCTCTCCTACCTTCTTCTCAAACTCCTCTCCCTGCTTCACCTCACGGGGGTAGCCATCAATAAGGAAGCCCTTGGACACATCAGCCTTGGCGATCATGGCGTCCTTAATCATGTCTAAGACTGTGTCCTGAAAGCGCACCCGAGACATTATGATCAACCTTCACAATGTTACGGCACGTCTGGTCGAAAATGCTCTCAGTTGCCAGTTTGTTATCCTGACAGGTGTTCCTGTTATTTTGTCCACCCCATTAATATCAATGAGGGGAGGCTAAATAACAGGAGCGCCTCTCTATAAAACAACAAGCTACATCCTCGAAAAACATAAAGTTGAACACCTCTTTACAATATCAATAAAACATGTCGAATAAACAAAGAAGTTCATGAGGTCAAATATTAAATAGCAAGTTATTACATTTTGTTTTATTTTACCCAGTGTCCCAACTTTTTTTTTTTTCGGTGTCAGGGTTGTCTGTCAGTCTCTTACCAGTGGCACAAGCTCTCCCTTCTGCATGATGGCCTGGAGCTGCTTGCCCCTCTCTGAGCCAGAAGCCACCTCAGCACGGAGCAGATCCCCAGATGACAGGTGGGTGTAGCCGTACTTTACAACTATCTTCTCACACTGGGTGCCCTTTCCAGAGCCGGGTCCACCTGAAAGAGAAAGACAGAAAGTGTCAGTATTGCCTGAGGGGGGAATAGCTGTCAGTGCATGAATGTGTCATGTGGTGCAAAATGAGACGGACTGAAGCTACTCACCCACAACGAAGATGATCTTGGCATCTTTAATTTTGTCTAAAATGAGCATGAACAAAAATTGTTTACAAGTGCGTACATGTGAAGAAGCAAAGCTCTTCTACATAAACAAATAAAAACTCATAAGTCCAAGATTTCTGTGACAAACCATCTAAATGGTCACATGTGGAGGAAACACAGTGGAATGTGGAATCAGCAGTGCTGGTATTTTCCATAATGTCTCAGTTGCAGGACACAGTGTCTCCTGGTCAGTTAGGTTGTTTTGACTGCGCTCGCTTTGCTGGAGGTTTGTGCTATTATCAAACAGTGTTGCCATGGCAACTGTTGTCACCTAATGATGACATTTAGACAGGTATGACTGTTCACAGAGAGTTGCAGCAACAGTCTTTTAAAACTAACTAATTAACTAAAAAAAAATGAAAAGAAGACACATTTGGAGTTGATTATATAATGTGTGTGCAGCTGTGTCATATGATAATTGTATCATTATATGACATTGTATTGTTGATTGAATTGAATATAATAAAAATCTGTTGAAATAATATTTATATAAGTGCAGTATCTTTTATACAAGCAATGAATGCTGTTAAATGCAGGACTTTACTGCATTCTCTAAAATCACCAAAAGAGGGCAGTAGAGTCTAAGAAAACAAAACTGCTTCTGCCTCCATAAGGTCCATCAGAAATATATATAATACAATAAAAATGCGTGTTTTATTTACCTGCCATTTTGTGATCGATGAGTGTTTTCCTTCAACTAAGAGACAAAAAAAGGAAACAAATGAAAGAATAAGTTCACAACAGCAGATATTTTGATAAAAGCAGAAAGACTTAATAGAATTTGAATGGGTTACGTTACATTTTGTGAAAAGTGCATATTACAAGGGTTCATTTAAATGTCACAGAGTGAGAGAAGGCGAATTACATTGTATTGACCATGTTTTTATCATTTGATATTATATGAAATATTAACTTGGACTTTCTTCTCTTCTCATTGTTGAAGCAGCGTTATCAAGGTCCTACAGTTATTTCCCCAGAAGCCTTTCATTTAAGCGTTGCGTAACTGTTTTATCTATTCAGAAAATTGATATTACTGTATTCAAAACATCCTACAGTGAATACGGTGAAAAACACTTTCTGCTGTTACCAAGAAACGCACTTCTTTGACAGTCACCTGGTCTTTACAGACTGACTACCCTTCAATTCCAGACCTTTTAACTCCCGCTGTGAAGTTTTCCACTTCCACCTCCAACACAGAAAAACACCTTTAGAAGTAGCTGTACTAGTAGTGTTATTGTCCGTATTCACATATGCATCTCACCATATTTCCAAGGGTGCACAACTGAAGCATGTTTTTGTAATGTAAATATTGAAGAATCAATTGTCAGCTGCACTTACATATAGCTCAACAATACTATACAGCTTTTACAGGATGACTCATTACTGATAAAATGTTAGCAATGAACTCACTTGTAGTAGAACAGACAGGTGAAGCTTCTGATTGTAGCAAGTGGGGTTATTTAGTTTTGCCAGCTCAGAATAAGACAACAATTCTTGTCCCTCAACATTTCATCTGACCAGGAAGTGCCCATGAGTTCTGTATTAACAGTAAACAGTGACTATATCCAAGGGAGACAACAGGCGCAAGGTTTCCTGTTTACGCTTCCCTTTCAGCAGACTTGAAGGCAGAAGAATGAGGAAGGAGGCTTGGGGGAGTCATCGGTCCTGGCATGTGTAAATGGATATCTTCAACGAGCTGCCTCTGTCATGTGCCTGGGCTTGAAAATGGGTGTGTTTAAAAGAACTGGCTTTAAATAACTTGAAGATTTGGCTCAACAGGTGTCGCCTATGCCCAAAAAAGATGAATCATTTTGCATCTGCTTTGACTACAGAGAAGTTCTCTTTCACCTGTAAATGAGCAGTATATGTATTAATATTGTATATCTACTATTACTACATGCTACAGTGATATTCACCTTCCCGTACAGTCATGCACACTCCAGGTTTGCATATTGTATTTTCTTATCACTGGGTTACTTACATCACACATGTGTGCCCGCTATGGTAATCGAGCAACCTGAGAAGTTGCTGGTCTGAGTTTTGTGAAACCAGACGTGACAAAGGTCAAAGGTTCGGTTACACGGTGAGCTCCAAACTTGGATTTAAGTATCTTGGTACGGTGACCGTGATGAAAGAACATACCGTACTCACATATGTAGGTGCAATGTTGAATATTTATGTGTACAATTTTGTATTTTTGAATCACAGAACACAATGAAAACAAAGAATAAATAGGCAAATATGAGATGCATATCAATCACTCTGCGAAGGCTTATTTTCTTCGTCTTGATGTTAGCCCTACTTTACAAGTGACACACATAAGGCGAGTGAGATCAGATTAAATTTAACGGCACTTGAATTTGACCTTGTGATAACATGGCTGTTTGCACACTGGCACATGCTTCCCATTCAAACACTATAGTGCGAGAATGATAAATAAGCTTTAAGGAATGTGTTGTATTAAAAAGGTGATATGTGTTACTTGGCTCCACTGCAGCAGAGGAGAAAAATAAATGGCTTTATATTTACCGACAGATTTTTTATATTTCCAGAGCTAACATGTTGCCTGATAGTTGCTAATGCTCCCAGCTTGTTCTCTGATTCTGCAACACTCCTCAGTACTGGTCACGCCACTTCTCAGGTGTCCAGTTTTATGTTGATGGACATTAACCCTGTGGCCTGTGTAAATGTCACTCGGAGGATGGCATCTGAGTCAGCACGGAGCCTGTTTGGGAATCCCTCTCTGGCCTATTATGGTGCCATCGTCTGGGTCCCCTGCTTCTTTGGCAGGCCGAACGTGTCCCGGTTCAAATGTGGTGCAAACAGCATTGCATGGCTCCAAGTGTGGGAATTGCACTCGATACCGCACGGAATTATGGAACGGAAACCGACTATGAAGTGAAACATTTTACATGGCTTGGCTGCAGTGTGATTGTGTCAATGCATTGCCAAACAGAGACTGTATCGGTGTTGGAAATGTGGCAAGATGTTTGAACTGGACCTTATCACATGTGGACAAAGCCCTGTGAATGTTGCACTATGATTGGATCTTTACTCGTTCCCCTTAAAGTGCACAAATCTCTTACAGCTACATAAATAATATGTGAGTGCTGTTGATGCAGAATGCAAGAGCGCCATCGAGAACTCGACACCTCTGAACATGTGATTTTGTAATTCTATCCTTGAATTGAAATACAGAGACACTGGACTCTACAACTCCCACCCCGATGTCGCCTGACCCGCCCTCATGTCTTATTACTCTTTTCTAACATCCAGCCTTGCTAAAAAAAGACCCAGTCAGTCTGCAGCTGTTAAGGGATAGCGTGTCGACCATTCTCCAAAAGCACATGGGCACGAAGCTTTCGCTGACTGCCCCTAGAAGTAACAGGGGTTAAAAAACAAAGCACTGACCACATGATCTATTAGTGCATTCTCTCCGTCTGCCATTGGTTACTGAGGCACTCTGCAAATTAATTGAGCGCACTGCCCCTTTAAGTGAGAACAGGGGACGCTTTGACGTCAGTGCACTGAGATATTCCATGATGTTTGTGAAAGGATGGAGCGATGATCAGTTTGGTGTTAGCTGTTGTGGGCATGTTTGTGTTCCAAATTGCAAGCTTCGGCTGGCTTTAATGTGCAGCATCCGCTCACAGGAATCAATAGCACTCAGCCCCTAATCAGATGTTAATGGCCATGACTGGGGCTGGAAGCACGGCAGTGGAATTAAAAGGCTTGAGCTCGAGCTTGAATGAAAATGGCCTTTAATGGGTGCAGGTTGGAGGAGAATGTTAACGTGTTACCCGAGTGAAACCGTGTGCAATGAAATGTCAGAGCAAATGCAAATTCTTCTAGCAAACAGGCATGGCATCCATTGAGTGTCATCGCTGTGAATGACACATAAGAGCTGCATGCCTTTGCACTATGCATGAAATGCCTGACAGTGTCAACCATTTTAAAACAGTGTGACAAACCAAAGTGACAGTTCACCATTACAGACTCTTGTTATTCTCACCCTCCATCCCATCCAACAGCCCTGCCCACTGTGGCTGTCCACACTCCTTCCTCTGACATCTCTCCTCTCGTCAGTCCCTCTGACAAAGTTAGTCCCTGTCATTTCATGCTCGCTCTTCCTCTATGGAGCCTTTGTCCTCTGTACTGACCTCTCTTTCGTGCTGAGGCTCTAGATCCCAGTGCAAGGGGCTGCCGTCCCTGGATCCCCGTGTGTGTGTGTGTGTCTGCGCAGTTCCTGCTGCACGGCAGCCCTCCCTCCCCCATGCTATGCCTTTATATAGCTCAGCTGAGCCTGCTCAAGCTGCGCTGCATTCTGGGTAAGAGGGAGGAAGAACGGACAAGGAGAGTGAGGGAGGGAGGGAGAGAGAGGATGACGGACAGGAGGAGGCAGGGGTGAAATTAGAGGCAGAGGGAGAGGGGGGGGGTGCCGTGGCAGAGAGCACGGCTCATTAGCTCAGATGACTTGGTCACTGCAGCCTTCTTTTAAAATTTTGTGTTTCACTTATTATAATTTAGGCCCAGCAGAATATTGGAAGCTGGAAATATTGAGTCATGAGTGCATGTGTCATAATCATAAGATTAGAAGTAATAAAATTTACTGTTGTTATGAGAGAATTGACACATGGACTTGGAAAGTGTCTCAGAGAAGCTGAATAAATATCTCTGTTTAAATAAATTATTGACATTCCTACAGAGTCTTGGTTATGTAAATGGAACTGGAAGTTAACCAGCAAGTATGGCAAGCCCTTTGTGCTTTGTTCCACCAAAGATTAGAGCTTTGGAAATCTATTGATTGTGTTGTTCTGAGCAGGTTGTGGACACATTTCAGAACGTACTGAAGGTGATATTTATACCAGAGGTCAGTGTTACTCATTTTATTTTCCTAAACTTTAAAAGAGGAAATGTGTGAAAACTTTACAAAATCTTTTAGCCAAAACTAAATAAAAATGAGTCCAAAGAAACATCTGAAACATTTTATTAAAAGCATGAGGGGACATATTCATGTCCTCAAATGGAACATAAATACAAAATATATTTATATGTACAAATTATGGCAGAGACAAATAGAAGCGTACCGGGTACTTTCTAAAAATGTTAATTCACATAAAAACGGAAAAAGAAAATATCAACTTTAGCTCCCAATGCGTAGTGTATCAAAGATAGATGGATCGAACAAAACCACTATGAACTTCGTACATGATCCATCCTGGTTGAGAATATCTCGAAGGTTCATAAGCTTTGAGGTACAAAAATGAGGTATGCACTACTTCTGAATAGAAAGCAAGCCCATAGGTAAGGTCAGGTTTTTATACAGATGTTCTGTACAGCAAAATGTTTCAAACTCTGATTTTGGAACAACAAATAGAAATGTACAGTGGGCTCAACCTGATTTTGAAATGATTCACAAAAATCTCCACAATTATGGTAAAAGTTGGCAAAATGTTGTGAATGCTCTGAAACCACAGGAAAGATGTGTAACTTGTCGCTGCACTGCATCCGAATATTATTTTCACAATATATTTTCATAAATATTCGAGAGTGGGAAAAGACTGCGCTCTGTATTTCACAGAGGTAATACAAGGTTTTGACCACAAGGAGGCAGCACACCAGCAGCACAAACTTGAATTAGTGCTTCAGTATTGTTGGTATTAGATTCCTCGAAACATGAAACATCCATCTCATCCATCGGCTTCTATTTCTATGTTAAGAAAAAATAATAATGGCAGTAAGCAGTAGTCAGATGTTGAGAACATTACGGGCAGCAGGTAGCATGACTTTAAAAGCTAAGCAGGAACATTAATTGGAGCTTGAATTATCAAATCTTCAGTCTATAAAATAAGCAGCTACTTCATATCCTTTGACCAAAAATCCTCTGTTACTGCAAACTGTGGGAAGAGATGTAGTTTTATAAATGCACATAAATAGCATTTATATGGGAAATCACTAATTTTGTCAGTTTAAATGAATCGTGTTATTTTTGTCTAAGTCAGTAAAAAAAATTGGTTGTTATTTATTATTGGTTATCAATCAGTCAGCTGACCAAAGCAGTTTGTTTAACACTGGATGGACGATCTAATACTGTTACTGCACAAATAACACCAGTTTCCTATGAGCAGAGAGAACCACAAAAATTGAATGATAACAGCAGCATTGATCAGAACTGACCTGAAGACAGTTGGTATCTATACATCACCATTCACGTCTTTATAAAACGGGTTCAGATTTCAGTGCAAATCTGTCTGTGTTCACCTACTCTGTTTCTATCATTGAATCTTTTTGATTTCCCCGACTCATGGTCAACATTAATCGTCCATATTAGACTGCATGCCCATCGTGTGCTTTTACAAAAATCTGACACCAGGAAATACAATCTTGAGTCTGAAAAAAAAATGCTGATTAAGGCATTAGATTGAGCACATATTCACTTTTGTTGTTATCATGTTACCCCAAACTCTTTCCCGTCTGCTTGTCTTCCTGTTAAATTTACACACATTTATAACACAACACATGGAGCAACATTTGACAGGGCACCACCTATTGCACATTGATCTGCTCTTGTTATGAAAAAAAAAAAATCTTGTTAGTTCACCCTTCAGTGCTGTCTTTAAATGTTGGCTCACACTTCTTTCGCTTCTCTCGCTCTTTTATTTTCTTTGACATGAAGTTGTGCAGCGTTCTTCTTCACCGAGTCCTAGCTGGAGAATCCGCCAGGTGGCTCGGGGTCGGGGGACGGGGGGCCATCCTGGTCGTCTGCAGGCAGCTGGACGCGCTGCTCGTCCATGCGTTTGGCCTGCACCCTCTGGATTAGGCTGAAGAAGTCTTCGTCAGGCACTGTGGGGGCGTGGGGGCCTGCTTCTGGCGGGGAGCACCGCTGGTCATCAATCCGAGAGGACTACAGTCAGAAAGATTAAGACATTTAGTTTAGTGGAGTTTAGAGGCAAAACACCAGTGAATCCTATACAACATTCTCCAAAATCAGACTAATAATTAAGAATCTAGTATGAATTAAAACCCCTTTATAAACTGTGTCATCACCTGGCATTTGATAAGCATGTTGAAGAAGTCATCGCTGGGCTCTTGATGATCTCCCTCACCCACCAGGTGTCCCAGATTGTTATGGGTGATCCTCAGGCCCGGAAGGTTCCCAACATTAACCCGCTGGTCGTCAAGACGACGGCTCTGAGAGCTGGCGATCAGATCGAACAGCTCCTCAGTCTGGGGGGACGTGGTAATGGCAGGATCTAGGAGAAAGAGGCCTCGGTGAGTTCAGATGTGTCCGACGCTCTCAGGTTTGTTTAAAAGAGACGACAAAGAATACTGTTCTCAACTGACCTATCATCTCATTCAGGGAGGGCACGGAGTTCGCGGCGCCTTCTCCGTTGTCTCCGTTCTGTGGCTCATCAAGCTGGCAGCGCTGGTCATCCATGCGGCTGCTCTGGAACTTACTGAGGAGGTCAAAGAAGCAGTCTTCATCGGAGGGGTCACGGCCCAGCTTCTGAAAGAAACATGACACACAAAGACTGAGCTACTGACTTATCTCTTGAATTCCTGTCATTTTGTTTAATGACTTTCACTGGAAGCACAGTTTCCTTCATCTTTAGGTGATAAAACTGTCTCTGAGGAATTCTGCCTCCTGTCCAAGCTTCCACTTGCCTCCATTCCTCAATGTATTTTCTCATTTCTTTTTAGATGCTTTCATTTCACTGCTCTTTCTCAATGAGCTGAGATGTGAAACTGCACAATACAACTGGAGCGTTTCAAGAAAATTTACTGTCGTTCACTGCTTTTTTTGCTGGACTACCTGATCATGCTGAACGAGCCAGGAACTGTCCGCTGTGCAGATGAATTAATTAAACCCGATGCCGGTGTGAGTTGGACGAGGACGAGGATTTT
Organism: Centropyge bicolor; assembly: GCA_037975185.1. Classification (NCBI taxonomy): domain Eukaryota; kingdom Metazoa; phylum Chordata; class Actinopteri; family Pomacanthidae; genus Centropyge; species Centropyge bicolor. Next base: position 5,839,427 of record JBBMOC010000019.1, on the reverse strand, counting down.
CAAGATGGACAGCTTGCGGAAGGGAAAAATAATCTGATTAACTCACGAGGGATGGCCTTCCTGGTGGGACTACCTTGGCCTAGATACTGAAGGTGGTACAACATCATAAAATGTCATGTAAAAATAAACAACCCATTTGTATTTAAATGAAATGATGGCCCACATAGTGGTGCCATGTGAAACCAGATGGAAATATCAACAGAAAGACTCCAGATGTAGAATATTAATATGTGTTGTGTCACTTTGTATTTGATGTCTTTGTTATATTGTTGGTTTATTTAGCATCTTGACCTAACAAGGCACAAGTTATTTTAAAATGTTTTCATTGGTTTAAACTTTCACACATAAGCAATGGAACTGCTAAGCTGCTAAACACTAACGATCTTTGGTTACAGATTCAGTTGGCAGTGCTGGAAATGAGCATATGGCTCTAATCAATAATCAGACGGTCAATGATTCAATCGCTGATTGACTGAAAGCTCTTTCTGTGTTGGATCCTCAGTCGTGGTCAGACAGTGGGACAGTGATCTGTTTGTTTTCAGATAACACCCAGAGTCGCTCTGAGCTGAAGTGAATAATGCATGCATGAAAGATGTTTTAGCTACAAATAACACTGAGCCAGCAAAGCAGATGTGGAATTTATTATGTTTGAAATATTCTGGCAGTCAGACCGCAATGTTATTGATACTGAATGAGGTCTCAATGCAACGATGCCGGGCCAAAATAAAAGCAGCTGAAACTGCCAGCAAAGTATTTCCACTATCAGATCAAGCAAAAACAATATATTAAAAAAACAAGCTTACAGCTGCATCTCTGAACAATATAATAAAAAAAAACAAAAGGCTGAATTGTACTTCCTCCAACTTATCATACAAATGTTGAGGGCTCTACTTAGAAATGTCTGGGGTCTGTTCCAAGAAGCGCTGAGATATCTGGATAACTGTGCAGAGCGAAAACTGGAATCTTTCAAAACTGGAGATTAACTGCTGCGACTTTTTACTACAGCAAATGAAGCCAGACCAATAATTAAAACTGCCTCTCGGATCCAGTTCCTGATCACCTTTTTTCCTGTGAGTTTGAACTTGGGGGAAAAAACTTGAAATGAACCGATAAAATCTTAAAAGTAATTTACAACTTGTTAAAATAAAGCTAATTTTGCTGAACTTTCTAGAAAAGAACAGATTGTTTAATGTGTCCTCCTACACCTTAAACGAGGGCAAAACATTAATTAACTAAATGAGCGATGGATAAGGGCTCAAGACATCTCACACTTCAGTAAAAATTACCAACATTGCAAAAACAGTTTGCGAAGCCTAAACATTGCCAACATGTCCTAAAGCAGGTTAGTGGGAGACGAGGTAAAAATAAGCATCACAGATCGAAAACAGAAATCACAAAATCTTACTATACTTAACAATTGCCAATCAACAGTCTCGATTAAAGGCATTCCAATATACAAGAATATGATACAGTACCTTTAACACCAACTAGTGGATGGACTTAAAATTTGCCTTACAGCAAGATGTGAAGTAGGTCAGCGTCAGCAGACACCTGATTTCACTCAGCTCTATTCCAGCAAATCTTTTCTATTCCAACTTTTGTTTTGGAAAAATCAAACTGTGCCTTATACAAAAAAACTTTTCGTATCTATAATAAAAAAGTTTCTTCACCTAAAGTCAACTCCCTGAGAATAAACTACATAAACATGCATTAAAAGAAGTTCAAATACACACACACACATTGGAAAACTAAAGGAAAAGAAAGTTAGTGACCTCCTGTGTCCTCTGCACCATGTTGTTATTCAAGCTGTGAAACATAAATGAAACATCTTACCAGCAGCACTTCTTCTCTCTATCTATCCCCCTCTCTCTCTCACTCTCTCTCTCATGTCTCTCTGAGCTCTCTTTCCCCTCTCACTCCGTCCACACGCCTGGCTCACACCTCCTGCTTTCACCCACCACTTTTACATCTCTCTCTCTCTCTCTCTCTCTCTCTCTCTCTCTCTCTATGCTAGACTCCCTCCCTCTAATTTCCTCTTGTATCCCTCTATTCCAGCCGTCTCTACCATCCACTCCCTCCTCTCTGTCTCCCTCTCTCTTTCTCCCTGTCTCTCTCTCTGTGGCTCTCCTGCAGGCCATTTTTGTACCGTTCGCCCACTGTGGGAAAACAACTCATTATGGGAGGCAAGGGGGGAGGGGGTTGACCCTGTGGGGAGGGTAGCAGTTCTGTGATCAAGGTCACATTATCAGCAGAGAGGGGGAGAAGCTTTGGGGAGGGGGGACAAAAGGGGGAGTGGAAAGATGGGTGCAGGGGTACAGACATGAGTAAATTGCATGCCAATGGTTGCAGCCAGCAGAAATCAGCTACCTTCAAATGACAGGATCCGCAAATGTCAGCACTCACATGAGAAAGTTCCATAATGCACTATTCATAATCAACGACTTTTTTCTTCTGTGTGATTCTTATTTACTTTCTCGTCGCACGCTAATCAGCTGTGACTTATAGGAGTTTCTGTCCTCTGTCCTTGGCCCAATGGTCTGTCCTCACTTCCCTCCCTGCGTTGTCCAATTAATCAAGTAGGCCAAAGGGACAGAACAAGAGAGGAGGGAACACGTGATGATGATGATGAGAGAGAGAGAGAGAGAGAGAGAGAGAGACAGTGAAAGATAGGGAAACGAAGCTGTGTGTGTGTGAACGGAGAAGAATAAAAAACAAAGGCTTCCTAAATTATATTCTATCTAACTTCATATTAGGTATTAAGAAAATAAACCTAAAACACGATCAACCTTCCGTTTATTAACCCACTTGCTAACTGTGCAGTTGCAGCTTTTTCCTTATCAAGTCGCAGGGGACAGCAAAATTAGGCAGCAGGTTGCCAGATTGGTTTGATGTTTCCCAGCTTATAATCCCCCGCAAAATGATATTTAAAAAAACACCCACATATTTTCTATAACAAGCAATACATTAACTTAATAATAGCAACAGTAAACTGGTTCATCACAGTTTTTCAATACAACATAATTCAAGTGCTCACAAGGGCACTAGAACAGGAGGCTACATCATACAATGCAACTATGAAACTATTTTCCAAAGAAAATAAAGACAACAAATAAAGGGATGGCTCAAACAACAAAAATAATAGCTTTTATCTAACTTGGTAAACTGGAGCAAGCCTTGACAGATCGACCACTTAAAGTGTAGTAAAGTACAGCAATCTCATGCTATCAAAAAGCCACCAAATAATAATATATATAAAAATTGTAATATTGCAAACGCTGAGTTTTTTGTTACAATGAAAATACAGATTTGCAAAAACACTACAGCTTGTGTATGTTTAGAAGAGAAGCCACTGCTGTGCATGATGGTAAGTCTTATCTCCTCTCAGCAGAAAATTGGTGCACCTTTAATTTTCCAACTTGACAATACATTTTGCAAATGGTGGCTTTCTCTCTGATTCATAGCTTTAGGAAAGAGTGGCCCAAGCCCTCAGAAACTCTTTATAAGCCTGGCAGATTTGAAACAGAGGGATGCTTCAATGTCATCAGGATTACCAACGATTAGCTCCGGATGCTATTCCCAGGCCCACATGATAAAGTATCATCACGCAGCCCAGTAATTTTCACTTCCTTCTGGCATGTCAGCTCGTTGATTACAACAATTAGCATTGCCAGAGGAGCACGGCGTGATTAGGTGTTGTAGGGACATGAGATTTTAGGGATACAACAGCTGCGAAACGGCGTATTCATTAAGAATCTAGTTCACGACAAATGGAGCACCGTTGGCCTTTAATGAGAAGACACCTTTACACTGTATCTGACATCTTACATCATACCGTATAACCTCATGGGAAATTAAGGGAAAGGTTCCTAATTTAATCTTTCTAATTTCTCTCATTTTCTCTTTAAAGCAGAAGCCCTGAAGACTTTTTTTGGACAGGGGGTAAACAGTCAAGAATGGAAAAACTAGTTAAGTGAGAGAAAAAAATTATGAGAAAAATTACACCCATCTTTTCTCAGGTGGGCTCTCGGTAATTGAATTAAAAGGTGGGCATATCTTAGATTTATGGCCAATGCGAACCAGGTCCTGATATTACTCATTTTGGTGGGCTGCTTATTACTCTGAGGCACGAAATGAAAAATTTAGAGCTCCAGTCTTTTTTTCCTGCTGTCAGCAAAAAGTAAGAGGAAATGGCTTAAATTGAATTCTTCATCCCGAGGCTCTTTATCATCTAAAGGTGCAATAACTAAGTCTCAAAACTGAGGAGTGTTTGAATTTTGATGCTTACTTCACTGGAAACTGGACGCTTTGCTACAAATGCAGCAATGTCAGATCAGACAATCAGTTAAAAAATATCAATTGCAAATTATTAAACAATATGAACAGAATTTCAGAATAAGCAAATATGTAAAATCTTTAAAGGAATTTTTGTTGAAAATATGCTCTCCTGCTGAGAATTACAGCTCCAGCCAAAAGTTTGGACACAATTCTCATTCAATGTTGTTTTCTTTATTTTAATTAATGCTGCTTAATGTACCCACGTCATCGCACCTCCTCCTCTAAGCTTCACCGTGGAAACCTGACATGCAGACACCATCCCATCACCTTCTACACGTCTCACAAAGACACAGCAGCTGGAACCAAAAATCTCAAATTCGGACACATCAGACCAAAATACAGATGTGCACTAGTCCTAGTGTTTCTTTGTCCAAGCCCGCAGGTGAGGCTGAGATGTGTCTGCTACTTGAACTCTGTGTTAACTGGTGGTTTCTGAGGCTGGTAAGGGTGATGCACTTGGTCTTTCCTGGGGCAGTCATCATGAGAGCCAGTTTCATCATTGCATGTGATGTTTTGTGCGACTTGCACTTATATTCCAAGTTCTTGAAATTTTCCACACTGAATGACCTTCGTTTCTTAAAGTAATGATCGACTCTCATGTCTCTTTAATAGTTGAGTGGTTCTCGCCATAATATAAAGTTAAATGATGCATTAAGAAGACAAGAAATCCTACTAATTAACTTTTCATATTGTACATTTGTTAACGGTGATGACATCATGAGGTTGATTGAGAAAACAGCATGATATGGTGTTATCAAAGCAAAAGGTGCCAAAATTAAGGAATCTCAAATATGAAACATAGTTGCTTTGTTTACATTTTATTGTCTGCTACATGATTTCACGTGTGTTAATTCATAGTTTTGACGTCTTCAGTAATTTACAATATAGAATATAATAAAACAAAACTTTGAATGGGAATGTCTGTCCAAACTTTTGACTGGCTCTAGAGATGAGAAGACTCTACTCTCATATCTGTAACATGACAATGAAGCTATCACCAGCCAGTTAGCTTAGCTTAGCATAAAGACTGGAAACATAGGGAAACAGCTAGCCTGACTTTGTCCAGAGGTGAGTTTATACCTGGCACCACATAAGAAACATGATTGGCTCAGAGAAGGATGCTAATAAGAAAATAAAGCTACTCACTGGCACTGGAGGCGGGACTTGCACAGTGATGTCATCAGCGTCTACGGGAGAGTCCAACCACGGCCTTTCGTCTGATGACTGACTGTCGGGATAGCCTTTTCTTTTACCCGGCTGTGAAAGCTGGCTCTTAGATCTCCTGGGTATACTTTCCAAGTCTTGGTTCTCACCATTCTGCAGTAAAAGAACACAGTGTTTGGAGTGAGATTGATAACTCTTTGGGGGGATGTGTGTGGGTTACATTTACAGGCACATTTCTCTCTGGAGTGTCGTACTGAAATGGGAGAAAGAGAAGTCACCTTCTCTGAAGAGTACTTCCACAGTTCGACACTGTCCATGCTGTTTCTCTTGGTGAATTTGGGTCTTGCTCCTATGGAGGAAAAAAAACATCATAAGTAAATAAATGGCATTAAAAGAAAATATTGCACACCTGTAGAAGTTTAGTCTAAAATCACATTAAGCATGCAAGGCCCTCTTTGTCTTTCCCCTGCAGCAGCCTGTCATGTTAGCATTAGTCCCATGATGCTCGCTGTGGATACGTGGTTTAAGGCAGACAACCGAGCAAACAATCTGAATAAGAGTCTGTTTTCCAGCTCTGCACCAGAGAGGGAAATGTAGGACACGGGTGTGAGTTTCTGCCTGGAAGACGATTCACAAACGCAAACATCACACTAAAGCCAGGTCCAGATAAAGATGGTACAGTGCATTTTATACAGCTCAAATGCTTCCAATAATCTATAATAATCATTTTATTATGTGAGGATAATGTTGAAAAAACAGACTCTGCCGAGACTGGGGGTAAAAACAAGCATCTTCATCTCACCCCAAAAAATATACACACTCTTTGATTTTGCTCACATTTAGCCTCAGTTCAGACATAACACAGACACCGTCGGTCTGTGATGTCTGTCTCACCCTCAGTTAGTTCTACATCTAAAAGGCCACCTTGTGTACACGCACAGTATTCCAGTTAGCTTGCTCAAGCCCACACGTTATTTTTATCAAGTGCTGAAGTCCAAAGAGCAGAATCAACCAACTATTTAAAAATAGATTTGAAAGTCTGTTTTAACCTCTAAACTAATATCTGTGGTTTTAAGGTGCTTGATTAATTCGTTTCTACATTTAAGACTCCAGATTACAATTTCATAGAACTCCACAGCCATTATTTTTCAATGTTAATGTGTTAAATTTAACCACAGTTTGCAGAATGCAAACAGACGGGTCTCTGTTTTAAATTCATGTTCAAACACACAAATACAAGAACACACACACAGAGTTGGTCTTTTTCATCTGCCGCACCCTTCCCCCCTGCCATGACTGAGGAAACACACAAACTTGCTTACATAATGTTAAAGAAATCAGGCAACACGAGTGCATGTAAAACACTGTTGGAGAAGACAATAATGACCCCAAGTGAACTTCAGCTCACTGAGTCACTATTTCATTCCACAGTCAGTGAAGGCACCTAAAGCAATAGTTCAACATTTTGGGAGAGGCATATATTTGCTTTCTTGCTTAGACTTAGATGAGATCGATACCACTCACATGTCTGTAAATTAAATATGAAGCTACAGTCAGCAGCCAGACAGTGAGCAAAGGGAGCAAACGCCTCTAAGGCTCTAAGGCTGACACATTACATCTCATATAAAAAGGTAAGAAGAAGAACTTTTAGTGTCACCTTGCATCTCAAACTCTGAGCTGGAGGGTGACAGGTCACTCTCATTCACGCCCAGAGCCTCCATAAGCTGCTCCACGTTCATTCTGGCGGTCAGTTCCCCATTTCTGTCTCCAATCTGAGACAGAGACAAAGAGACAGGGACAAAAACACAAACAGAACCAGTCAACTAAAGCCTCAACTTTACCAACGGTGCATCTGTGTAAAAAAAAATGTCTTACTTCTTTTGAGATGTCCAGGTGCTTTCGGGCATAGTGGAGAGCTTGTTTGTGGTTTGATAAAGACACATATGCGTTTCCCAGACTCCAGCAGGCGCGGCCCTCGCCAACTCTAAGAGCACACAAACATACAGACAAATGATAAGAACGACTCCTCCTGTGCTCATGCATGTTTGGGTGTTCATGCATTAGATGTTGCTAATGCGCATTGTACCTATCAGTAAGCTCCTGGGCTATGTACAGGTGTTTCAGGTGGTAGTCTATGGCCCGCTCATACTGCTGCAAAAGAGTGTAGGTGTTTCCAAGGCTGTAACAGGCCTGAGCCTCCATCACTTGGTCCCTCAGCTGCCTGGACAGTTGCAAAGTTTTCCTGTAGAAATAAGAAACAGAGAGATGAAGTGATTTGAACCATTTTTGACATAATATAAATGTAATGTTTTACCTCATTGACTTCACTGATTCTTGTAAATATCTGCTTATTCTGAATTTGATGGCAGCAACATGTTTCAAAGACGTTGGACAGGAGCAACAAAAGACTGTGAAAGTTGAGGACTGATCCAAAAACACCTGTTTGGATCGTTCCACAGGTAAACAGGTTCATTGGTAACAGGTGATAGTATCATGATTGGGTATGAAAGGTTCATCCTGGAAAGGCTCAGTCGTTCACAAGCAAGGATGGAGAGAGGTTCAATGCTTTGTCAAACACATGACTGTATAAAGGAGATTACTACATGGGATCAGGAACACTTGGTAAAAATGTTCATCTGCAAATGATCACATTCTGTTTATATTTCTGTTTTACACAGCCCCAAGTTTTTTAAAATCAGAGTTGTAATCAGTCATGTCTTCACTTTTAAAACCGAAAAAGTGAAATTGGTTCACTTCACCTTCCCTCCACTAGATGTCAGGTTCCCCTCTTTCCTCACCTGTAGTACTCTGTGGCTGTGTTGAACTGGCCCAGGAATATCAGGGCATTGCCCAGGTTGCTGTAGGCTCTCCGTTCGGCTGCTTTGTCCCCAAATTCTTTGGCTATGGATAATCTCTGTGAACAACAGATCAGAGAGGAGACAGTCAAACCAAAGTAACACAATAATTTAAATCAGCCTCTTAATTTTAGCAGTTAAATGACACAAAACATTAACTCCTCTTGTCATTTTCCCTCACTTTGAACTATCTTTTAATACAAGCAGAGGCAATTACACAAGATCCAATTGCATGCTCTGTTGGACACATGATTCCATGAAAAGATGTGCTGCTGCAGCAGCGGCGCATCAAATCAGCTCCTCTGATTCCCTTTAAAAGCAGCGTGCTCCCCTACATGGCACACTGATAGATTTGTAATGGAAAAGAGAGGAGAGACGGGCTTCTCCCAGGAGGAAACAAGTGGTTTACAGTGGAGAGTGACAGGAACATGGGGAGCGATAGCCTGAAGCCATGCTTGCCAATGATTCACCAAGAAACCAATTGCCTTCATTTTTTTTTCTCTGGGAGGCCATCAATCTCTGCACACTGTGTGATGGTGCAGTTGGATGGTGATCATGACTGGCTGTGCAACACTACAATCCCACAAGAAAATAACACAGATTTTGGTCAAACACTCTTTAGCCTCGAGCCATGTCTTTGCACTCTCTGCCACCAATGCCACCTCTTCTACTCTGTGTTTGTATTAAATCAGACAGTAATTACAGATATAATGCGATGACAAAATGGAGACACATCCTCACTCTCTAACTGGCTGTGATAGGGCGAGTGGTGCTATTTTGCATGTAAAATTATGCTCAGACTGAAGTCTGTGCAAGGCAAACTAGGTAAGATCTTTTTCCTACAAGAAGCAAATACATATAGCATGTGCTCCTTCGCTGAAATCAAGGACAGTGTAGTCTGACTGCATCTATAAGCTAAAAGCTCCAGTCATATATTTTGTGGTCACCACTTGTTTGCCTCTGGGCTGCACATGACAGAGGGGCACGCAACAGGCCGAAGATGACACGCAGCAAATTTATCATGTGGCTTCAGGGAGGACACTCAAAGCTCCATGGCCGGGGCATCAAGGCCACACAGCATGTGCACGAGCCACCAAAACAACCCCAAACCATGTTTTAATATGTATGTTAATAGCGTGGACAAAGCAAACCCAACAACATAAAACAGGCAGATGTGTTTAGGTTCATGTTCACAGTGTTTATGGCCGGAACTAAATAAGAGGAGATGAAAGAATTTTATTCATTTTTTAACAACAAAACCGTGTCTCTTGATGTGTATTTGCCGCACAGTTACTGAGTAGCTGCGAGGTCAACGTCCCTGTGTCAGGAGCAAAGCTGGGACATTGCTCTGGTGATGCAAGGTCGCTGTGCTGTTCTGGCAACAAAAACAACAAGGCTGATAAGGCTTATCTGAGCACTGGCAGTTTTAATATGATGTTGAATTTCTCACCTGACGGTGGAACTTGATTGCTTCCACAAAGTTTCCCAGCAGATAGTGGGTGTTGCCCAGGTTCCCATAAGCCCTCCCCTGAGCAGCGCGGTCTCCAAGCTCTTTGACCAAACACAAGTTCATCCTAAAGAGATGAGTGCACACCAGTTTAGTAGCAGTTTGAAAATTATGTAAATTGTTATTAGGCCTATATATGTTGACAATTTTATTCATTGTATTTCCTGTTATCTGTTGACATTGGACAACGGCTAAATCAGTCAATTTTTTTATATGAAAAAAAACAAAAAACGAATTGAGCCTAATATGCTTAATATGTTCCTTGTATTCATGTCCTCTCTTTCACCTTTGACAGTTTCTCAAGTTCATGTTAAATGGTTTTTGAGATGAATTATTATAATGGACTATGTTTTGTGAACAAACAGCGCAAACAAAACCAGAATTGAAATATCAGTGAAAATACAGTCTTTAAGTCTTAAGTCAGTCTTTTTTCTCCACAGATGCTGAACAGAAAAACACATATCCAGATGTGCAACAAAGGCACAGATGTATTCAGAAAAGCTGACGCGGTAAAACCTGCCACAGTGAATCAAAGTAAGGATCAAAGCAGAAACTTCTGTGTGTGATTATGATTTTCTGCTGAATAAACATATTGTATATGTTCATGACTCCACACTACGTACTCATAAAAGCCAGTAGCCCTTTGCAGCGTGTCTCTGACATCAGGAGGCAGGTCCCCTGGTTCCTGGGTGCAGCCCCATAGCTGCTGTTTGCCCTTCGCATGAAACACGTTCCCTACGTTGTACAGTGCTCTGGCCTCTCCAACCTGCAAGCAGACAATGAAAAGACACAGAAAAGAAAGATTAAAAAAGAGCAAAAAGGTATGCAGAAAAAGCAGGAGCAAGATACGTGTGATAATCAAACACAAATTGTTTTAATCTATTTATTTTTATTCTATTGATTCTTTTTTTTTTTCCCCAGAAGATTGAGTGTATGAGTGCCTCTGGGCCACATATGCCGATTGATAGTATGCTTAAAAATATGAATAATAATGACACATTAAATTTGTGCAAAATCTTCCATGATACTTAGAAATAAAATGTAGGTATAAAAATAAAGCATACACGTGTAAAATATCTCAAATGGTCAGGTAACATCAGGTCGAAGGAGCAAACAAACAATAAAGGCTGCAAACTTCTGAATGTATTGGTGCTTTCTGAGGATCTTTAAGGAGGTGCTATAAAATAAAAGCATGTTTGTCACCTTGTCGCCCTGCTCTTGAGAAATATCCAGATGTCTTTGACAGCACACAACAGCCTCATCAAAGCGCCCCAGCACTTTTAATGTGTTACCGAGGTTCCCGCTGGCTTTTCCTTCTCCAATTCTGTCTCCTATTGTTCTGAGAAAGCACAGAAACACATTTTGCACGTTTATCAGTCAGAGCAAAGACTACAGTTTTTCTATGTCGATGTCATTTAGTTAAACGAAAGCCATTAAGGCACTTTAACAGGATTTAATTGGGAGATGCTGAATAGTAAATTTTTAATTGGATGCTTACTTCCTAGGGCCATGTCCCAGGGGCCCTGGGGAGACTGTAATGTAACAAGGTAAATCTCCCCTGGGTCTCTGATCACTTCCCTGCTGAAGTAGCAGCTGCACTCACTGCAGGGGAGCGGATTACTCATATACACTAAGTATCCAGCTGGAAGTAGTCGACTGGTCCTGTATGAAAGTCACTTTTCTTGGATTCATTGTCTAACTCACTGTCAGCATAATAAAAATCTGGATATGATTAAATAAATAAAATCTGTCAGGGATAGTTACGTGAATCTTATGAGAATTTCTGTGTTTTCATTTCATAAATTCCATTGTTTTATCTGTTACAGTCGTCGACCAATCAAAAACATTTAAAACAATGTTATTTTTTTCCCAGCTATGCTGTCAGATAAGTCAGCAACAAGAAGTACCTCTCTCACAATTCGTGATTATCAACATGAAGTCTGTTTTTTTAAACACGACCAAAAAATGCCTTAAGGTTAATTGTTTGAATCCTTAGTTCCCTTCGTACGTAGATGATACTCTGCTGTATTTTCATTTGCCAATAAAAGCAAACAAACAAACAAAAAAAATGCATCCAGTGCCTCGCAAACTATACTTTTCGTATGCGTTTCATCTTGTTTTGAATGCTGAAATAAATTAATACAAAGTTTCCCTAAAATACAGTTGAATCGTGTTCATCACGATTGACCAAATTTACCACCAATATCTGACTGGATGAAAATACCACATATATCACATACCACAAATACCTCAAATTCATAGTGGTTAGTAAATTGTGTAACTCGCTCTCTCCTATAGTGAAAGAAAATTTGTTAAATATTCTCACAATACAAGCTGGCACTAACTTTTCCTATGCTGGAGGTAGCATTAAAAAGGTAGAAATCTAACCTGGCTAAAGTCAGGTCATGCTTGTGGTATTCCAGGGCTTTGCCATACTCCTTGAGGTAGAAGTAGGCGTTTCCCAGCTGGCTGTAGATGGCACTGAGGGTCTTCAGGTCTTCTGTGCCGACCTGGACGGCAGCTTCAAAAAACGCTGTCCCCCCTTTAAAGTCACCGGCCTTGCAGAGCCGCTCTCCTTCCAAGGCCAACTCCAAGCAGGAGGCCTCCATCCTACACACACAGGTTTACACACAGAAGGAAAGACATAACATATGAACACTATCATGTATCATATATCACAGAACAATGTACAGTTGACATGGACATTTAATACAGTGGCAGTGAAGCATCTTCTCATGGCGAGGAACAAATTGCCAGTATCACCATGACAACAAGGTCTGTAGCCATATGTGTGGACTGTTGCCTTAGAAACTGAGTCTCTAAGACGAGCACCTTGAAAAGGTGTTGCACTCTTTGTTTATTAGTGCACAAATCAGGCTGTTTTTAAGAGTCTAGAGTATAAGGACATACAATTCTCTTGCATTAGTCGACTATATCAAGTTATATCATGAGATTTAGGAGTGTATGAGATTTAAAGCTACTTTTCATTATGTGTTTAATAATGCTTTAGTAAGTCAAGTGAACTAGGGCTGCAACTAACAATTATGTTCCTTACAAAACAATCTATCAATTATTCAGTCTATGAAATGTCAAAATGTTGTGAAAAATGCTCATCACAGTTTTCCAGAGCCCAAAGAGTGACGTCTTCAAACTGCTTTTTTTGTCCAACCAACGGTTCAAAACCTTCAATTACAGTAAGAAAAGCAGCAAATCCTCACATCTATGAAGCACATGTTTTTGCTTGAAAAATGACTGAAATGATTCATTGATGATCAAAATGTTTGGCATTTAATTTTCTTCCTATCAACTAATTGATTAATGGACTAATATGATCTGCAATATTTGCAATATTTGTTCAAAATACACCAGAAACCAGGCAACATGTGAGATGACTTTCAAGAGGCAAAATAATCATTCATCCAAACATTGATGTATCAAGCTGAAAGTGTGTATGTGTCCATGAGAGGCACAACAAGACCTCGTCAGTGAGTCGTGTCCAGAAAGTCGACACCCAGGATTCATTTTATAATCCAGGATAAACCAAAGACCAGTCAATTCGGTTGCAGCTCTAAATTCCAGATAAGGTACTAGAATGTAGAGTTAAGCAAGGATTATCCTTCAATCTAATCTGTTTTACAAAAGGCACCATTCAAAAGTATCACAGAGAGATGTGGACCATATGAAGTGTGTGGTGTTTTTAATTTTTTTTCCAAGGACACATTCAAGAAACATTTCCTCCACTTCTTTTCACTTCCTCCTCTCCCATTTAGTGGATCCCTCAGTTATGTTTCCTCTATTGATGCTGGTCAAGGCCTTTTCTTATTGATATATTTTTTCAATCTACCTGTTTTCTTCATATTGACCTGTTGTAATTCACCACCATACATGGCAGTCTAGGTTGGACACAGGCATGTCTCCATCAGTTCACTTCCATTCACTTGTCATTAAATGTGTTTCAGAACAGTTTAACAGTTACTCAGTACTCAGTTTGCAGTCAGGTTAAAATGCAGATGCAACTCTGTCGTCCTGTTTGCCAAAAACATGACTGCATTTATTGTTGCAGGTAATTAACAGTCATTTACATAACAAACAATCTTCAGGCCAACTTTTCTCAGCTTGTCCTGATCTAGCATCAGCACGCTCTCTGAGGTCATTTGGTTTGCAAAATCTTACTTGCTCAGTAAGAATATGACCACGCAACTGGTCCTTTCCCAGCAGTACCTGTGTTTTTGCTTGGTTCGTGTTTTGTCCACGTACACCTGCAGCTCCAAGTGTAGAGGCCTCAGCATAGCTTGAGGTCGGGGTCCGTGGTGGACCAGTCTACACACAGCTCTCTCAGCTCCAGTCAGAGGGCAATGCTCAGAGGCCATGAGGTCAAAGGTTATAAAACTATGAAAATATATGCTATAAAAATCTGAATAAATTTGATAATGCAATATTACAATCCTGAGACATTTAGAGATATCAGTTGACAGAGCTCATGGAATTTCCAGTTTCCAAGTCCATATTGTCCATTGAATTACTCCATTATAATCCACAATGTCAGCAATGTTACAGCAAACCTGGACACAGTCCGACTGGAATTTCTACACACAGTCCCGGACCAGCCAAGAATCACATCTGCTTTTCAAGTCCTCGAGAACGTTCCAAAAAACTGAACGGCGAACCATCGATTCCCACAGACAAAACAGTCGGGGGGAACTGTAAAGAATTTCAAAAAGTAGTTCCAGTTACATTTGTACTTAAATGTCTACAAAGGGCACGGTTCAATAATTCAGCTGAACTTAATGAAGAAAGTTGAGACGTCCGTTGCTGTTACGTCATTCAGTTCTTACTATCCCCACAAGGAATGCGTCCTCTCCTTTGGTCCTCTTCAACCTGCCTTCAACTGTAACAGCAAGATCCATCATCCTGCCTTGACGTTACAAGTCAGGCTTTAAAAGAGGGAGGGGGGGTGACCTTCTGGGTGAGAGCAGGGGGCGAACACTCAGCGACCAGCGTGACCACTGACCCCAATGAGAGACGGAAAGGAAGGATGAGAAAGACAATTGCTAATCCAAGAACCCGCACCTCTTGATCTGCAGCGATTGGCCCAGACTAATCCAACTATCTGCTGACACTGGCAGAAACATTATTAGGTCACCAGGCAAGACAAATAAGATTGCGAGTCAAGAGGAGGTGAGGGACCTATTAATGTCATGTGAGTGCATATAAATTCAATTATGTTCACTAAGAATAAACACATGTGTGGACGAAGACACTTAATTTATGTTCATGTTTTTCTGGCTAAAAATCTTTAAGTGTATTTTGATTCAAAGTCCTCAAACAACAAATCATGTTGCAACTACTTCCATAGTGTTTAAATTGCATGCAGATGCTTCATCGAGTAAAGGGGTCACTGGATTGACAACAATGAGCTGATTCACAACTTCTAAAAATATACTATGATATACATTAAATGATGTCTCTCACTCTTCCCACTGTGCTTTATTTTCACACAAAATTGGCAAGTACAATTTTACACTCCCAAAACTCAGATGACCTACACTCAACACTGCACCTGAAAGCATCCTGCATAGACAAGACAGGGAGCAGTGAAGCTGCTGCTCACGCTACATCTCCTGTGACTGTACACATGGTGCAAGGCCACGGAAACGTATTGACACAGATGGTGGGAGCTTCCCACAAGTGTGTAATAATAACATATAAAAACATTAACGTTATGGCTCTGACCCATTTTAGTACGTCAGTAAGTCTTGACAGCATGTGCGATACCAAGGTCCTTCCACTGAAACAACTAAATGGAATACAGCCACAAATCATTCTATTGATTACACCTGTGTGTCTCCTGCTGTTGAAAAGACAAACGTCTATTGAACTAAGGTGGTGTATCTATCAAACATCAAAATCTAGACACACTGACAACATACATATGAAATCCTCGTGTCAGTTCTCTTTGTCGACCTTC
The DNA here is from genome assembly GCA_037975185.1 of Centropyge bicolor. Taxonomy (NCBI): domain Eukaryota; kingdom Metazoa; phylum Chordata; class Actinopteri; family Pomacanthidae; genus Centropyge; species Centropyge bicolor. The sequence goes on along the minus strand of JBBMOC010000019.1, from coordinate 5,823,598 downwards.
TTCTGTGGAAAAAGGTTTACGTGCTCCACAAACCAGATGCTGATACCGCAGGCTGAGATCATAACTAGAGACGAGCGTATCCTCTTTGATCTGACAAAAAAATGATTTTACCTTGGGAGGAACTCACGAAAGCAATGGTCACCAGATGGTCTTGTGTATTTTCTTTCCCTTGCAAAAATGAAGAAAACTGATATGGAAAAAATCTTCTATCCCAGTATATGTCATTTTATATTGTGGTATCAATATACATATATGGTGATGTAAAAACATTTTGCGGAGAAACTGCTGATGATTGACGCAAACAGACAGGAATGTCGACTAATCCTGGGAATTTAATATCAGTACATCACATTGATGCAATAATCATATAAAAAATTCAACTCTGCCTTAAAGCTGTCCTGGCTGCTGAATTGCAAGTTTACTACAGCCAGATATATTAAAGGGATAGATATCATGACACAAACAGATGGAAAGATCTCTCATGTTTTCCAAATTGTATATCATCTCACTATATATTGCCAACCCTCGCAATCTTTAACGGTACGATATTATCAGTCTGGTTTCGACAGCCAGACTTTAAGTGACAAATAAACAAACACAAGCAAGAAAAATATATGAAGTCATAAAACTATAAGAGCAAATGAACTTTAATAAGTGGCAGGTTTTTATGGTAAGAATAAACACTAGACCATCTGAAGCCTCATTCAAACTGTGATCTGAAGTCTCTCTTCGGTCAAAACAAACAATTCTTGCTGTTGTTGGAGAAACATATCCAAGCCCTCGGGCGAGAGTGCACCAGCAGATGACAGTCAGCACTCTGGAAAGTGGATCAAAGTGGTTACCAATGCAGATAAGTCAGGCCTTTAAAATGTGCAAGGTCATCTCCTTAGCATTAAATAGGACTACTTCTGCATGAGTGGAGGGGGAAACTGTAAAGATGAACCACGGCTTGAAGCTAACAATACATGCACCGAAATGTGGTGCAAGATAAACAGGAAGCGTGAATGTGGTACGAGCTATTGCTGAAAAAAAAAATACAAGCTTGTCAAGCTGAAAAGTCCAGTCGCCCACTTGCTAAATGGGACAACAATGGGAAGCTTTGTGTCGTGGTTTTCTCATGGGAGGGAGGGTTCTCGCATCTCAACATACTAAAAACCAAGTACAAATCTCAACATCCTCGTCTCTCAGGCCTGATTCACCTGTCAATGACGACCACAGAGACATGACCCAAAGACAGATGATCATAGGGACTGAGAGGTGCAGCTTCATCGTCTATCATGTATCTACTAATAGACATAGTAGAAGTGAAGGAGATGTTGCTTTCTTTTGTATCCTTTGCTTTAAATACAATCAATTTTGGTCAAAAGCAAGACGATAAAAACAAAAGTTAGATTTTCATAGATCGAGATAGTAGAAGAGGCTGAACTGACAACATGGATGAGGCTTTGTCTTCGACAGTGGGAGCACGCCAGTGATAAGGAGTACAGGCAGAGATGAGGAGGAAGACATAAGGACACTGAGTTCAGACGGTGCAGTGGCCTCTGGAAACCGCGACCGAACTGTAAAAACCCTGCCTTGTAAAACAGACTGTGGAAAGAGGGTGTAGCCTTAAAAAAGTGCCTGGCGACATGGTTAAATAACTTAAGCTGTGCAGTTGTAAAGTCAGAGGCCGCAATGTATCATCGCTCATCTTGATCAAAGTCGGTAAACTAACAGGGCTGCATGAGAGGTGGCTCGACTGACCGACGGAAAGAAGGACGAAAGAGACCGAGAGTGAGAAACAGACAACAAGACAAAACCAAGGATTCTTCTCCAGAGACAGTATTTTCACAGTGACTTTCATTCTTGCCATCTTTGTGGTCGCCGTAAGAATGGATCTGCACAGTACAGTCTGCCATTCTCTCCTCTGATTACCGCTTTAATTGGCCTGTTTGGGAGACACTCATACCATAATAGCCTGCCTGTGGTCTAAGAGAGACAGTCTCCCAGTGCTGTTACCATGGAAGAACCCAGCACATGTAACATACTGGACAGGTTTCAGGGGGGAAGTTAAGCTGTTGTGTGTAAGCTGAACTGTGGCGTGTTTGTTCTTTCAGTGGAAAACAGCATTCACTTGAACAATGAACCTTTGTCAGATCATGAATCACAATTTATTCATTTTTCGGTATGAATGCATGAAGATTATGTTCCTCCTCCGTGAACATAAATTCAGTTTTCGTCAGGCCATAGAAAGGTTATACTGCAAACAAACTTAAGGCATGATTCAGCTTTTCAGAACGACTCCTGAAATAAAGCCTCTATAATGTCAGATGAATAGGACGGGGCCTGGCAGGAACGCTGTCAGAAACCACAACCTCCTCGTGCCATTCTGTCCATAAATAGCACTGCGCTGTGGCCGCGTTCACGTACTGTAAGTTGTGGAATATACTGTACTTCTTCCTTTGTGAAAGACAATGAGATTTGGGGCAAGGCTGTGTGCACTAAAACAGGTCATGTGCATAACAAGCAGTCTGAAATATTCATGAGAGTGCTTGTGATACAGTAAATAAAGTAGACTCTTTTGTTTCTTAAATGTTGTGATTTGATGGTTTTCTTTGTTAATGACCTTGGGCTCAATCACAAAAATTATCATTAGTTGCAGCTCTACTCTGTTTCACATCACTGTAAATTTACCATATATAGATTATGATGAAAATAATTAGTTGCATCCATAGATCAAGCTTTTGAAAAATAAAATACTTGTAAAACAAATGGTGCAATATACACCGACTACGCGCTATACACCCTCCCTTTCATTATATTGTATGTGAATGAGAATCCAAGTCAGTATTGGCCACGTTGGCCATTTTGGAAATGTCAAAACTCCATTCACATTTGAAATCCTGAAACATGACAAAGTCTAAATTATTGAAATGGCACATTATGTCAATACAACACTGACATATATTCAGTAATGAAATTTCATTTTTGCATATAATGTATGTCACAAAGTACACGTCTGAAGGTATATACCAGGGGTGCCTGAACTTTTCCTTGGAGGGCCAAAACTGAAACTTAATGGTGGGTCACAGGTCAAAAGCAAACTCCTATTGTATTGTATTGTATTGTATTGTCAAGATATGGTACTAAGATCCCAACTTCCCTTAATTGACTGACTTCCTGCACAGTGCCATTCTGCCTGGTGTGTTCAGATAATGAAAAATAATTAGGAAAAAATTAGGAATCAAATTGAACCTTATGGCCAGCAAACTGTGGCCTGTTTGAAAATACCACAGATTACTGTCAAACATATATAAGGGAGTGACACCCATAAAGGTATATAAATCATAATAAAAATCAACTTTGAATAGTTAAGTTCAGACCTGCAAACAGAACCTCAATATGAAAAAAATGTAATGTATTTCTTCATAAAAATAAGCAAAATCTTCTTTGACCTTTTTTTTCCCTCTAGGCTCTTCCTTTATTCATGAATCCTTACTCCACATTCAGGGTTCTGCACTACTGTCCCCATTATTCTTGGCCAAGCTCAGAGACTGTGTGCTCAGAGTAGTAATCCAGCCATAATTACAGAGTGCCACAGTTAGTTGTCAGGGGAACCAAAGAGAAACTCTCTAGGAATGTTTTTCCTCTTGCAGTCCAGGTCTCCTTCAGTCGGAGCAGAGCCGTCTCCCTCTTTCTTCTTTTGTCTGGTTCTCTTGTAAAACTGTTTTATTTGATTTTCCGTGATTCAGCTTCTCTGAACCCTGTTGTCTGTGGCGGCGTTGATGGGGCAGAGACAACACAATGCAGAATAATTCTAATATCGTTCGGGTTTTGTGATTTCCAAGATTGACAAAGTGCAGGTCTGTTGAAGCGTTTGGCTTAAAAATGTCTCAATTTAAATTTTGCTTAAAAAGTCGTTGGTACTGAAAAAGCTGAAGATTCTTGATATGGTCTCTATAAATAACAAGACATGGGTCTAAGGACATGTCCATTTACAGTTGTATTTATTCTTCCTTACAGTGAAGTTTTTGACAGTGAGTCCTTCTATATATCTGATTCAATATGAGTGGTAGTTCAGGCAAACACTGATTTCCTTTTGGCAACATCCAATAAATACAATTGACGTCTGGAACCAAAGTCCGAACAAAACAAAAAGCATTTTACAGGAACTGATTGTTGACCTCACAGATAATATCCGTTTGTGGCTCATGTGTGTTCCCTCATAAGCGACAAAAGCATATGCAAACATACACACATACACGTCAGTCACTTCAGAGGACATTGCATTGACTTACATTCATTTCCTGGAGACTTACCCTAACCATCATAACCACTACCTGCCTTAACATAATACCTCACCCTAGAATTTAACGATTTACGTTATGGGGACTTGCATGAGGACGGCGAGTCGCCACAATGTGAGTGTGTAAACAGATTTACAGACACACGTACACAAACACACACACACCTACCACCCTCATTGTAGAAAGGTCATGTGTTGACTTTATCTGTTTGTAAAATAGAGGAAAGGCAATCAGAGGGTAGACCTGGCTGCATGATCATAACCAGCACTGTGAGTCACACTATGTATTAATCTTTGTGTGTTTCTGTGTATTTAAGGGTACTATGCGTGTGTGTCTGTGTGTGTGTAAGTGTATGAGTGTGTGTGTTTGTCAGGGACATGACAACCTTGCAGGACTTATGAATGTCACTTCCCTGCTCAACAGTTATTAGCATTCCTCGCAGTCGGCTCTGTGACACAGACGCTGGGCCTCAAACAAGGTATTATACACAATTATAAGTTCTTTATCTCCAACACAAACAAAACAGCAGGTTATTAACTTACACTATATCATCTTGATTTGACTTGCAGCACTGCCCTCGCACCATTTCTTTGGAAAATGTTTCCATGCAGTTATTAGATACATCATTTCCTCGAGTGTTTGCATGTTCTGTGGGTGGTATATCTGATTAATTCTGCTTGACTGGTTAACAAAGATGTGGATCCTAATATAATCAGCGCTGTGGTGATTAATAATTCTCAAAATGTCAAAATATAAAACAGAGATTTGTCATTCTCACATTCACTGCTTTAGCAAAATCTGGTCATCGGTCTCATTGGATAAACATCAGATAAAACTACTCCGTGGGCCATTTAGTGTAACTATCAAAATACATGAACAAACAGAAACGATTAGTCAATTAATCAAATAGTCGATTGAGAAAAACAACATTTTTTGCTTTACACTTCTAAAATGTGAGGATTTGATGCTTGTATTTGTTAAATACGACAATACACTGATTATTATTGAACTCTAGATCTGATACAACAACAAACCTGAACACATCATAATTGGCATTTTTCAGCATTTTTGGACAGTTTGCAGGCAAACTAGACATTGATTGGTTGAACAATGAGTGATAATGAAGCCCCAGTTAAAAGCACTGTAACAACATAGTACTAATGTTCATCAGTTTGAATGAGAATCAGAATCGGTGTTTGCTGCCAAGCAGATTTTTACACACAAGGAATTTGCCTTTGTATATTGGTGCAAAAGCAAGTAGTGCAAGTCAGGAAGCATAAGTAGAAAATCATTATTTAAATGAAAGAGCTGTGCAGTTTCGTGCAGAAACGTGCAAAAATATTCAACAGGAAAAGTGCAAAAGTTCCCATTTATCTATGTTATGTCAAAGCTGAAACCACAGAGTGAGATACTGCACATCAGCTCTATAACATGCAAACAACCCCACAGGAAAAGAGAGACATGTTGCAAATGAGTGGTTGACAAGGTGGTTGAACTGGTGACATTTTGACAGCTACACAGATCTCTCTCCACACACGATGTGCACGTGCATGTTGTGATCGTGCACCTACCTGGATCTGGACACACACACACACCCAGTGTCTATCTCCCCCCTCCTCCTCCTCTGATGTTCACATCTTCTGAGGCTCCTCTCAGTCTGAACACAGCAGCCACAGCAGCTCACTCGGAGCCAGGACTGAGGCTTGGATCTGGGCTCTGGCTGCCTCTTTGCTCTTTAAATCAGTGAAAGCTGCCTGGTCAAGTTCTGCCTGTTTAGCTCCTCCTCAGTGCGCAAAATCCCTGAGCTGGCACCCTTTATTATTCTACTATTACCCCCCTTTATTTCAGCTCTTCCCCTGTGGATCCTGACAGCCTTTCCCCCCCTTGGATCCTACCTGGAGTGCAGCCTCTTGCTGGCCAGATCCTGGTCCACACCATTAGAAGCGGCCATGGATGCGCTCCTGATCCGCCTGGTCCGCGTCCTCCCTTCACAGTGATTTCCTCCACAGCCTCCTTTTCTTTCCTGTCACTCCCTCCCCTCCTTTTTTTCCCCACTCTCCCCCTCTCTCTTTCTTCACCACCCGTCTCCTTTCTCTCTTCCCTCAAACGGCACAGCAATGGCAGCAGCTGAGGAAGTGAAGTATGGCGCAAATAAGCTACGGTCCCGCCCTCTCTGGTGACGTCACATGAAGAGGGCGTTGCTTATTGGAGTGAGGAAGGGCAGTGCGTGTGTCACATGTGGTAAAGCTGTTTTTTTAAAAAGCAGAAGGGAAAGGGTTGTGTTCTTTGTTTTTGTGTTTTCATGAGATGCACCGGAAGCTGGATGTAAACAGTTTGCTATGAACTGGGTCTAGTGCAACATGTTGTTGAGTGACACAAATTTTATCATCTTGTCAAACTGAAAGGGTGTCAAGGTAGATAGAGGCTCACCCACCGGTAGATCACAAAGAGCTTATGAATATATATTTCCGTTTTATTACTTTTACTGGATCTAATTATGCAAAACATTTTCTTTTAAAAAAAATGTGCAAATTGTAATATCCGATTTTATTTTGAAAGAGTATGTCTTCAGGTGTGTTCTGGTTTATTTTACTTTCTGCCTTTGCTTGTTTCCCTCCTTTGGGATTGTTGATTGGTTTCACCTGTGATCATCTGCTGCTCGTGTATTCAGTGTGTTTCCTCCGCTCTGGACCAGATCATTGTGCTTAGTTTTCCTGAACCTTGCTTGCTCATTAGACTTTGGATCTGTTTCCCTTTGGACTTGTTTGCCTGTTTTGCTTGCTGATCTATGTTTGACCTTTGTCTGCCTGACCATCAAGTAGCTGATTTTTGTTGGTGTGAAATATTACTGAATCTTATTATCAATCCTCAATATCTTCATTCGACCTCCATAGCAACAAACAGGCATCAAGCATGCTGCCATAAATTGCATCTCAAGATGATGCCCAACTTTAGTTTGTGAAAACTAAGTGATGTGAAAATGAAGCAATCACTATTTGCAACCCATCGCAAGCAGACAGTTGCACATGTCTATGGGTTATGAGCAAGAAGTACCTGAATTAATTCACTGAGTGGTTTTTAGAGGCCTGAAGACAAGTTATGAGGAAACAGTTATTCAGCACTAGCTATGTAAGGTAGCAATTTTGTTTTTTTCTGTGACCCCTCAGGTGATCTTAATCCCAAAGTTGGGAACCACTTTTCCCGATTCAATGTGGAAATTGAGGGATATCAAAAGCCTTCTAGATTTTGTTATGAGGCACTGGTAGCAAAGTGTATTGTCATTCCAATCAATTTTTTTCTTACTGGTATTATTGTCATATGGAGGAAGTTGATCACATTAATTGCAAAATGTATCCCTTATAATATATAGTTTCATAAGTCATGTTTTTATTTAGACTAAATATATCAAACCAATTTCATATCACTCTGAGCTTCACATGATTTTAATGCAGTACCAAAAATTCACCAGAAGAGAGCAGCATTGCACTAGTGAATGACAAGCCTGAAGGTACAACACTTGTTTTTGAACCATCTGGAGCACATGACAGAAACTACAGAGGCTGGACACAATAACATGAACACCCAACAATAAACACAGAAGAATTTGACACTAAAATACTGTCTTTTTTCATTTTTAATCAAGTGCAAAATCAACATTACATTAAGCTTGTTTGTCTGTTACACAGGCCACATAAGTTGCAATAGATTCCAAGTCTGAAATAATCAAATGCTCTTTGGCCACTTGCAGATGTGGTCAGGGCTCTATAGCTTTGGAACAATCTGCCTCAAGAAATTACACTGATATAATCATCTCTTAAATTCTTGAATATTACCATGTCTACACATGTTGTGAGAGGACATTTCATTCTTTGCTTTGACTTCTTATCAAAGGGTTTTCTGTCACTTTGGGCTCCAGCACATGTCCAACCCTATGGTTCAGCTCCAAGCTGTTGTGCTGCCGTGTTGACAATCCTGTTGTTTTTGATGCAGAGTATCAGGCCTTGTGGCTTTGCAGCTCCATAATGCTCCTCTTCTGTGGCATTAATATGCTGATAGCAACTCAACAATGTGTAATGAGATTCAGATAGTATGCGAAAATGATATGAATGCGTAGAGCCACACATCTAGGAAACAGGAAATCAAGTGTTCCCACTGAACAGAGCATAAGACAGAATGAACGTGTCTGATATGCTCGAAGTCTCATCGTCTGTCAGTAATAGCAGGTCCTCTGTGAATTTTATAATTTGATGCATCAAAATTATGAAAGAAAACAGCTGAAACTGTCTTAAAGACAAAATTCTGAATCAGTGAATCACATTGTTTGACATAAATTTGTTATTATCCATTATCTGTTTCATTTTCTTTCCACTGTATGAATTGTATTTTCATTCTTATTACAGTAAAATTTTGTAGATATATTAATCAAACTAATGTCAGTTTCCTTTTCAGTTTGCAATTTTTCAATAAGAAAAATGTTCCCCAGAGGCCACTAATCTTCAGAGTACTATATGTTTATACTGTATTTGTCTGCTATTATATTATTGCAGTAGAAACCACTTATATTAATGAAATATGTACCTTTGAAATAATAAGCTCCTCAAAACAGCTCCTTCCATTCTAGTGTTTGTTCTCTTTACATTTTTGTTGTGTTTTTGCCTTAATCCTTACGACTGTATATCTGTTGGATCTTGTGCTTGGTGGCGCTGGCCACAGCTCATTATAGTCAACAAGGAGCAACAAAATGAGATTGAGGTAAGCTGATTTCAGATTAAAACTGAGCAACTCAAATTTGTTTCTCTTTTGTGAGGCTGCCAGTTTTACAATAACAAAACCATCTGCTTTGCATCTATGAGGTGCTCTGAATTTTGTATTGTTTTTCACAGGTTTGTATGAACTATAATCAGCATTTACGTCTCAATGGGACAAGCATTTTCCTTGCTCTGGGATAATTATGTGTAAAAAAAAAAAAACATGTCACATTTTCATTATCTTTGATGCTTTAAATTATTTTTGACTGATTTTGATAATTTTTCTGAAGCACATTAATGAATAAGAGAAGCTTTGACTTTATCAGCATCTCATGTTAACAGGAAGTGACTCGCTGTTGTCTCTGAATCCTGCCCAGTTTGAGGGTTGGGTTTGGATCAGGATGCATTTTTTGAGATTCTCACTTTTCACAACCATAACAATATTAGAAATACATAATTTACATATTAATGATTGGTCACCTGAAAATATGCAAGCGCACAGATGGACAGACTAAATACTTGCTGCTCAATGAATCATCAGGAAATGAGTGTGGATAGTCGATTAAATTCATCTATATTCCTTAGAATTTTAGGATCTTGAGCATCTTGTGCATTGAATGTGGATGTTACCATTAGAATCCATAGGTTGTCTTCCCTATCTGGAGATTGGGTTGTACCAGCTTCCCACAGCACCAACACAACCAGGAGGACAGTGTGTGGTGGTTTTGATGCTGCTGTTGTTGACCGTGGACTGAAGTATCACTCAAGTCGGCAGCTTCAGTACTCTATAAAGATTTTGTAGGAGCCACCTTTTATTTTCCCCTCTGGTGAAAAAGATCTTAAAGATAGCTTTACTAGAAGAAATTTGGGAAGAAATGTACCTCGGCTATTTACAATGTTTATATAGCAGGACATAAAGAGACTGAAAGTAATGGGACTGGTTGTTTTGTCTCTAAGTGCCTTATCTGTTGGGGATAAGGGAGAGTATCTGATGTTCTGCATCAGCTAATAGAGATAAAGGTAAAATAGGTAATAAGATCTTTTTAAAGTTCACTTTGCTTGACTTTAGCCAGTTAGAACAAAAAGCTGCTGGTGAATTATTTCTGAAAATACCTTGAATCCTGAAACTGATCCTCAGCTAATATTTTGTGGTGAACATCTGGCATCAACAGTGAAGAACTGTACAAGAAGAGTAAACTAAAAAGCACCAGTTGATTGATTGATTTATTGATTAGCTTCTCTGCTGTATGTAAGAAAGTATAGTTGGACAAGCTGTGTGCATCATGGCATCATATGAGAATGTGTGCTTCCTCGTGTAACTGGTGTCATGTGTATTTGGTTGTACTTTTACCCATGGAAAAGAAGAAGGTATTTTGGCACATGAGAAATCAATAATCAGTGGGTTGCCAGATTTTTTTGCCCGGAGAAATGGAGGAATGCTTTTGTCAGCCTACAGTATGTGTATGAAAATCAAGTGAAGGTCCAAACATGAAGAAGAAGTGAGGCAAATGTCGAATACCAGCATGCTTGGAAAATCTTGAAAAAGTTAAGCGAGTTAGAAAATATTTCACATTTTTAAAGCATGAATCACACAATGGAGCTGCAACTCCTGTAAACACCAGAAAGTTCACAGTTTCATGAGATGAATAAACATCTTTTTCCACCTAAGACAGCGAGAGAAAGAGGTGTTAAACAGAGAGATGACAGCTGATTGTGAACATGGAGTAAGGCCTTTATGGCTGCGTGCTGTTAAAACAACATCATTTTTCCAGTTTTTAAGTTCCAAATATAATTAATTGTATTTTGCTTACTGTAGGTGTAAAATGTGCAGATTGTTAAATATGTAAATCTTGGGCTTATATGAATAGATTAAGCCAGTTAAAGACCACTTGACCCCTCAGTCTGAAGATTACTTTCAATCTGTGCCCTCACTGATTTAATCAGTGGGATTTACAGTTTTCTAAAGACATGCATGTAAACCTTTTAACTTTATATTCATTTATTGTTTTTGGTATTTCATTTTTTTGCATTGAATATTTATGAAACAGTGCAGCCATGTGGTCATAGTCTAGTGAAAATAAGATTAAATAATGATATACTGTAAATGCCTTTTTTCAGGATCATCTTAATGATCACTGTCAAAAAAAATGATATGATTTTCTGGCGTCAATGTTATATCGCCTCTAAAAAAGAATGGAATAAAACAAAATGGAGTATATGCTTTGTCAGTTTTGGGGTCAAAACATACAGATGTGCATATCCATGAAGTGTCGGTGCAAGATCACCTGGTGAACACCTGGAGAATCTATTACAAGAGCATCTATCTCTACCAGTGTTGTTACTTTTGTGATTACCTGTCAAACATCTGGGCTTTACAGCAGGTCTACAGCATCTGCCTTGTTATAAAACACTGTTAAAACCTGGCTATTTTATGTGCAGTTTGGTTCTAATGATCAAACATTCTCAACAATGCTAAGTGAAGACAGAGGGCTGGGAAGGAGAAAACAATTTGCATAATGTGTAAATCAGACCTAATCTTCTCTAGAACCTCAGGCTGGGAGCTTGGGGAGAAGATGAAGGGAGGGAGGGAGGGGGGGGGGAGCAATGGATGAGCCTTTTAAATCTGAGAATCCAACCGGAGCTGAAGATCTCAGCTCTGTCTTTAAACCTCTTTGAACGCTTGTTATCTTGCAGCAATCCCCAAGACAATGCTTAGACCTCCAGCAATCCTCTTGTATATGTAGACGCATAGTTGTGTTGACTCTGTTTTTCATAATGTGATACAGTTATGCTTATGTCATGGCAAGTAACCATCTGTATCTTTACAATGAGCTTCATATATTCTGTGTACATTAACTTTACTCAATACAGATTATATTGCAATTGACAGATTACATGCAAATATCTTCTTTTTTTTACATTTTACATTCGTCATACTGTCTATTGGGCAACAATATGTTAATATATTTTAACTATAATGTGAACATGCCCGGGTAGATTTTCTCCTGATGGCCAAAGGGTGGCAGTGTTGTTTACTGCTCTCTGGCATGAGCTTCTTTAGATGGATCATTGTTGGGGGGGGCGAGACTGGAAAGTGCATAAACAGCATGCAGACATTAAAGAATTTGTAGCTTTAAATTGAATCATGAAATAAAATAATACTCACAAGCACATGTTAAAATGTTTCTTTTGTGACTATAATTGTTCTTCCTGTCCTTGCTGACCCTAGAAAAACATTCCTAATGTGATATATATAATATAAGCCATGAAAAAATGTTCTGTAAAACTTCCCCTTTGACCGTGCTGTGATGGAGGAGTGATAACATAAAGGAAAAAATGTTGCAATAAAAAGACTGTAACTGTAACTGTAACTGACTGTAACTCACTTCATTTGTCTAACTCATTGCTAAAATCTCATAATGACCGTGTCTGAAGTGAGGAACGTGAAGTTGCACAGAAAAAGTATTCGCCTCACAACCAGTATGGAAATGGAGAATTAATACAATAAACTCACTGTCAGTGTACATATGGCCATTTGAGTATTATTTTATGATGTACTTAACAATGTGAATCCACCCAGCAGCATATTGTGAAGATTTGTTGTTGAAAAAAAATATGCTTTGCGTGTTAGTATATACTTTTTACTAATTTATTTGCTTGTTAGATTAAGAACATAAAAAAGTTTAACATGTTTAGAAAGTTGTCCCCATTCCTTAAATTGGACCACTTGATTCCAGTCTTTTAAAGGAGAGAATTACTTTTGACATAACACCTGTCTTTATGGTGACCTGGTCCCTGTTGCTAAAAGTGCAACCTCCATCTTCATCAAGCCTTTCTAAAGTTGGCATTTCATGTCTTCGTCCACAGATTTGTGACCCAGGGTATTATCTGCTCAAGCTTGCAGGTTGCCTCAAACAGCATATGGGGAAGAAAATTATTGATTTGTGTTCACAGCTTATACTGAGACCCTCCTGCCTTACTGAAAACAGGTTGTTATCTCCCATAAGCCGCCATACAAACGAAGAAAGTTCTCGTCTAATCGGGACAGACAGAGGATATTCGCAGTGGAGTGAAGCTGATCTTCAGGTCAAACATTAAAAGGTGGCTGCTGAGGAACAGGAAATGAGGCTATGACCAAAGACAAGTACAGCAGGAGATGTGTGTTTTAATGGGTGCAAGGCATCATGGAAGCAAATGTATGATTTTCAGGTTGGCATCTGGGTGTGTCAGCTTGTCGCATGTGCGTCTATACTGTACCCTATATCAGCTTATACATCATCTGTCCATGTGTCTGTCTGTGCGTTTGTGTGTCACTCTTGTCTGTCTGTCTGCCAGCGTGATAATGCTGAGCCCTCGTGAAGCCGCTTGCATCTCTTGTTGTGCCTCCTTGTTCTTGGCCTACTTTGGGTGAGGTGAATTGAGGGCAGCTCGAGTCTATGGGTAAGGGGATTAGGTCTCCAAACATGCTCCTCTCCAGTTTGGGATTTTGCCCCGATGCCAGACACTTAAAGTCTGCCAGGGATTAAGATAAAGAGAGAAGTAAGAGCGGCGTGTATTGTGGAGCGCGTGGGGAGATGTTTTCAACAACAAAAAAAAAGGAAGAGGAGGGGTGGGTGGTGGTTAATAAAAAAATAAGATGTACGCCGATGATATGATCTAATACATCAACGCAGCATTTGTTGACCTATTTGCCCGTGGCTCGTGCCGTGATGCCGGTCAGTATGTTTTCAAAGGATAAGACACAATAATGCAGAAGCTGTTCTTTTCATTTCCTTTGTATTAGTGGATGATCTCTGCTTAATTCAGTGCTTTAATTAGGAAATGGCTGGGATCTTAGCTCACTATTAATGATATCACAGTTTCCTGATTTAGGAAACAAAAGCACAATCTTTGCATTTGCATGAGAGTATCCGGTGTTAAGGAGCATCCCAAGACGAATCATAGTCCTGACATGAAGGTCAAGTTTACAAAGTGGGCACATTTGCCACTTTGTTCCACTGACTCAATTTTGAGTAAAATACAACATCATCTGCATAATATGACATTTTCGTATAGGTCAAATGTTTGCTGTATTATCTATAAGGAATCTCATCACAACAACAGGTGCAATCAAGAATAAACAAATCCCCCAACTAACATATTTTGCACTGAGAAAAAAGTGGCACATCCTCTGAATTATTTATTAGATGGGATGATAAGAGCATCAGGTTGAGGTATTAGTGTTGCTGAACCTCTTATTTGGCTTTCTGGAGTCTTCACAAGAGTCTGTCTTTTCCTTTGTCTTGACAGAGTGGGGGGGTGTTCCTCCACCCCACCACCCTGCGTCTGGAGGCTCCTCCTGGGTAAGAGGTCGCTGCTCCATCACGCTCCTCCAGGAAAGTGGGTCATGAGTCTGAGACTGTGGGATTACCGACCGTCAGGCAGGCGTGTGCCGGGCCGCCTCTTATCCGTGATGTTTAGTCCCTAGTCCCCCCCCACCCCACCCTCCCCATCAATGGAAAAGAAAGGCAAAAAAAACACACATACCCTCCAACACCACCCACGCAAACAACCATAAGCTTGTTAGTATGAGACAATTCAGAACTGACCCCCAATGCAACACACCCATCTCTGATGGAGTAATTGAGGAAAAAGTGCATCAAGTTTCACCTGCAACAACTAAAAAAATAGAAAACTCTGTTGGCGTATCACCTCTTCCGGATGTGTGATTTGTACAGTGTTCCCAATAAACTGTTTTATAATTTACCGAATCCCAACGAGCTCAGCAATAATGACATCAAATAGCGACACTATGATAAATGCCACCTTTTAAACAGCTGACCCTGTGATACTAATGGCAGGCCGGTTGTCTCGTATGCTCTGACATGGAGTGTGATTAATCAGCAAATAAATTACTAATAATAAATACATTCATTTTGCAGCAGAATGATTCCATCCATCATTCGAGGTCAGTGTTGCCTTGTACAGTCGCTAATCAGTGTCCTTCTCTCTACTTCCTACCTACTGGTGGCGAATATACAGTGAGGGATATGAGGGAGACTTTGAAATATGGATGCAAAGTAAGAGTTGGGGAAAGAAAGATGGGGCTTGGTGGATGTAAGAGAAGTGTGGCTGTTTCATGTGGCCATAATTCACTCGCTCATCTCATTGTTTTGGTCCAGATTGGGAGTCCAGCTCGCTCTGTGTCTGGGAGGGTTCATTAGAGAGCCGGAGGGGCGGGACACAGATTTCAATTAGAGTTCAATTATAAGCACCGACTGCCACACATGACCTCCTTAAAAATCCAAACACAGCTTTAAATTGAGAGATGGTGTCTCATTCAACTGATACTAGCAGCTTTTTAGGCCTCATAAAGATATGTAGGATAGATTTATAGGCATATATAAATAAAAATATGTATCAGCACAATTACATCATGACATGTTACCATGCAGAAAGTGATATTCTGTCTTTTATCTTTCTGGCTCCAGGACAAAGATACAAACATTTTTTAACACATTTCTGTAATTTGGTATCAGTGGTAATATATTACATGATCTTGATGCTCTCTTCAGGATGATTTGAAAACCGTGCTTTATTCAAATAATTCCTTGTTTTCCATTAAATCCAACTATAAATTTACAGCACAGGAACAGTAAAACCCTGAATGTTACTATTTATATTATTATGAAATATTTCTGTTGAGACTTCTCTGGCTACAACAAAGACTTTCCAAATTTGCATTTTAAGTTGTGAACCACACTAATTTCAAACATTTCAAATATTTATATTATGATTAAAGTGATTTTTAATGCTCCTGAACGCATGCAATATAATGACAAACAAGAAAATGTCCTCAAAGACGTACAGACTTCTCCACACTAGACAGGGATAAAATTCTGGAAGGGAATTTTAAAGCTTTTATTTATTTCCCTAAATTTGGTTGAATAGGTAGGTATGTGGAAATTGTGCCAACCCAGCATTGTGTTAGCTAACCTTTTTTTTAAAATACAGAATCAAACCAGATTTTAAAAAGGAATATAGAAAAAAAATAAGAATAACTGAGTAATTTTCTTATATTTGATCCTGTTAACACAAACCCTCAACCATGGATACCATCCTTGGCTACATGGATGCCTCTTTTGATGAAATCATGTCACTTTACAACTCAATAAAAATATTATTATCAAGCCTTTCTAAGCTGATTACATCTGGATAATTTGCTTTAAACCAGTCCAGGTGTAAATCTCGTATCACTGGTAAGCTGCTAAGAATTATTCTCTATTAAGTATTTCAACCACCTGCAAACTAGACAGACCCCACAGCAGGCCAACATCTGTAATGACAAGCTCGGTCAGGCCTCAGCTCTGCCTGAAAGGTTTGACCTCTGACCTCTAGGGCATTATGGCTCTGCAGCGACTTCTCATTGCTCTAAGAAGCTGATATTTCCCACCCTGGACAAAGACGGGTAAAACACAACGCAACCAGTCGTGTCCCCAGACGGTGTGTCGGAACTGAGTAACAGCACCCCCCTCCTCATATAAATGGACGGACAGTTGTTGGCCTTTATTGTCTGAGCATGAAACCGGGGACACATGTTGGGTGGTAAAAGTGTCAAGGCCTGACTGAAGGGCCATTGTATTGGTTTCCAGTGGTAGCAGTCAGGCTTTGTTCCCTGTGTTGTTCATCATTAGCATATCAATATTCAAAGGGGCTGATGCTGGGCAGAGGTGGCAGCCTTTTTTTTTTAGCCTAAAGTAGACCCTCATGCACAAATAATGGAACCTGCATTCGACTCTTAAGGGCCAGCTGTTGAGTTAAGCCCATAATGATAAGAAGTGTGATGAATTATTGCCGATTTAAGCGATTAAGCTTTGAGCGTTTTATCCTTTTTCTTTAAATTTCAGAGATCATTTTGCAGCACACAAACCCTTTCCAACCATTTCTCCACTGCTCTTGGGTGAATAACAAAAGCCTAAACGGTGTCTACCCCACACCACCCCACTCGGCCTACCTCCCTCCCCTCCCTCGACTCAGGCCAGCTGACCCCAGGACTGGCAGGCCGGGGGACAGTTAGCCTCGTGTGTTATTGTGTGTGTGTGTGAGGGGCAAAGCCACCAGATAGTGTCGGTTACTCCGAGGGCCAAGCGGAAAAGCGGTTGGGCAGTTTAGCCAGCTGCTGGGGGAGCGAGCCACGGCTGGCCTGGTCAGTGAAACCTTGCCAGATGGAGCCATTTCAAAACAATGAGAGCTGCTTTGCTATGGTTGAAAACTAGAGGCTGGTTGCTGCGGGGACGCGGAGGGTGGGCCTTTATCTACACTGACGGACCTGATGCTTGTGTTTACAATATCTAGAAATATTCTTTTGGTTTTTCCAGTTTTAGTCTGATACCTCTGTTGACTTTTTTCTGTAGCAGCAACTAACTCATCTATCTTAAAATGTATGTGCAACATGTAAATAATCTTTTTAGGTTTTATTTGTCCTCCATTCTTCACTATCTAAGCCTGTTTTTGCAGATTCAAATATCATCCTCCTGCCATCTTTGACATCCTCTTTCTATTTCTCTGTCTCTATCTCATTTCCACGCACACTCGCCGTCTTCCTCTTTCTCTCCAGACAGCAACAGGCTGAGGTGTCTTGGGACTACTCTGCTGAGGAGTAACCAAGCCTGGGTAATGAGGCGTGTGATTGGTCCCCTCCCTCCTGAACAAGGCCAGTCTTTGGAGGACATGATTGATCATGACAGGAGCACAATGGCAGCCCGGTGTCAGAGGGGTGGCATGGGCGCACACGGACCCCCCGCGGTAACACTCGGTCACCCAACTCAGCTGTGCAGAGGCAGTTAAACACACACACACACACACACACACACACGACATGTATGCACATATATGTAGAGGATTCAGGACAGGCACTTGTGGACATATGCAAGCATGTGCTCCAATATGTGCTTGTAAAAACACACTGAAAAATCTTAACCCTCAGAATATTTCATTCTCCTCGTGTTTTTGTCATTAGGTTAAGGCTTTTAATGTTTTCTTTTCTAGAAAGCTGGTTCACATTTTGCTGATTTTGCAAAAATGCAGAATTTGCTCAAATTTTGTATATTTTTTCAGTTGATTTAAACATGATTATTTTGAAAATCAAATTTGAACCGTGTAGCATATGTAGCTACATTATATATGGCTTCCTTAACGATTTGGCTAAACATATGTTATAGGAAAAACATCACTCAGTTATGCTATGTATTGTTTTAAGTATTAGCAGACCTCTGAGTGAGAATAAAATATATTGCTTGGATCAGACTTTTTTTTTTGACACCCACAAGAAAAAAAGGGTGGGTGGCGTCTTTGCTCCAATTGAAGTCCAAAAACACATCCTACTCCACGTTGCATCAGGGATGAAACACAACAGATACTGAGCAAAGATGTGCATTCATAAAACTATTCCATTCTCTCTTCAGGTAAGTGCCCTCACATGAAGGAAAACAGAGGTTTCACATGCAGCATCCCTTTTGTTCTTTTGAAGTAATCCTTCAGGGCCTGGGTTCGTCTAATCCGCCGGGCACTCGTGAGCCTGTTGAACCGCCTCATATTCAAGGTCAAAAATCAAGTTCTAATAGGTGCAAAGGGCTGAGTCTTTATGGAGGACCATTAGTGGCTGATTGCAGCAGCTTTCTCAAGTAGGACCCAGGTGTATTAACACTTTACCAATTTCCTGTGATGATGCTCTAGGTTTCACAGAGGACAAACAAAACAGGATAAAAGCTTTCGGCTTGTTTTGGTTGGCTCATTGTAATATTCATGCAGGGGAGCTGAGCCAGAAAATAAATGTTTATAAGGAAACATTTTTTAAATTTCTGATATAAGTTTTGTTTTGTAGTATATCAAAATAATAAATGATTATTTAATGACGTTTCAGGATTATTTATTCACCTTCATGACATCATTCATCCACATCTGCAGCTTGCACAGTGTCACAGAGGAACAGCAAAGACTACCTCTCTCCTCACAGTGGCTGAGAGGAAAGGGAAAAGCAGCCCTGTTGTTGTGCTTGTAGTCTAAGCTCCTTTGATGCCGTGGTGGCTTTAGGTTACTGTGCACAGCTCCTTCCAGATTCACAAACAGTTGTCTCTTAATCTGCATAAAGATCCACACTGACTGGCTGACCAAGAGATTACCGCCCATGAAAAAAATGTATTTGCTTCTCCTGCATGATAACAAACATCCACTGGATATTGTTTTTAAAATCATTTGAATGACATGTGAATGTAGGTAAGTTGCTGGATGGAGGGAGAGAGGGTGTAAAGTCACTGAGGTCTGGAGAAGAAATAAAAGATGGTTGATTTCTGTCCAAGTTTGGGAGGATAATTGCCCTGAGTGGAGTAATGAACAGAGCAGCTCTAATTGGCTTACACCACTTGTGAGCTGGCGTGCTGGGCGAGTAAAATTGAATCAAAGCTGTAGGGCCACGTCAGAGGAGTCTTGTGCAGTTGTGGTGATAATTGGCACAGCGTCAAAGGCAGGAGGGATGGCGCGCGGCCAAACAGCCGCACACCACTGCGCAGGCGCGTGTTTGACTTGAACTTTTGCAGAAAAGCATAAATTAGAGTCAGTATTTTTATTTACCTATCAACTTATTATTATTGTATTGTGTATGAGAGTGGTCTTATTTCTCCATCTAGTTAATGTAAAATGTGCTGGTGCACAAACCTTTCAAATTAAAACAGCACTTAAAGGTTCAATAATTGCAAAGTAAATCCAGCATTGAGGATGTGCAGGTAGTTTTTTAAATTTCAGAATTTTTTGAGAAGACACACTGAGAGAAATTAACTATTATAGGAGGAAGTCATTTAAAGTTGGAGAAAACTGGATTTTGTGTCATTCTTTTTTTTTTAATGAAAGAAAAGGGAAGAAAATTAAAAATTCTGAATATCTTTGTCAGGTTTTAGAGAGTAAAGGGCTATGATATAGTAACTTTATCACACGTCTCCATTTAAAACAGCGCTCAGAGCTTAAATATGTCAACAACTGTAAACTCAAACCAGCAGTGAGGATGTTCAGGTTTTTTAAAAATCTCAATGCAGCCCAACCATAACATCATATAGACTAACGGTGTGGGAGCTCCATGCACTTGTGTCTATTTTTAACCAAACAAAAGGGGAGACGCAGGACAACAATGTGCCAAATAATGTCCAAATGGCCATTGTGCGCCTTGAAAGACAGACACGTGCACCACAACACAGATAAGGGGGGGCATAGGGGAGGCGTGTGTGTGTGTGTGTGTGTGTGTGTGTGTGTGTGTGTGTGTGTGTGTGTGTGTGTGTGTGTGTGTGTGTGTGTGTGTGTGTGTGTGGACGCTTAAAGAAGCCACGGGGGGATCCAGGAGCAGCACACACGCCTCCTGCCCCGTTCAGAGAAACCCCCCCTCCCCTCCTCTTCAGCACCGCGGACAGAGACTCCAGCTGAAGTCCAGTCGGGTCAGCTGATGGTCACAGACTGCTCCTCCACCTCCAGCTCACCAGCACGGAACCTCAGAGCAACTTGATGCATATTCACACTTTCCCTTCTCGGTGGCTGAAGAAAGGAGAAAAAGGAGGAAGGGTCGTCTTTTCTTCTGCATCTTTTTTTGTGTGCGCGTGCAGAAGTCGAGCTCAAACAGAGCTCCACTCTCTCTCCAGAGGATCAACCTGCAGGCTGTGAATCAGATGCATCCTCAGTAGCCTGTTAGGCGTTTTTTATACTCATTTGAATCACAGGTCGTGCGTGGAAACATCTCCAAAATGCTGCTGGAACACCCGGGGTCAAGCTGTCAAAACACGGGGAATTTCTCCCGGTACAACTCGGGCCAAGGTAAGAGTTCACTTTTGCTAACACCACCGTGCGTTTTGCATTTGATTTGGGGAAGAAACAAGCTTGAATGGGGTTAATAGATTATTGTTAATTGTAAGAATTAGGCGTGAAATCGAGGATAATGCAGCAGACCTGCGGGACTGAAGGAGGCTGTTGTTTTGCTGACAGGCGTGAAATGGAGCAAATTGTTTGTGCAAAGAAACCACATTTCTATAAAAAAGGACTCTAGATTTTTGTTTTATATTTTTTGATCTACATGCACCAAAATAGAAATTTAAAAAGTGATGCACACATGCAACAGTTGCAGAAGCCTTCCTATTATATTCAGCAGCTCGTGTCGGTGCGTGAAGGCTGTTGGGAGTCGCTTCTCCTTGCGTCGCGTGCGGGAGACGTTATGAATGTGTAATGAGCCTTCATTGTTGGACCGTCACACCGACAGATGTTATGCGCATGCTGTCATCTCACACCGGAGCAGCAGCCTGTCGACAGACCGCCGGGCAGCCGCACACAACACCGGTCGCACCAGCGCTCAACAGGTGTCACCTTCCTGGCCCGACAGGTGGGACACCTGAGGTCCGCAGCCCGCAGTGTGGTCGTGAGTCAGAGCTTCCACGTCAGAGCTGAATTATTAGTGAAAATATTTAGTGACATTTAAAGTTTGGTTAGTCTCTGGATTTTTATTTCTAACACTTTCATTTTATTCTAAGGAGATGGTGAAACGAAAATAATTTGCACCAGCTCCCTTAATTGATTTCAACCATTTTCTTTGAAATTGATGCAAAAAAAACTTTTATTCCATCTTTGCTTGTTGCATCTCTCTCTCTATATATCAGACTGACCATTACTCTGACGGTCATTCCATGGCATTGTAGTCACATTACAGTCGGGCTCCCCTCCTCAAAAGTGGACGATCAATATGACATAAAAATGATCACAAAGCTGAAAAGTAAAAGGGGAAACCCAGCTTTCTCCAAAAACGCCTTTCATATACTTGTGAAATGCAGGCAAATAGGACATTGATTTCGGATTCATCAGCGGCTGTGGCTCTAGTCCTGATTTCCCCAGGCGCTCTTTTGTGCCAGAGATCAGTGTCAATAAAATTCATTGGGGTGTTGGCCCGATCAACATGTTATTGAACAGCCAATCTCTCCCCTAAATAAACACTTGTCTTGGAGCACTCAAGGCACGAGATGGAGACGCTGTGTGTGTGTGTGTGTGTGTGTGTGTGTGTGTGTGTGTGTGTGTGTGTGTGATATTTAAAATCACTTATCTAAACTCAGATCTGATGCAAAACTTGTGATCCACATTGATCCTTAAGCAACTATATTAAATTCATTTAAATGTATTGTAACAACAACAAGAATAATAGTAATAATAACAACAATAATGATAATGAAATACAGAAAATAAACATAAAAAACACTGCACACGTTTGTAAAATAGAGTAAATTTTTGATGATAATAATCGTGGAACAATGGTGCTGTTATTTTTTATTTTAATCAGTGTTTTGTGCTCTGCTGAAAAATGAGCGAATGAATTGAAAAGGCAGCTCAAATACAGGATTGCATGGTTCCTTCAGGGCCCAGTGTTTGTCCTTTACGCACGGCTGTACTGGAATCTAAATCAAAATTGGTTTGGTCGATTTACAGAATAAATCAACAATGTTTTACTATCATATTTTCTAGATTTTTTAAGGCTGTATGTCTCCTCTTTTTTTAAAGCTAAATGCATCAGTCCATGCATCAGTTTGGCTTCTGGTTGAACATTACGAGGATACAAGAGCAACAATAAGAAAAAAATATCAGAATTAATAGAAGAAAATTTGACATATTTAGAAAAATGGCTTGTTTGCCTCATTTTCTCGTTTTTGTGAATGAGTCAAAAAAACAAACAAACAACCACATCATATATTTCAATGTAATACTTGAAATAAATAATTATAGGAGGAAGTCGTGCAGAGTTGGAGAAAATTGGAATTTTGTATTTTTCCAATTTACCAAGGATGTAGGAGAAAAATAATAATTTTAATAATCTCTGTCAGGCTTTTTAGGAGAGTAATAGACTACAGTATCTGAGTAACGTTACCACCCATCTCTGACACACGATTGGCTTCTCCTCTCACCTCCTGCTCATTCTTCTTCCGGGTAAAGGTGCTCGGCAGGTGATGTTAATCTGCCTCCCCGTCGCCCGGGAGACGGCGCAGCGTCATCCTGCACAGGCTTCAACACACTGAGGCGTAAAGACGCAAACTCCTGGCGCACACTGTGTGTGTCCGCACCGGTGTCTCCACACATTTGAACAACAACCTGCCTCGCGTGGATATATTATAAACAAACAAACAAACAAGCCGGGTTCACGTGAATGTGAGTGAATCATGAGCCATGGACGGACGCGGTGAGCGCAACTCTCCAAAAGAGGCAACACATAACGCGGAGATGCTGCTGGCTTTACTGTCGCACAGTGAGGAGCTGCAGAAAGGTAACACATGCACATGTTTCGTGTGTGCAACATCACAAATATAAGTCTTTAAATAGACCTTTAAAAGTAGGACTAATTGCAGTTGATCGTGTGCACAATAATCACATGTCGTGCGTGATGGATGATGGATGCTGCAGCTGTGCATGTTGTTTTAATTTGGCCAAATTATCCCGTCGTGAGAATCGGTTTAACAGCTGCTGAGACAAGAGGACATGTGGCATTTTTTTGTTGCTCCACGTCTCAATTTTACGCATAAGGTTTTAAGCTTTGATGCAGGTGAATTGATTTTTCAAATTTCGATGTATTTTGATATTTTGTGGACTGTTTTGGGTAAAATTTGTTTTATGCAATTTTTGTTTCCACTGGTATTTTTTTGAGTTTGACATAAAGCTTTGTGATGAAGCTTCAGGATGTGGATTTATATTAACTTGAAGAATTGAACGTATAGAATTTAATTTATCGCATGTTTATTATTCATTTTGCTTCCACATTTTATTTCCATTCTCATCTGAGGACTGATGCATCCAAACTCACCTGCAAACTTAGACATTGTGAATTTACCATAAGAGACTTAGATCGAGGAGCTGCATGTATATTTTCAATATTCTAAAGTGGGTTGAGCAAATCGCTCGGACACCTCATTGGTTCGTACCGTGAGACCCACAGGCCGCAGCTTTCTAGTTTTACACAGCTGAATTAGTGATGAGCTGGATCCACCTGTTCTCGACGTGGCTCCCAGCAACACTTATGCAGGGCTTCGCTGCTGATGCCAGAAGAAATGCTTCATCAATGTTGCACGAATGGGCCACAACAGAACAAAGGGGACGAGATTCTTTTGCACGGATGGAATACGAAGTGGCTCTTTTAATAAAGAGGCCTGATGAGGTCTGAGCTGATGTTCTGGTTGTTCTGACTTTTACTGCATTTGTTTTTGTTTTGATCATCAAAATGTCTCTGGAGAGATGTTCTTAATCAATCAGAGGGAACATTAGATGTGGTTTGGTGATGTTACTGAAACTGACTGTGAGCAAATGAGGCTGCTGCTTGTTAAAGATTATGGCTAAATAATAACCAGAGGATCAGTTTTCAATTCATGAACCATTAAGGGTATTTAAAATGCCTCTCATAATTTGTTTTTTTCTTTTGTTAAGAATCTTTTGGTCTGCACAATTTTGCATTTCATTTTTGCTAAGAATGGGCTCCATCGATTTGGGCTTTTTCTCCCAATATAATACATAAGCAGAATAAGTTTGCAAATGCCCATTTATATCATGCACATTTCAATGTGTCTGTTAATTGGTACACAATATATACACAGTCATTTTTTATAATAATATATTATTTAAAAAATTCTTTTAAATATTTATTTACCAGTGAGATACTGTTATAAAAGCCTAAATACACCAGTGGTTTCAAGTGAAGTTTTACTTAATTGCAGACGTTAAATGTGTGAAAATACCCCCCTTGGAGCACAATCATTTACAAGGTCTAAAATGAAATAATGTATTTATTTATGGGATTTTTTCCCCCCTCGATCATGAAACTAAGATGCTGGAATAAATCTGCAGGAATATGAAAGTCCCCTCCAGGTGAGGGAGGAGGTGACAGATGATGTGGACTGTTTGTAAAGGGCTAACACAAGCTTACAGGAGGGATTATTATAGTTTATTATAATGATGAAAAACAGGCTTCAATGCACCAGACATTTATTTATTTATTTATTTATTTATTTATTTATTTATTTACCTTTTGTTTGTTCGTATGTAATGCAGTGATCATGTTTAGTGGCATTTAGCACTGGTCTGTTTCTGTCTGAGGTTAATGATGCATGTGCATCATTTACTTGATCTTTTCCATCAACAATCTGATGATTTAGCAAATATGAAAACAGCCTTTGTATTGCTTTTTTTTACACTTACGTTTAGATGGAAATATCTGTGTATTAATCACAGTCATATTGAAAGTCGATTCTGGGCTGCGAGAAAGAAACAGAGATGATGACGACGACGACGACGATGATGATGATGATGATGATGATGATGATGATGGTGTATTGATGGCAAAGGTGGAAAAAAAACTTCTGAGGCTGTAAGTCAATATAGTTCGATCTCCTCCTTAAATTTACACGTACTAAATTTTACATAGTGCTTTTTAAAGTCATAAGAAAAAAAATGGAAAGATAAAAAAAAAAAAAAAATACGCACATCTCCATAAGGTGTATCCACACTGCTGATCTTTATGTCATCTATAAAATGTGATGCCTCCTTATTTAGAGCCTTGCATATTTACTAATGCACAGTAAGAAGATAGCAGATACTGACGTTCAGCATGATAATTGTGCACAAGAAGCTCAACGAGCAGCCTCAGCTCATTTCCTCCTGCGCGTCTGTGCCACTTTTACCCACGAGCATCAAACCCACCGAATACAAACTGCATTGACTGAGGTGGTTTTCCCTGCTGTTTTTTTTCTCCCTGCAGAAATCCCGGTGTGTGCAGGCTGTAGTCAGCACATCGTGGACCGCTTCATCCTCAAAGTGCTGGACCGTCACTGGCACAGCAAGTGTCTGAAGTGCAGCGACTGTCAGGCGCAGCTGGCCGAGAAGTGCTTCAGCAGGGGGGACAGCGTGTACTGCAAGGAGGACTTCTTCAAGTGAGCAACCTCACACACACACTCACACACATTTTTTCACTCATTTCTTCCATGCATATAATTATATTTCGATTATAATAATGTCTGGAGAGTTGCAATAAATTGATGACATCTGCGTAATTTCCCAAAAGGAGATTCGGGACCAAGTGCGCCGCCTGCCAGCAGGGGATCCCCCCCACCCAGGTGGTGAGGAGGGCGCAGGACTTCGTCTATCACCTGCACTGCTTCGCCTGCATCGTGTGCAAGAGGCAACTGGCCACAGGGGATGAGTACTACCTGATGGAGGACAGCAGGCTGGTGTGCAAGGCCGACTACGAGACAGCCAAGCAGAGAGGTGAGCAGTGACGTGTTGACCACAGCAACCTGATGCACCGGTTGGTTTACGAAATGATTTGCAGACTCGTCCCTGTAAGTTATATGATGCACAGTGTGTAGTTTGATGTGACAATGAGGTCAGCCATAAACGTTGACCCACCTGTGCTAATTGCACCCCAGTAGCAAGCAAATCAATAGGAAACAGTGGAGGGCTGGTGTGTGTGTGTGTGTGTGTGTGTGTGTGTGTGTGTGTGTGTGTGTGTGTGTGTGTGTGTGTGTGTGGAAGCTCATGTATGTGCACATGTCAAAAGAATCTGTGTCATGTTTACATTATTCAAACATGGGGAAAAACTATTTATGTGGTCACTAATAATGATTGAATATCTAAATGTCAAATGGAATTCAGTCAAATGAATAATGACCTATTCAGTATTTAGCAGCAACTAAGTCTAAACATGAAGAGAGAATTTTCATGTATGACTTTAAAAATTAATTTCCTTTTACTTAGTTACTTTTTTCCCTTATTGCTTTTTTGCATGAGTCTAATGTAAGCAGGTAAGAAAAGCAAAGAAGTCCTACTATTAAAAAAGCATATGAACAAAAATATTTATACTTATATATAAAAAATATATATAAAATAAAAACTGTAACAATTGTTCAAGGCAGAGGCCTGTTTGCTTATCAAAGTGTATAGAAATTGTAAGCTGGAGATCATTTTCAATATTTTAATAAATTGTTAACAAACACATTATACATAGTTAAATTATATTAAGAAAATTATGTTATTATCAAAACCAGTCACAGACCTACCTGCTATTACAACTAGACTGTAATCATTGTAAAACAGTTTACCAGCTGAAACATGTGCATCACTTTGACATAAATGATTTGTAGCAGTTAGATATGCTTTAACATGCAGGGAACAGTTAACAGCATTTCATATTTTCCTCCAACAGCTTTTATGCCCAAAACCCTTTCCATTAAACACCCTGGTGATATAAACTGGAGCCACATTAACTTTACAGAACATCCCAGCAGGCTGTGTTCCTGATAGGGCAGACTGGGCATGGTCGAGTTTTATCTCCCCATCTGTTTGTTTGAATTTACTGCCCCACACCAAGTGTTGATTTATGCGTCGAGTTAACGCAAGTTTTCACTAAAAACACACACGTTTATTTTACTAATGAGAGGGCGCAATTACTTGGACGGCATCCATTTGGATGATGGTTTTGTGTTTTGCTGTGCTGGCCAACAGATGTGCAGACATGATGCAATTATGCACAGGATGCCAGATTTTGGTTTATAGGCTGAGGGGAATTTATCAATTTATGATTAATTAGAAAGTTGTATATTATACAAGCTGGTTTATGTGGTCAGTTGCTATGAATGTGTTGCTATTTCAGATTTTCATGTTGCTGACCCAAAAAGCATAAAGACTCAGGGACTCTATGGGAAGATCTCTCTTGTTGAAAGGATTATTTTTATCATCATAAATCATATTATGTTAGAGACAGATATGAATCAGCAGTTGAAGTGAAAAGCACCATTAGACTGTAAATATTTCCTATGTGCATTAATTCACCTTATTCATTTGAATTTTTATCTATTGCAAAATAAAACTTTTTTTTCATGAGACTTCAGGACTGAAACACATCTGCAGAACATCTGTCTCACATTGTGTGTCCTCCATTCATTTTTCAGAAGCAGACTCGACTGCAAAAAGGCCACGAACAACCATCACTGCTAAACAGCTGGAGACCCTGAAGAACGCCTACAATAACTCTCCCAAACCTGCCCGTCACGTCCGGGAGCAGTTATCGTCAGAGACGGGCCTGGATATGCGGGTTGTGCAGGTAAAGTATATTATTATCCATTAAGGGCTATTCCATTAGTGTCCTGACTGCATTATGAAGGGACAATTGTGGCCCAACTGGCACGAGCCTACTGTAAGAATAAGTGTGTGTGTGTTGGGGGGGGATTTACGGCTAGATGGAGTAAAATGAAGTCCACATGAAAGTCAGCATGGTTTAAGTGCAAGCTCGTTAACAATGCTAAAAGGGCCCCTCTCGCATATTGTCTGCTGCCGAGGAGCCTCACGCCGGTTGCGAGGTGGTGGTCATATATATTGTTTTATTTGCAAGGACAAAAGTAGAGACGGAAGCCACTAAAATGCTCCTCATTATTCAGTGAAAGGGAAGGGGTGAAGAGGGTTCACTCGGGGCGGAATATCATTAAGGAGAATGTAAAACTGCTTCTTGTGGCTGAAATGAATTAATTTTGCAGTGTAAGACAAGATTCATAAGAAATAGGGTGTTTATTCACTTTGTAGATTTCATAAACAGTGAGGTTACAGGGGAGTTTATTGTTGTGACTGCATACATGTTTTCTAAAATGTGAGCTCAAAATTATAGATCAGATCAAAAGTGCATATAGAAAAATGTTAATAGATTAAATCAGTGGCACGCTAACCTGTCCGCTCCCTGGGGTGAGGACAACTTGTGGCTGTCCTGAAGTTAATTAAATGCGTGATAAATCTGGTGGAGGGGGTGACGCTGGTCCCAGGATTACCGGTCACTGTTTCAGTCTCCCACAGAGGCCACATTCAGACAGTCCTTTAAAAGTAATTCACTTTTAATGCTTTAAAGTGTAACATGTGCATCAGGGAAAGGGGATGTAGAGGACTTTGACTTTTGGATGAGACAAAGCATTGTGGGCTGTTTGTATAGTTATGGTCCTCAAGGCTGAGAGGATTATGTAAATTATGAGTATGTAAGGGTTTTGCTTAATTTTGCTACAGCTGTTGAAAAAGTGCATTTATCAGTAATTTAGTAAATGAAGCTAAACTTCAGACATGATGCTAAATAGTCAAATGCATTTCTAATAAGTCACCAAATCCAGTGCCAGATAATACATCTTGTCTTTTCGCCCTGCAGGTTTGGTTTCAGAACAGGCGAGCTAAAGAGAAAAGGCTGAAGAAAGACGCTGGGCGGCAGAGGTGGGGGCAGTACTTCCGCAACATGAAGAGGTCGCGAGGAAGCTCCAAATCCGACAAGGACAGCATCCAGGAGGAGGGCATGGACAGTGACGCAGAGGTGTCCTTCACAGGTACAGTCAGGCACACAGAATGAAGAGAGGAGGCATTTTTAACAGTAGATGTTTTGACATACGGGTGACAGACAGTGAGCTGGTATATGAACAAAGCCAGGAGCCTGAAACTGAAGCAGCTAAATGGAAGTCAACCATTACACCTTCATTTTTCCTACTGTCACAGGTCAGAACGGTTGACTTGTTAGCAAATAAATTTCATTCAGGTGCTTGATTAGAATATTAATATGAAATAAATAACCAGTAACAAAGATGCTTAAATTTGCTTACAAATAGATTCTAGTGTTTTATAAACCAATTTTTAAGGTAAGACTTTACTGAGAATAAAGGTAACAGGAAGCAGGAATTGAAGAGACCAGGCTTTTAATAAGTTGTTTTATCTCCTGATGCAATTTCATTTTTAAATGATAAGGAATTAATAAGTTAATCATTTGCTGAAATGGTCGATAATCTCGAACAGAAGTTTAAACTGTTTAGCCATTTCTTATTTTCTAATCATTTTTAAAAAATTCTAAGTTGGTTTGTAATTGCATTTATTCTTTGTGAGCTTGTTGTGTTGATATTCAGTTAAGAAGTAAATGTCTAAAGGCCTGGTCAAAGTTTTATTAAATGCAGTCCAAATAATTCATGTTATTGTAAATATGCTGTATATATCTTTTTAATTTAGATTTTATGCTCTATTTTTTGTAATTTCTATTTTGAACACAACACAGTGTTCATAGAGGAAGCAAAGGAAGAATTTCATTGTACAGGGAAACTTCTTTTAACTGTGGATATGACAATAAACACTTTGACCTTTGACCTCGATAACAAATATGGCCTTCTTGTCCTTGTTCCACAGACGAACCGCCCATGTCAGAGCTCGGCCTCACTAACGGCATCTACAGCAGCCTGAGCGAGTCCTCCCCGGCCATGGGGGGCCGCCAAGGGGGCAACAACCACGGCTCCTTCCCCCTGGAGCACGGCGTCCTCCCCTCCCAAGACCAATTCCACGACATCCGCTCCAACAGCCCCTACGGCCTTCCTCAGTCACCGGGGTCGCTTCAGGCACTCCCCAGACACCAGGCCCTCGCCTCCAGCTTGGTCTACCCCGACTCCGGCCTTTCTATCATGACCCAGGGCGGCGGGCCCGGGATCAACCCCGCCGTGAGGGTGTCCATGGGGGCCGCCAACGGCCCCAGCTCGGACCTCTCCACCGGCAGCAGCGGAGGATACCCGGACTTTCCCGCCAGTCCCGCCTCCTGGTTAGATGAGGTGGACCACGGGCAGTTTTGATTGATCAATGACAAGACATTGGACTTTTTTTTTTTTTGGGTTTTCTGTGTCTTCTGTTGGAGTTTAGAAACTGGAAATTAGTCACGCAGGACAGCGATTGTGTAAAGGACTAGACCGCTGTCCTTGGATCTCACCGGTATGTGATTGACAGGTCCTCTCGATGTCTGTGACTATCTGGACGGAAGGAAGGAAGGAAGGAAGGAAGGAGGAGGCGTCCTTCATGAAAAGCACTTGGCCTGACATTTGTCTTTTGGTAGTAAAAAGCGTGTGTAAAGCAAGAAATCTGTCAAAAATGTTCAGTTTTCGGAAACCACTATAAGCTTTTTAGAACAATGTAGAGACCACAGACAGAGACAGTTTAGACATCGACCGTTTGGATTTTCACCAACTCCCCCTGTTTGTTCTCATCAGCTCTGTGTTCAGGTTCAGAGTCTTTAAATGTCTGGTTGTTGCCAAATGTACAGTATATATATATACTGTATAATGGTTTATCATTGTGGAGACTTTATTTTTATACAAAACCCCTTCTTGGACATGAATAAGAACCCAGATATGAGGACTTTGTACATTCTTAAACAGGGATATAGGCAAATATTTAGATGTTGTCTTAAATGGTACCTAGGGGTCCAATTACTTCTATGCATTTGTGTGTTCTCAGATGTATCTTGTTCGTTTTGTTCTACCGAAAAACAACCCCCCGAGGAAGAACTGCTGTAGCACCCTGGGGGTCTGATGTATATGTTTGTTTATGTGGAAAATGTTTTATGTCTTATTTATTCCTTCTGGTAATGATCATGATGATGGTGATTCCTGATTAAGTGACAGGAATTTAATAAATTTGTCACCAAAATCAAGATGGAGTTTTATCCTTTCTGGTTGGATTAGAACATCGCATGAAACAAAATCAGACGTCTTAATAATATATCGATTTTAAGTCATGAAACATGAGGCGACAAACCAGGTGGAGTCGTCCTTCACATTTATCTTATATCTTACACGCGGCATCGATCTTATATATTTATCTCGCATATCTATAGCACATCGCAGCGACTGATAGTGAAACCAGAGCGAGCACACATTCTGCCTGTGTCTGCAAATTGAGCATCTGGCTAACTACCAACACTGTATCAGGGGTTCAACAGCTCTTTAGTGGAGAAATTTGATGCAGACAGAGAGTCAACTCATCAATTCAGAGATTACTGGGTCTTGTTTGCCCAAATGCCCCTATGGGAAAGGAATCTCCAATCCATTAGCCGAGAAGGGATCAAGTGCCCCTTGTGAATTTCCTCATTTGTTTAGTTATTCAAAGTCAGGTTCAATTAAGTAGATTAAACAGTATATGCGTAGGCAGGCGCGTGCACGTGAGGGTGTGTGTGTGTGTGTGTGTGTGCAGTTGCATGTTTATGTTGTTGTTTCTATAATGGCTGTGTGTGTGTGTGTTTCTTTCAAGTGATACAGAAACTTTTTCAGCCATCTCCTACATCATTTGTGTCATTTAATCATGTATCTATATATTTATTTAATAATTTTGAGTCTTTTCAAAATTCATGTCTTTGTTAACCAAACTCAATTGACTCATCCTAAATATGCAGATGAAATTTGTTTATTCATGACAGTAACTAAGAACATGTAATCAAGCACTATGGTGCACTATTGAAGTATTTGTACTTCATTTCCAGTAAATAGTTTTATGCTATTCAATGCAATAAATTTACTGCATTTCCGGGGTAAATATAGTACTTTTTACTCCGCTACGTTTATCTGACATTTTTAGTTATGTTTATTTATTACATACAAAACATTTGATCAACAAAAACCCATGATGCACGTTAGTATAGATTAAAACAATCAAGCAGAATATAAAGTAGTTCAAATTAGATCTGCATCGTCAAGCTACAACTTTCATATGCTGCTTACACATCAGTGCATCAACCATCATATAATATTATAATTGGACCCTCCAAAATTTTCAATTTAAGAATTTTCAGTTTTGTTACTTTACTTCTTTAGTTTTACTTAAGCAAGAATTTCAGTGTTTCTACACAGTGGTATTGCTACTTTTACTAGTATTTGAGTATTTTTGCCACCACTTAAAATAATAGTAAGAGTAATAACAGTCAAACTATTTTGTGCTAATCTTCATTGGGATCATTTGTGAACAAAATAATTGATGTTTAGGAACAAAGCATTCAAAGCAAATATTGTTGCAGTGCTTATTGTGTTTCTGAATGCATGGATGTCTGTGTTTGATTCTGCATGTGTGTTTGTGCAGATCTGTAAACTATGACATGCACGAAGGTTGATCGCCAGCTGTCCTCAAACCCTTTGTTTATGGAGCGCAACCTCCGACTTCCTCCACCGTTAATGGCCGCCCGCTCTGCTCCTCAGGTTCCCAGAACAAGAAAAGGAACCTCAGACAGGATATTCAGCCGAATCCTCCCAGCTGAGTGGCAGGTATCACTGTTGCCTCTCGGCAGCGGCAGGTGTGTAACTCGACCCAAAGAGTGTTTGGCAGAGACAGAGAGGCGGTGAGAGTGAAGTGTGAAAGGCTGTGTTAATCTCTGAGATACCCGGCTCGGTCAGTTTACGAGGCTGTTTGTATTTGGGGTTAGACAGGCTGATTTGTCACAGAGCAAACAGGGAGCGCTTTGTTAAAAAGCCTAATCTGTTGATTGTGCTTCTGTTTAGCTCGATGAAGACGGCAGTTAACAAGGAGGCGAGAAACAGGCCGCATGTCCTGAAGCTGTATAGAGGTTTTAAGAAGTCTTCGAATTTGTTGATGGAAGTCTTAAAAAATAGTGGACGAATAATTTGATCACATTTCTCTTCACCTTTTGCACCTCTGTCCCCGCAGCAGGTGTGAGATTTTGGTGACCATGGGATGAACTCCTCCGAACAAAGGGGATTATCCCACCCCACTCTTTCAGATTGACTTGGAAATCCACCGGTTTTTTTTGTTTTTTTTTTGAGTAAAGAATTAGATTAAGTCACAATTTGTCAGATGGGTCGTGTACAACTGACTGGATGAAGGTGAGAAAAGGAGCTGTCAGCAAGGTGTTAGTTGTTGACAATACAGATGTAGGTGGGCACATGATAATTAAGTAAATGGTGGGAAAATTATGTGAGAAGGAAAGAAATAATGTGAAATAGAGGTTGAGGGCTTGAGAAGGGAAAGCATGACGGGCGTGACAGGCTGGAGGTATTAACCCTCCTTCCTGTTGATGGAAGCTGCTGAAGATGATGATACTGACAAGCAAGATACAAAGGTGTCTGTTATCTTGTATGCATTTAATTTAAACTATTTAATTCAATCCTCATCTGTTATCTCTTTATAATGACATAACCTCAGTAACAAGATGATAATAATTTAATGGTGAACTTATTTACTAATGAAGAAAATAACAAGATGACATTTGTTAATATCACTACAAACTACTGTGATGTTCATATTTATTAAAAAAAAAAGAATAGACAATCAAAAATTAAAACAAGTTACACATTCACATTTACCCCAATTTTGTTTTTTGCCAATTTTGTCCTGTCTTTTGTTTCGTCTTTGCGTCTTTAATCTGCACAGAAGTGAGAACACAGGGTCATGAAATCACCTGAACTTGTCACCAAAGTCCCATTAGATAGCTCATAATTTTAAGTCTCATCCACCACTTTCATATTTGTACACCATTATCACTTCTCCTCTTTCTGACAACATTAGCAAACCTCCCTGATGAAAGGCAGATTTTGAAAAGCCTGTGATTGGATTAGCAATAAAATCTGTAATGCAATTTCATAGATAGACCATTACCTTCAAAATAGTTAATCTGTGAATGCTTTGAGAATATGTGGATAACTTAATATTAATTCTTTCACTTTGCAAAGACCTTTGCTTAATCGTACGGTATATTATAGGATGAAATATGATATATTAATATATTATTGTATATATTCGTTTGTGTTTGAGTATAATAATGATGATTTTTCAGTTTCCAAATTACAACACAAAAATGAAAATAAATTCCTCACAGTCACCAGTGCTGGCAGTATAACAATTATGAAATATAAACCATGGACTAAGGTATAAATCACAGAATATATCACACATTTATATCTCAATGACTGTTATAGTTGCCTATTGCTTTGCAGCTACTGTTAAACTGTTGCTGTTGACTGTCCTTTCTGTAAAGGACTCTAAGCCTGGCAGTACGCCTGTTGTCTCTCATACACACACACACACACACACACACACACCAGCACCCCCCCACCCCACAGCCTCATGTCAGATGGTGCTGAGTAAATCAGGTCTGACAATAACACCTCCCTTGGGTCCCACACATCACAGCTACAATTCAGACCTAATGGAGCAGCAACGGAGGGGAGGCCGCTCGGTGCGTGTGTGTGTGTGTGTGTGTGTGTGTGTGTGTGTGTGTGTGTGCAAATGTATGCATGTATGGAAGCAGCGGCGTGCTCCTTTTCATTTTGGGATCTCTGGAGGAGGGGAGGGATGAAGGGATGAGGGGGAGAGAGGAGGAGGAGGAGCACGGTGGATTATCTGTGGTACACATATCAATCAATTAAAGCAAGGTGTTAATGAATAAGATCCTGTAGCGATGAGGGCTTTGTGGTTGTGTGGAGGCCCGAGACCTGGAAGGAAAAGGTGCTGGGATGTTGGGAACTGAGAGGAAGATGAGTCATGCATCAATAGAAGATATGATTTGGGGGTTTCTTTTTGTCAAGTACTTATCTTTTTTTTTAAATAGACAAACATGTTTAAGCTGCTTTAAACTTAGATATAAATGACTGGACTTTCTCCATGATGGTGCACAAACACACAACAATCTGCAAACACAGCACTGACCAACAGGACACTTTTCGTTGATGCTGGAGATGAATGGCCGCAACAGCATTAGAGCAATCTAACTAATCAACATGGTCATTAGCGTGTGTTTTTCCTGACAACTTTAATCAAATCCATCACGGCTCCACCTCTCCATTACCCGCCGGCTGCATAATTATCTCTTCATTTCATTCTTAGACGGGAATGCAATATCTGGTAATCTGTCTGCAATGGTTGACGGAAATGCATTCAGGAACATTCATATTAGAAATGTATCGGCTAATGCATCACTCAGCGCTTCTTCTCGCCCGCTGCCATTTGGGTGTTTGTCATTTTTTATGCAATCTTCAAAGCACTTCAAACAGGCATTAACCCAGGAGTGTGTGCCTGAGGAGCATGCTGATTTTTTCGAGTATCATCATTAACGACTGCTTTACAGTTTCGTATGTGAAGCCAGAGAGGTCAACCGAACTGCCTGCAAAGTTTTCAGAATTCTAACTTATCATTCTTAATTATTGAGTCTGACTTTTCAGATGAAATCAGGATGAAATGTCAGTTATTAGTTATCAGAGAACAAAATGATTTCTAATGATGAAAGTGGGTTTTTTTTTAACCAATATTTTAAAAAAAAACCTTCAATTTTTTTTTTTTAAATAACCAGCTATTTTGCATTTTGAAGCTGTTTTGATAAATGACCAAAAACAAAACAATTATCGAATCTGGATTTAATTAATTTCCCATGGATCAAGTGAATAATTGAGCAATCATTTCAGCATTAATTGTTTTTTCATAGGTAATAAATCTTCCATCTACAATTATGTTCACAAACAACTTCCCTGCTGGAATAAAACAGCAGTGAGTCGGTTGCTCTGTTTGCACTGACACTGGGAAAAATTTTAACAAAAATTTTTGCTATTAATATTTTAATATCTTTGTTGGATTTTTCCTTCGTATGACTGTCAGGATTCATAACTGTACGTGTTTATATTTGCCTCACAGTGGGATAATCACCCCTTTTTCTCATTAGGAGCCTTGGCTCTGCAAAAGGCCATCTTGGGGCCTTTTGGCATCTATGAGGTGTTAACAGCTCCCCACGGGAGCCTGTCTGGCTCTCACATAACCCTCGACCTCCCCGCCCACCAACGCAACACTCACCAAACCACTCAGACTCACAGATGGTCGCTACACCAGCAGCCAGCCATCACGCTTTTCAATTACCGCTACGCCCGGGAGAGGCCATTGCTCAGCTGTCAGCACTCGGTGACACGGGGGATAGAGGGGAGGGAGCGAGGGAGGAATGGGAGGAAGAGAATTCCTGCATCCAAAACTTGGAAAACCCAAAGGCTCCAGCAACGGCCTGCGTGACAGCGAAGCAGCTGTAACACGTCGGCTGCGACCATCAAACAGGGTCTTCCTGGTCCAGCTCTGATCTCTGGCTGAAGGAGGCGATAAATCACTTAGTGTAATTGTTGTTTTTGAAGCCAGCAGCCGAAGCGGCGGAGGAAGGAGAAGCACTCAAGGCTCACTTTTGTTGCCTGCATGAAACGGAGGGAGGGGAGGGGAGGAGGTAGCTTGTTAGTGTTTTAATTTGAATATTGCTTCATAGTGGGGGGAGGGAACGGAGGGCAGGATACCGAGGATCTCAAGTGTTTGTAGTCGGCTGTTTTTAAAAATAGACATGTCTGTGCTCTCATATGTAGAAGTTAGATGTGGCTCAGTTATTCTGACTTTCCTTTATGATTGGCTGATGAGGTCTCATGATAAAGCACTTCTACTGGATCTCTATCATTTCACCATATGGACCTTTTCATACCTTAAATGAAACCTATGAACAGCCATCAGCAAAATAGAAATATTGGTTTTCTCGCTGAGGTCAATTTATTCTAATGGTTTTGTCGACTCCTCTGGATCTGAATCTCTTAGAAGCTTCAGTCGGCCTCTGTGTGTTTGATGGAGGCGTTAATTTGATGTCGAGCCAGTCGGAGTCGAACACAGCACGTCCATTGAGTGCACCATCTACAGATTGATCTACAGTCTTTCTAATAAGGCATCGGAGAAAAGAAGAATCCTGACTGGAAACTAATCAGAAAGTCCGTCCTTTGAATATGAAGCTACAGTCATGAGATGTATAGCTTAGCCACTCACTTCTAACGCTCACTAATTAGTCACCCACAAATTATATCTAGTTTGTTGAATCTAAACAAAAACCAAAGTGTAAAAGTGCACCCAGGCAAGAAATAGTAAAACCATATTGTGTTATTTTTACGCTGATGCTACAATGATATTTAACAGACAAACATGATGGTAGTGTCAATCTTCTCAAGTGTATTTCCCAAAATGTTCCTTTAAGCTTTAAAATGTCTCAAAAGCAAAATAAAAAATTAAAAATGAAACAATTTGCTCTTTAACTCCAGGTGATGTTACACCTTGAGAAACTGGCAACGCTTTTTTTTTGGCACTCACACCGCAGTGCTCCAGTTCCCATAAAACACAGTATATCACCCATATTGTGCATCATTTGCTTAATGTTATTACAGTTTACATTTGCAGAGTAAATCAAGCTCCTGCCTCGGTTGTTTTTCACTTTGCTCCGTCTGCCTCTCCTCATTTCCTCCCCCTCGAGCCCATCATGTATTTCTCCAGCTTTTCCCAGAGCTGCTGTTCTTCACCTGTCCACCAGATGCCCTCAGATCTTCCCCAGCTAATCCTGGTCACCTGACTCCCTCATGCACCTGCTCACCTGCTGACACACCTGCTGCTCATTTTCTCATCAGTCTTTCAGTGTTTATAACCAGCTCACCGGCCAATTTTGTCTTTTGCCAGTTTGTCATGTTGTGCACTACCTGATCTCTGCTATCTGTGTTTAAACCTGCTTTTTCTTTGACCTTTGACCCCCATCGTGTGCACTGGGATCCCACTTCCTTTGTGACATTTTCTAACTCTATCCACAAATTTCTAACTCCCCTGATTCCCCTCTCTGCCTCTCCCTGTTTGATGCCACGTCTGGGGGAGGGGGTGGGGGCAACAGGTAATCAATGAGGCTAGGAAACATGTGGCAGGAGCCAGGTCTTCTCTCATTAGGCCTAACAAAATGGGGAAGACATCTGTCACATGATGAAGCAACAACAAGACCACAGTTTAGCAGTGCTATTATGCAGGTCAAGGTTTATGGATTTATCTG
This sequence comes from Centropyge bicolor, assembly GCA_037975185.1. Taxonomy (NCBI): domain Eukaryota; kingdom Metazoa; phylum Chordata; class Actinopteri; family Pomacanthidae; genus Centropyge; species Centropyge bicolor. The sequence continues at coordinate 5,784,896 of JBBMOC010000019.1, read as the reverse complement.
TCTGAACAGCCCAGGTTTGGAGAGGGAGTTGTTTTTTTTGCAATATGATTTTAGTTCCACTTCACTATGTCCAAATAATAAATTATCATATGTACATAGAGGGTAGTTTTCTTCTGAGGCAGGCGCTGTTCTGATGCTGTAATTTTATTAAATTTCTGAGATGTGAGCATGTCGACTGAAAAATCGCACACCTGAAAATTCATTCCTTGTACCCACCCTGAACATGAGTGCCCGGGTTTCCATTTCTCTGTGTTTCCAGCCATGCTATTTGTCTTTCCCTGAGAGAAGAAGTAATCCCGCTTCAGCCCGCGGGCCCCCCAAGGTCGCCGCCATCAGTCGTCAACGCTCAATCCAGGTTGGAGCATTTGTTCCAGCCCCTCTCTGCCTCAACCCTTGGCTGTTGTTTTCTTTCCTTTTTTTTCATAATTCATGTCAAAGGATCTCTGGAGAGATGAGCGAGGGTGGTGGTGTGTTGGGTTGGGGTAGAAGAGAGGGGGGGTGGTGGTGGTGGTGGTGGTGGGTGGAGAGGACAAGGGGGTGGAGAGGGCATACACTTAATCCCCGGGTCAAGATGTATTTATTGAAGATTAATAACCGAGCAGCAATCTCATCATGCTCTCGATGATTTTATAATTTGGTTTCTGGGGGTAGGGAGGGTGGGGAGAGATCAGGGACAAAAGCGAGAGGGAGACGCTGAACTATTGTTAACACGGGAGCAGAATACAGTACAGTGCAAGACTTTCATGTTGTGATTTTAAGCTTAGATGTCTGACTAAGGCTCATGCAACCTGCTGCAACTTGGAGAGTAACACACGTATAGTTATTTCAACAGCATTGAAAGGAATCTCTCAGAAAGTCTATTTAAACCAAACCAAAGCAACTTCTTTATAATGCAGTATTTGCTCTCACCTCTTGTCCAGTTTTCTATAGCAGCCAACTGGTTATATAATTTTTTTAGATTGAAAAATTTCTTAACATTGATCGAGAATGAGACAAATAATCTCATGACAAACTTTAAATGTGAATTTTTTTTTAATCATTTGTTTCAGTAAGAAAAAATATTACCTTATATTACATTGATGAACTAATGGATCCGTCTAACTCTTTAATGGAATAAGGTGTTTGTCCATATGGAAGCTGTACATCTGAATATTGCATATGTAGAGTGGCAGCGTCCATCTCATTCAGTTAATGGATTCCTTGCACACTTGGACCAAAGACCACGCGAGAGGGAGAGGTAGAGACACCTTTTTGTCACCAAGCAACAGGGATAAAAATGGTAAAAAGATAAATTTCAGCCCGGGGTAAAGGTTCAAGGTTCAAGGTGCAGCCTCCCATCCTAAATTTATTTATACCCTTAATAATAATGAGTGGATTGAATAGATTGTCCGTCCCTGACCTTGGTGATCAGGCAAACCTTATGCTACTATATCAAAGCAGACAGGCAGACATGTCTGTGGTGTGACGGCTGCCACAGTCGGCCCAGAGGTGGAGGGACGGATGGAGGGAAGGAAGGAAGGATATAAGGAAGGAGAGGTGGAGGAGGGGAGGGGGGGAGGTATGTAGAGCAGAAGGGATGGGAGGTGAAGGGGCACCGTGTTTGCATTGCGTATGGAATGAGGAGCAGGCTGAAGGATGTGTGAAGGACACTAAGGAAGGGCAAATGTGCTGTGTGTTTTTATTTTTGCATGCATGTGTGTGTATTTGTGTACCTGTGCATGAATGTGTGTGTGTACATTTGACAGAAAAAGGAGGCCTTGAAATCCTTAAACACTGATGACACTGTGTGTTTACTGGTATGTTAGTCGACTAATTGCCATTAACTTTATGCCAGACATATATAAAGACAATACTAGATCAGTGCTAAAAGAAGTAATCTGATCTTTAGTTAAGTAAAAGTACTAATATCGCAGTGGAGAAAATATTACAAGTAAAAATTAAGCATTCAAAATTTTACTCGAGTACAAAAGTATTACTTAATCTACCAAGAGTAAAAGTACTCATTATGCATAATGATGAACCTTTTCAAGATTAATATTTATTAGATGATTGGATTATAAAATTATTGATGCACCAATGTTCATCACTTTAATGTTGCAGCTGGTAAAGAGCTCATTTTAAGAACTTCATACATTTTAATCTATAAAAAGTAATCATTTATTTGTTAATTATATTTTGTACTAATCTAAATCTGCAAAGTAACTAAAGCGCTGAAATTAATGTAGTGGAGTAAAAAAAGTGCAATTCTTCCCTCTAAGTATAAAGCAGTAGAACACAGAAATACTCAAGTAAAGTACAAGTACCTCAAAATTGTACTTAAGTGCAGTACTTGAGTAAATGTATTTAGTTACATTCCACCACTAGAGCAGTGATAATGCACCTATAAAATAATATGGTCAATATTAGGGTACATTTTGTTGTTTTATCACTGTTACTTTGATCAACATAATTTATACAACCTGCTTTTGGTCATGGTTTAGTGTAAAAGTGGAAAATCAGATTTTTTTTAAAATAGACTTTTTTCCACAAGCACAAATTTCCACTAATATCAGGCTCCTACTGTACATCATCACATCAAAACCCTCTTCTCAACTTTCTCCTCACACAAACTGAGTCATGATCAGACTCCAAACTCCTTCCTCAGCTCATCCCTCCAGAGACGAGACCGTCACTTGAGTCTCCGAGCATTAACCATCAAAGGGCCATCCCCGGCTACATTAAATGTATTTAGATCTTACAAAGTGCTCCCCCTTGAATCCATCACTTCTTTCAGTGACTTAAGAAGCAAAAAAAAAAAAAAAGGAGGATGAAGAGGAGGGGGGGGCGGCCAGCGGGAGAAAAGGGAGCTGGGGGATTTACGGTGACAAAATGCCGGGGTCAGGCAGGGTGTGTGGCGGCGGTATTGATCAGTGAGGCATGCAGCGCACACGTGGCCCGAACCCTGACCCTTAAATAGGGAATGAATCTCAATCCAATAGACTGGAGTGTCTGGTACAGCTTACACACACACACACAGACGCATAAAAACACACACACCACACAAATATATATGTAGAAATACACTCACGGCCTCGCTGCCATTGCTACTAAACACCACCCCCGAGCAACCCGGATCAATATCAGCACAGCATGATTTCCACATTATAGATTGGCAGTTCCTTAATAAAAGAAAAGGCGTGCATCTGTGTATGAGCATCGATGTTTGCATGTGTGTGTGCTAATCCGTGCTTGTTTATGTGGAGGAGAGAAGATACTGTAAGGAAACAGACTGTGTTTCCAGTTGGTTTCAGCAGATGCGTTACAAGACTTTTTGATCCTCCATTTGTCGAACACATGAGAAAATCCAAAAAGGACACATGGGAACATTTTTCAGTCCACAAAAAGAAATCTGTTGCCATAATCCTGAACCATCTCGGTGTAGCACCTCGTGCCTCACACACATGGATGGAAACACGACGAGGGGGAAAAAGGTTAATGGGTAAAAAATAATGCAGGAAAAGCCCAAGTCAACCTCTAATTACACTAATTGAATGAAATCCACACAAGGGCACATATATGAGAATTATGGTGTAAGCAGAGGTGCATGAAGAGATATTAACATGCAGCCACAAGGACATGCAGAGAACACAGAAAAACACAGTTAAGGATGTGAGAGATTCACACACATTCATGAGTTCTTTGCATATGTGAACAGTTTATTATATTTTTACGCTTTGATCATGAAAATTCCTAATATGTAATTATTGGAAAAAGATTCATGAAGTCAACAGTGATCGAGATGGATTATGAGTTGAGGATTAAAAAATAATAAATAGCAATTTTTTTACATTTGGTTTTGGGCTGAATTAATGAAAATTGTGAATAATGATGATTAAGAGAAACAAATGCATTTAAAATTGATGTTTACAAAAACACATGCTTTTCTTTTGTCTGACATAATTGTGGCCACTTTCATGAAGATTTTTTATAGAATTTTTTTTTTATTTGCAATTTTAGCACAATTTAATTATACAGCATCTTTTTTTGCATATATATAAAAAACACTGTATATGTCAATGAAATATTGAAAGAATGTTTAAAAAAAGCACAAAAATATGTCATTGTATAAAACATAAAATGGTACGTATTACAGTTTGTGTGATTGTATGGGATTCCTGGAAGTGCTGTTCTTAAATGCGATAATAAAACATACTTAACAAAATAAAGCACATTTCTAATCTTCATTTATGTTTCTCATAAGGTTTATCGAAGTTGAGCTCAGCCTCTGTTCTACATCACTTAGAATATTAGAAATGATTGGGATCGGACCTTTTCAATTCAGTCTCATATGTAGATTGCCTGCTTACATGAGTGCACGGTAAAATCTCCAAACAAAAAAAAAACTGCTTGGATTATTCTAATGTCAATGAAAGGCTCTCCTCTTTATTTAATGCCTCTGCCCACTTTGCATCTCCGTGATCTTGATGCTGACACACATTCACCCTCGACCCTACACAGCAAGCACAGGCATGACACAAACATAAGGCTTTACTAATAATCACTTCTTCTATCTTCTTATCCCTCCCCAACCACATACATGTGCACACACACACACACACACACACACACACACACACCAGAAACACACACATGCATATACCTCCTGCTCTCCAACAAACACAAAACCCTTTTACGTAATGAAATTACATGGAGTCATATGTTACATCGTCCACTAGAGTTATGGGTACATTTTACATAAAATTCACATCGGGCGCATTGTCCAGGATGCATGTGTGCATACGGATTTACATTTTAGAGGGTATTAAAGAAATGAGCGGGGTGCAGTAAAATAGGAAGGAGGGGGAAAAAATGAAAAAGCGGCCCAATTTCCTGTTCTATCATCTCAAATCCTGGCAGCCATAAATAACATGAACACACACCCACTTTGTCTCTCGATCACCCACATGCACACACACACACTTGCACAGAGAAGAAAATCAAATCATTTGTGCACAAGGTAATTTTCTCGTACTTTTTTTTTTGCACAAAAAAATTTTTTGTTTCCGAAGCAAAAAATTTTTTTTGCCAGGATCTAATCACTGATGAAGATAAAGAAACATGTTGATGTCAACAACTGGAATGATTACACCATCCAGACTTGTGCCCTTTCACACTCTTCTCCCTGTCTCTGTGCATCCAGAGAGCCATGATTACCAAGGGGCACGGCGCCACCTCCTCTGGGCCGGCCTAGGCCACCCTTAATCCAACATGGCTCGTTGGATTCCAACAAGCAAATCTCATATTTCTAAACACTGGATTATGCTTTTCTTTTATTACTGCTGGAGCTGGAGGAGAGTCGTGGGGTTGGGGGGGGTAAGGCCGAACTGATGGGATTACCAGAAAAGCCTTTGGACTTAAATATGAAAGGAGGAATAATAAAAAAAAATACATATATGTTTTCATTAAGATGATGACTGAATGAAAAACCTGAATAAAAGAAGGGCTGAAAAAAATACTGATAAAAGGTAAAAGTAGGTCTGACACAGAATAATAATCCCGAGATAAGCTCAAAAGCAGTTCAACGATGACACAGAAGACGGAAAACACACTTGATTACACACAGAAACTTCTCGCATAAGCTCCCCAACAAAGAAATGTGCATATCGGCTGAAGCAAATGGGAAAAAAATGCACACACAGACAGCACACAAACACAGCTAAACCATCGCTTGTGAACGTGGGGCAGATGCTACAGATAACCTTGTCAGGATGCAGCCCTCTGCTATTCCTACATGTGTATATTTTCCCAGTGTTCACACCTTTATGGGCATAGTAATACCATCATGCCTCGGCGTGCTAAGAAGAGCGAGGAGGGGAGGCTGAGAGAGAGGGAGAGAGACGGTGATGCAGACTGAGAGACACAGGGCGAAGGGGGCAAAAATGACCTTGCTGGAAATAACAACAGCAACCCTTAATGTGTTGCATTACAAGATATGTGATAAAACACTTTTATGGGGAGGGCTGTAAATGCTGCGGTCTCATCCCGCACTGTGCCCACTCAGCGGCCCATTTCGTCTGTGTGTGTGTGTGTGTGTGTGTGTGTGTCAGATCGGGGAGGGGTTGGTGTCCAGTGTCCAGATCAACAGATCCTCAATGGGGACTAATTGTCTTTGTGTTCACCTTGGTCCAGGTTTGGTAAATTAATTTGTTGCCTCTCTTCAAACTCTTATATCTTATTTGTAACATTTCTTGCTGTTTAATATTTTTAAGAGTATCAGTTTTCTCTTGATTCATTTTATCATAATAACTGCTTCACTGTGCTGTGATGATATCTACATGGGTTTCTCGAGCTGGCTTGAAGAGGTGTTTTCATGTTTTTCTTCTCTGCCCTGTGTGTCAGTGTGTGTGTGTGGGCTGATAGAGGAACATAGAGAATATGGATTCAAACTCAGCACTGCCCCCTGATGGATATGCTGCAAAATAACAGCATCTCAACCTGAGTTGTAGTGGGAGTTATATAACTAACAAGGCAACAACTAACAATTATTTTAATTATTTATTAATATGCTGAACATTTAAAATGTAATGGAAAAGACTTGTCACAGTTAATAAGCTGATGATGTCTTAATGTCAATTTAGTGTCACATTAGACAAAGAAAATCAGCAAATCCTGACAACTGAGAAACTGCAACTAAATAATTTTTGGCATTTTTTGGCATTTTAATTTGATCTGATACACAATTATATTATTGCAAATTCATTTTCTTTATCAATAAGTCATCTAGATAAGAAGTTGTATAAAATAAAAGCACCGTTTTGCTTTTAATGCGCCTGTTCAAATTGACCATAAAGCCTCAGAAAATGTAAATGTATGGTGCTTTATTTATCCAAAAATCTGCTTTGCAACAGTGATTGATTGTATTTCCTTCTGGCACTTTGATCATAAAATATTCCGACTTCAACAGTTTTATATCAAGCATTAAAAGAGAATTGGTTTCATACATTCACTTTCTGTATAAGTGCTAAAGATTAAACTAAAGTCCTTCTATCACGGTCTTCATGATTCTGTTGATCCTAATTCGACAGTTTTTGGTTAATCACTCCTCCATCTTTTTCTCTGGAGCTGAACGTGTCCTTTTCATTATGTTTCCAACATCTGAATATATGATTTCCATTCTGCTCTCTCTGCGCCTTTGTTCAAATTTCTGTCTCTGCCTCCTTCAATCTCTCTGTCACTCGTTTCTTTTTTCCGACGCTCACCTTCCCGTTTGTGGACCCTGACACTCCTACCGGCCCTCATATCCAGGCAGTGTAGATGTTAGGCCAGGACTTATCGATCAGACTATAAATTACCCATGCATCACCTCTCCTCTCCTCATTGCGTGTCTCACAAGCCGTCTGAGACCTTATAGAGAGAAAGAAGAGAGAGGTGGGATGGGGAGTTGAGCGGGGAGGGAGAGAGAGTCTCCGGCAAATTGTTAATTAAATACGAATCAATCCTCTGCCATTTATCAGGCCATGCGTCCACCTCACCTTTAAGAGGTGGGGGGATAGAAAGGTGGAGGGGAGAGGGACGGGGGAAAATCAATAAGGCGGACTGAGGGGAGGGATAAGTGTTTAATCCACCAATCAAACTATATCACGGCCATTATAGAGAGACAACCAGACATTATGGGGTGAACGGGGTGGGTTTCAGCATCTTTGAGCCGACTAGGGTATGCAACATTTAGAAAGTACTACTAAGACAATTTAGCTTTAAAGCACTGTTCAGAATTAAGGGACAACAATTTTTGACACTTAGTTATTATACACTTCAGGTACTAACCCCAGTATGTGTTATTTGACATTTGGGGATTGGTTCGTTATCTAAGTAGGAGTTAGATGGAGGGTTGTGAGTGTTTCTGCATTCAGGTAAGCAGTGGGTGTTTTTTGGCCACTTGGGGGCAGCAAAAACAGAAATACAACATTGACCTATAACCTTTTAAGTTGATATCCCTTTTAGCTAAACAACTCTCTCTTAGCTCTGTTTTTGGTCTCTACCAACTGAGAGCAGAATGAACCAAACAGTCAAGTTGAAGCTGGACAGCTGAACAATGAGCTCAAACTCATTATATATATATAAAGAGTAGAGAAACACTATTCGAAGGAGACGCAGACTTTTACACAAGAATGCATCAGTTTGAAATAATACCACCGTGAAAAGACAAAAATATTTAACTAACATTGCATTTTTATATATGTTATGTCAGTGTGTAGATTGGTAACTTGCAACACTTGCATGTCGCAGTAATTTGAGTATATATCTTTAATTGTGTATGTGATGCATGTGTGTGTGTGTCCTGCCTTTTTATTCTTATCATAAACAATTGCCTGTGTGAGTGTGCGTATTCTCGCTGATGTGTAAATTATTACAGTACCGGCCGACCACGGAGACTCACCCAAAGTCCATAAATCAGCGCGGACCAAGAATAACAAGGGATCTGACCCCCCAACTGTAAATCTGGAGGAGAGTGCTAAAGTTAGCAGAGGCAGGAAAACGATCCTGATAGGAGTTTTAACACGTTTACATCGACTGAATGACTTACACGGTGGGTCAGTCTGTGGTCAGAAAACAGTCGACTACTGTCAAGTTGGATTTGATGAAGCAGCAGAGAAGGTTTTTCTGACCTGAATTCCTTTGTGTCCTTTGCTTGTTCCAGCATGAACAACGTGACTTTTCTCCACTGGCTTGACGAAATCCATAAATAATGTGCTATTATTTTACTTTACAGTGAAGCAAACATGCAAAAAAATGTATTTAGAATTTATCTTCATGACTGGTTTTTAAAAAATGACTTTCAGGGTTTCTTAGGGGGTTTTTTTGTCCGTGGCTGAACCTGTCAAAAAAGGTTCAGGCTCTTATTTTCCTCAACTTCAAGGGTTTTTTTTTTTTTTTTTTTTTTTTTTGGAATTTTGTTTCAAACAATTTGTGTTTAGCCCTTAAAAAACACTGTGGGTAACTTTCTTGTGTCAGTAAACAAAACTAAAAATCTATTGTCATGCAGCTCTGTCAGGTTGTACTTCGTAAAAAGTTGCTAAATGCTAACTTACTCAACGACAATGTTAAGATGCTGATACTGTTCACCATCTTAGTTTAGCATGTTAGCATGCTCACTTTAGCAACAACTGAGGCTAATAGGGATGCCGTTAGTTTTGCAAGTCTTTGTTGATGAATGAAGTATTGGACAGAAATATATATTTTGACCTGATGTTATGATCATCCAATAGTTGTCGATACACTTCAATCATAACCACAAGAGTCAACTTCATGGTAACAGGAGATCATCAAAGACTTTCTGATATATTGCCAAAGAACCACAAACATGTGCACCAAGTTTTGTGCCGATCATTACAGTAGTTTTTGAAATAATTCAGTCTGGATCAAAGTGGTGGACTGACCTAAACTTAAGTTTGTTGTAACCCACAAATTCCAATATTCCAATTCCACCACATGTACAAATCAATGAACCTCCAGTTTACAGAAGACAAAACTTTTGTCATCCTTACATCCCCGATTGACACAGAACTCTTTTATAACCACAGTCCAAACATGGGCAACTCTCACTTCTCCTTCCTTAAGAACCCTGGGAGCTTAACAATCATCCAACATCTGTCTGGAGCCCAGAGAAAGGCAGAGGCCCAGATGTCACAGAGATTGGTCTTATGGGAGTAGGCTTCTTGGCCCCTTCACTGGGCAGCCCAGTTAGTGAACTAGGATTAGAGTTACGACATATCCTGGAGCCAAACATAGCCGGACTCTATCCTCAGATTTAGAGATTGTAAGAAAAACTCTGCTGTTGTCATCTCTTTGATAAACAGATATAGATGGACATTTTGGACATGTTTTCAACAAATCTCTTAAATCCATGTTAAAAGTTTTATTCGTTTTCACTTCGAACAATGTCCACATGAAAGACAGATGGACAAATGAAGACGTTCCAGATACAAAAATATTTCGGGTGCCAAATAATGAGCCTGATTTATGATGTCGACATAAACAAATATTTATCGCTTGTCTTCGGAATATTGCTCTTGGCTCGTTGCCTTGTTGCTGCTCATAATTCTAAAATCCACTTTTAATACAAGTGTTTTTTAGGGTGGCTTTTATCCGTACTGTATCTCTCTGTGTCTGTATTTTTTTGTTTTCTTCTGCTAATGTGTCTTCCTGGGTGGGCGGCAGAGCTCGTTCCAGGCAGCTGGATTGTCCTCTATTAGTGTTGCTTCTGTTTCGCAGGCGTAATCCTCTCCACTGGAGCCTCGCCTCACTCCTAATCTGAGGCACAATCTCTCCTGCAGATGGTTCTCTCCTTAAGCACCGCAAAAGAAGTGAGCTCATCCCTATCTCTCCTGTTATCCCCCTGTTATCTCTCGACTCCCTCATCCCTTTCTCCCGACATTACCGCCTCATTTCTCATCCCCAACGCTTGATTTTCCCCAGAAACCATAAAGCACGGAGCGGTTTCGAATGTACCATCGGACGGTGTGAGTGTGTCAGCCTCGCTTCCTGCGTCTCTTTGAGCCCACGCAGACTGCGAGGGAAAAGCCAGCGAAATAAAAAAGCTATTCTGAAAAATTCTGGTTTATTTCAACGTGGCTCTTATTTTCGTAGCCAATGTTTTTATTGATTCCGATTACATTGTACTCAACAAAGCAATCGCTGAGTTCTGGGAATGTGGCAACAGTTCCCAAGTCCAAAGGATGCAAGAAAGTAGTGTAAGATGATTGAACAAATTGGAAACAAGTCGATGTTGATATTTCATCGCACTGGAAAACTGTGCACAATTACTGCAAGCACAGAGCCAGTAAGCTGCTTTTACAAACACAGCTTGGGTAATAATGTTACTGCACTCCTTAGTTTTCTCTCCAAAATAAGTTTTTTAGAAAATTGTTTTTTGTGCCTAATCAGACTTTTACTGATCTTAACGACTTACTCTGTGAGTATGATGTTATTATTGATGATGATCGCCAAAACTACCAGGTCATATTAAACTGGAATTTCTGTTTGCTGTTTAAATATTAACTACATTACGATATATATAGTTTCCTGCTAAGCAATACCAACATATATTACATTCGATTTGTCTTATACTTTTGTGTACACACTGCTTATTTTGTATTTAAAATGCACAATGTGACTTACAATCTTCAGATTAAAAAAATATAGACTATAAAGTAAAGACTGTATGAGAGGTTCTGCCTGTTCTCCCCAATTCACTGTAAATCATGCATCATGTAGAAATTTGAATTTACTTATTCCACTTTTCCAGAGAGCCACTGGTTTCCATTCCTGTTTATACAATATGAACTTGAATCAGCAGACTCTTAAAACATTCTCGATTTGTGTGATCACAATGATATCTTATTATTACATTATTACAGACTTCATTTTCACTGGAATTTTTTTAAAGCCTTAAAACCTGCTTACACATGGGCATTATTTATTTAATAGTTTTCTTTTGACCAAATATAAAATTAAACTGCTTTTTGTTGCTTCCTTTGTCATAAATTTTATCATTTTTATTCACACATGTGTTTGTTTTACTTTATTAACAAATGTGTCATATTTTAAAACCACGTGAAACAATCGCTCAAAACAATTTTTTTTAAAGGGTGCATTTGATCTGAAAATCTGTGCACCATTGCCTTTCTGAACTGTATCACCGAACTTCCACATCATCCCACTCGATTAGAGAATCATCTGGCCTCTCCCTGGAGGACTTTTACCTTTTTCCTCCACTCCTCCCCCAGCAGCTACACTAATAGTCCACAACTGATAGTCCACCCTGATAGGTAGTTTTCTCTAAATGCTGCTTCTGGAAGGGCAGAGAAAGGGATAAATGACGAGGGCCGACGAACAATAACCCGAGGCAGCTCTCTTTGGCAATAAGAAAATGAGAGGATATACAATGTGAGCAGGAAACCAGGAGTCCGGTGATCAGGTGCTGTCAGGATACAGGGGGGGGACGTAAAGTTTTGGGTGTTGGAAATGGATTGCAGGGCGTGATTCACTGCAGAGGGAGAAGCCCGAAGAGAAACCAAAGAGAGGGGGGAGGGTGGAGATGAGAGTTGCGGCACCATTTTTCACAGCAGACAAAAACATTTGCTGGGATATCAATTTGGAGCTGTGGAGCAGTCTTCCCCTCCTGCCCCATCATCCATCATCTTTTCGTACTAACCACCACTTGGGCACTCCACCCCCTCCCCGTCTCTCCTCCACCACCCACGCACATGCACACTTAAACACCCTTACCCTCTGTTTCCCTCCCACACTTGTGGCCATACATGCGGGAACACACCAGCGCTTTTCTGCAGCCTCACGCAATTACACAAAAGATGCATGCACAAACACACACTGGATGCTTATCTCAAACAGGACAGAAAAGCGTGACCCATAGATGTGTGGGAAGAAAATGCAAAGCAGAGTCGAATCGCAGCACAGAGCGTGGTCGAGGTTGAGAAGGCGGGGCCGAGCGTTTGCCACAGCGGCCGTCTCCCCTAGTCTTCTCCCATTAGCGCCAGTAGGGGAGACCCCACCCTCCGGCTGCCCCCTTATTGGCACCTTTGCCTGCACCCCATCACTCATCTCCCAGCCATCATCCATCACCCATCGCGATCAATAGGAGGCCACGCATTCATCAGCCCCTGGGTGCTGATGGGAAAGAGGAGGGTCGGCCGGGGGAGAGATGGAGCGAGGGATCACGTGGTGCAGGGAGGGAGCAGAGAGAGAGGGGAATATCTGAAAGTGAGAGAAACTGAGCAAAAAAGGAGAAATGAAGGAGGAGGAGGAGTCATGGAGGAGGAAATCTGAGAGTAAGAGCTGCACTGAGAAGCAAAGAGCTTTGAGGCGTAAGGTATGAAAAGGCACATTAAAATGTAAAAAGAATTATAGGAGTCTTGGAGACGGATGAACACCATTAATGTGGCAATGAGCAAAGGAGGCTTGTCCAATTTGCCACAGTCACATTCTTAGGTGTCAGTGCGGAAGCCATCATAATGATAAGTGGCGATTCTGCGCATGGTGACGAGTGGCATAAAAAATAGTGCGATCCTTTAAGGCAAAGAGAGAAAGAGAACTGAAGGGAGGTTTGATGTGCACGATTATACACACAAGCACACACACACACACACACACACACATACACACATATATAGGGAACATAATGGTGCAATGTCCCTGTCAGTCATTCGGTGGTTGTCAGTTTCCGGCAAGGCTCTGCACTTTGCGCTGACAGCCCATAAGTTGTGCCGACACACACACACACACACACACACGCTGGCTCAGGCCTTTCCCCTCCTGACTGAAGGTGGACCGGAATAGATCGCACTTTAAGATGATGGATGCGCCCTCTGCCCAGAAAGGTTAGGGACAGGGCGATAAGTTACTGAGCGCCACGTTCAGGGCGAGTCGTAGAGGTGGCCAACAAATACACAGTAATTGATATTGCTTGGCAGCTGGGACGTGAACCTCTGTGGCGGCTGGATCGCACCATGACGTAGTTTGGTGGGAAATGTATAAAAAAAATGAAACATCTCACAAATGCCTGCATGTATTTTTTTTATCACATAAAATCCAACAAAAATCTTCACTGTTTATCAATATCTGCCTCTTCATGCAAACTCCCTCCACCTATCTCCACCCACCTCACCACCAGTCATCAAACAAAACAACCTCATTTAATGAAGTTAAAGTTTGCCGTAAGTTTCTTCATCAACACCCCCAAGCCGTATAAAATGTCCAGTCAGCATTTGATGTGAATCATCATGTAACTTGGCAGGCTAATGCTGGCTAACATTATCTAGCACACTGCGGATTGGTTGGACCGGAAAAATGAAACTTAACGGCTGACTAACATGTTGGCTCCGACTTGCTGTGTCGGCAGATTTGGCTTTGATAATGCATGAAGGCTCACCACTTCTCCTTTTGCAAATTTGCAGCCACAGATAGAACACGACTCTGCCATCATATTGAAAGCAATGACACTTGCAAAACATCCGTACGTAGCTACACCTGGCTTCTCCTTGGATGCCGACTCTTTTCACCGTAGCTCCGCCCACACAGGTTTACAGGATTTGAACCCTGACTGTCTGAATTCATGTTACTTTGACTGTCATTAATTCACTGGGCAGCTCCAAGATGGAAATGTTCGGCCATGATGTTTATTTATAGTATGTCTTGCAGCATATTAAAAACTTCATATGGATATGTTAACAAAGCTAAAAACTTGATTTTCATTGGAGTCTTTTCATCTTCAGCATGTTTTCATCTTCACACACAGTAGAAGAAAAAAAAATCCAAACCAGGCCAGTGACTCTCTTTTGGAAACCGGACCCTTCCAGACCAGGTTAGAGAGTGTGTTTATTCCAACCACTACCCACTCTGGCCCATTTAAGCATAAGGGGGGCAGAGAGAGCTGTGGGTTAAATGACATGTCCAGAAGCCACACCACCACCACCACCACCAAGCACCTGAAGTCATCCAGTCCCCAGGTCCCCTCTGCACGTATGAGTCAGATGTCGCTCTCAGGTTTCGAACCCCAGGTTTCCATCTACCGGATGCTCTCATTGGATTATTCAGGAGAGGCTAAACGCTCTTTGTAGCGAGCAGACTTGGACAAAACCCCACCTGGGCAGGATAAGCCGCCACAAGCTCTGCAGCAAGTCTGCTCTTGTACCATAAAAATGTTGGTGCATGCTAAGAATTATGAAGGAGGTATTCATGATGGGAGGAAATTCTGGATTTGAACAAAAAAGAAAACTTGGTTCCAACTTTTAATCTTAGAGATAGTTTGAGAGCGCTTTTGCACAGAAAATAAAATTAGAAAATAGGTGTTTTTTTTAATGAAGTGTGAATGTGAAGAAACATATAAAAGTGAAAAAAAATGTATTTCCTTAACCTGCTATTTTAAAACAAATTATAATGACAGTGAGTGAGAGAAGTCAGATTAAATGTCATAGATATTAAGCCAAAACACAACGACTGCAGCAGGAAATAAATGATACCGTTCCAGTTTTAAGCACATAACCACAAAGTTTGACGTTACCTGCTTCTTCCTCTGTCTCCTCCTCTTTCTCCCAGTGACGTGACCTCTAACACCTTACAGGCTATGTGCTGCTCTTTCTTAAATATTTCATTGCGAGTCCATCCATTGTCTTTAGCTCACACACACACACACAGGGACACAACACAACCAAACAAAACACACATGCACAGGTAGAGGCGGATGCTTGTGTGTATGTGTGTGCACGTGTGTCTCTGCGTGTGTTCCCCATGTAAAGGGAGACCAGTTGCAGATAATAGACGTCTGTTGTTTAATATTGGAGGAGTTTGAGGTAACCGCAAACCTGCAAACCTGGGGTCACCGTGTGTGAAGCTGGACACCTGATCTGCAGCACTGCTGAACTCAGCTATTGTAAAAAACAGCAGCCTGGAGGACTGATATCCTTAACCTGATTTTTGTTTCATTTGCTTCCCTCATTGGTACAGTTAATGTGTGTGTTTGGGTTCAGAAGAGATCGGGGGTGGTTATAACACTTTTTGTCTCAACACCTCGAGCTCACTGAATTTTTAGAGCTCTCAAATTATTACAATCAGTACCCTTATACAAATAGCAATGATTCCAACTATATCACAGAATTCATTAATTAATTTTAAAAAAGCAGAATGTGATAATTTGCTAATTCTTTGTGACATATATTTGATTGAAAACAGCACAAAGACAATATTTTTAATGTTGCCTCATCAACTTCATTGATTGTAAATATCTGCTTAATCTAAATTTGATGGCAGCATCATGTTTCAAACAAGTTGGAACAGGAGCAACAAAAGACAGTGAAAGTTGTGGACTGATCCAAAAACACCTGTTTGGATCATTCCACAGGTAAACAGGTTCATTGGTAACAGGTGATAGTATCATGATTGGGTATGAAAGGGAAAGACTCAGTCGTTCAAAAGTGAGGATGGAGAGAGATTCAACACTTTGTGAACACATAATTGTATAAATGAGATTTCTACATGGACTCTTGACAGCTGTGTCTCACACAGTGTTTGACCCTTGTCTTCTGAGGTTCTGTCATTTTTTGTAGTATCTGCTCAATGTCAATGGAATGACAGATGGAGGTTCGTCTCATCTGGCAGAGGTTTTAGTGCACCTCTAGTTTTTCCTCACCCACTGTCTTGGCATGCTGAAGAAAGGAGTAAGACAGAGAAAATGCATTTCTCGCTGTTTTTAAAAGGATGTTAGAACCATCCCCACCTCTGTCAGCCGTTGTTAGCAAGCTGTAGCAGCAGGGTGGTTTGAAATGAAGACAGATGAAATGCCTCTCATGGCACCTAAGAAACTACTCTCAGGCCATGGACTCACTTCTTGTGTTAAGCTGGTGGCGTCTAACCCATAAAGGTGTGCAGCAGGGCTGATGGGAAATACTTCCAAAAACAAAAAATATCGCATAAACAAATGATGTTACATAATTTATTAAAAATGCACCTTCCTTATTTAGACATCCAGACTTCACCACTGCTGAGTAAGGTTATGTTTCATGTCTGGATCTCTAGGAAGGCCCAGGCCAACAAACAATAAAGGGGAAGAAATGTAGGTAGGCATGTTTACTATTTCCCCCCTTTTATTACTGTGTTGGGCACAATGATGCAATGTGGTTAGATCACCTGCCTTCCTGACCCTTAACCTTTTGACCCCTGACATCATGTCGCTGGGAGCAGCATGTGGAGGTATTTCTTTCTGGTGCCTCAGGCGGATCTGGATCTGGCAGGTTAAAGGAAGAGTGGTATCCGAGCCGGGGTACTTTTGTACTTGCTGTATCATTAATGGGGCGCCGATAAAGATACGCAGATCTCCTGGCACTTCGCTACACATTCAGAGACGGGCTCAGAAAACCGATGCGTTTATCTTGTGTTTTCAATCTAGGCCACGTTTTGGTTCAAATCACATGTAGGTCTGGCTTTTTTAAAATTGATGGCTGTAATTGATACAATAGTGAAAAGATGCGGAGTAACACGAGTGGTATATGTTGTCGGAAAAAAAAAATTGTTTTGAGAAACTGAGTCTGGTTTAAGAAAATCCAACACAAACACACTTCAGATGTCAGGACTCAAGCGCTCATATTTTACCACTGTGAAGTAATTTGCAGCATAAATCTTCCTGCATTTAAAATGTTCTCTTGAGCTGGTCAAGAGGGGTTGACGGGGCAGTGCAGTCCTGGCGTAAATCAGCATAAGTGATCGGATGGATTTTTCTGTGTTAATGTAACGTAGCTTTGACATGCACAATAACTCACACGGAGGGAGGGAGAGCGAGCGTGTCCACTGTCCGGCCCTCTATTTGCCAAACCAGTGTGCTCGGGTCATCAAATCGACAATGTGATTGACCCATCAATTGACCCCTGCTGACCTCTCCGGCCAATCAGGCTAATGGCGGCTAGTGGTTCGAGCTTTAGCTCACTAGTATCCTTTCACTTGCGCTCTTTATTTGTGTGTCCACGTACACACACTCATACACACACAAACAAACACAGGCAGTCGTATCTCACACCCCTGGTTTCTAACCCATCTCAATTTTAACTGCCTGTATCGGCACCCTCTTCACAGAGGGACTCTCGTTAGCATTGACCTTTCTCTCTCTGCATGCTTGTTAAAATCAACAGGCTTTTGATCAGTTCATTTTATAATACAATCACACATTAGGACACACTCAAGCCTTTGTTTTGGAATCACAACTAAATTTTTGCTGTCAGTTCTCACTCTTCTGAACAAAATACTCCATTTGGGACCACTTGTTCATATGAATCATAAAAATGCCGAATCACCATATTGCATCAAAACTACTTCATGTGGATCAATATGTTTCTGGAGGCTGAATCTCCATAAATCAATTATATAGTAAAATGCTGTGTGTGTGTAGATGGGAAGTGGCAGTAGGGGCTGTATTGATCAGATCCAGTATGTGCTAACTGTATCATGTTTCCACTTATTTGATGTAATGGTAGTGTATGGATCCTTAATTGACAAGGGGGTTTAGATCGAGGTGTCGATCCAGACATGGTGGGGGTGGACAGGCCAAACTCAAGGTGACAGATCAGGAACCAAGTGGAACTCCCTGCGTCCTTTAGATCAGTTGGTTGATAACAATTTGCTGCAATGGAGAAAGGGTTGTGGACGAGGAGGGTGTGTCAGCATTGTTCCAACATTGTATGGTATGTGTATGGAAATACATTAAATATGCTAATGCACATCCAGAAGAAGCAAAACATTTTTTTTCCTGCAGTACCAAATTCACACTAAAATTTCTAAACTCAGGTGTAAACAGAACAGGTACTACAAAAGTAGCTGACATGTGCTCAACAAAAGAGCAAATGCAATAAATCTGCTGCTTTTCACTGAGAGTGAAATGTGTCAAGATGTCAATTTAGAGTTTACATAGAAAACAATCAGTGCAGGTGTTTCACCTTGAGAGACAAATGGACCAAACAAAAGTCAGCTGACAAGGTAACATCACTGGGTCTTAGTGAAGTAACCACATTTCAAGCAGCAACAAAACAAACCAGAACCTTTTCTTCTTTCTAATTGATTCACACAGGTGTTTGGCCAAAAGGTGACATGTTTACAGCTCTGATGTTTGCTCTCTGCAAAGCTATGACCCAACTTCATCACAGCCTCTTACAAGAAATATATAATATAATAAATACATGATGATGATGTTGATTTATGTTAGAAACCTCACCTGTTTTTTTACTAAACAAAGAAGGTAAAGTTCACCCTGCCACTGACCTCATCTCATCCCTCCTCCTTCTCTCTCTCTCTCTCTCTCTGTCTCTCTCTCTCTCTCTCTCTCTACAATATCAACTGAAATAAATTGCACATCTTTTCCAAACAGAGCAATTTCTCCGCCATCTGTTCACCAACGTAAATCAGGGCTTGTTGATGTAAACCTCCTCCTTCCTCAAACTCCCCCCAGTGAGGACTGAATCAGGCCTAATCCCTCGGTCTCCCCTGCCCTCTAAATCATCCCTGCATATTAATGGCTCCATGCAGATAGAAATGAGTCTATATGCAAAATATGCAAAACACAAAACCGGGACCTTGGTCTCATGCAGCCTTATGATGAGCAAAAGAAGAAATCAATTTTCAACGTCATTTTTCAAGTTTAATAAAGACTTTAAATATCCTGAATAAAACTGTACGTTTTCTTACTTGATGCTCTTTATTTCTCTTAGTTCTTGGTGTGATAAGTGAATTCTGTCATGTGCTAAAATGGTAAGTTGAGAAAGGACACATGTTTTGAATTGCATGAATGAATTTAAAGCATGTTTTTTTTTGGCCCAGTGCAGTTTAGAAGCCAACCCTCATGTCTCCAATCATACTGTACTTTTGACAGCAGCCTCCTGTGTCAGTGTGCTCCCACAGTCCACCCCAAACACCCCCTCCTCCATTTCTAGGCCCAAGCTTCAAAACCCTCTCATCCACCCATACAGATGTTTCCACATCAGTCGATAATCCAGCCTAGCCCCCTTATGCCAAGGATTAACACCAGCCAGGCCCAATCCAGCCACATGTGGCCCAGGACAGGGGGGGACAAGAAAGAGAGACAAGACTGACCAAAAAGGAAACATATGCATCAATGAGGCCTGTGAACTGTTCTCTATTTCATTCAAGAATTTACTATTTATTGGCAAAATTCGCATTAGTGAAATGAAAGTGTTTGATGACACTTTTTGATGGAGCACTTCTCATAGGTTTAACTCCTCTCAAAGTAAGAAAGTAAAACTGAAGCCACTGCTGACACATGTGAACTGAACACGTTTGACCAGGTAATTCATAGTGAGGTTTGTGCAAAACAGCAAGCCAAACTTTGAAATAGTTGAAAGTAAAATCTGGCCAGATGAACAGTTTGGATCTCTGGTTCAACAGGAGCAGGTTTTTAATGACAACAGATGGCTTGACAGGATTATGAAACTCACACACAAATGCGTGCACTTAACAGACACACATGCACAATTATAAGATGAAAAAAAAGACACCAAAGGAGATTGAAAGTGTTTGAACGGGCTCGGGGGCTACCTCCTTAATAATTCAACTTTATATAGCAAAGAAACTTAAAAGCAACTGTCTGACCCGACTGCCTGCATCATGTTTTATTTTAATTAGTTTAATTACTTAATTTGCTCTGTAAGGCTTGGCATCCTCCGCACACCTAACTGCCCTGGAAGTGGATCAGTGGAAGGAACCTTCTCATCTTTTAGTTTTATTTATTTTACTTTTAAGTTTTTCATGAATAATTGCGTTCCTCAACAGAAAAAAAAAACACACTCGGCTCTAGGGACAGATTGGCAACCACATGCATTACGTTCCTTAAGAACAAATTAAAGCAGGCAGAAACTTCCTATTACCAAAGTGGAACTAATGCAGAAGCAGATAAAAGTGGGGACACACATATATTTTCAAACATGTGGCCAAAGTTTGTTCTGACAGGCCTAATGGATCTTTCTATAGGAGATCTATTGAGCCGCTTCATGACGCAGCACAGCAAACATGGCTTTGATTAAACTTTCACTAATTAAAGTCTCCCTCATCTTATTAGCCCGACTAATTGATTTAATTTGTCTTAGCTCAACTATTGGCTGTGACCTCTACTTAGTTAATGAATTAATTGATTTAGCCCAAGTGCATTTGGAGGAGTCAAAGAGGATTTTGACATGTTACCCCTTTAATCTTGCTTACTCCAGTCACTCTTTGGGTCACCATGGCGATGTATTGGCAAAGTTTTAGTGGGGTGAATGGTGGATCGCTGTGGATTGCGGCTGCCACTCCACAAGGCTACGTAGAGTAGATGCGGCCTTCTGCAGTTCGTCAGGATGAAGAAGTAGCCTTGGCTATGGAACTTTTAAAGGACCATTCTTCAGATACTTCAGGAATAAACCTGCACAAAATCTACTTTCTCCTGATCAAGAAGATGAGGCAACACTCCAAAGGTCTTCATGTTTGGGAAGAGGAAAATATGAGTCAATAATATTGCCATAATGCATGATTAGAACCAGTATACATCCTTTACAAGGGCACTTGGATGCCTAAATTACTAGCATCCGCTTTATTGTCATCGTTTTTCTTGATAATGGTACGAGACAGAGGAGCTTCCTCAGCTTGGATGCAGTTATTAACCAGATGCAGAGGAAAGGCGGCGTCTTAAACTTGGCACTATTTCGTGGCATTTGCTGCTGTAATGGCGCTGCATGCATCCATTTATCAAAGATAATGCAAGAGCTGGATTTTGTTCAAATACGCCTATGTAAGAAGGAGGAGAGATAGCTTGGTGCCATGCCCTTGGATGTGCTGGTCCTCACAAGCACTGGATTGGCACAAGCACCATTAACATGCAGTGAAAGCTGAACAAACAGCGCCATCCAGTGGTGGGAAATCTGAATGTTTCTCTCATGTATCCAACAAGGACAGCGTCATTAAACTGCATCAAACAAATATTAAAGAAGGAAAAATAATGTCTCTCTGCAGATATTATGATTGACATTTATAGAATAACTTCTCTCAAACATTGTTTACTTATATTTGATCAGTGAGCATTATAAATAGGTCATGTGATTAAGAATCATTTTTTAAAAAACAGCTGATCTAGTAGGCCGAAGAAGTGTCCAAAGAGTTATAGGAGTATATGCTCAATCTCGCACGCTTAGACAATCAGATTGTAAGCAAATTAACTGCAACCTTTGACATTTCTTCTGACCTTTTATTTGCCCTCATCTTACGCAGATTTGCATATTGTTAACGCTTATCTCTGCAAAGCAGTGGCCAACAAAAATATGAATACACATGTAGATCATTCTGATGCCTTATCCTTTATCTTTGATCTACCTGTGTCCTCTCCTGCCGTACCAACATCATTTATCATCGAGAAGGGAATCTAGTTCTTCACTACCTGACAAGCGAGGATAACCTTCAAGGTCTTTTTTTTTTCTAAAAGGATGCCATTAATTTTCTAACCAGAAAGTAGTGCAACCCATTATAAGTACACCTCTCGAGGGAGTTACAGAGGAAGATAGGTGGAAAAGTTTATTGGCAAATGGAAGTACAGCAACTTGCACAGCAGGTTCTGGTCCCAGAGTGGTCCCAAAGATCCACGAATCCAATTCCGAGCCGAGATAGAAAGAAGATTCCTGCTAAAAGCAAGTGTGTCAACCAAGTTACTGCCAAATGGGGGGGATAGCTGTGAGAGTGATTTACAGTGCAGGGACTTCTGTGGCTACAAGTGAACTGTTGTTTATAGTGATCCTCTAACGCTTTTCTCTATTGATATTGAAAACAATCTGTCTTTTCATCTAAAGTTTAAGGCGGGTAAAGGTTGTTTGTCACAGTAATGGCATTGATAAGCTAAATATCAAGTTTGCACAGGGGCAATTAGATTACATGAGCAGACGAAAGACAACAGTGAAAGCAGCTCTTCTTCCTCCTCCTCCTCCTCCTCCTCAGTGAATGCAACACATGTGCTGGCTTGACCCTGAGCTTCAAAAAGACTTTATCAGATAACCTTCATGGAGAACAAATGAGAAAAATAAGCCATGTGGGTAAATGAATCATATACTATCTCCTGCATAAATAGGATTCCTCCCACACCATGATGGCACCCTGAAGTATAACAGTGAAGTTTGACTGTATAGTGCAGCTAATTGCTAATAATCATGAACTTATTATGTAAATTTTTGAGGTATGAAAAGATGTTTAGTTAGACAATGACACTTCCTTGTGGACAATGAAAATACTCTCCATTCTAATAAATACAGCCATTTTAATTTGCATGGCCAGAGCTGACTTCAGACTTTGGCTGCCACTCAAATTCTTATGCTATGGATTTCATTACTAAACTCAATCATAATGCAAAAGCAAAGTACACAGATTAATATATTCAGGCCCAGTGACAGCTTTATGTATGTTTGATTAAATATTGTGAGGTTTGTTTTTCTAATTTTGCATAATACACCTTTAAATTCCCAGTAAAGTGATCCAGCGCACTATTAACAACTGTAATAAACTCTTCTTTTAAAAAAAGCATGTATTTATTATGATTTATCGTCACCTGCTGCCATCTGGCTGGCTGACAGATAGCTGAGATGTAATCATAGGCCGACCCATAAATCGGCCCATTGAAGGTTACTTGATATACAGAGTGAGAGGCTCGAACACGTCGATGCGGCTCGCACCCTTCTGAGGATGTAAGCAAACCGTGCAACCGTGTGTGAGGTTCACAGACATGTCAATGCAAATGCACACAAGTACGGTTTAAGTCGTAGGTCACTGAAAGTATGATTGTGATTATGTTTGCGGAAATAAAGGATGAAATGTTCCCAACACTCACATCCATGTTGCAGGTCGATAGGTGATGGCAGAGATACTAAAAAAAAGTGTTAAGATTTCCTCATGTTTGGAATTAATCAGAAAATGTTTGCCTGTAAATTTGCTTCCATACAATTTTAGTGATGTTTTGGTCTCTGAATCTTGTGTTTTTGTGGTCAAATTTCTCTCACACTTTAACAGTGATGGAAAGTAAATTAAGTACATTTACTCAGGTATTGTATCTCAGTGCAGCTTTGAAGTACTTTATTTGAATATTTCCATATTATGCTATTTTACTGCTGTTCATGAAACTTATCCAACACAACACATTGTTATATATCATACCATATGTACCAATATATTATTATCAATTTATGACTTTATTTTTGATCGTGACCTCTTACAAAGATCAGTGTGCAATTTGGGCCTCTTCACAGGTTTTAGATGTCTTTGAGTTTCCCCCTCTAAACTTCTCACATGCTTTAATGTAAATTATTATTTTTAGTCCAAAGAGGTTGAAATAAGTTGCACAAAAAAAGCAAAGATTAGAGAAAAGTGCAAAAAGAAATATGAGAACAGATTGTGTGTCTTCTGTCCTCCCCCATTATAACATAATACAGATCGTCAGGTTTATCTGGTGACCCTTTGGAGGGGTCCGACCCTTCACTTGGTCAGTCAGTAGGTAGGTCCTACTTCCTATACTAAATGAGCTAATTAAAAACCATCTTGGATGACATGGAAAATTCATCATCACATAAGTGAAAACAGGACTGTTTTCTGAGCTCATGCAAAGTTTTGGAGATAGGTGGTTCTCACAGGACATCGACAAACATATGATCTTATTGAATATGGTGCATTGCTGTAGATTAAACATTAAATAAGGTAGTTAAAGTTACTAAGCAGTTAAAATGCAACATTCACAGACATCCATGAACCAGTGATATTAATTCAACAACAGCATGCAAGTATGTACAGTAATTGCAAAACCCTGACATATTTTTCTGAACAATGACTGCTTTTATCTTTGATACTTTAAATTAATGTCGCTGATAAATACATATATTATTGCAGGAAAACATCTGAATACTTCTTCCCCCACCTGGAAATTATTCTTGGACGTAAAAGTGGTTGTGACTCGACCTTAAATCAGCCTTTTTTCTAATGCAGATTTGAATGGCAGAAGCGCACTCAGATCACATGACTTTAAAACGCAAACGCAAAGCACGAGCACACACGCACACGCACGCGCGCACACACTATAATACAATCCCTGTTTTCTGTAAGTATGTGAAGCTGAAAATCTAAAACCAGCATATCTCCTGCAGCAGCTCTTCCCCTTTAACTCCTCAGCCGTCGTCGCGGCACGATGACTCTCACATTGTGCGACGAGACGTTCAAGCACCGGCTCGTCTCATCTCCGCCGCTATTAAACAGTCCATCGTGCAGGAAAACAGAAAACAAACCCCGTGTGTTTATCCACCACACTCATGTTTATAATGTGATGCCGTGCTCCAGTCGTCTGTGAAGCGACCCCCAGCCTGGAAAACGTCCTGGTGTTGCATGTAAGATCTGCACGATCACTTGTTTTTAGCTATGCATGAAGGCTCTATTTTAATAAGATACTGTATGCTAGCTATGCATGAGTCATTAAAATTTAAAAGATAGCTTCATGCTCTTACTTTGCAATTAACCTGTCTTTTATAATGTATCTATATGTATTGCTTTCTCCTCAATGTGCATGCACGGGCCTGTGTTTTTTGAATTAGGTTTGCTGAAATCTGTGCATGTGCATTTTTGAACATCCATCAGAAACATGCAATAACAGTGTCATGTCCTTCCAGGATCGTGTTGCATTGGAAGGAGGAAACCTTGCTGCCTGGACTTCACTGCAGACAGACTCCACCAGCAGCCACATCTCACTCCTGGGCTCCTTGCAAGAGCCACTTTTTGCTCCACACCCAAATGATGCTGACTGCCTCCACAGAAGCAGCACTCACAGAGGACTCCACCTGTAACTCCTGCGCACCGTGCTGGGCTCCTGTAGCCCACCCATGCCTGTGATCCCCATCCCACGGCGGGTGCGCAGCTTCCATGGCCCCCACACCACCTGCATGCACTCGGCCTGCGGGTCGACGCACGCTTCCAAGCTAGTGCGCACCAAGTACAATAACTTCGACCTCTACCTGCGCTCGCGCTGCATGTACAGCTTCCTGCGTTTCCTCCTCTACTTCGGCTGCAGCCTGCTGACCTCCCTGCTGTGGGTGGCGCTCTCCGCCCTCTTCTTCCTGCAGTACGTCAGCGTGCGCGTGCTCCTGCGGCTGCAGTACAAGCTGTCCGTCATCCTGCTGCTGTTAGGGCACAGGCGCCTGGACTTTGGGGTGCTGAACGACCTGATCATCTACAGCATGCAGATCACCATGTTCCTGGTGGGGGGGCTGGGCTGGTGCTTCATGGTGTTCGTGGACATGTAGCTGCGATGTGAGCAGCGTGGGAAAGGCGTTCGATGTGGATGCACTGTATCGCTCTGGGCTCTAGTCAAAAAGACCCTTTTGACGTCAACCCAAAAATCTTATTGGTTTAGTTTCAAATATGATAGAATCCAGTAAGAATGTGTGTAACATCTGTGTGTACAGTACTTTAAATATTTGGTCCTGTGTCACTCAGAGAGAAGCCACCTGGTCGCTGAATATTAAAAACGATGCATGAAGTCAGTCAGAACACGAGAGTCGAGACTTGAGTCATCAGGACTCTACATTTGTAAACCATTTTCACAGATTTTAAAAAGGGCGTCTCGACTAGAAACTCATCTGTTTACAATAATGGAAAATGTGAATGTCAAAGTCAATGTTGCATGGAAAAGTGACCTAACACATGACTGATGTGCATCATGGCTGTTGTGATGCAAGACAGTCATCTGTGCCAAAACACGAGTTGTTGGCTCCAAAAGTGTTCCATGGTTCCCAGGTTGAGATTATTTCGATAATGTCGTGTGTGTGAACGCAGTCTCATGTAAACATACATGTGCCACAGAAATGAAGCTGATATACAGTAACTTATGATGGATAAAGTGACCAAAAACAAGTCGTCAGCAGTGTGTGTGTGTAACGTGCTTTTGTGGGGCAGAATAGGAGAAAGTGACTAAACTGTACAATTGACAAACATTAACTTTTTTTTTGTAAAAGTTATTAAATACATTTTCTGTCGATGAAACGTTTTCCCCTTTAAAGTGCGAGTGAATGTGTCGACTGTGTTGTGCAACGCCCACGATGGCATGCCTCGGGCCATGTCATAAGAGTGTGTGACAGTTCAAATTGAGAACGTCTTTGGGTCAAGTGTTCCATCAGTCGAGAGCTGCTCTGACAGACTTCTCTGTTTAGCTTCCTCTAGCACACAAGCGCCAGCCACAACTGCACCCCACCGATTCTGCCAAGCATAACAATAGAAATGGCTGTGTCCCAATCACCTTATATAGCCTCATTTTCACATGGCATGAAGTGTGCTTACAGGATCTAACCAGGGCTGGTGGTGGAATGTAACTACAGTTAATCAAGTACTTGAGTATCTCCGTTTCATGCCCCTTTCTGCTTCTACTCCGCTACATTTGTCTAATAACTTTAGTTACTATTACATGTTCATATCATATGCTGAAACAATTCAGGCAAAATTAACTGGTAACTATTTTGATCATGTTTCATGTAAAAAGTTTTCATGGTTCCGGCTTCTCAAATGTGCTGCTTTTTCCTTTTAGTTATTTTAATAATTTTGAGTTTCACACTTGTTTAGACAAAACACACTTTGTGAATTTGACACTTTGGGCTTTGGGTTATTGTCATGACATTTCTCACTATTTCAAGAATTTTCAAATCGATCAGTTAATGGAGAAAATAATCAGCTGACAAATCCATAATGACAATAATCATTAGTTGCAGTCAAAAGAGTTTAACATGATCTTCACCTCAACCAACTAAACCAGCAACCACTAGATCCTGCTTTTGCCTCTATACATTAGTAATATTTATATAATGATATAATATATGATATTAAAAGATTATACTTACATACTTCTATATAACATTTTGAATGCAGGACTTTTACTCGCAAAGGAGTATTTTTACAGTTTGGTATTAATACTTTTACTTAAGGATCTGACTACTTCCTCCACCACTGACCAGGGCACTATAGGTCAAAGCAAAAATAAAATGCGCTTTTTATAATTGTGAGGATTCTGCATATTTACTGCTTAGACGTCCATGTTTTTTGTTTAGTGCAGGAAACCAAGCAGCAGAGGCTAAAAAATCCCGGACTCCATCTTTAGATATGAACTTTCAACACAGTAGCTGTTGGCTTGACTGAGACATGCTTGAGACTGGTATGGCCTCAGGCTGTAAATGGATAATCATGGGGCAACAATAAGCTTTTGTTCTGGGGATCAACACATCATATGCCTCGTACTCTGAGCCCGGCCCAGTTACAGCGGAGGAGAACTAGAGAACATGGATCGTCTTGTGATGCCAATATAGTGCAGTAGGTAGGCTTGATGATGAAGTCACGGTGTGATCATTTTCATTTCTTCTTTTTTGTTTGAAAAGCTGAAGTGCACTGCTTAGTCTGAATGACTTGCCATTTTTTTGTGTGCATCCTGTTCATTGATCAACATTGACACCTCTTCTGTGTTTTATCAACTTCTTCCAGTTCAGATCTTGAACCCTCGGATTCCACGTTCATGAAAAATATAAAAACGCCAGATGACAAATCATTAATAATGTGCATGAAATTTTAAAATTGAGCATATGTGAAATCACTCAGAATGAATTAGATCAATCTCACAGAACTTACCATAACGAAAACTGATCAGCTGTGTTGTGATCTGCCCTTTTATTTGGCTACAGTTTTACTAGTGTAGCTGAACAGTGAGCCGTAATGAAGCGTCTTTAATTTCCTCGTAAACATTAATGAGAGAGTAATTGCACTAATGGCATAGACCTAAGTACAATGAGATCATTATAAACTCACCACTGAGTACCACAGACACATGATAGTCCCTATAGGAATATCATAGTAGTACCATGTGCCTTAAATACTAAGAGGTACAATAAGAGCACTGTAAACCTTATTAAATGTCATCAGCCCCCTGTAAGTTCATATAGAAACATCACAGGACTAACAAGGTGATTCCTGATCATGGTACAGATAAATACAGTTTATTTGAGGTCTGAAGGAACTTCACACAATAAGATGGCAGAGGTTACAAATGAGAAGATAGTCAAGTGGCATCATGATGTGAAGAGATAAATAACAGTGCTGGATATAATGAAGTAGAGCAAATTAGGATATGGCCTACATGGATACAATACATTTATTAAATTGATTTACAGTGTGAAAAAAAGGTCATTGCACTTTACACATCTTGTTTTTACTTATTTATATATTAAAAGATTTTACTTCCATTCCAGTTAAAAAGAGTAAAGTATGGTGTTTTGTCATACTTTGACCTGGGCCATGCACAACAGTGATTCCCAAGCTGGGGGTCAGGACGTCTCCAAGAGGTCACAGGATAAATTTGAGGCGTCACAAGACAATGGAGGAAACATTTCTGCAACATGAGAGTATGACATTTCTCTTTTCTTTTTACCTCTTGACATGAGTGTTTGACCTCTTCGGGCCTCTGAAATGTTAACAAACTTTGCTTAAAGAGCTGACAGGACATTTGAATATGTAAACTTTGACGAGAGGTTGGGCTTAACTTTGTTTTAGTCACAAGTCACTGACTCATAATATTAAAATACAAGTTTATTTTTCCTTTTCTTGTTTGCATGTCATAAAAGTAAAAAAAAAAAATCAAGTAAACCTAAAACTTTTATTTCTCTATAACTATCTAAATTTACTTTTTGACTCAACTAAAATTGAATATTTTCCATCACTAATGGGTTTGAATACATTTTCCACCACTGGGTACATATACTGTAGGTATGGCTATGAGTAAGTATGATATGTTAATGTACCGTGGGCTGTGGTGGAAGAAGTAAACGTACCAAAGCACTCAAGTACTTAAAGTACAAAACGGTAAAGTACTAATTATGCAAAATGGCCCCTTTCAGAATAAATGTTATTATTGAATTATAATCACTGATCCGTTCATATGTACATCGGTGTAATGTTGCACCTGGTACTGGTGGGGCAAATTTATACCTATGTATTTTATATAAATATACTTCTGGGCAGTTTGTGAATTATAGCAATATAGTATAATTTATTTGTGGATTAAATGTTGTATCTGAATCTGCAAAGTAACCACATAAATGCAGTACAGTAAAAAGTGCAATATTTGACTGTGAAATGTAGTGGAGTGGCAGCATAAAGGTGCAGAAAATGGAAATATCCAAGTACGCCAAGCACCCCAGGGGTACTTCATTACATGTACTTGTGATTAGATTTTGTATTACTAATCTGAATATGTAAAGTAACTAAAGGTATCATGTAAATGCAGAGGAGAAACAGTACACTACTTGCCTGTGATACCAAGTGGCATGGCAGCATGAAGATGCAGGAAATGCAAATACTCAAGCAAAGTACTCCAAAAGTACTTGACTATATGTACTTGTGAATATATATTGTATTATTAATCTGAATCTACAATGTAATTAAAGTTATCACATAAATGCAGAGGAAGTGAGTCAATACTTACCTATGATACATAGTGGAGTGGAAGCATAAAGCAGCAGAAAATGCAAATATTAATGTAAAGTACAAGCACTCCAAAAGTGCTTGAGTACATGTACTTGTGATTAAGTTTTGTATCTGCAAAGTAAGAAAAGTTACGTAAATGCAGTAGACTAAAAAGTACAAAATCTGCCCCTAAAATATAGTGTAACCATTAAGTAGCAGAAAATGCAAATACTCAAGTAAAGTACTCCAACAGTACTGAAGTACATGTACTTGTACTTGTGATTATATTTTTTTATTAATAATCTTAATCTGCAAAATAACTAGTTACATGAATGCAATAAAGTAAAAAGTAACTTTTCTAGTAAATTAAAAGTACCCCAAAAGTACTTGAGTACATGTACTTAGTTACTTTCCACCAGTGACTGTGGGTGATTGGACATGTAGGAACAGTGAGGTAGAATGAAGGTCAATGTTGAATGCAGAAAATATATAAACCAAATGTCAATGCTGAGTATTGAAGATATTTTAAATCTGAAGTTGCATCGTGTGCAGATTGAAAGATGTGAAATGTGCTGCCTCTCTGGAGCCCTGTGGACCCTGCAGCAGTGATTTAGTGGGAGCTCACATTGTTTGCCTGCAGTAAAGAAAAGTTGACTTGAGGTCACACCGCCAGCAGTTGGCGCTTATAATTTAGCAGAGCAGCACACATGCGCATCATGTAGCCTGATCTGTCAGCACGTAAAGGACACGTGAGGTAACCGCACATGGAAATCTTATTTAGGAGCACGACACTCGCCCCTGTTCCACTCAAAACCCCCAAATGTGAACACGTATGTTTGATCTCCATCACATACATGTCTGGGATTGTTTGCAGCACATTGCAGCTTTTTTGCAGCAGTCTGCACCTTTAAGCGTGCAGAGTGCAGCGGGTTCATGTGTCCGTGAAGGCAGCACGACATGACCGCACAGTGCCGAGCGTGTCCGCCACAGTGGGACAGTGTACCTACGGCAAAACCTGGCCAGGTCCCCCCACCTATTAAAAAAAATGTCTGCGTCTTTAAAAAGCAACTCTTCACGGAGCCGTGCATGATGTCAGGCTGCTTTCAGTCCGTCTGCCGTTCATGTGAGCCGCGTTCACTTCCTGCACAGGGACAGAGGAGAGAGAGTGGGATATAGAGAGATGGCCAAGATAGGACCAGAGAGATAGAGAGACACAGCGGGACAACCTGGGCCTGTCTTTTATTTCTAACAAACTTTCTAGGTGATCCGGAGACATCTGCGCCAGCTGACAGCCGCAGTTTATGGAACAGCGACATATCTGGTAAATATACCCCCCTGTGTTTTTTGCGCATTTGGTTTGCATGACGCATAGGTTTTTTTTCTTTATCATGCATTATTCCCCTCGTTTCTATAAGCAGCTGCACACCCCGACTTTGTGCTCACACCACAACCCGAGACTTTATCGTGTTTAAACCAGAAGCTGAACTAAGTTGAGCTCAAAACTTTCAACTAAATGGCAACCAAATGTGGAGATTTTTCTTTTTTTCCTTTTTGCTGGATGAGGGCTGTTTTACGCACGCGGCACTGGAAGAATTTCAATCAGACGTGATCGTATTTCATCATCAGGGCTTTTTGAATCATATTTAATAATCGTAATCTGAAACGCACGTGATCGTAGTTTTCTCACTTTTAAACGCAGTAACCACAGGAAATAGTGTTGCCATCAGTTTGTACTGTACCAGTGGAGAAAGTGGCCTGATATTATCTCTTGCGTCACCGTGAAGTCTATATGAAAAAAAAAACCTCCACCCATAATGCATCTATTGTTGTGCGATATATGTTGCAAGGAGTATTTTAATGTTTTGCACAAATCAGTTGGAGATTTAAAAAACAAATCTCCACCCATAATGCATCAATTGTAATGTCATGTGTTGCAAGGAGGATTTTTACACAAATCAATAGAAGAAAAAAGTGAGTATAATCTGAATCATAATATTTTCTTTGTACTGTCTTTTAAAGTCTAAACATAAAACAACAACATAAAACTATAATTAATTGCACAATTCCACGACACAGGCTATAAAATGTAAAGGTTGCAAGGGTTGTGGAAGTGGTTTAAAATACAAGTAAAAGTTAGAAATATTTCACTCGTGAACTTTGCTGTTGTGTCACTCGTTGCCCTGTTTACCTTACCTGAACCCTGCAGGAGCCACTATACATACAAACCCACCCCCTCCTCCTCCCCCTCCTGTGTGTACATGGGTGCAGTGTGTGGCGAGCCGGCATGTAGCTTGTGGCAATTTTCTTCATTTCCTGTCACTTTCCTTCCCTCTCACATGCTCTTGTTCTTATTCTCTGGTCCGCAGTCAAGCCCTGTATGTGTGTGTGTGTGTTTTCTCAAGATGACTGTGACAAAAAGAACAAAAAATTCCCAAATATTTGCAAGTTGGTGTACGTCTTATCTTAAAACAACTCAGCATGTAGCTTAAAGTATAAAGTATATCTAGCAGGTGTCGCACAGGTCAAAGGTTAAAACGACAGCTTAAAGCTTAGAGCCATATGATCCATTTAAGCAGTATAGCATGTTTAAAAGCACCTCTCTTATTGTTTTACAGTTTTATATCCATCTGTTTATGCGTCTCTTATGTAAAATATACCATGAGAAGAGGAGGTAACTTGTGCTTCCCTTTGGAATAACTAAATCAGTATGTGCACAGGTGTACCTGCCAGCCCTGAAGGCAACACAAAGACAGCTTTTATCAAAGTACTTTATGATATTCCTCCTCCCCCAGATACGTGGAAATCAGTTCGGGGTAATGTGTCGTTCTGCTGCCAAGTTTCTATCTTCGGAGTTTAACACAACATACATGGAAAATGTGGGACTTTTTTTTTTTCTCTTTCTCTTTAAACGGAGGCCTTCCAACACCACTCGTCTTTGACTTGGACGTCTGCCAACGGGTTGTGATGGCTCTCAACAGCTGTATTTGTCTGTGTGTGCGTGTTTGCGTGTGTCAGTGTGTGTGTTAGCGTGTGTGTGTCAGTGTGTGTGTGTGTGTGTGTGTGTGTGTGTGTGTGTGTGTGTGTGTGCTCTCTCTCTGTGTCCCGGGATGCCCTTCCTCCATAGGCCTCACACTATACAGCATTCCACAAGGGGGCCCGGGGCTGTGTGCAAGTGGGGAGTGTCAAGGAGAGAGAACGGCAACACGGCTTCAAATGCAACTGATGCAGATATCGTCAGAAAGAGGGTGAAAATGCAAAGGCGGAGTGATTCTTGCCTCATTGTTGGTCTTGCCTCATGTCTTGTTAGACCCATAAATGAACAAGAGTTGATGTTGTCTCAACACTTTGGGGGGGAGAAAAAAAAGCATCTTCAGGTTACAACATCTATAAAATTCCTCTAGAGCTTTGTAAGATCTACGTGGTAGAAGTGAAAATACATGCTGCTGATATTACCAACCGAAGCAGAGGTTTGCTCCTTTGCTTTAATAAAGAGATATTTATTCATCGAAATTACATTTAAAACCATTCTTTTCGTCCCTGCTTGCTTTCTGTGTGTGCGCCCCCGGGCTTGGTGCACTTTTCTTTGTACTGTATATGCGTGTATACTCAAGTGGGGAGTGTGTTAACGTGCATGATTTTCCTTTCCTGAGACAGTAATGAGTCATTGCTGATGGTATGCGATACCAGTCATACATCATATTCTCATACATTAGTCTTGTGTTTTCTTCGTAGCGCTGAGCCTGTTCTAGTTAAACCCCGATGGATAAAAAAAAAAAGAAAAAAAAAAAAGCTGCTGCTGGTGTGTTCAGGCTTGTTGGATGCTGTTAATGGAAATGAAATTCGAACAGTTAACTGTGAAGAAATGTCCTTCTACTTAATGTTAAGCCAGAGAGATCCAGCTCGAGCTATTCATCAAGAAATCACAGCTGCTGGGAGATGTAAATGATATATTTTATTGGAAGCTGATTCTAATTTTGTCTGCATTTTCTGGACAGATCAGTCGGTCTGAACTGCAGCACACAGTTGTTTCTAATTGACTGTGTAGGTGTCAAGGTGGTTTGGTGGTGGCGGCAATTAAAATCCACTTGCAAATTATACTTAACTGTTTCCAGGTCTGTGTGGCATTGATTCCGTTTGGCCAGCGTGCAAGTATTTTGTCATGTAGTTTTTCCTCTTGTGGCATTTTATTTTTTTTGCACAACACTTAAGCTGTTTAACGGAGATACTGAAGGAAAATAAAATAGCTTGGTTCTCTTTGTCGGCCTGTTCGTATGAGAGGAGCTCAGTGTACACCAAATCCAAAAGGCTTGAAAGATACAAACACGACTTAGTTACCTGTGAAGGGTTTCAATTCTCTGAACAGGTTTTAAGGGGATATTAATTCTCAAATCCTACAATTCACATGAATAGCAAACAAAGCTCGGAGGCCCCGGTGACCTCACCTTGGCCACATATTTTCTTATTAAAGCCAAAATTAAGTCTGGAGTCACATCCAATCAAGCTGCTACATGACTGAAAGATATGTAATTTACTTAGATAAACTAAATTACCACCAAGTGACTGATGTTCCACTTGTCTGTCTTCCGACTAATGCACAGTAGCTACCTGGTTTCCCACCTCAGTCAATGGTTACCAGAAGATATATTTCCAAAACTATTATGTCAGAATATGTCTGTGTCTCATCATCTAAGCTCAGAGTAAAGTTTGAACATTATACACACAATATCTATGGTGGAGTTATTGCATACAGTTTACATTTGGATGTGGGTAAGAGTATAATTAGCGGCATGATATGTGTGTGCTTACGTTTCTATAGCCACACCTTAGTTTGAGATAAAAGTGTTGCATTTGTGGCCGTGTTACAATTGTGCCGTTTCTCCCATGAAACCACTGTCTGAGCCTCAGCAATGTCTGCTTTCTGTATGAAGTTTGAGCTACTGCATGTGCAGGCTAACTGGGAGTATTACTGGTACCTGTGAATGCAGATTGTGATGTGGAGTATTTCTACACTTGGCTATGTTTGGCCCCTGTTGACCTTTACAACCAGATGCATAGCGTCAATTCTTCAGAGGCCAAATGCCCTATCACACAAGTGAAAAATAATTTGTGTATCTGCTCCATGATTCAAATCTGCTCTGAACTTTAACGGGCTCTTCCTCAGCCCATGCTTCACTCATCAAGTTTCATGAAAATGGGGCCAGTAGTTTTTTCCATAATCAAGCTGACAAATTGCACTGAAAACATAAAATGTTTAGTCCGGAAGAGGGAAATTAATCCAACCAGACAGATTAGCTGTTCAGCTGTTCAAGTTGTCATTTGATGATATATATGTGTAATTTGGCACCAGAAGATGTTTTTCTAGTATGACACTAGTAGTTTTTGGTGTGAAAGGTGATTGCCAAAGCCACGAAAGAGGGTTGGGCAGTTCCTCAAAATCATTGCTCATGTAACATGTAATACTGTAATTTCTTTCTTGGAATTTGCTACCAGCTTTCGTCAGTTACTTGTACCTTCGGCCTCACTCGAGGAAAACACAGATTTGAGGATGAGATAAAAACGTAGGAAAATATGTGTGGCTTTAAAATTAATGCCTTACTCCCCCAGCGGCTTGTAGTCCACACACAGATAATAATGTGGCAGTTTTTGAGACCGTAAATTGTCATTCATCGCGCACAAATGCACAAAATGCAGTTAATACGTGTACATGCTGAAATGCAGGAAAGTGGGAAAATAATGAGGGAGCAAATGAGAGAAAGAGAGGATCAGCAAAAGCCATTAGGAATCTCGAAATGTAACTGATTTGGGCTGCTTTGGCTCGCTACGTGCTTTTCAGGAAGCCTTCCAAGAATTTAGACAATGAACAGTAAACATGGCATGTTCCTCAGAACAATTCCACATTAGATCTCAAAGATCACGTGTCTCTTTTTTTCTCAGAATCGACAGCCCCCACAGCGCAGTACATTGCAGATAACTGTAGCAGCTAAATTTCATGTTCCCTGTGTATGTACTGTACTTACACTTGACAAGGAGCTCTCACAAACTGGCAAATGTGCAGAATCTCTCTCTCTCCCCCTCCCTCCCTCCCTCCCTCTCTCTCTCTCTCTCTATCTCACTCTGTCTCAGAGAGATTTCTGGTAAGTGACATGTTTGGCCGTTGGCATAATGCCTAGCAAGATCACATGGCATGAATGTCGTGCCTGTGTTTGTGCGAGTGTGTGTGTGTTACTGTGTGATTGTGTATGTCTGTGCATTTGTGCTTGAGCAGAAAAAAAGAAAAGAAAGGGAGCCTGTGCACATTTGATTGTTCCAAGTATTTTCAGCATGAATAGGAGCATGTAGCCATAGCAGAGAATTACAGAGGGCTGAGAAGTATGACGAGGACGTGTTTCTGATACAGTCATGAGATCGCGTTCTTAAAGTGGATGGAAAATTAGATTTTGCTCAATAATGCTTCATGGTCGACTCTGTTTTGCTTCATTTGATGGTATTTGTGGCATCAGCACATTAAAAATTCATGAAGGTTATGTCGCCTTATAGTGAGCTTATTTCACTTGTTAATGTATTATGCATTGTGAAGCAATTGTGAAAGGCTTATGGGACTTCCAAGTCGTTCATACTTGTGTAATCACTATTCATATTACCTGTCACTTATTTTCCAGTTCTGAGAACCTTACTTGAACTCCCTTTGCGTATTGAAGTTACAGTACAGCAAAGCTCACGAACCTCAGTTGAACTCCTTTTGTGTACTTAATTCACAACACGTCAAGGTTCACAACAATAAGGTCACTGCCAGTCACTTAAATATCTATAGAGAAGAATGTGGGGGCTTAAATCAACTATTCAGTCACCCTATTCTTTGCAAAGGCTTTACTGTAACTGAAGACAGTAGCCTGAGTGGGTTTAGAACAATTTTCTCAGATCCTTAGAGTTTCGGTGAGGGGACATTAGATTTACTGTGAAAGTCAAACCTATAATTCGGGGGATGACGCACACAGACATGCACAAACACACACACACACACATTCGCAAACACATAAATAAACCCCACAGAATCATGCAGATACACACACACAGAAGTGGAGCGAGCGAGAGAGAGAGAGAGAGAGAGAGAGAGAGCGCTGTGGATGGCATTTATCCTTGCAGCCCACCTCAATTTTCCATGCTCTTTTGCTGTGTGCTGTAGGCCTACATAATTAAATTGCTGCAAACTTCAAGCCTCTCTCAAGACTCCTGCCAGTAAACAAAGCTCGCTAATTAGTGCATAAGGTAATAAGTGAGGAAAGCAAACAGGCTGACCCTTTTTTTTTTTCTGTGGCGATGACCTGTCCTGTATGCGCTCGTCATGTCCTAGCAGCCTGGCAGAATGCTGGTAGGGGTCAGTGGAAAAAGACAGGAATCTGAGGCGGGTAGTTTTCACTACACAGCGCAGCAGCCCCCACCACCCCCACCATCGCCGCCACCACCACCACCACCACCACCCTTCCCATTTCCACAGCTAACATGCGTTTGCAATTACAGCTAAATCACAGCATTACCTACCTGATGCTTTCATTACAGCAGTGTTCCCTGCCGAAGGTGAAAGCCACTCTGACTTGAAAATTTTGTCCTGACATTTATTGGTTTGTAATATGTTTAAAAGCTAGAAATGTCATTTGTTTTCTGGTTATTCTGATGGCAACAATTAACTTTGTAATCCCCTGGTGTACTCTGTTTTCGTAAAATTTCTGAATATTCAAAATAATTAGCTTTTTTTTTTTTGCCAATATTTAGATGAGTAGATGAATAGCACTCTTATGCCTGTCAAATCAATATGTTTTTTTTGACAGTACCAGGCTAGGAGTTTCCCCTTATTTCTATTCTTTATGCTAAGCTAAGCTAACTGACTGCAGACTGTGACTTCGTATTTATCGTACAAATATGCGGTATTAATCTTCTCATCTAACCGTTGTGTTTTCCTAAAATGTGAAAGGATAGCTGTAAAATAACTAATTAGATTTTAATTGATAAAAAAAAAAACCTTTTTAGCTACACCAGAAACAGTTTAGGCCGCATTGTTCTTTAGCGGTATTGGTACCTCTATGAGTGCTATCAATTTAAAGTAACCTGACAGACACTTGAAGATAATAAAGAAGTTTCTGATCTTGATTTATGCTTTTCCTTCTGTATATTTGTACTGTACTGTTATATACTATCATACCTTTGCACGGGGTCATGCGAGAGCAAGTACTTAAAGTCACGTAAGCATCAATTTCAATAGATCAGATCTTGGCAGCGCTATCGAAATCTGTGTCGTAAACATTCCCGTCGTATGCTTTTATGTGTGCTCATGTTGTGGCGATGCCGCCTGCTTTAGCTGCTGTGCGAGGTTGCTGCCTATTTCCATGTTGTTTATCCAGTTCTGGCTTGAGATAGAGATAAACAAGCGCTGTTCACATAGGTCAGCTCGGGTCCTTTCCAGCGCTTTACCGGTGGGATGAGGTTAACCAAGGTGACATGTTATTTGAGCACATGTGTGCTAGCTTAGTGTGGTGCTGACTGAAAGATTCTTAGGTCACAGCAAGTGTGTGTGGGTGTGTGTGTCGGGATGGGGGTCGGTTGCGGTGGGGGTGTGCGCAACTTAAAATAAATGTGTATGTACTGCTGCGCATTTGAACAAACTGTCTTTTATTTGACGCTAGACAACATTATGATTTCTGCCATGGGAAATTACTGCCGCTTGTCATGAGACCTTCTTTTGATTGACCCACCCCGATCTTGATATCAAACAGCGTTTCGTTACCCTGCCGGGGTTTTTTTCTTCTTCTTCCATGCAGCAGAATGAATTAAAGCATTCTGTCTGCTCTAATTGAAAAATGTACAGTCGATGTGGGCGCCGCTCTCTCTCTCTCTCTCTCTCTCTGTATGTCTTTGTGTGGGTGTGTGGGTGTGTGTTTGTGTATGCCTGCCTGTAGACAGTGGGGCACTGATGCTGAAAGATGTGTCCTCATTTTTGCATTGCGCCGGGCTCCTCTGGCAGTTATGTTGGGCTGCTCTGATGTCACGCATGTGTCACTGCCGAACATTCAGCTCAGGAACGACAGCGCAGAG
This sequence comes from Centropyge bicolor, assembly GCA_037975185.1. NCBI lineage: Eukaryota > Metazoa > Chordata > Actinopteri > Pomacanthidae > Centropyge > Centropyge bicolor. The sequence goes on along the minus strand of JBBMOC010000019.1, from coordinate 5,745,776 downwards.
TGATCAAAATGGCATGTTTATTCTCCCCATATCTCCATATCACCCTCCTTGTACTTTTGTGTCACTCTCCTCCTGTCACTCATTCTGTTACGGTCTGCGTGCGACAGAAAGCCTTGATTGTCATTATGCCCTCTGCCCGCTTTTAGGTGTGACAATCCTATCAGAGCACAAACCTCATTTCATGTGTTTTTTACATTCCTCTCACCTTGCCTGCCCCTGTCTGATTGACACGGTGGCTGCAGCTGTTATCCACCATTTTTAATTGTTCTCAGATGAATAGTTGCTGACATAACCTGTCACACTCTTCAAACACGTGAATACCTATAGACCGCGTTGCAACAAGTGATGTGTCTCTAACAGGTAAACATGAAATGGCCCAGAGAGTTAAATAAGGGCAATGACACAAGGTAATGAAACCGTGTTTAAACACAGTTTTTTCCCAGGAGAGGTTTTTTTTTAGCAAAGGCTAGAACTTGTAAAACCATTTAGTCTGATTTATGGTGTTGTGTCTCAACAACTGCAAGCATAGGAATTTGGTTCTTACTTTCTGGCAAGTAAGTAATTTTTCAAAGGTACCACCCCCAAAATCTCTACATTACGGCGCAGGTATTTTTAAACCACTTCGATTTTAGTAGGTTTTGGATTGACGAAAAAACAAATTCAGCTTGTTCGGGTTATCGGCTTGAAGCTCTCCCATCGAAAATTAATCTGCTTGAGGTTAAAGTGCGCAGGAGCCGCCCACCAGTCAGTAGAACCGATGACGCTTCCTGCCATTTGGCTTTGACGTCTAGATGGCGTTTGACCTGGATGACTAAAAATTTTCATAAACCAAGATCGCAATGCTGATATAAAGATCGTCACACTCGCTAGCCCGATGCGGAGACGAAAGGTATGCAACACATAGAAGTGAAAGAGATGAGTGGCAACAGCTGTGGTAAACCCCTAAAAAAAATTCTCATCATCATCCTCTAAAAACTTTGTGGAGTTTCTGACCATCAGAAGCAAAATGGATCATCGTTTTTATGAGTGGGTCCCTGTTTAGTTTCTCGGCGGTGGCACAAATGCAGAGAGAAAACATTGCAACATGCCAACTAAAGCGAAGATGAAATATTTGACTCACATCATGTAATATTGAGATAACCTTTGTTCACGTAAAAAAAAAAAACAAAACCCACAGGACACCATTAAGTAGAGCTGGGACATTTTAAGCTATCATGACAAAACCAATACAGAGCAGCAACCTTTTTGATTATTGTTTTAATTTTAAGTCAATCTGTTCAGCAGATCAATATTCAAATACCACTCCATTCACTTGGTACATACAAATATAATCTGCACATTTTCTTACCCACTTCATTCACTTGGCATCTCTTCTCTGTAGTATATATGCGTGTGCAGGATGTACCACGGCTATGCTTTCATTTCATGCTGATTCATCCTATTTCCTCCATGTTTTACTCGCTCATGCACCACGAAAATCAAATCACGATTGGAACAAATGCATAGGGAGTGTCGCCGCTGATACACACACACGCTGGCAAACATACGGGCTTCCTGTGAAATCTAACCTAATTGGAGCCCTCGTATGACAGTCAGTGACACTCAGCAGGCTATCTCATGGCCTCTGTTGTCCTGAGATCAAGGTCATGCTAAAGAGGATAGCAGTGAGATTTTAGGGCCCTGTGCTCTCCAGACAAAGTGCAAGCAGCTGCACAAATCCACACAGTTTTAGCACACTTGACTATCAGATGTCTTGTGGCCGGGAGCGCAGTGACACACCTGCTTTGCGATTGTACTTGCAAGAATAAATTATCACGGTGCTTTAAAGGCAGGCATCAACTACAGCCAATTAGCTCCTTCTTAAACCAGTACACTCCCTGCCATGGCACAATCGCAGTGTGGAAATGTGGGAGCGCACTCGAGATGCCACAAAAGCTTCTCCTGAGTGTAAACCGACGTCTTTGTCAATGCAGAGTCACAAGGCAAGAGTACAACACCCGCACTGTGATGCCAGGGGCAAATGGGTGTTTCACATAGAGTTTACTTTGCACCGTCATTGCTCATATCTAATCATCTTCTTCATATACGTTGAGGTTAATTATGCCTGCGCTTTGAATAAGAGTTCACGCCAACTTCAGTTCAAGACTGAACTTAATTGAACTTATTACACAAAGTACTAAATGGCGAATGCATGGATCATAAATCTGTATGACTTTTATGGTTTTATGTTTGAATGTTACCCTTTGCTAGGTAGCCACAATATAACTAGTAATTAAATCCGGCGTCTTTGTCAACGCAGAGTCACAAGGCAGGAGCACAACACCCGTATTGTGATGCTTCGATGCTAAATTTGCACCATGAAAAAGGTCACATAAATATCTCTACAGCTTGATTCATAAAGCTGCTTTCACAATAATAAAAAAACAACAAACATTTTTTTCAGGACAAGAACTTTCATGCGGTCCCCAACATTGCAATTAAGCTCCAATTAAAGACGCTATGCATACTTAAAATTGACTCCATTATCAGTTTTCCCTCCACTGACCTTTTCTTTTCAAGTAAAGTCATGACAATGCTTGAAAAACGGTCAAAGGTGAGGAAGAATCTGCATGAGCCCATCAAAACTGATACTCTGCTGGCAGAAGATCAGTGCAAACCAGCATGAAATTAGGGCCCTTAGGCTCATGGAAAATGTACAGTTCTGTGTTGTCTGTTGGACACCCACCAGTCACATGGCAGCTGGGAGCTGATGCCAATGTAGAGGATTTATTAGTAAGAAACTGCCCCCAAAAAGAAGAGATATCACATGGCAGTCATGGAGCAGTATACTGTATCCTTGTGTACAGACCGAACGCTGCTGCTTTACATACACGCATTACTTCTACTGAATCATTTCTTGTGTTGTTTGGACTCTCTCTTCCCTCCTTTTCTTCCTGTGCTGCTTACGTACTTTCCTTTTAAGCTGAAAATCGGGGGGGATTTTCGGTCTTGTGTCAGTGTTTGTTCAAAGTTGTCTGTCTTGCGTGAGTCCTGGAAACCGAAATAACGTCACGCGTATGTGTTGCGATAAACTGGATCGACCTCGGCGGTTCTGCAATATGAGCTTGATATTACAGAAAAATCCAGCCGTCGTTTTTTCTTCCCTGTTCCTCTGTCATATAGAAGGATTTTCCTTCCCTGAAAATGGCAGTCTGGGAAGCCTCTTTGGTGGAGCTGACATTTTGGAGTCAGTAATGTGGAGGTGGAATCTCTTTTGATTAGAACAAAGTGTCAGTTTGTTGATATCACTTGGCTTCGTCTGGTGCCTTGCTATGAAAAGCACATGAAATGAAATTGCTGCACACACCGAGTTGCTGCCCATTCTGATCAAGTTTTGAATGGGAATATGATTGGTAGAGCCAATCAGATCTATTTAGCCTATTAGTATTTTGATTAAAAAAAAAACATTCCCAATATTTTCTGGCCTCTTTTTTATTTCTGTCATCCTGGCTCCCACAGTTTGCCTCCTCATCCAGAACTCTTTTTCAGCTTCACCTTTCTCTATCGCTCTCTATCCTAATTTCCTCTCTTCTCCCTGCGACTGTGCTTCGTCAACTTCTCTCTTGTTCTTTTCTATTTGCATCTTTCACACACACTCCCTCTCTCTCTGTCCTCTCTCCTTTTGTTCGTCTATCTCCTCTGCTACACTCCTCCTTTTCGCCTCTCTCTCTCTCTCGTTTAATCGCCCTCCCCCCTGTCTCTGTCTCTTCAACTGTACGCCCCAAAAGTCATCATGTTTGTTCAAGGGTATGTGGGTTGATGTGTGTGTGCGTATGGGTGTATGCAGCCATCCCCATGTCCTAGTCACCGGAGTTTGGTGTGATGTAGTAGCCGCTGCTCGTGTTTGTTTGTTTACCTCCCACAGCCACTTGGAGTTCATTAGCGATGCCTTTGCCTGAGGAGGATCGCTCGCACACACACACACAAACGCACATGCACACACACACACACACAAACATACTCTGTCTTTCCCACTGTCTGCTTTTGTTTTCTCATGCACGTCAACCACAACGACGAGCTGGACTGACTGGTTATAGTTTTCTGTCACAACTTCATGTTCAGTGATCACTGTCAATTGTTCTATGCGCGATAATCGGTGATAGTCGCTAATTTGCTGCAGTGCTGTCTTCCTGCACAAAGCCACTGCGCATTTACATATGTTTGTAGATATGTGTGCATGTGAGCCTCGTCCCCGCACTGGAAAACGGACGGATGGATGTCATTGTTCATTTTGCACACATGGAAAATTGAGCCTTTGACTGTTTGATTTTGGGGGAATAAATGGAAATAAATGCTAAGTAGCAGCAGGTAATAACATAGTATGTGATGGGGCAATAAACCGAATTGATGAAACGACTGAATTTATGAATCTCCTCGCAATCCGAGTCTCGAGCTGCAAATTTAATTTTCTCAATCACATATAATCAAATTGGAAATGGCTGCAAAAAATCAGCACTTTTTCAAAAAATCGAGTTAGAACAATTGAGAGCTGAATCGACCTTTGTTTGAATAAATTTGAACGCTGCCCTCGTAGCGTAGTCTGAACTGTCTTGTAGAATTGCGTTAGCTTACAGTGCGTCCGGAAACAAGATAAGGTTAATTTGGTAACATGCAGTTAAGATGATTTATTTTGAGTCTCATATCTTTTTTTTTTCTCTGTTTTTGGTCTCTACCGGCACCCTAGCTGCTGAATGTTCACCAACTAGCCGCTAACTTCATCTGTCTACTTTTTGGTTTTTGGTTACAGGGGATTTATCAGATGCTTTTTGCAGAACATAGCCACCCACTGTGGCCAAAACAATGTGCTAAAAGAAGCTCTAAAACTCTGTACAGCTGAGGAGAGCCACAGTCATGCATAATGCTCTGCGGTCATAGTCATTTCATCCATCGTCATTGTCAATTTATTGATTATAGCTGCTTTAAGTGACAACCTAAAAGATGGCTATGTCATTCGTTGTTATGGTAATGATCCATATAATCAATCAGCTTCGGTCCAAAAGTTCAGAAAGCTCGTTAAGTGGTCATACAGTGATAATCAGGACAAATGAATCAGAAGTGAGGCAGAGCAAAAATTGCTTATTGTTACATTTGATATTATCTAACTAATTGTGACAAATTATTATGACACAGGTTTTAGGTTAACATCCATCCTTATGACTTTATTTTGACATTATCATTTTTGTATTGCCACAGGCGGCGTTAGTTAAACCTGAAATTCAGTCTCTTTTTTTTTTCTCTTAGTCAGACCGCGAGTTACATTATTGGTGCATATTGAGTGAATACAAGTGGAAAGATACCAGACAATATTCAGCCCACAACAAATCATTTCATAGTTGTCTGTTTGTTACATAACTGTATGAATCATGGGGAGATTTTTTTTTTTTTTTTTTTTTAAAGAAAAGATGATTTTGATCCTGACTATGTGCAGACAACTTCACCCAGCGGGGTCTATACACAGAGAATGATGTTGCATTATAAGCAGTGATAAGCAGCCTCTCTCACTCTCTCTCTCTCTCTCTCGACATCCCATAATGATGCTCAGACAGACTCAGGCAGACGCTCGCTCGGTCCCCGATTGGTAGAACTGTTGCCAGGGAGCGTTTCTGTCTCAACGTGGATAGAATCTGTTGTCTGGTACACTTTAGACATGAGAACAACTGCAGGATCTGAATATTTATAACGAGGGGACTGTTCATATTGAGATTGTATAGAGGGAACATAAGCAAGTCGGGGAGGAGCTGCTCCTATTCAGCTCACTTCAAATTTTTGTTTTTAGTTTGCTTTTTTCGTGCATTGCTGTACTTTAATTGAGGTGTTAATTAATGTTATCACTCATTTAATTATCTTCATGTATGTTGAGGTTAATTAAGTTTTGTTGTCTGCACCTTGCATGAAAGTTGACACCAACTTAAGTTTGAACTTAATTGAACTTATTACAGTACTAAACGGCGAATGCATGAATCATAAATGTGTATGACTTTTATGGTTTTATGTTTGAATGTTACCCTTTGCTAGGTAGCTACAGTATAACTAGTAATTAAATCTGTGTGTATGTGTGTGTGTGTGTGTGTGCCATCTGGCGAATCGTCTCATTTCTTCATATTATTCAAATATGCCTGGACCTGCTGCTACAGTTAATAACACTGTGCGTAGGTATGAATCCTTGATTAAAATGGATGTAACACATTCCAACAAAGCAGACAACAGCAATCAGAAGAGCGTTCAAATCTCATATATCAGCTCACAAACTATGCACGTACACACACACACGCACACACACACACACACGGCTGACATACAGTGCCAAAAGTCACAGCCGGGTATATAACGATGATTATAAAAACACGCCTTGGTATGCGAGAAACTTTGACGTGGAAATGCAAACACACACAGAAGGGAATGAGGACACAAGCAGCAGAGCGGCACACATACACACACATACACACACACACACACAGACACACACATATAATCACTCGTTAGGCAAACAAGTTGAGGGAGTTCATGCCTTATACTTTTTTATCGGGGATGTGCAAAGTCTATATTTAATGCAGGCGGGAGGAGGCTGCAATTTCCGTGTGAATGTTTATGTGCTTTTATATGCGTGTGAATGTGTGTGTGTGTGTGCACGCCCAACCCTCATAATGTACATGTGCATGCATGTTTTATATCCATTCGTGCATACATTTACATGCGGCACTGTGTCTGTGTATATGTGCAGTGTGGCACACCGCCGTCCTGTCTGCCTGACTCAACATATTCTCCGTTCACTCTCCTTTGCTCTTTCTCTCCCCCTCCCTCTTCCTCTTTTCCCTCACTCCCCCCCCTCCCCCCTCCT